>JANCRA010000085.1:1428152-2028152 GCA_024362935.1 Setophaga petechia | reverse complement strand
ATGAGCCCACAGTGCTGGACACCCTCAGGGAGCTCCAGGGGATGGATGAAGGACTCACTTGCGGCGGTTGGGCCCGTGCAGGAGGTCATCGTGTTTCTCATAGACCTGCAGCTCCTGCTCCTCCTCCTGTATGAAGTCAGGGTCATCTGTAGCCAGCATCTCCACAGCACTCCCCAGGGGCATGGCTGGAAAGGGGAATGCAGAGGGAACAGGATTTTACCCTCTGAAGCAAGAGCTGCCACCGAGGGGCTCATCCCTTGGCCGAGGAGGGGTGGGACTCACCATCCCCGTCCTGCTCGTTGGGGTTGCGGTAGCGGTGCATCCGCAGGACGTGGTCCGAGATCTCCTTGTCCTGCTCGGGATCCATCTGGTCCAGCACGATGAAGAGCAGGTCAAAACGGGACAGCAGGGAGTCCTGCAGGCCAATGTTCTCCATGGGGGTCTTGTACTGGTCATACTGGGGAAGGACAGCATGAAGCGTTACACAAGAGCCTCATGGGTGAGCCCTGGCTGCCAGGGAGGTTGGGAGGACCTCCTTGGGCAGGCCTAAAAGGATGGAAGGATGGATGGATGGATGGATGGATGGATGGATGGATGGATGGATGGATGGATGGATGGATGGATGGATGGATGGATGGCTACTTTTCCCCTCCTGCAAGACTCTTATTTCCAAGGAAAACAAGTATTTTTTTAGATCCCTGATCAGACACCAAGACTGAGGCTCATGACCAGCATAGGGTCCACTAGGCTGCCCAAACACCCAAAACATGGTGAGAAACCCCAGGAGCTCCTCTCTCCTTCAGCAAAGCCATGACCACAACAGACACCAAACCAACAAGGTTTTTGTTGTGCCACACATCCAAGTCACTGGTTTGGGGGTATAGGAATGTGCTCCCTGTTGACAGAGTGACAAAACTATCCTTTGTCCCCTCTAAAAGGAAAGAAGGCCAGAAGTTTCTCTCCTCGATTAGGTAAAAAAGACATTTCATAGGACCTTAGGGACTTCACTTCGAACTTAAGGAGAGCTAATTGGACAGAAGCCAAAAAGTCCTACCTAGGCAATTAACTAGAAAAAGAAGAGAACAAAGAAACTAATCGCTTTTGTGAAGTGTTTTAACAGGAGCAAAGGCCTCCTCCACCTGGTTTGGTTTTTCTCTGTTATTTTGCTTTTTATTAAACCTTTTTGTTTCTAATGCTGCAACAGAAGCCATCCTGCTGATTTTTATGCCTCCAAGGGTAGCTGAGCTATCTTGGGTGTGTTATAGTCCTCCAAGAGCTTGAGACCTGGCTCACAGAGGCAATTATAACATGGGGGATCTTTTGGAATTGACCAGCTGCCTCCTCCCTTCTCCAGGGAAGGGTAACAGCAGCACTCACCCGGCCGTAGACGGGGTTGGCAGCAGCCAGGACGCTGCAGCGGGAGTTGAGGCGGGCCTGGATGCCAGCCTTGGCGATGGTGACCCTTCCCTGCTCCATCACCTCGTGGATGGCCGTGCGGTCGATGTCGGACATCTTGTCGAACTCGTCGATGCACACCACGCCCCGGTCGGCCAACACCATGGCTCCCGCTTCCAGCCGCCGCTCCCCTGGGATGGGACAGGGGAAAAACAGGGTCAGCCAGCCCCCACTGGCCCTACACATCTCCTGCCCTGCCATACCCATCACCCCTGGGATGAGGGTGAACCTCAAGGTGCAGCAGAATCCTTCGTGGTTGCTCTCTGACCCAACTCTGCAGCAGAGAATGCTCAGGGAAAGGATCAGGGTCAGGAATGTGTTCCCAGGAGGAGGCTGCTGCTAGCCTGTGGGGGTACCAGTCGTTGGTTTTTCTGGGTCTGGATTGAGGGCATTTGAGACAGTAATTCATGTTTGGACTCAAGTGTTTAATATTTCTCACTACTGTGAGTCCTGCAGCTTTTCTTTAGAAGGCACAAAATGGCCAAGAATCTCTTGTTACAAGGTCTTTTAGGACTAAACTATCCAATTAAGAACTGACACCTAGATTATTTTCCTTTTTAACCCAAAAACTGATCCCAAAGAGCCCACAATGGGGACTTTTCCACCCAATTACAAAATGCCACCCAAACCCATGAAGAAGGAAGAAGAAGCATGAAGAAGAAACCCAGAATGACACCCTGTGCCCTCCATCTTGCTTCCATCCAAAACATACTAAAAATCCCAAAACCTAAATTTCTCACCAAGTGATACACCTACACTACTCTCTATAATCGATTTCATAGTTTTGTGGATTCTAGTCTATCTTGAAGTCTGTGAAACTTTCTCCATGAATGAGGGTCAAATCAGTGCTCCCCTGGGGATCAGGGCACCCCAGAGCAGACAGAGAAATATTCCTGGTGCCCTGGGTTTCCACTAGCTCTCAGATGTAGCACCAAGTGGAAGGAGAGTAAAGAAAATCACACCTAAGAGAGGTGGAAAAATATCCCAAAACACAAGATTCCATGATCCAAATAATCATAAAAATAAAGCTTCTGATGGAGGAGATCCTGCAAGCATCACTGCAGAACCAACACCATAAAATCACTAAGGCTGGAAAAGGCCTCCCAGATCACTGAGATGAGCAGTCTAGGATCTCACAGAGTCCCTGCCAGGAGCTGACAGCCACCACCCCAGTGCTCCTCACCTGTCTCCTGGTCCGTGGTGACGGCAGCAGTGAGGCCAACGCCAGAGGAGCCCCGGCCGGTGGTGGGGATGGCCCGGGGTGCTGTGCTCAGCACGTACCTCAGCAGCTGGGACTTGGCCACAGAAGGGTCTCCTGGGATGGAGAATGGTACATTTAGGAACAACTCATCCCCTGGATACCAACTGCACCATCACCCTGTGTCTGGTTTGGGGGTGCTCACAGCAGGGGGAGGTGGAGGGGAAAGCAGAGAGAAGGGTTTTGTTCAGACTTCATAAAATAAGGTAAGCAGATGATCTTCCCACTATCATCAATAAACCCATGGGAGGAAATAGGGGAGATGGAGATAAGAGACTTGAGGTGATGGGGATGGGACAAGAAGCAATGGGGACAATTCAGAATATAGGAAACTCCAATGGGATATCAGAAACAAAAAAAAAAAGTCTCCTTGACCATGGGCAAACACCACTGGGATAATGGCTCACAGAGGTCTTGGAATCCCCTAGAACCATGGTTTGGGTTGCAAAGGACATTAAAGATCACCTTGCTCTAACCCCCTGCTATGGGCAGGGACACGTTCCACTCTCACATGTTGCTCCAAGGCCCCCATCCAACCTGGTCTTGGACACCTCCAAGGATCCAGGGACAGCCACAGCTTCTCTGGGCACCCTGCACCAGGGCCTCCCCACTCTCATAGCCAAGCATTCCTTCCCAATATCCCATCTATCCCTGCCCTCTGGCAGTGGGAATCCATTCCCCCTTGTCCTGTCCTTGTTCCAAGTCCCTCCTCTCCAGCTCTCCTGGAGCCCCTTTAGGCACTGGAAGGGGCTCCAAGGTGTCCCTGGAGATTTCTCCAGGCTGAACAACCCCAGCTCTCCCAGCCTGGCTTCAGAGTAGGGGAGGTCTACTCCTTGCACTCCTGTCCAAGGTTTCCCTGCACTCCTTCTAACAGGTCCACACCTTTCTTGTGCTGATGACTCCACATTTGGACATATCTCCATCCCTGGACATGCTCAAAACCAACTGGACACTCCCAAAACAACCTGACCTACCAGTGGCACCAGCTCAGCCCTGCACACATCCCTGGGCCAGGAACCTCCAGATGTCCAAGCTCAGCTACTCCACAAAACTAAATCCAGAACCTTCCCTCACCCCCAACAACACCAACCAAGAGTGCCTCTGCCCAGCCCTCCCAGACCTATCAGCAAGATGTTGATGTCTCCTCGGATGCGGCTCCCATTGTCCAGGATCTTCTCCACCCCTCCCAGGAGCATGCAGAGAATGGCCTTCTTGATGTACTCGTGCCCATGGATGCTGGGAGCCAGGGATCTGGCCAGCTGGTCAAAGATATCCTAGGCAGAAGAAGCAGAACATGGTCTGTCACATAGGCTGGAGCAAGCAAGAACAACCAATACTTCAAAATACTTCATTTCAGCCCAAATTTCAGCTTATTTCTATCACAAAGCCATGTGGATGAAAATTATTAGGAAAGGAGAAGACTGTTGGCCAGAGTTTTCTTTCACAGTGGGATTTATCTGAAGTCCAGGACCATCTTGTCACTGTCACCCAAACAAGCACTGGAAGCAGGGAGAGCAAGGCTTGCCACTCTCTGTGCTACAAAGGAAAGCTCTGAACATGAGAGGCTGGGGCAGAACCCCATTACCTCAGTCTGGGGTGAGAAAAGAGGTGTTTCTGCTGCAGAGCAAATTCCCTGGAAACCTCCTGGTAGGGTCAAGACACAGCAAAGCTGCCAGCAGGAAGGATGCTCTGCAAGCAGTACAGAAGCAGCAAGAAAAACAATAAAGCCTGATCACAGTCTAAACAGAAAATTCAAAGAAAATTAGTTAGATAATCCAACAACCTCCTAAGAGGGTTGAAGAGTTACTTGCAACCCAACAAGAACCTCCTTAGCCACATACCAAGCTGAAACTTCATGCCTGGACACAAGATTTAGATACCTTGGAGCGGCTCTTGCTGAATCTCTTGATCTTGGCCACGTCTGAAGCAGAGTAGAGAGGCCGGAGGTCTTTGCTCATCTGCTTCACATGGCAGGCAATGAGGATGGTCCTGGAGAAGGGACACAGCTGTGGTCAGCTCTGCAAACCCCACAGGGACAAAGCAGAAGCTTCCACAGGGCCATCACTTGTTCTAGGAAGCCCTAGAAGGGGGTGGGAAGCTTTGACAGCTGTAGCACCCTTGATCTGACTGTGCTGGACCATCAGTGGAGCATCTTTTAAAAGCATCCAAACCCTTCTGGGAACAGCTGGAAGTGACAGCTGCATATCGTGAGGGGAGGCCTCACCACAGTTTAGAGAGTCCTCATGAGGGGAAGTGGAGAAGTGGCACCAACTGGGTACTCTGGTGACCAGTGACAGGACCCAAGGGAATGGCTGGAGTTGGGTTAGGGGAAGTTTGTTTTGGATATCAGGAAAGGTTCTTCCACCAGAGGGTGGTCAGGCACTGAACAGGCTTCCCAAGGAATGGGCATGGCGTCAAGGCTGCCAGAGCTCCAGGAAAGTTTGGACAATGCTCTCAGGGCTGCACAGGGTGGCATTGCTGCTGTGCAGGGCCAGGAATTGGACTCAATGATCCTTGTAGGTCCTTTCCAACTCAGTATATCTCATAAACAGGATCAAGGTGCAAACCACTTCCAAGTGATTTAAGCCACTGTTTGACCCAACTCTCTGATGGCCACCTGCCAGATTTCACCTTCCGGAGACCCAACCAAACAGGGTGAGAGGGCTGAAGCCCCAGGAAGACCCACCTGAAAGTGCCTGAAGTGTAGCCCCCTTTCTTCCCTGGCAGGCAGCGGTATGTCCCCACCACCTGGATGCGGTCCCCAGGCTTCACCTTGTCCACCAGGTCATCGTCCAGAACCACATCCACCGAGCGTGGCAGCTGCCCTGCCGGGGCCTTCTCAGGCATCTCCTGGATGGTGATGGTCTGGTGGTCCTTGTAGACAGAGAGGCCAAACTCTGTCTCCAGTGGGTTGTTCTCTTCATCCTAAAGCAGGAACACAAATTAAAAGATGAGCACAATTTTTCAGGAGAGCAGGGAGGACACAGGGTGCATCACCCACCCTGCACAAGGCTGTTCAGCAGGACTGGAGGCTGGGGCTCAGCAGCTCCATACTGAAGCTGGCACATTCTCCCTAGAGGAACCTGCTGCTGCTTCACCTCACCTTTGTAGGGTAGATGGAGCTGGATGGGAAAGCATCCAGGGAGGTCATGTCTGCGTATCGGCGCTCAATTGTTTTCTTGGTAGCTGGGCAATAATGGACACTCCGGACAACTTTGGGACGCACGAGAGAGCCTGGGGTTGGAAAAGAGAGGAGTTAGGGGCTGGGATGTCCCACTCCTCTGTCAGCAGACAGCCCCCAGAAGGGTTTCCAACATTAAAATTATTTGGGTCACAACTCACTGTCAAACATGGGCAGGACTGGCTGATTTTAAAGACCACCTTCAGCCAAGCTCCCAGGCCCAGGTTGCCAGGGAAGGAACATTTGAATTGGAAGGAACATTACAGATCATGTTTCACTCCCTGCCATGGCCAGGGACACCTTCCACTATCCCAGATTGCTTCAAGCCCCATCCAACTTGGCCTTGGACACTTCCTCAGGGGCAGCCACAGCTTCTCTGGCCAACCTGTGCCAGGGCCTCCTCACCTTCACAGCCAAGAATTCCTCCCCAGTATCCAGTCTAATCCTACCCTCTGTCAATGTAAAACCACTTCCACTTATCCTCTTGTCCTGTCCTTCCAGACACTTGTCCCAAGTCCCTCTCCACACCACAGCTCCTGGAGGGCTCCAGCTCCTCCACACCACACCCCCAGCCCCTCCATGTTCCCCAGCCTCACACTTTGTCACGATGCCCTCCACACAGACGATGCAGCTGAGGAAACAGGCTGTCAGTGTCCGTGGGGACACGTGCTTGGAGCCAAAGCTGCCCTCCAGCCCGATGTAGAAATCCTCGTACTGCTTGGCGTAGGTGGCGTCGACAGAGGCAACAAAATCCTTCAGGGCACGCTGGAAGGCAATCAGCTCCTCGAAGGCATTGCTCAGGAGCCTGCAGCACAGGGAGGTGAAAAAAGAGAGTCAACCCCTTCCTCATCAATGCTTTTTCACACACCCCTGCTTGCTCCACAGGTTTATCAGGAGGTGTAAAAAATCTGAAGTCCATCACAGCTCTGTGTGAGGTGCACTGGCACCAACAGCCAGAAGGAGAACAAGTCCAAGCACATCTAGAGAGCCTCACATGACCCTGGCCAGACTGGTCTAAAGTACCCCTGAGCATCCTCAAAAAGGCTGAGAGAAGTGGGATTGGTCAGCCTGGTGACGAGACCTTAGAGCCCCTTCCAGTGCCTAAAGGGACTCCAAGAGAGCTGGACAGGGACTTGAGACAAGAGCATGGAAGAGGAGGACAAGGAGGAATGGCTTCATGCTTCCAGAGGGAAGGGTTAGATGGGATATTGGGAAGGAATTGTTCCCTGTGAGGGTGGGGAGGCCCTGGCTTTCCCCAGAGGAGAAGGTTTGGTGCTTTCTTGTGACAACTGACCTGCAGAACCAGGGCTGGACCTTTGAAATCCCTCTCAAGCCCAGTGCCCCAGGTGTCCCCTGGTGCCCCACACCCACCTGCTGGCTCTCTTCTCGTTCTTGCGCCTCAGGTCGTTGATGTTGACGATGAGCCGATACTGGTTCTCACTGATCATGTCCCGGACCTTGCTCTGGTAAATCCCTTGGTCTTCCTGCAAGTGTGAGTGGGGGGAAAGACACCCAAAAAACAACTCACTTTGCATGTCTGCACGTGTGAAAAAGCTCCCAGGGGCCCATTCCTGCAGAGCTGGATCCCCTTTATCCCACCAGCTAAGCAGGAAGGGGCAACACAGGGACCAGGTGCTTCCTAGAGCCTGGTAGGAATGGAGGGACACAGGGACCAGGTGCTCCCTAAACCCTGGTAGGAATGGGGCGACACAGGGACCAGGTGCTCCCCAAACCCTGGTAGGAATGGGGGGACACAGGGACCTGGTGCTCCCAATCTCGTGGTAGGAATGGGGGGACACAGGGACCTGGTGCTCCCTAAACCCTGGTAGGAACAGAGGGGGACACTGGGACATGGGGCTACCTAAACCCTGCTAGGAATGAGGGGACACAGGGACCAGGGGCTCCCAGCCACCTGGGGTACATGGCGGGGAAGATCAGGTAGCTCTCAATGCCCGCGGGTATGGATTAGGGGAGACGGACGGACACAGAGACAAGGGGTTCCCGAACTTCGGGAGTAGACATGGGGCGGGGGCGCACAGGGATGAGATGCTCCCCGATCTCCGAGGATACAGTTGGGAGGCGACACGGGGACACAGATCAGGTGTCCCCCAACCCCAGGGGACATGCAGGGGACGCAGCACCCGCATCTCCCAGCTCGTCTCACCTCATCGTCTAGGAAATCGAGGTAATCGCGTTGCGCTTCCCGCAGCTCCGCGTCCTCCAGCCCGCCCACCGGCGCCGCCATTCTGCCGGCCGCCCTGGGACGGATCCCTCTGCCGCTGCTGCTGCCGCTGTTGCTGCTGCCGGGGAAGGCGGTGAGAGCCGAGGGAAGCCGGCTGGGCCCGCGATCAGATCAGACCCCGCGATCAGATCAGACCCCGCGATCAGATCAGACCTCGCGATCCGCTCAGGCCCCGCGATCCGCTCAGGCCCCGCGATCCGCCCCCGCCGCGCTCCCGTTTCGCGCCAAACGCGGCTCCTTTCCCGCCGCAGCGCGGGAAACCCATCTCCGCCCCGCCCCCTAGCGCTGCTGATTGGTCAACACATCCCAGAGCCAGCCAATGGAACAGCGAAACAGTGATGGGCATGATGTTCAGCCAATCAAAGTGCGGGAGCGGTGGAGGGGCGGGGCCATGGCGGGGTACCGGGGATCGGACTTGATCCCTGTTCCGGCTCTTGGAAGTCACCGAAGGGCTGAAAATGCCTCTTTAGGAAAAAAAAAAAAGACTATTTTTAAAAGCAAACACAAAAACAACACAAAATAACCCAGACAGAATCCCAAACCAAGAAGAACCCCAAAAAATCTAATTAAGAACAAATTAAAAACGAATTAAAAACTAATTTAGGGTTTTGGTTTTTATATTGTATTTTGGGGCGCCCCGTTTCCGGGTGTTTTCACCCCGTACAGGCTGGATGGGCGTTGCTTTTTCCTTTAACGTGGCCCCGGTGTGATTCCAGCAGTTTGGGGGTGACCACACAAAACCAACAGGTCCTGTGGTATTTGGGATGGAAAAGGCGATTTTGGATGTGTCTTAGAATCCCAGAAAAAACTTTTGGGTTGGAAAGGATCTTAAAACCCATCTCATTCCACCCCCTGCCACGGGCAGGGACACCTCCCTCTATCCCAGTTTGCTCCAAGCCCCATCCAGCCTGGCCTTGGACACTTCCAGGGATTCAGGGGCAGCCACAGCTTCTCTGGGAAACCTCTGCCTCCCCACCCTCACAAGGAAGGACTTTTTTCCCAATACTGCACCTAACCCCACCCTCTGGCAACTTAAAAACCAGTCCCCCTTGTCCTGTCACTATCTGTTTGTGTAAAAACTCCCTTTCCCTCTTTTTTCCAAGCCTCCTTTAAGTTTCCTAAGAGGAGTAAGGAAGTCCTGTTGTAGGCAGGAATCAAAAGGTGCCGCTGCCTACAGGGAAACTTAAAAAAACCATCCCCCTTAAAAAAACCATCACAGTATCCCTTAAAAATATTTATCTAAACTGTTTAAAAATAGAAAAAGAATAAAAAGCATGACAAAATATTTTGTTCAGCAGGGCACACCATGCACACAAATTTGGCCGTGTCCCCTGGATACTGTAGCTCACAGCAGTTTTTCCATCGTAATCCTGGGAATAAATATTCACCCTGGGGTCTGCTGGGCTGTGCAAAACCCCGAGGCACAGAATTCCCACTGCGTGATCTCTCCAGAGGGAGCAGCTGCGATTGGTGCTTTGGAAGAGGAGCAGGAAACAGCCTTTGCCCCATTTCCCATTTTATGCTTGTGTGCCTGGATCAGATCCCTCCCTGGAAATGCCTGGCAACTCTGTGGTTGGGATACGTGCAGCCCAAGTCCTGGATACTTGTCCTGCTCCTGAGAGATTTTTTTTCACATTGCTCTGTGTCAAAGTGAAAGTTCAGAGTTTCATTTTTAGGCCTTTTAGCTCTCTTCTGGAATAATCTGATGCAGTATTTAGTTTGGCAGGTTGGCCTAAATAAAGGATCTTCTACTGTATTGCTGCTTTCTTACTTTTTCTCTTCTTTTCCTTTTCCTTTTCATTTCTTTTCTTTTTCCTTTCCATTTTTTTCCCTTTAATCTTCCAGGTTGCCCTGCTAGCTCCAGAGATGTTCCCTGCAGCTGGAATAGCTGCCCTGCCTCTGCACACTCAGCAGGACCCATTTCCCTCCGGCTGCTCCTCAAATCCACCCTTTCCCTCTGATTTGTTGGACATTTCTTGTTTTCATTAGTGGAGAAAGCAGAAAGAATGAACAGAGAAAACCTTTGGAGTGCCCCTGGCACTTCTATTTCTATTTCTATTTCCATTTCTATTTCTATTATTTATATTTCTATTTGATATTGATATAGATATTGATATAAATTTTATATTATTTTTATTTTATATTATTTTATATTAAATATTTGTGTTTATAATATTTAATATTTATACTTATAGTGTTTTATATTATATCTATAATATTTAATATTCGTATTTGTTTTTTGATGTTGTTGTTTTTTTTAATGGGCACATTATCCACTGAGGATCTAAACTGGCTGAAAGAATCCGTGTAAGTCCCTAAAGGAACTATGATTTATCCCATATAAATTGCCAGAACCTGTTTCAAGATTTCACCCTGAGATGCTTTTTCTCTCTCTCTGCATCAGGCAGAATATTAAATCCAGCAATGGACACTCTGTGTGCTCCACTGCAGATAAAATATAGGTAGGAAAAATAAAATATGGGTGCAAAGCTCCCTGTGAGTACAACACAGAGCAGGTACCAGGGTGGGATTCAGGCACATTTATGTGGATTGCACAAGACCTCACCCACTTCTGGGTGGTCAGAACGAATCCCAGCCCATAGACACGTTGTGGATGGCTGCAGTTTTCCTCCTGAGGGAGCTGGCAGGGCCCCACCCATTCCTGGCTGAAAGGTAACAGGAGTGAGGGATAAAAATAGCGCTGTTGTTATTCATGACAGCACCTATAGCAACTGCTGCCTGAATAATTCATGGAGCAGGGCAGGCCGAGGAGGACACAGGGATGGAGAGAGGTGGAGAAGGCCGGGAAGAAGGCAGAAGCCTTCCCTGGCTTTTGGGACTCCCCAGGACTGTGCTCAAGGTCTCCCTGGGTTCACCTCCCTGCTGCATTCTGGAGGTTACGGGGTGAAAAGGCAGCTCAAGCTCACTGGGATATTTAGCACTTCCTATCCACTGGAAAAAACAGGAATTAAGCACTTAGCACACAGAGGGCCGGGTCTGGAGGGCTTGCAGAGAAACAGAAGGTCAAGGGTGGATGCAGGAGAATCCATGGGTGAATTGCACATGGAGCTCTAACAGCGCTCAGCATGGATTTTCACATCCCTTCCTCACACCTCTGTGTGTCAGCATCCACCTGTACTTGGTTTCTGGGGTTTAAAGGTACCCTGTGATCCTTCTGAGATTCTGGGATGCTGTGGAGTTTTGTTGTTGCTGTAGTTTTTGTTAGTTTTTCTCCCCTCTTAGTTCAACTAAATGTCAATTTTCAAGCCACAGTGCAATTATCAATTTGCCATCTATTCACTTTCCTGGCTGCTGAGTAGCCTTGTCTCACCCATGAAGGGCAGGGGAGAGGCTTGTGGCTCATTCACAGCTCCAAAAATGGGTGGAGAGGATCCCAAATTTGATGGAGTGTCACCTGATCATCAAGCAACACAGTGGAGTGGAGGTTTCAAATCCATTTGTAATAGAACAGAAGGAAAATAACATGGAATGCAATGCTTAGAATAAACTCACTTTTTAGAACTGAAATTATGGGGAGATGTGAGACCACCTATGAGATGTTTTTATGAGGGTAAATTCTATGTTTTGCAGGGGATTAAAGGGATTTATATTTACTGGGCTCTCCTGAAGCTGCAGTTGCAGGAGCTGAACCCTAACCAGGGAGTGAATTCACTCTCACAAGCACAGTGTTGTCCTGACTCTCACCACAAATAATTTAATGCTGAAGGAGCCCTTCTTAATCTTCTCTCCTGACCTTTTCCCTAACATAGGCTGGAGTATTTCACTTCATTGTATCTTCACCCAGATAAGGCATTTCTGACATCATTTTCTTGAAGTATTTGCTATTCCCACACACTCTGGTAAATCTTTAAACAGTTCTCGCTCTTGTGGGTTTTTTTCCTAATTGTGGAGAAGAATAACATGGAAAACTACTATCAGGGTATATAAATGGAATTTCTTTACTGAGAGACACAGGCAGTTGCTGGTATCTCACCAGGAGAGCACAGGAAAGTGGGTAAGGAGTTAAAGGTCTGACCTTCAGTGTGTTTGGATGGGCTGTAACCACCTTCTTTCTTCCCAGAGTAGGAGCCCAGAGCGTATGGATTTGTTTTTCCTCCCAGATGCCTCCAGCATGGCCCTAGCACAGTGATGGGAACATAAAATCTTGTTGTGGTCCTGCTCCTGAGATGCACAGCTACTCCAGATCCCACAGGGATTCGTCCTGTTTTCCTGCTGTGCAGGAGGAAAATTCAGCAATTAATAGAAAACCAAAACAAACCCACATAGGCCCTGCCTGCGGGCAGAAGGAAAACTGAATTCCAAATGAAACCAGAGGAGTGGCTGAATCAACAACAAAGCTCTGGAATGGGGCAACCCAACCACATTTGCAGGGAAATCTGAAGGGTCCAGACACAGAGCTGAGGTTTTGATGTTGCTATTTCGGTCTCCTCATCTGTTCTCATGACTTCTGGCTGTGACTAAAGACAGTGACAGCTGGTTCCCTTTTTTTTTTTTTTTTTTTTTTTTTTTTTTTTCCCTATTCTCTCATTTTCTCCACCCTCAAGCCTGGAAATCATCCATTTGTATGCAAAACATCTCTGCCTCTTCCTCAGGATCTCTGGGAGCTGCTTTCAGCCCTGGGGCAGGATCCACTTGTCACTTCAGCAGGAGATGTCCAGCTTTATAATCACAGAATCACAGAACTGTGTGGGCTGGAAGGGACCTAAAAGAACATTCAGTTCTACCCTCTGCCATGGAGAGGGACACCTTTTACTATCCCAGGCTGCTCCAAGTGCTGTCCACTGACCCTGGACACTTCCAGTGTACACCACCCTTATTATAAAGAATTTATTCCAAGTATCTAATCTAATCTTTCCCTTTTTCATCCATTCCCCCTTGTTCTGTCACTCCAGGCCCTTGTCCCAAGTAATTTTCCAGCTCTCCAGGAGCCCCTTTAGGCCCCGGAAGGGGCTCTGAGCTCTCCCTGGATCCTTCTCTTCTCCAGGTGAACATTCCCAGCTCTCCCAGCCTGGCTCCAGAGCAGAGGGGCTCCAGGCCTTGGAGCATCTCTGTGGCCTCCTCTGGACTCTCTCCAGCAGCTCCACATCATTCTGCTGTTGGAGCACAGAGCTGGAGCAGCTCTGCAGGTGGAGTCTCACCTGAGAGGGGCAGAGGGACAGAATCCCCCTCCCCTGCTGCCCCAGGACATGGACGGTTTCAGGGCTGGGTCATGTCCAGCTCTCACCCCCCAGCACCCCCAAACCCTTCTCTCCAGGGCTGCTCTGGATCCATTCCCCGCCCTGATGGGGAGCTGGGCAGTTGCAGCACGCCGTGTAAGGCACATTAGTAACCCCCATCAGACTGTCACAATGGGCTGTCACTGCTGCGGCCAAACCACGAGGAGGCAGGAAAGTCCCGACCCCAAATTGCTACACAATCCTTGTGCAGCACGTGGGGAACAGCTGATGGTGCCGAAATTAACTGTATCAAGTGCTTCCTTCTGACTGCAGAGGCTGAACTTGGTAACCCAAGGCTTTTATGGACTTTTTTCGTGAATTATTAGTTAAAGAAAGGCTTACTGTTCTAATGTCTTCTTACTGTTCTAATTCTGCATCTGCAGAATTTTTATGTAAAACTTGCCAAACGTATGATGAGCATCAATTCTTGCCCCATGGGAAGGAGTTCCATGTGGGCACAGACAGGGCAAAAAATTTTCTCTTTTACCCCAGTACAATAACAAGTCATTATTCTTTATTACAGGAAAATACAGGGAAAAGGTAACTCTTACTTCCTGGATTACATTTGGTGCTTGGAATACCTCAGTTGTCTTTGGTGCAAAGCTGCTACATTGCTTCTCAGCAGCACAGTGTGGACATGGTGTGTGTGGAGGCTTCTTGGTAGAGGGAGACTCTGATCTACAAAAGATCCTTTTTTTGAGTAATAACGCTGAGCACCTAAAAACACCAGGACAACATTTTGCAGGTTCCTTCCAAGGTCCCTTCTAACCCAAACCACTCTATGATGCATATTTGGGTGGGGAATTAAGGCATTGAGGACATGTTTGAGGGCACAAAGGGTGTTTGAATCATCAGATAACTGTAGAGGGTAGGGAGAGCTCAGCCTGGTACAACCCAGTCTTGACTCTGGGACTAATCTCCTGGGCAAACATAACCACACCTGGGTTTTGACTTGGAGTAAGCTGAGTGATTCATTTCAGGGTTTAAAATGTCAGTGGTAGGGAGTAACAGCAGGGTAAGTTTGAGCACAGCAGGATAAGTTTGTGATGAACTACAGAGCATGGCTTGGTACCACTCACCTGAGAGCCAGGGATCAAAGAGATCTCACTGTGCAGCATCCACCAGGCTTGGGGTGCAGAACAGGCTGTCAGCACCCCCCCAGGAGAGCAGTTATCCCACACAGAGCTGTCCTCTGCCCTTCCCATGGCTGCCGTGTGGCATTCCTTGAAGTTAAATAAGGTAAAAACCTTTCACTGGGGTAAAACAGGTGCAGGTGGCCTGGCAGCATTGCAGTGGCCATGTTGCAGCAGGGATGTCACCTCCCATCATCCCCATCTGCCTGGGTTGTATTTTATGTCCCACCTCCTACCACTGTCCTTTGTCCTGTCCCTCCATCCCTTGTTCCCAGTCCCTCTCCAGCTCTCCTGGAGCCCCTTTAGGCCCTGGAAGGGGCTCTGAGCTCTCCCTGGATCCTTCTCTTCTCCAGGTGAGCATCCCCAGCCCTCCCAGCCTGGCTCCAGAGCAGAGGGGCTCCAGCCCTTGGAGTATCTCTGTGGCCTCCTCTGGACTCTCTCCAGCAGCTCCACGTCCTTCTGCTGCTGGGGGTCCCAGATCTGGAGGCTCTGCAGGTGGGGTCTCAACAGAATGAAGCAGAGGGGCAGAATCCCCTCCCAGTTCCAGGAATGGAGGAGGAGGAGGGTGCAGTATTATGGGTTTTTCAGGAGATGTCTTAGAGGGACAGAAAACGAGTGCAAGATGTCACTGGGGGGGGGGGGTTGGTAGCTGCCAGTTGTATCTCTTTCACATTGCTGAGTGCAATGACAGGGAAAAATTGAGGTTCCTTCCTACCTTCTTCACCCTGGATGTTTTCCTTCCTCATTTTGGGGGCACTGGCTCTCCCATGTGGTGTGAGATTTGTGTTGGGATGTGCTGAACCTGCACCCAGGCTGCAGAGATCTTATCAGAGCCACAAAGTCACATTCCTGGGCTGCCTCTCTGTAGATCCTCTCCCTGCAGAACAAGCAGTTCTTCTGTTTTCCTCACAAACCCATCAAAAACCAGCAGTTCTGACAGGCTGGAGCAGCAGAACCTGCAGGAACCAGCTGAGACAGAGCCTGGAGAGGGCAAACTCTGTAACTCATAAATTAACCTGCTTCTGGGGTCACAGTGACCCTACAACTGAACCCACCACTGTGCCTTTGGCACAGCTCCATCCAGGATCCATCAGCCTCTCCCACACATTTCCCAGGCACAGCTCAGGAGCCCAGAGGCTGCTCCTAAAAGGCCATTTGGGTGCAAATGCCTGTTTTTTGGAATCCAAGGGTTTTGGTGCTTTGGTGCTGGCAGCTGGCTTGAGGCCATACTGCCTTTAGCCTGGAAATCTTGTAGAAAATCATCTGCTCCTCCACACTTGCATGTCCACAGTAGTGAAATCAGGGGGTTCCCCCCACTCCATGGAAGTCATCTGGTCCAGCCCCCTTGCTCATTTAGGGCCACACAGAGCAGGTTGCCCAGGTCCATGTCCAGGTGGATTTCAAATATCTCAAAGGATGGAGGTACCACTTGCTGGGCAACCTGTGCCAGTTCTTGGCCTCTCAGTAAAAAAAGTGTTTCCTGGTGTTCAGAGTGCTTCAGTGGGTGCCCATAGCCCCTGGTCCTGTGATTTTTACTTTAAACATCGAATCTTTTTGAGAGTGATCTCTGGGGCTGAAGCAGGTGACCTCCAAAGGTTCCTTCCCATACCCAACCACCTTGCAGTGACTTGGAAATCCTGTGAGGAGCAGCTGAGGGATCTGGAGGGCTCAGCCTGGGGGAAAGAAGGCTCAGGGACCTTGTGGCTCTGCACAACTCCCTGACAGGAGGGGACAGCCAGGGGAGGGTGGGCTCTGCTCCCGGGGAACAGGGACAGAACCTCAAGCTGTGGCCGGAGGAGGTTCAGGTTGGACACGAGGCAGAACTTCTTCGTGGAAAGGGCAGTCAGGCATTGCCAGAGGCTGCCCAGGAGGTGCTGGAATCCCTATCCCTGGAGGTGTCCAAGGAACAACAGGACGGAGCACTCAGTGCTCTGCGCTGGGGACCGGCCACAGGTTGGACTCGATGACCTCGGAGGAAGGACTCTGCGAGTCTGTGACTTTACACCCCTCTCATGGATGTGTCACTGCGCTCCCCTCAGCACTCACCGCTGGGATGACTGGATCTGGGTGGTGCCGCGGCTTTGAGCCCCGCTTTGTCCGGCCGGGTTGGGCTGGGCCGGGCTGGGCCGGGCTGGGCTCGGCCCGCGGGGCCACCCCGGGGCGGGGCGGGGCGCGCATGCGCGGGGCGGCCGCGGGGACTCCCGGAGGCGGCGGCGCCGGGACTCGGCGGCGGCAGCGGGACAGGGGAGGGGAGAGCGGGCACCGAGGGGACACCGAGGGGACACCGAGGGGACACCGAGAGCGGGCACTGAGAGCGGTGAGTGCGGGACGGGAGAGCCCACACTGAGTGCAGGGGGTGAGTGCGGCCACTGAGTGCGGGAGGTGAGTGTGGACATGGAGTGCGGGAGATAGAGAGCGGGCACTGAGAGCGGACACTGCGGGCGATCCCCTCCCTGCGGTCCCCTCCTCTCTCCTCGGGACACCCGAGGGTGTCCGGGGAGTTCCCGGTGCGCTCCTGCATCCCCGCCGCGCCGGGAGCATCGTTCCCTGCGGGGGAAGCGGGATGCGGGATGGATGCGGGGGTGGTCGGTGTGCGGTGCCTGGTGCTTGCAGACACCCCTGGGATGCGGGAGGATGCGGGATCTTTCCCTCTGTGCCACGCACAGTTGTGGTTCATCCAGCCAGGATTGGTCCAGTGGTCAGGTGGGTGCTGGGGAAGAGGTTAAGAAGGGCAGGGATGAGCAGGGAGACGCAGATTTTGCCTTAAATTGCCCCGCTACCGCTTCTCAAGGGCTTCCTGAAGGAGAGAGGTGGGCAGTGGTTTTCCTGCGTGTTTGTTTGAAATGGCTGTGGGCGGATTTTCCTTTAACGACTTTGACACCCGGGGAGCTCTGGAGGCCACGGGAAGGAGATGCATAGCTCAGCCGTGAGCTGAGAGAAGAACCAGCTCCCGGTGTTTGCCTTGGAGCTGCCGCCCGCTCCTTGCGCAGCCACGAGCTGGGGCGCGTCTCCAAAGGGTCACCGAAGGATTGTCCCCTGCTGATCTTCTCCAGGACACTTCGGGGTCATCTCCCCCCTATATCTAATATCTCATCTGAATGTTTTCCTGGCTGAAAACACCACAAGCATCTCACTTTTTTTTTTTTTTTTTTTTTTCTTTTCAGGAAGGGGAGGGAAATATTGTGGGCAGTCTTAAAGTGTTCTGGTTTTCTTGAACACAAATATATAGATATATAGAAGTTCAGGTAAACATTTAACAGTAGTTTGTTTGGTGCCAAACCAATTCCTCCCTGGCATGAGCAGAGTTGGGTATGGAGCTGTGCCAAGGTGGCACACATGGGCACACAGGTTTTTACTGGGATGGAGAGGTGCACTTGTTGTGGGATTGTAGCTTCAGAGCTGGGAAATGATTTAAATATCGCTAGTTGGAGGATTTTTGGGTGGGATGAGGCTTGGAGCAACCTTGTGGAAGGTGTTATGCCCATGTCAGGGGGATTGGAACAAGATGAGCTTTAAGGTTCTTCAACCCAAAACATTTTGGGATTCTAGGATGGCCTGCTGCAGATTAGGATGAGGAGTGTAATGCTTCCCTGGCAACAGTCATTGAAAAAGAGCAAAGTTATGGAAAGGTTATGAAAAAGGATGAATCCAGCCGGTCTGAAGTCTGGTTTGGCCCTCTGCCAGGGCAGGGAGGGGACAGGCAGCCATGAGTTCTGAATTCTAGCAGCAGACTGTGCTCCTGCCATGGGGTGCTGTGGTGATATGTGCTGCAAACAGTTCCTAGAAACCCACTCAGGGCTCCTCAGGCCAAACCACACAGTTGCACATCCCTCCCACGCAGCTGGGGAAGGTGTGGGTTAACAGCCTGCACCGTGAAGGATTTTCTGTTTCCTGGACATTAATTGCTTTTATTTGTTTACGCTGAAGCTGCAGCCACAGCCTGTGGCCGAGCCGAGGACTGTGTCCCTGTGGATGCAGGGAGGGATGGCAGGGAGGGATGGCCACAAGGGAGGTGCCACCACCAGGTCACGTGCATGAGCTTGCAGCTACTTGCACATCTTGAGTCAGGCACCAGCTTAATTTTTTATCGGCCAGTTAACGGGGTAACCCTTGCTCATGGGGTCAGACCAGTGGCCCTTTAAGTGCATAAACAATTAATCATTAGTAAATTTCAGAAGAATGAATACCCAGGGAGGCTGCTGGAGGCTGCAGCTGAACAGATGCCGTACCTTATAAGCTTCATCCTTCACAGCATCATGGAATGGGTTGGGTTGGAAGGGATATTAAAGATGCTCCAGTTCCAACTCCCTGCCATGGACTGGGACACCTTCTACTAGACCAGGTTGCTCCAACCCCTTTCCAACCTGGCCTTGGATACTTCCAGGTAGTGAGGGGAAGCTTGCTTCCATCTCCTTCACACCCTCCAAATCCTTGGGATTGGGTAGGGTTCTAAGCAAGTGAATGCAGCAGAGCCTGCATGCCTTTTGTGGAGGGAATCTGCCATCTGCCTCTTCCTTGGAGCTTTGTAGCCTCCAGGAAGGGCATCACTTCTGTCACTGCAAACCCAGAACCTGGCTGGGAGAGGCAGTGGGGTTAAATGGGACAAGGTCCAGCATAGGGACAAAGACTTTTAGTGCAGGGGAGAGGAGAGCTCCCAGCTCCACGGGGTTGGCACAGGGCTGCAGTCTCTCCCTGGCAGTGCCTCCTCTGCCTGCAGCAGCCGCAGGGCTCTGCATGATTTATATACATTTTTTTCGAGTGACCAAAGCTCTAAAATCCACATCCTTAAAAAAAATTATGTTTTTGTGCGAGAGGCTTTTGTGGATGATAGCAAAGCTGAGCAGCCTCAGCCCAGAGGTTTTTTGGGGATGATTTGAAGCCACAAACAGCACATGGCCAGTTTGGTTTGGTTGCTCTGCCCGCAGATGGCTCCAGGCTTGTCCCATCAGCAGATGGATCTGAGCAGGGAGGGATTGGCTGGCTTGTTGAGGTTTCCTGTGCTAGCAGGGATTCCCAGTTCTGCACTGAAGGAAGATTAGTGCCAAAGGAAGTTTAGGAGGTGAAAGTGGGATGCCACTGTGACAAATCCAGGCTCCTTTTTCAGTCAGTGCAGGGGGAAAACCCCCAGGCACTTTGCTGGCACAGTTCCAGTTTCTGGAAAGGGTCAGTCCCAGTCCATCAGTGATCCCTGCATGGCTGAACACAGCAGGCGGGGACTGGTGGGGGTGGCAGGACCAAAACCATGCCCAGGGGCATGCTGACAGTTCAGCAACCTGGTGGTTACAGGTTGGGACTATGTCCCAGTCGGGTTTGATTCCTGGTGTACTCATCCAGGGATTTCACAGCCACCTGAAATCCAGCCCCAAAACATCAGGTGCTGTGTTGATTGTGTGTGGGAAAAGAAAGTGGTGAGGGGATCAGGAAAGCACAAACAGCAAAGGATTCGTGAGATCAGGAAGAAAAGCCACAGAATATTACCTTGCCCTTGAGCAAATTTTGATACAGAGAGAGTGGATTTGCCAGAGAAGGAATCCTCAGCCAGGAGAATTATTTTTTCTTTTCAGGAATTATTGACTGTGTTATCAGCAGCATCACCAAGCTCTGACCCGGGTTAGGCAAGAGGAAACTGCAGCTGTGCTATCACAGCCAACCAGAGCTGTGCCATTCCCTAACATGGTTTGGGAGATAGCACCGTGCAGGAGTTGTTCCTGGCTGACAGTTTTTGTGTGGCCCCACATTTGAGGGGTGCAGCAGCACAGGAATGACCAAGCCAGCCCAGCTGACCTCTAAAAACCTGATGTTGTGAAAATCAACCCCCTCCTTGCACGTGATGCTTGGATTCTCACAATAAAGCCACCAGCCTCATCCGATCTTTGGTTTCCTATCTTTGGGGTTCCATTCCCCTGCTTTGCTCCCCCAAACACCACAGGGCCTCAGGGGTGCCCCCCTTGTTGGCATGCATTTGCCAGCAGCTTTGTTTTTGCTCTGTGCCCTCCGAGCACAGCGTTCCCTGTGCTGGCTCCACTGCTCTCATCCCCTGGCCCCATCCCAAAGCTCAGGCAATGCTGAGCCCATGTCAAGAGGCACTTGCTGCCCAGCAGGGCTGAGCTGGCTGCTGGCCCAGCTGGCTGCCAGGCCAGGAATTGCAGGAGAGCTGACACTGCCGTGGCTTCCGTGGGGGATCCTGCCACCTCCCACTGGCTTTCATGGCTCGTCTCCCAGCATCACGGGACACTCGTTTCCTGAGGGATCCAAGCTTGGACAAGCCCTGTTGGGCTGCACACCCTGTGTGTGTGTGTGTGTATGGAGAAGGGGAGAATTTGAGCTGTCTTGTTTTATTTTAAATTTACCACAAGGTTATTTTGATCTTTTTTTTTTTCTGAAGAGGTCAGGTTGTTTTAAGTTGTGCCCTTCAGTAAATTACATGGTACCACCTTGTACCTTCCAGAGCATCCCAACCTGTGCAGGTCCCTGTTGGAGGAGTGACTGGGCTGATGTAGATGTAACAGGGTACCTAAGTGCCTTGAGGGAAATAAAATCTTCTGTGCAATTTACTGTTAAGCAGTCCTAGCACTGCCCAGTGCATTAGGAGCACAAGATCTCATTTCCATCAGGCAGATGAGGACTGATATCCCCATTTCCTACATGGGGACATGTAAGCCCAGTTTAGAAAAGCCCTGAGCACCTGGCCCCTCTCTGGTTGTGGGGATTTCCACTTCTTTGATGCTGGAGAGTAAATAAGTTCTTCACACCCTGCTGTCTGTCCTGGCAGGGCTGGTCCCTGGCACAAACCATCAAATCATGGAATCACAGAATGGTTTGGGTTTGGAGGGACATTAAAGCTTAGCCAGTTCAACCCCCCTGTCATGGCAGGGACACCTCCCCCTATCCCAGTTTGCTCCAAGCCCTGTCCATCCTGGCCTTAGACACTTGCAGAGATACAGGGGCAGCCACAGCTCCTTTAGGGAACCTGTGCTGGTTGTAAATCCCATGTAAATCCCAGTAACTCCCCACAGAAGGTGTCTGAGCTCTGGGTGTTCCTGCTGCAGTCTGGAGCAATGTTGGTCCCTAAATCTGTGGCAGGAGAAGGAAGCAGGTAATACCAAGACTGCACAGGAACTGCTTCTTGAGCCAGTCCATGGTCTCTTATTTTCTCAGCTCTGGAGGGGCCTTTCCAAAACACGGGGCAAAAAAAGGATGGAGGAGCTGGCACTGTGCTCCCAGGATGGTCTTTCAAAGTTTTCTCCCTCTTTAGTTTTCTCCCTCTTTCTCCCTCAAAGTTTTCTCTCTCTTTAATTAAACCAAAGAATGGTTTAATTACTGGAAGAGATGTTTGTGCTCAGGGAGGACCAGCCTTCAGACAACAGGGTTTGGGATTGGGTTTATCCAGTGCCTCTGAGCTGGGTGCAGCCCTGGTGCAGCCTCTCCCAGAGCTGAACTGCTCCCTGCCATCCTGGTGCACTGGGAGCTGTGACACCAAAGTTAACCCCATGTAGGAATGGGTCACAATAAAACCCCAAAAGCTTCAAAATGACCTGGAGTCCCCCCTGGGACTTTTGCTCAACTGCCAGAAGAGGGGAATTCAGGCATTAATCACCTGCAGCTCTCCAAACCAGTCTGTTGGCCACTGCTGTTTCATGCTGTCCACAACCACTACTTCTTTTTTTTTCCCCCTGTTTTAAATGCCATGCATTTATTAAAGATTTCCCCAAAGCTGAGTACCCCCAGTCCTCCCTGCTTTGTTTACCAGGAATTACTGCCTTTTTGGAAGCTTGTGTAAAACTCTGGTGCCTGAATACCAGCCTGCAAGTAAATCTTTCACATTGGTCCAGCCTCAATCCCAGACAGTGAACTCGGGGGCCAGACTGGTGGGAAAATCGACCGTACTCTGTAGGAAATTTTCTCATTCAAACCCTTCCATCAGACTGTGACCAAAAAGCAAAAGAGCTGGGAAAAAGCTCGGGTTTCCAATTACCCTCTTCAAAAGGGAGAGAAAAATTGGAACAGGATCGTTCTCCTCCTGTGCCGGGAGTTTTTATTGTGGATGTCATGATCCAGCCTGGCCATCATCCACGCCCTCCTTCTCGCCTTGCAGCTCCCTCCCTGAACAAACGATACTTGGTTGCTGTTAATTGGGAGCAGCCAAAATAACTGAATCCCCCGGAGATGGGAGTGAGGACGGAATCTCAACGAGACACCCCGACGATGAATGTGGCTTTCAGCTGCTCCTACGCCCCCGTGAAGGGAAAAGAATAGGGGCTCTGTGAAAGTGAAACAGCCAGTGCTGACCTTGGGTTTCTGGGTTGGTGTTTTTTGTTTTTTTTTTTTTTTTTTTTTTCTCTTTCTCTCTCTTTTCTAACGTTAATTGCTCGTCACTTTGTGCCATCACATGATCGCTGGAAGCTGCCAACTTGTTCTCACTCACTCATATCACAAGGTTTGAAATAAGCAGGGTACCAGGTTCCTGATTTAGCATTGTTCAGCCCAGTATCAGATGTGTTTCTTGTGATTTCGGACTATTATTTTGAAAATCTCTGCCCCTCACAGCCTGTTCAAAACTGGCATTTTCCAGCTCTGAAAGCCTGCCTGGAATAATCTGTGCTGTCAGGAAGATGTGCATTGCCCAGGCTCTCTGAGGCGATGCTTGCTGCATGCGCTGAGCTCTGGGGATGAGAGAACTTGGCAAAATCCTGGCGTGAGTACGAGCGGTGCAAGCCGGAGCCAGGCTGTGCCTGGGACACAAGCTGCCTGTGTCTCTCACACCCTTGTCAGCATGCAAAACAGGCAGGCCATGGACTGCATTCCCATGCATTCCCATTCCCAGGCTCAACTGCCACCCTCCCATGTGTTGCCTTTACTCTTTATGTGCAGTTTTCCGCAGGTTTCTTCATAGGAGATCAGCACTGACTCTGCTCTCTGCAGTTTTCTCTTGCCCTATGCTTGCAGCTGTGTCCTCTTGGAGGTTTTCAGTTCCTGCTCTGCTGGGGTTCACTCTGGCATTACTCTTGTGTTCTCCAAGATGTTGTGAACTTCAGCATGTCCTTTTTTCTTCTGCCTCACCATCATGATCATTGAATCATAGAATCCCAGGATGGTCTGGGTTGGAAAGATCATTTTGTTCCAACTCCTCTGTCATGGGCAGGAAAAAATTCTCCCCCGTGAGGGTGGTGAGGCCCTGGCACAGGTTGCCCAGAGAAGCTGTGGCTGCTCCATCCCTGGAAGTGTCAAAGGTTGGATGGGGCTTGGAGCAACCTGGGATAGTGAAAGGTGTCCCTGCCCATGGCAGGAGGCTGGAATGAGGTGATCTTTAACATCCCTTCCATCCCAAAGCACTCCACAATTCCATGATTTATGAATGAACTCCACTAGCTACAAGAAGCCAGAATAGACTGGCTGTGCATTGGAACAGGGCAGAGTGAGTGTTGCCTCCTGTTCACACCTTGCCTTCATAGGACTGCCCCAAAATCAAAATTTGCCTCGCTTCCCTAGATTTTGGCATGTAACTCCACAGGGATACGCAACCTGCTGAATGAACTGCATATCCCATCATAGATCAGGACCCTGCAGACCCTTAGGAGAAAAACAAAGTCTTTATGAGTGTGCACAGCATTAACTGCCCAGCAAGTGTACTCTCTTCAGCACTGCACATCTATGAAACTAAAAGAGCATTTCCAGGGACCATTTTGCCTTCTGTGGCTAAGGCAGCTCCATCAAACACAGCAGACAAAGTCCCCTGTGGCAAACAGAGAAACAAACCTCCAGCCTTGAGAGATGCTAAGAGAGAAAGCCAAGGCAGTGTAGGGCAGAAAGAATTTTCTGGAAAATGAAACCTAATTATGACAGCTCCCATCTGCTAGAATACAGAAGCAACATGAAAATATTTTGTTTCTTATCAGATGCTTTGGGTTTCTACAGGAAGTGAGATTTCGTGCCTGCTCGAGAGTCTGCTCTGACTTTGCTCTTTGTGCTGTCTCACCCTGGGACTGCCAGGTCCCATCTCCTTGCCTTCAGAAACTCTCTCATGGTGTTTAACACTGTCCTGTCCTCTGTATCACAGCCTAGAAGGGGTCTCCCATCATGGAATCATGGACTGGTTTGGGTTGAAAGAGCTTTTAAAGCTCCTCTAGTTCCAGCCCCCTGCTATGGGCAGGGACACCTTCACTAGACCAGGTGCCCACACAGACTACTGGTGTCTCACCTCTGGACACAGCTGGTAGGAGAAAAATTGCAGCAGGAGAAAAATTGGCTGTTTTCCACACTCAGGCAAAATACTTTTTTTTTGTTTGTTTGTTTTGTTGTTTGTTTTGTTTTGTTTTGTTTTTGGGGGGGGGGTTGAGGGGTTTTTTGTTGGTTTTTTTGTTTGTTTGTTTTTTGTTTTTTGGGGTTTTTTTTTTTCTCTATTTTGTATGACACAAACACCAGCAGGGAAGAAAGGTATCTAGGTTATTGGGAAACAGGGGGTATTGGGAATTAATTTAATGCCAAGAGTTGTTCTCCACACAGTAGGATCCTGCTGTGCCCTGAATCTGAATCTTGCCAGCCAGAGCTTAGCAAGTCTGGAGGTTACCAAGGAGCAGAGCAGCAGAGGAGTGCCCAGCACAGGGTTTGGCTGCTCTGAGCATCCAGGGACTTTTCTGGCAGTCCCTCAGCATTGGCTCCGTGGATGCTCCCAAAGCTCTGATGCTGTACACAAACTGCAGCCAGCTTGGATGTGAAGGTGCTCATTTCTTCAGTCCCTCTCAGTCCTGATGCTTCTTACTTGTGGAGGGATGAGGGCTGCAGGCTTGGGACTGTGGATTTCTCCACTTCTCCCTCTGCCATACTCACTACAGTAATCCATGGGCAAGCTCTGTGACAGGGAAGGTTGAGTTTCTTTGCAACCACCCTGATTTGTTTGGGACCCTCTAAACTCATGTGCAGACAGGCTGTTTATCCCTTGGATGAGTAATTTACATCCCAGTTTTGTCCCTGAGCATTTTGTTCTGGGGTAGGGGGTGAAAAATCACCTTCATAAATCATCAGATGCTTCCTTGCCAACTAACTGCTTCCTGCAGCCCCGTGTTGGCAGCTCATGGCTCCTGAACACACTCCAAGCTGAGTGCCTGAGGAAGTGGGGAGGAAGGGCAGGCTTGTGACATCGCTGTGCCCATCTGATGCAGGCTGACCTGCAGGAACAGAGCTCTGCCATCCCCCTCTGTGCTGAATTTAGGTCAGGGAACAGATATCCCTGGGAATCTGGTACTGCCTCAGACCCTTCTCTAACTTCCCAGGAGATCTGGTACCCCTAAATCTGACAATATTCAGAGAATCATGGAATGGTTTGGGTTAGAAGGGACCTGAAAGACCATCTTGACCCAACACCCTGCCATGGGCAAGGACACCTCCCACTATCCCAGCTTGCTCCAAGCCCTGTCCAACCTGTCCTTGGACACTTTCAGGGATTCAGGAGCAGCCACATCTTCTCTGGACACCCTGTGCCAGGGCCTCACCACCCTCAGGGGGAACAATTCCTTCCCAATATCCCATCTATCCCTGCCCTCTGGCAATAGGCATTGCCCCTTGTCCTGTCCCTCCATCCCTTGTCCCAAGTCCCTCTCCAGCACTCCTGGAACTCCTTTAGGCACTGGTAGGTGCTCTAAGGGCCAGCGTCTCCATGGTGCCATGGTTAATCCCACCGGGAATGGCAGCATGCGCTTCTCCCCGGTGCACCACCATTAACATCTCCTCTTTCTCCCATCCCCTTAGGGCAGGAAGAGGCGTTCCCGGGTGCAGGGCTGAAGGATGACAGCCATCCTGGAGCGGCTCAGCACGCTGTCCCTGAGCGGGCAGCACCTCAGCCGGCTGCCCCGGCTGCTGGAGGACGGCCTCCCCAAGATGCCGTGCACGGTGAAGGAGTGCGAGGTGCCGCAGCTCTTCCGCGAGCCCTACATCCACAGCGGGTACCGCCCCACCGGCCAGGACTGGCGCTACTACTTCCTCAGCCTCTTCCAGAAGCACAACGAGGTGGTCAACGTGTGGACTCATCTCCTGGCGGCGCTGGCCGTGCTGCTGAGGTTCAAGACGTTTGTGGAGGCCGAGCAGTTGCTTGTGGATGCGTGGTCCTTGCCGTTGCTCATCTTTGTGCTCTCCTCTGTCACCTACCTGACCTGCAGCCTCTTGGCCCACCTGTTGCAGTCCAAGTCGGAGCTGTACCACTACACCTTCTATTTCGTGGACTATGTTGGAGTCAGCATCTACCAGTATGGCAGTGCCCTGGCTCATTTCTACTACAGCTCTGACCAAGCCTGGTATGACAAGTTCTGGCGTTTCTTCCTGCCAGCAGCAGCTTTCTGCGGCTGGCTGTCCTGTGCCGGCTGCTGCTACGCCAAATACCGGTACCGACGGCCTTACCCCATCATGAGGAAGATGTGCCAGGTGATCCCAGCAGGGCTGGCTTTCATCCTGGATATCAGTCCCGTGGCTCACCGGGTGGTTGTGTGTCACCTGGGGGGCTGTGAGGAGGATGCTGCTTGGTACCACACGTACCAGATACTGTTTTTTCTTATCAGTGCTTATTTCTTTTCCTGCCCTGTCCCTGAGAAATACTTCCCTGGTTCCTGTGATATTGTTGGCCATGCCCACCAGATCTTCCACACCTTCCTGGCCATCTGCACCCTGTCACAGCTGGAGGCCATCCTTTTGGATTACAAGAACAGGCAGGAGATTTTCCTGAAGAGACACAGGCCTTTCACCGTTTATCTCTCCTGCATCTCTTTCTTTGGTTTGGTGGCCTGCAGTGCCATCACAGCTTACATCCTGCGATGCAGGATCAAGGCCAGCCTGGCTAAAAAGGACTCCTGAGAGTCACGGACGTGACAGGCATGACATCACCAGAGAAAATCAAGAAAAAGGGCATAACATACTAGAGACATGACTGTCTTACTTGCCTAACACGCCGTGACTAACCAGGACCCTGGATTCAGATGGAGGGCTGGACACTTTGTGCTGGATGCATTTTCACAGCAGGGATTGCCTTTTGCCATCCAGGGGGGGACATGGAGTGTTTTAAGCCAGAACAAGTCATTGAACCAAGGATGCTGAAATAGGCAGAGGTTCCTTGTTCATTCTGGTGGAGCTGTGGGTGAGACCTTGCTGAAGGTCAGGGAGGGCAGCCTGGAGGCTGTGGGACTGTAGAAAGGTGTGCCAGGGCTCACAACACCATGAGGAGCACAGCTGGATGTGATGACCTCTCTGGGTTTGGCCATATCTGTGTGAGAACTGTTCCTATCAAAGGCAGTAGGAAGGTTTCAGGAAGTTTGTGTTTCTAGGGTTTGCGTGTGAGGGCACATGTGGCACTGTGGCTGCTGGAATCCTTTTCCTGTTCCAGCCAGGTTCTCTCTGAGCTCCCCTTGTCAAGGGTGTCAATGCCAGGTGACTTAGGTTGCTTTGGGAAAATATCTTTGGAGGTCCTGGCTTGACCTGGGGTCCTCTGGGACAGGGAGCCTGTCATCTGTGTCATCTGTGTAGGGAGCCTGACCAACCTCTAGCAATGTCCATGAAATATGGACTAACTTGGATGGGATCTGTTTGATACAGGAAAGGCTTTGGTCCTCTAACAACACTACAGTGGCCACAGCCAAAAGGGTGTGAAGATGAAGGAGTCTTTATTCCCCTCTTAATGGTGCTTTGTGTCCTTGGTGAGCATTGTGGAAAAGCTGATCTTGAAGCTGCAGGGTTGCTGTTCTATGAGCAGTAGGGCTGTAGCTCTGGCATGTTTTTATCAGTATTAGATGAAGGTGGAACAGCAAAAGGAAAAGCAGGGTGACAACATTAGGGTCCTGCACAACCTCAGGATGGGTTTGTCCTTGGGACTTGGTGATTCCTGTGTAGAGTAGCAAAGATAGTGGTCAGGGTCACTTAATGTCCATGGGTCACTCCTGTCCAAGGTAACAAAGGCTGGATTACCGTGTCCCCCACTAGAAGAATCTATTCTGTGCTTGCCTTGGGGGAATATAGAACATGGAGCCACCAAGGAGGATTAAATCCTTGCTAAAACCAAGGAATCCATGGGATCTATCCCAGCCACGGATTTGTCTCACTGAGCCCAAGGGCAGGCAAATGAATTGTGATTGCTGGTTCTGAGCAGGCAGAGTGTAGGGTTGGGGATATGGTTGGTGAGGACAAGCACTGATTTCTGCACTTCATCGGCGTTTCAGCTCTTGAGGTGTGTGTGTGTGTTCATGTTCCATGCATGTGCATGGGATTTGTTATCCAGAAAGGCTTTGCCTTGGGATTTTATATCTGCAGAGCCTCCTAGCTGGGTTAAGATTAACCTGAAGGAAACAGTGCTGTCCTGCTGGAGGAGCAAGGTGGGTTGGACAACAGATTTGTTAATAGGTGGTGGAAAACAGACCTGAAGGTTGGCACTTTGCTGGTCCTGTGTTTAGTAGGTAAATTTGGGCTTCATGGCCCTATAGAAAATTAAATACAAAGGAAGAGGGAAGTAAGTTTGGAGTATAGGAGTATAGGAGTATAGGAGAAGAAGTCATAGGAAAGCCTTCAGGAGGTCATCAACTCCACCGTTTCTCATCAGTCCTGGCCTCAGCTTAGAAATTAATTACTTGATTTCATAGGGTGTTTCTGATGGTACAGATGGTACAGCCATGCTGACCTAGAAGAAAATCTGCCTCAGGGGAGATGCCAAGCAGGGGTGGTCCCACTTGCACCTCGTTCAACCTCTTCCCATGCACAGAAGTTCATCTCACCACAGAGTGAGCCAGTGCCGGGAGAGGGACCTTTGGGAAACCAATCCTACTGAAAAAATGTCAGTAATTTTCGGATGGTTTTAATTCTGAGCCAACTCACTTGGACAATGCAGCTGCTGGCAGGGAAGGGCTGGAGCAGAGGCCAGCAGCAGCTCCTCCTTGCATGGCAGCTGGCTGCTCTGCTCACTCAGCTGCACTGAGGGACTGCTCCCTCCATGGCCTCTGGCTTTGTTTGTGGGTCTCCTCCCAGTTTGAGAAAAGGCTTCCAGTCTGAGCAGCTTTTTCTCTCAGCCTAATTTGCCTTGGTTTTGTGGTGGGTAAGGCAGAATAAGGCTCTGGGTGTGGAATTGGCTGGATGGTATCAGTGGGTTCCTGTGCAGAAACAAAGATAAATCGGGCTGGTCCAGAGCTCATTTCTGAGATTAAATGAAGAAGGATTGGGCATGGCTGGTAATAGCAAACCTGCTCTGCTGCTACCTGGAGTTACATTGGTACCAAAGGACGGGATCAGCCAGGTGTCCCCTTCTCTGAGGGTTTGAAAAGAGATGACATGTTCCACCCTTGTTGAAGGAGGGTGAGTATAGTAATTCTTTCTCTTTCAGGAACAGGGAGAGGAGCCCCACATGGCTCTTCCAAGGTACTTCTGATCATATCTGGTACTTCTGATCATATCTTCTCCTCCCTGGCTGAGCAGAAGTGGGCAGTGGAGCAGTGGTGTGACAGTGGAGGTGGTTTTACACACTCCCACATTTCCCCTCAGGTGAAGCCTTGCCCATCTCCCTGTGGTCCTGCACTCCCACCTGGAGCTAACTCCTGGTTACAATGATGGGTGGAGTGAGTTGGGATCTACAATACAGGACTGTGCTGCTGTGAGGATGTGCCCTTGTGTCACAAGGGGCTCACCAACACTGGAGCTTCCTTCATCCCTGTCTCCATCCTCCTCTTCCTCCAACCAGCTTCTTTCTTTTCTTCATCCTTGTGCCTTACGCACCTGGCTGCCTTCCTGGGCAGACACCACGTGCTGCAGTCTCAGCTGGGAAGTGGCTGTGGAAGCTTTGCCAGTGATCCAGAGGACACCAAGGCTGGATCTGGAAAAATCCAAAGTGCCTCTGTGATAAATGCTCAGCTTGTCTGAGCCCCCCCAGGAGCTTCTCCTTGGGCTCACTGGAGCAGGTCTCCTCCATCCTGGTGTTCCTAAGGAGGCATGCCTGGGAAGAACGTACCAGTGGCCAGGCTTGGTGAAGAGCTGACCACCAAGGGTTGAGCACACCTGAGATCCCTCAGGGATCCCTGAGGTCACAGTCCTCTCCCTCAGGAATCTCTGGTACTGAGGTGGTGTTCCTTGAGATCTTGCAAACCAGGACAGCTCCTTAGAATTCATCCCAATGTGCCTTGTGCTATTTCTTTTGGGGATTAATCCTGAAGGAACCTGAGGATCAAGAGCAGTGTCTTTGCTGTCTGCTCCATAGTGCATGGTTGCTCTCAACAGCCAATTCCCACTGACAGGATTTGCTCTGTGTACAGAGCAGGAGGGGAGGATGGAGACAGGTGCCTTCAATTTGTATTTATGCCTAATTTGTGTAACAAGGCAAGGACAGGTTCCTCATGTGCCTTGCAATTTACAACTTTTACTGACAAGATTATTTTTAAGCACTGTTCATTACTAAACAGAAGTACAAAAGAGTTTGTATTTTTTTCCTTTGGGAAACAGGGAAGGATATGAGTGTTCCTTATCAACCATCCCCTTCCCAACTCCCGCCTGCTGACTTTGTATTGTTGAAAACATTGACAATATTTTAAACTTTGTACTGTACTGATCTTTATTTAAAAACTTTAATGGAAAAAAAAAATCTGTGAAAGCAAAACAATTGGTGTGGTGTGAAATTCCCAAATGCACAACTGCACAACTACAGAAGGTTATGAGTCATTAGAAAAAAATGGGGATAATAATTACAGAGAGGATATATTAGAGAGATAATAATTAAAATAATGAAGAATAAGGTGTGGTTTTACATGTGCATCTCAAAGCACTTCCAAGGTTTCTTGATACCTTTTGGATTTCATTCCCTTTCCACAAGGGAAGTGCAGAACAACTGCCCTGACACTGATTAGAGAAATTTTAGTTCATCATCTACAATCACAGAAGGGTTGAGTTTGGAAAAGATTTCTGGGGCCACTTGGTCCAACCCTCAGCTCAAGCAGGGCCACTCAGAGCTGGTTGCCCAGGTCCATGTCCAGATGGATTTTGAATATCTCCAAGGATGGCAACTCCATCACCTCTCAGGACATCCTGTGCCAGTGCTCAGCCACCCTCACAGTAAAAAAGTGTTTCCTGATGTTCAGAGGAACCTCCTGTGTTCCAGTGTGTGCCTGTGCCCTCTGGTCCTGGCCCTGGGACCTGGTACAGAGCCTTGTCCTGTCCACTTTGCACCCTCCCTTCAGGGGTTTATATACACCTATGAAATCCTTTAAATATTGCCTGACCAGATCCTCTTCCACCAGATACGTGTTCCCTACTCCAGCCCTTCTCCCTGCTCTCAGGGACCAGGGATTCCTGAAGGCTGATCTCATTGGTAAAGACTGAGGTGAAGAAGGCTCTTCCATGTTCTCTGTAGCCAGCTCCCACATCTTACTGAGCAATGGGCCCACAACATTTTCCCTACTCTCCCTTTTGTCACCCTATAGAAACCCTTCTGGTTGTCTTTGGTATTCCCAAATGGATTCCAATTGGACTTTGCCTTTCCTCATCTCCACACACTCAGATAATCTCTGTATTCCTTTCTATCCACGTCCTTGCTTTCACCTTCTCTCTGCTGCTTCTGTGTTTGAGTTTTTCCAGGAGCTCCTTGTTTATCCATGCAGGCCTGCTGGCATTTTTTCCCAGCTTCCTGCTCATTAGAATGGATTGTTCTTGAGCTTGGAGATGACTCCTCCCAGGCCTCTTTATCCCAGGGGACTCTACCAAGTGGATAGAGGCCTTTGAAGAGGCCAAAATCTGAAGGCTAGTGTTTGATGTTTGCCTTCCTCCCTTCCTTCAGGATACTGAGCTCCTCCAGCCAGCTCTGCTTTTGACCCCCACATTTCCAGTAAACCATGAGTCTGACATCCAGCAAAGCACCTCTCCTTGTCGGCTCCTCCATCACTTGGAGGAGGGAGTTACCACCACTGCATTCCAGAAATCTCCTGGACTGAAAATCACAGAATCATAGAAGGATTTCGGTTGGAAGAGACCTTAAAGATCATCTCATTCCAACCCCCTGCCATGGCCAGGGACACCTTCTACTAGACCATGTTTCTCGGGGTTCCATCCAACTTGACCTTGAATGTTTCCATGGATAGGGCATCCACAGCTTCTCTGGACAACCAGTGCCAAGGCCTCACCAACCCCACACTAAATAATTTCTTCCTAATACCCAATCTAAATCTACTCTCTGGCTTCACTTTGAAGCCATTCCCCTTTGTTCTGTCACTACATGTTTTTCTAAGTAGTCCCTCTCCATCTTTCCTGTAGGCGCCCTTCAGGTACTGAAAACTGCAATTAGGTTACGCCGATGCCTTCTCTTCTCCAGGATGAACAATCCCAATTCTCTTGGCATTTCCTCTTAAGACAGATGCTCCATCCCTCTTTACTTGTCCTTCCAGCAGGTATCAGGGTGGCTGAAGTCCCATATGAGGAGCAGGGCCTGCAGAGAGGCAACTGGCCCAGTACAACATCATCCAAACTGGTTATCCCTTGAACACTTCCCCTGTAAGCTGTTGGCTCATCATCCACTCGGAATTCCAGGCACTCCAGCTGTCCTCTCACTACAGGGCAGCTCCCTCTCCTCACCTTTTTGGCTTGTCTTGTATCCCTCCATTGCACACTCAGGTCGTGGGAGCCATCCCACCACACCTTCCTGATCCCAACAAGATCATGGCCCTGCAGATGCACCCAGATCTCTGCCTTGTCATTCCCACACTGCTGGTGTTCTCTACACACATCCAGAGATACACCCCAGCACACTGACTTCTCGGATTTAGGGATCCCAGTTTTAGGGATTTCTCCATCATGGTGTTTTGTTGATTTTCTGATCCCTTTCTGTCATATTGCTCCAGATCCTCAACTCATCAACATTATCTGGGAGGGTTGTGTGTGATCACATACATAAGTCATCAATTTTTTCTGATTTTCAGAACTTAAAACTTCTAGAATATGTTTTATTTTTCCTTCCAATAACCAGTAATTTTAATTATTATTTTTTAATATACCATGCAGACCAAGGCTTCTGCAGGTTGTGTCTTCAACCACCAGAGGGCGAGATGTCTCCATCTGCGTCCTCCACTGCTACGAAAGCAGAGCCCGATAAAGAATTCCTTTTGCCTTTCATGAGTAGATAGCAGGGATGTGGGAAACTAAAAAGCTCATCTTAACCTTGGCAAGTCAGACTTGTCTGTACAGAAGTTTCAAGGATGAAGCCTAATCTATATCTTCACTTTAATTCCTCATTTCTCCTTTCTCCTGCTTTATAGTCACTACTACTAAACACCACATTCTGCTACAGCTTTTCTTCTACTTCCTCCTTGGAATCCCAGAATGGTTTGGGTTGGAAGGGACATTAAAGATCATCTCATTCCAAACCCATGAGCAGGGACACCTTCCATTAAACCAGGTTGCTCAACCTGGCCTTGGACACTTGGAGGGACAGTGCAGCCACAGCTTTTCTGGGCACCCTGTGCCAGGGCCTCCCCACCCTCACAGGGATGAATTCCTTCCCCATATCCCATCTGACCCTGCCTCTGGCAGTTTAAAACCACTGCTCCTTGTCCTATCACTGCATACCCTTGTAAATAACCCCTTTTTGGCTCTCTCAGAACCCCTTTAGGCGCTGGAAAGGACTTCCCCAGAGCCTTCTTTTCTCCAAGCTGAACATGCCTAGCCTGTCATCTTTACAGGCTGAGCCACACAGCCTTGTCACAAATTTGCAGTCACTGTCCTTGTGGATGATCCCTGGCACACAGAGCTGGGTTTCCTTCTCTGAGACAGGCCCCATTCCCTGTTAAATGCTGCCTGGATATTGCAGCTTGAAAAATCAGAGCAAGGGCTTGATCAGGGTCCTGCTCCTAAGTCTAAGTCAGCCATCACACCAGCAACTTTGCTGTCTTCCAGATTCAGCTCTTCTAGCCCTGCTTGGCCTTCAGTTCATTATTTTCCTTTGTAAGCTCATCAGCCTCATTCTTTATCTCCCACCGTCTGGCTTTTTTCTCTCTCCCACACCGTGCTCAGACAGACGGTCTGGCTGCAATTCTCCCCGCTTAACTTCTGCTTACAAAACCCTCGGATCCGCCGCCTGCCCTTGAATCACAGCCTGGCTTGCCTGGTGTAGTGGTGATAAAGACAGCAAAGCAAAGATGCACAAAAAAACTACTTTTTCATGGAATCCGAGAAGGTTTGGGTTGGAAGGGACATTCAGGATCATCTCGTTCCAACCATCTTGCCATGGGCAGAGACACCTTCCACTAGACCAGGTTTCTCCCAAATCCTGTCTAACCTGGCCCTGAATGCTTCCAGGGATGAGGAATCCATGTCTTTTGGGGAATCCACAACTTATCTTTTCCATGGTGGTGGATTTAGCTCTGTTTTCTCTCTTGCATTTGGGAGTGACTTTTGCACAGCCACTTTTTCCTTGAGGATATCCTTGATGCCTCTTTTAGTCCCTTCCTCCAGAGATAAAAATCATGTATTGAAAGAGAGGAATTTTATCAGTGCTGCATATGAAAAATACACTATTTCACAACTATATGCATTTTTATACATGTATACATACATCATAAACCAGCACAATCACTTTTGGTAAAATATTTCAATCACTCCAGGTATGGATTTGTCCCTTCAGAGCTGCTCCTCACCCTTGGCACTGCACAGGGCAAGGAAAACTCCCCCAAAAGCAGCAGTGATGATGCCACCACCCATATGGGAGGCCAAGATGTTTTAATGTAAGGGAGTTATGAGGAGCCATGAGGGAGATAGGAGGGAGCTCTGAGGGGCTGTGAGGGGTGTAAAAACGCCAATCACTTGTTTTTAAAATTTTAAAAGTTTAACAGTAATAAAATGGTTATAAAAATAGTAATATAATCAGAGTAATAATAATTTGGACAATTTGAATTAGGACAATATGAGACTATAAAGACAAAAGGTACCTCCGGGTACCTTTTTCTGGGCAGCACGAGCCCAAACAAGGAGACGCATTAACAAAGGATTAACCCTTAAAAACAACAGCCTGTTGCATATTCATACACCTCATACATGATGCATAAATGCCATTAAAATACAGGATTCTGTCTGTTCATCGTCAACTTCTTCCTCTGAATCCTAACAGCGCCTTCGAGGCAGGAAGAAGTTCGTTTCTTCTGATAATGCAGCAATAAATTCTTTTTCTCTGACAGATGTAGGTGTTCTGTGACTGCTATCTCGCTGCAAATATTTTCTTTTAAAAATAAGTATCCTACATAGCATAGTTTCTATTTTAACCTTTTTTTTATAACATAAAACTATATTTCACACAATTTAAGAGAATTAATACAGCATTCCTTCCTAACACAACACATATAATATTCATTTGAATATTTGCCAAAAGCCAATCATAAAATACGCATTTTTCACGAGGGGGAAATCCCAAATAAAACAGGATTAACACTTTTCCAAGTCTTGTTTTCCACGCTGTGGGGCCCGGCTCCCCTCACGTGGGGGGGGGGGGGGGGCGGGTTCGGGGCGGGTTCGGCCCCTCAGAGCCCTCCCCGTTGTCACGGCAACCGCGCGCCTCGCGGCACTCAATGCGCAGGCGCAGAGAAAGACCTCGAGAGGCGCCAAGGGCCCCGCGCATGCGCACTGAGCGTGCGGGCAGTTGCCGTGGAGACGCGTCGGGCAGGCCGGGCCCGCAGCGCCGCCGCCGCCGCCGCCGCCGCCGCCATGAGCTCGGGGCCGGAGCCGGGCCCGGGGCCGGGGCCGGGGATACAGCCGGGGATACGGCCGGGGACAGGCACAGGGCCCCCGATCGTGCCCGAGACGGGGCTGCCTTTCCTCCCCGGCTGCGCCATCAAGGACCCCACGGTGAGCGCGCCCGCCCACTGTACCCCATTCCCACGGGAGGCCCCCCCCGGATCAAGGTGGGCCGGCATGGAGAGTGCCCCCTGAGGGGTGACCTCAGAACGGGCCTCTGCACCTCCCCGCTCCCGCTTCAGGTGGTACCTGGTGTCCCCTGGAGGCACTTTCTGGGAATCTGGTACTCCCTCAGACCTTGCTCTAAATCCACGGGAGTCTTGGGACCCCTAAACTCGACAATACTCATAGGATCGTGGAATGGTTTGGGTTAGAAGACCTTAAAGCCCATCCCATTCCACGCCCTGCCATGGGCAGGGGCACCTTCCACTATCCCAAGTTGCTCCAAGTCCCATCCAGCCTGGCCTTGGACACTTCCAGGGATCCAGGGGCAGCCACAGCTTCTCTGGGCACCCTGTGCCAGGGCCTCACCACCCTCACAGGGAACAACTCCTTTTCGATATCCCATCTAACCTTTCCTGCTGGCAGTGGGAAGCCACTGCCCCTTGTCCTCTCTCTCCAGGCTCTTGTCCCAAGTCCCGCTCCAGCTCTCTTGGAGTGCCTTTAGGCACCAAAAGGTGTTGTAAGGTTTCCCTAGATCCTTCTCTTCTCCATGTGAACACCCCCAGCTCTCCCAGCCTGACTCCAGAGCAGAGGAGCTCCAGCCCCCAGAGCATCTACATGGTTTCCTCTGGGCTCGCTCCAGCAGGTCCCTGCATTTGTTGTGTTTTGGGCTCCCAGCCTGGATGCATCACTGCAGGTGGGGTTTCACAAGAGCAGAGTGTAGGGGGAGACAGTTTCTTCAGGGAACATGAACCAAGGGAACCTGCTGTTCCCTCAGATCACCCTGTAATTCCCCCCCAGACCAGGGACCTGGTACATCCTGTATTCACCAAATATTCCGCAGGCAACTTGGTGTCCTTTGAACCCATGTCCTGGGAACCTCAAACTCACCAGAACCTGGACATGACCCTCAAAGTACCCCCAAAGAACCTGGTGCTCTGTGAACTCATTTGATGCTCCCCAGAAGATTTAATATCCACTTAACTCTCCCCCAGGGACGTAGTGTTTCCCAAAGCCACCAAATACCTGCTGGACTCACTTCTAGGGGATCTGAACCCTCTGTACCCACCTGGTATCTCCTGATCCCACCCACAGCAGACCTGGTACCCACATAATTCTTTCACTGCTGTTGAACCTTGCAATCCCTGAACTAACCTTCAAGGGCATTTGGTACTTTTAATCTTCTCCCCAAAGATTCATTGCATCATGTACCCATCTTGTAACCCTGAATTTCTCCTGATAGCTTTGGAGAGAGAGACACACACCCCTCCTCCCCCTCATTTGTGAGCCTCATTTGAAACTCCAAAAGCTGTTTCCATAACTGCAGAACTCCTGTCTCCAAACTCACCCCTTTGGATATTCAGTCCCCCTGAATCCATTCAATAATTCCCCCGCAGTTCATAAAATATGCCAGGGGAAATCCTCAAATCACTTTACAGTCCTGAAACCTGATTCCCTCTGGAAAAATGCTGTTTCTCTGAACCATCTGAGTTTTGCCAAAGCAAAGTCCTCTGAGCTGATACTGATACTGTCCTGAACCAAGTTCCTTAAATTCACCTGATACCTCCTCAGCTGGATATGCCCAGGAGAACCAATATTGATCAAACCTTGAGCATTCCTCCACATGAATAATCCCCTAAATCATCCCAATGAATTATTTCCCAGACAAAATTTATCTATTACATGAAGTCACCAGTCTCATTGGCAATCAACACCTTCCTGATACCCCTTCCTCCAAAGCTCTGATACTTCCAAAACTGCTCTCCTGGTGTTGCCTGGAGAGCTGAATCCTTGACAGTGCAGAACCTGATAACCTGATGAGAGAACTGGTATCCCACCACAGAGCTGGTGTCATCACAGCTTCCAGGATCATCTCCAGGAAGTGACACACTCTCAGTTGTTCCCAGGTTCCCTGGAAAAAGCAATCTCATCCTCCTCCTTCTCCTCATCCTCTGCATCTGACACCTAAATGAGGAACAACCTCTCCTTTTCCCCATCCAATGATGCAGGCCCTAAGGATCTGGTAACCCCAAATCCTCTCAATGTCCTCTTGAAGAAGTGGTGCCACAGAGAACTGATGCTTCCATTTATTTCTCTGATATACTAAAAAATCAAACAAAAAGCCAAAAAGGGGTTGTTTCATGCCTGGTTTGGGCTCACCAGGAATTTACAGCCTTCCTGGAGAGCATCTTTAACAGAAAATATTCCTGGCTGCATCCAGCTTATAAAATGATAATGCATTCAGCTTATAAATGAAAATTTATTGTCACAGATTCATGGAATGGTTTGGGTTGGAAGGGACCTTAAATGTCATCTTGTTCCAACCCTCTGCCATGGGCAGGGACACCTTTCTCAAACCAGATTGCTCCAAGCCCATCCAGCCTGGCCTAAAATCAGTGATAACTGAGTTCTCCAATAGTAAATAGAGTAAATTGCTCATAACAAATAACCATCCAGCAATAAAGGTTATCTCAGAATTATTATCAGATAATATTATTTCCTTGAAATAATTTATAACATCTTAGAAATCTACAGTTTTCCAGTCCATAAAACTGGCATCACAATATTTGGTTTCCAAGTGAATGCTGAGAAGTTCTGAAGAAAACCTCTGTGTTCAAGTGAAGTGTTGTTACTGCTTAGTGCTCACAGGACAGGGAAACAGACACTGGGAGAGGGAATGGTGTTTGTGTGAAGTGTTACAGACTTGGCAAAAAGAAGGACTTAATTCAGTGGAATTTCTTCAGATAAACACTGCCAGCAACTGAGATTAGGAGTTTACATTCTGGGTTTTCCCTTTTAAATTTTCATTAGTCACCTAATCCTGGAAGATGTTATCTGGCATTCAGGCTCACTTTGGGAGAGCTTATCTACTCAGGAGCCTTATGAACCAATGAGGTGCTTTCTTTAGGCAAATGTGGGCTCTTAAAAGCCTGCACACTTCTGACAAACACTGATATTGCTCAAATTAAAGACAAACTTCCTGGTTTTCCTTGAATATTTTTCCCCCACAGCATTCCCTTGGTGTTTATTTAACAGAAGGAAGTGGCAGTTCTGTGGATGTTCTGCTAAAATGTCTTCAGACAAATCTTGTTTTCACCTGTTTTCCTCACTGCTCTCTCCATTGCAAGATCTATAGTAGCAGTTTAAAGGGAAAACAGGGAATTATGTGGAATTCAAGTGGGGCCTTGAAGGTATAAATAAGATTAGAGGCTTAACCATGAGGGGCAAGGGAGGGGGTGCAGTTTGCATGCCTGAGGTTGGACTGACTGCAAGCCTGGGGCTGGAAAAGGAGCTGGAGCTTGTTCTCTCAGCACTAGAACTGCTTACAACTCTGTTTTACTTGGCAGAAGTCAAGAGATGTAATTATAATTTCCCCTGCTTTCTCTGGAGCTGTAAGTGCTGAAAGCCCAGTGGGACCCAGCAGGCTCCTGGGGTGCAGGTGAGGTGCCACCTGTGCTGGAGTGGGCAGCAAGTGGAACAGTTTGGTGTCTCTCAAGTGTGACCCTGCTCTTCAGTGGTGAAGAACAAGAGTGGCTGGCAGAGATCAGGTCCTGTGCACAGCTCTGGTTGAAGGCAGCACTGGGAGAAGGACTTGGGGCTGCTGATGGATGAGAGGCTGGGAGCCAGAAACCCCCACAATGTGCTGGGGTGATCCCCCTGTGGGCAGCAGGGGAGGGGGTGATTCTGCCCCTCTGCCCCTCTCAGGTGAGACCCCACCTGCAGAGCTGCCTCCAGATCTGGAGTCCTCAGCATAAATAGGACATGGAGCTGCTGGAGCAAATCCAGAGGAGGCCACAGAGATGATCCAAGAGCTGAAGCCCCTCTGCCCTCGAGCCAGACTGGGAGAACTGGGGGTGTTCTCCTGGAGAAAGATCCAAGGAGACCTCAGAGCCCCTCTGCTCTGGAGCCAGGCTGGGAGAGCTGGGGGTATTCTCCTGGAGAAGAGAAGGATCCAGGGAGACATCTGAGCCCCTTCCACTGCCTTAAGGGGCTTCATGAAAGATGGGACAAACTTTTTAGCAGGGCCTGCTGCAGTAGGAAAAGGAATGATGGTTTTAAACTCAAAGAAGCTTAATTGAGATTAAATAGAAGGAAGAAGTTTTTTACAAAGAGGGTGGTGAGGCCTGGCACAGGTTGCCCAGAGAAACTCTGGCTGTTTCATCCCTGCAAGTGTCCAAGTCCAGGTTGGATGGAGCTTGGATCAACCTGAGATAGCAGAAGGTGTCCCTGCCCATGGCAGGGGGTGAAACTGAATAATCTTTAATGTCCCTTCCAACCCAGGCTGTTCTATGAGTCTATGATTATATAGAGAGGTGATAAAACAACTAATGTGCTTTTGCACATTTCATAATTGCAGTTCTGTGAGCATGACATGCCTTGATTTAACTTAGCAAAGAAAATCCTGTATCATGCCCAGGGGAGGGTTAAGAAAATAAATCACAGTGAAATACACAGAGGGTGCACAAGAGCGAAGGGAGCACCATAAGGCAGGAACTGAGGTCCCATGGTGCTCTGTACTGCTGACAAATAGGGTAGGGAACAAAGAGCTGGGGAGATAAATACCAGGGCAGATAAAGTGCTGACACACTGTTCTAGGCACTGACTATGGTGGCAGTCAGGAAATTCAGTGATTTAAGTTCTTCCAGAGTCTGTGGCAGTGCAAGGATCTGAGTTCGCTCTCGTGCCTTGTACATCCACCACTCCCTGTTTTTTTCCACTGTGTTTTTCCCTAAGTACAAAATCTGATTTTAAATAACTGCTGCAGTAGTTTATAATAAAATGCTGGGGATGTGTGTGGGGTGAGACATTCTTGATATTGCGCTCTCTTACTGGGGTTTTTTTGTGCTTCCAGTAGCTATATCTGCTAAATTCATGCAGTATTTTGATAGCTGGATTTCCTTCCAACAGAAAACATCTTTTCATCGGTGCCAGACAATGGACTTCAAAAATGGATATGCCTTTTTCCGGCTGCCAAGAGAGGGGGTTGGTGGGGACACACTCTTTGCAAATCAGCTCTCTCAAGATGAATTAGATGATTTATGCACCAAGGGAGCCACACTGACCTATGGGCAAGTCAAGAGGCCTGCACCTTCCCGCTTCACTCCAGCATTCGTGGCTTATGACAAAAAGGTATAAAGAAGCTGATTCCAGGAATATCACTGGCCAAATTCGGAGACACAAACAGTCAGCTCCAGGGTTCACGGGACTGCATACAGCAGTTTTGAGATGCCAGAGCCCTTAGTCAGAGACAGCTGAATCCCAGACTGAAAGAGGCTTTCTTTGCTCGGGAGGAGGATTATTATACATAAACGATGTAAGACATTCCCTGCAAGTTACACTTGAGCATTTCCAGCAGATGTTGGAAAAGAGGTTTGATTAGCTCTGGAAAGCTCTAGCTTAAAAGTATTGCTCTGCAAGCCACAACCTGGAGTTCTGTGTTTCCACAACTATATTGAGGTTGTAACTGAGCTTTAACTGGAAAAGTCAGTCTGCTGTGGGAGCCCTGGTAGCCAGTTTGACTGTGGTCTGTCTATTGGTGCTTGTGTTGTTACCACAGTGTGTCACAACCTGAACTGCTCTATTAGTGCTTCCCATTTTTCATCTTGGTCATCATATCAGACTGGCTCTGTGTCTGCTGGAGCAGCCCTGAGCTGAACCTTGGTTTTCAGTGTCCCGATGGCCCAAGATGCAACCCACAGCCGTGCATGGAGCAGCTGCTGCAGAGGGAGCTGCAGGGCTCGGGAGCTCAGCACGTGCAGGCTCCGCACGCTGGCAGCCCTGCCAGAGCAGTCTGCAGCCAGCCAGCCCTCAGCCTGGCTGTGACACAGGCTGGGGAACAGATGTGCTCTGTTAATTGCTGAGGCTGTTTCTTCAGAGCAATGTAAATGTTGCTGTTTAATCTGTCAGATCCTTCTCTGCCCCTTCCTTCAAGCCACAGGAGCAGCAGGGGCCTCAGTGCTGCTGGGGATGTCACAATCCCTTGTGGGGCACTTTGCTGACTGAGAGGAACTTGCTGGCTTTATCATCTCTTAATTATCCAGGCCTCTGGGCTGGTGTAGGCTGGGTATGCAAGGCATGATTGGCCACCTGCACCTTCTTAAGGGCATTGAATAATCTTGGAGGGAATATTCCTCCTACTTCTGCCAAGCAGAGAGACTGGCTGATTAGTTTCCTTGTTTCCCAAGCGCAAATCAGTTTTTGCTGTCAGTGCTGAATAGATGTGACTTCAGATCATGGAAAGGGACCTTAAAGATCATCTTGTTCCAGCTTCCCTGCAATAGGTAGGGATACCTTCCACTATCCCAGGTTGCTCAAGCCCCTCCAGCCTGGCCTTAAAATAATGACCCCTTTCAGATTTTAAAATACTCAGATGTGGTTGAACTCTTCACTAAAATCTGTGGAAAACTTCCCTAAATCAGGGCTGTAAAGCTGACAAATAAAAAGCTGTATGTCAGTAAAGTAGATTACTGTCAGCAGCCAAGCACCTGGCAATAGGTGAAACAGCAGGTGATGAAGAAGTAGGGAAAAGGCTGTATTTTTACACTTGTCTCAGGCACATCGAATTTGCAAAAGACACATCTTAATAAAAACACTCCTGGTGCCTCTGCTGTCACTCACAAATTAGGCCACAGTTGTCTCTGAAGATTTTTAGAATCCAATCCAGTAATTTTACACCACCAAAGCAAATTACAAATAAGTTGTTTGCCTTGATAGACTAATCATGGTGTTAAAATTGTTTCTTTCTCTCTCCCTTTGCTGTGTTGTGCCTTGGGCAGGTTTTGAAGTTCGATGCCTACTTCATGGAGGAAGTTGCTATCTCTGCAGAGGAGCATTACCGCATCCGCCAGGTGTGCATCTACTACTACCTGGAGGATGACAGCATGTGCATCATCGAGCCCAAGGTGAAGAACTCAGGTCTGATCCAAGGCAAACTCATGAGACGCCACCGGGTGCCCAAGAACGTGCACGGGGATTATTACCACTGGAAGGATCTGAACCTGGGCATGGACCTCACCATCTACGGCCGGACCTACCGCCTGGTCAACTGCGACTCCTTCACCAAGGTGTGTGCTGGGGAGAAGACTGACAGAAACACTCCCAGATCCTGGGAATGCAGGGGTTTCAGTGCCTCTCAGAGTCCAGCAGTTTGCAGCTGTATCTTTTGTCATATGTCTTCATACTTTGACTGCTTTTGTCACAGTCTTTCATTGTGCTTTTTGTGGAGATTTCTTTTTTCAGGCCAAAGGGGACTTCAGGGTATGACATCTGCTGAGGGCAAGTAAGGTGCTCAGGATTTTTGCCCCAGGATTGCTGGGAGTCCATCCTTTGTCTTCAGGACTTCTCTTTACATACAAATTCTAAGTTCCTGTCTGGGCAGTTTAAGTGCTTGAAGTCCAGATGAAGCATTGTGCATATATGAGAGGGAAATTTATGATCCTGACTCTTTTCTGATTTCATATTCCTCCGTTTGTGGTATGAACTGACCTTTCTAAGAAAGCTTACTCATTGCCTGCTTTTCTATTTCTGGTTGTTTCTGTACCAGTAAATGAGATAATAATGATCCAATAACAAGAAATAAAAATTATCAGTAAGCTGGTATCCTACTAGATTGTCCTCAGTAAAATCTCAGCCCTGGTCAGCTACTATTCTTCCAGGCCAGGAATTAGACTGCTCCAGGGGCCATTCCCAATAGGTGAGTTACATGCAGTCAACCTGTCCTGGAGGCTGGAAGAGTTTAGATCCAGGCTTTTCCTTGTCAGTTGGCCTCAGTGTCCAGGAATGTTCCCAAGCATGTATAATACATTGATATAAATGTGGCTGTGGGGCCAGCTCTGCTGGAACTGGTGACTGTTCAAGTCAGCCCACATCAAATAAAGAGCTGGTCCTCATTAAATATTGATGGAAAACATGGAATGAGCTACATGGGTCTACATCTCAAGGCCAATAGATGTCATTTACTGACATCTTCCAGATCAGGAAATAGTGAGTCTGAAAGTGTGAACTTGCCTTGTGAGTCTCCAGGGGGATGTCATATTCCTGTGGGAGATGTTTGCATAGGTGCTTCCTGGGCTGAATGTTTTCGTGGACCACTTCCCAAAGCCATAAAGGGAACAAGTCCCTTGACTTTAGAGATTGTTTTGGGTGACTGATGCAAGTCCACGAGTAACACCCTGGACTTTGTTCATGGTCCAAGGTAAGCAAAAAGTCCCTTTATAAGCAAGCAGATTGCACTCTTTCTGTGGGAAAAGTACTCCTGAAAGACAGAATGAAGCAGCCACTGACACATATCCTCATGCCTGAAGGATTTTGATGTGCCTAGTGTGGGTGACACTAGCTTCTTCTAACTATCTGGCACAGCCCTAAATTACTGCAAACTCAGGCTGACTACATCTGTGTTTATAAAGCAATTTAATCTTTTCCATTTATATAAAAGAGAACAGCTGACAGCTATCTTCCATTTAAAGCCCTAAGGCCAAGGAAAACTGTGCTCAAGTGAAATCTGAGTTAGGATGTTCAGGACAGAACTGCTCTGATTAATTAAAGGGTAAGCAAAGATAAAAAGCAGCTTAAACAAATGTGTTTGTCATCTGTTGTATTTTGCTGTTACTGTAGAATTCTCTGTGAAGAGCGAACTTGCAGAATTCTGACCTCACTCATCCCAGCCCACCTGTAACCTCTAGTCACCTCTTACCTTCAGAACTCCTGGCAGCACTAACACCTCAGATGACCTTCCTAGGTGTTCCTGGAGAGCCAAGGGATTGTGGTGAACCCCCCAGAGGAGCTGGTTTCAGATCCTTACACGGAGCAGCGTCAGACGCCTGTGCAAAAACGCATCATGCCCACAGGTCCCGACCCCTTCAGGCAGTTCCTGGCCTATGACACAAAGGTGAGAGAGCTGGGGATTACCCCAGTTATTGTATAATTACCCACATAACACTGGTGAGGCACCTCCAGTCCTGGTCCTGGGCTGGGCTCTGCACTTTAAGAAAGATGTTGAGGGTCTGGGGTATATCCAGGGAAAGGGCTGGAGCACCAGGAGCAGCTGAGGGAGCTGAAAAGGGGCTCAGCCTGGAGAAAAGGAGGTTCAGAGGGGACCTTCAGGCTCTGCACAACTCCCTGACAGGAGGGGACAGCCAGATGAGGGTCAGTATCTTCTCCCAGGCAACCAGAGAGAGGACTGGAAATGGCCTCAAGTTGTGCAAGGGGAGGTTTGGGTTCAATCAGGAAGAATTTCTTCACAAAAAGGATGATTAGACATTGAAACAGGCTGCCCGGGGAGGTGGTGGAATCCACATCCCTGGAGGTGTCCAAGCAATGACTGGAAATGGCACTCAGTGCTCTGTGCAGGGTGACAGGGTGGTGGTCAGTCAGAGGTTGGACTCGATCTTCCAACCTAAAAGATTCTGTGATTACAGTGAATATGTGCTATTGAAACCCAGGTCTTGTGAGAGTCTGCAACCTCACTTATTCTAAATTGTCTCAGTCTGCTGAACAGACTCCAGATTTGATTCTTTCTTGGCTTTAGTGAGAAACAAAACCTTTTATGCTTTTTTCTGGGCTTTGTGCCTTGTAAAGAGCTCCTCTTTGGATTGCAGAGCCTGTGCTCAGTATCATCCATTACTCTCTTGCTTTCTGTTGGGATGAGGTAAGCCACCTGCCTCTGGAATTTAGCACCCAGATGCAGTTCTTTTAGGAATGGTCTTGCTGCGTCCACTCCTCTGCTCCCCCAAAATATTGATGCCAGCTGCCAGAGCAGACAATTTCAGACGAACACAAATGCCCCTTGCTCTGAATAAATTCTCCCTGTGTCTCTTCTCTCTCTTCAGGAGGTGAACCTTGGGGAACTCTTGAGCATCTCAATGGGATGAGTTTGATTTCTGTGGCACCAAAAGATGATTCTGATCCATGTTTGACTGCTTTTTTTTTTTTTCCTCCACCCCAGGTGCTTCGCTTCTATGCCATATGGGATGACACCAACTGTGCCTTTGGTGATCACCATCCCTGCATCATCCATTACTTCTTGGCAGATGACACAGTGGAGGTTCGGGAAGTGCACAAGAGAAATGATGGGAGAGACCCGTTCCCGGTACTGATGAGACGCCAGCGCTTGCCCAAAATCTTTGTGGACAAGAACAGTAAGTTTACATTGACACATCCATCTATGCTAAGGCATCATTATTTTGTGGTCAAAAAAAGTTCTTCAAATGGTCACTAAATTCTTTATCTTTTGGGAAACAGTGACAGGACAGCAGTGCCAGCATCTCCCTGCAACTATTTATGCACCTTGCTTTTATATCCATTTTCACTAGGAAACGTTAACATCTCCCTGATTAATTTATTTTTCCTTCTGCTCCCTTGTCCTTAGAGAACTTCCCAAGCTGTGTGCTGGAGATCACTGACCATGAGGTACAAGAATGGTACTCACCCAAAGATTTTGCTATTGGCAAAACTGTCACCCTCCTTGGACGCACCTTCTTCATCTATGATTGTGACAAGTTCACCCAGGACTTCTATCGTGACAAATATGGCATCACAGACTTCCAGCCAGTGGATGTAAATAAGAAACCACTTGAAAAGGTTGCACAGGTACTGCAATTTCTCAAAAGAAGGGAGGAAAGGAAGCAGTTGGTGTTAGATCTTATAGTAAAGCAGAGGTTCAGCTTAGTAAGAACATGTAAAAAACAAGTTCAGCTTAAAGAAAAAAAATCAACTTGAAAAAGACAAAGCAAGAATGGTCATAATGGATATAAAAATGAAAGCCTGGCTGCACTCATATTACTGAACTCTCCTTCACTCTTCAGAACAGTGTTGCCAAGTCCAAACTGCCTACTGAAGATGATCACAGCCCTTGTTACCTCCCAAACTGAGCCCAGAAATTGTTTGGAGTTGTGACTTAGACCACAGGCATGATGGGGATTAGGTTACCAGTGTAACCATTTGATGGCTGAGTTCCTGTGCACGGGAAGGTTTAGTTGAAACTAGATGATTTTAAGGTCCTTTTCAACCCAAACCATTCTATGGTTCTTTAATATCGCCATAACCTCTTAAATCAGAGAAATTACCTGGCTTTCTGAGTTTCAGATTTGCTTAATCCTTTTATATATTCATTAAATACAACACATGGCCAGGCTGGTATCAACCATCTCTACTGGGCAGGATGTCACAGCTCTTCCTACCTGGTGGCAGAATATTTCCTTCCAAATCTGATGGGCTTTGTTAAGTCTTATAAACTTTGTCTTGTTCTTAGTTGCAGCTGTTTATGGTTGATATCTGCTCTGGATGCAGGTGATTCCTCCCTACAATGGTTTTGGCATCCCTGAAGACTCTCTCCAGAACTGCCTCAGTCTGTTTCCAAAGCCTCCACGGAAAGATATCGTTAAGATGCTGGAGAATAATCTCAAGGTCCTGCGGTACCAGGTGGCCCTGGTAAGTGTTTTCCTTGGTGGAACAGTGCCAGGAGGATGGGAGGAGCAGCCTGCCCAGACAGGGCTGTTGGCAAACTCTCCTTTGTGCCAGTGAGAAAAGAGAGCTCCCCAAGCCAACAGGAGTGTCCCCAGGGGGATGCCATGGGGTTGTTGTGTGCTTGCTGTGACAATTGGCAGCTCAAAAAACTAGAAAAAAAAAAAATAAGGCCAGAAAGTACAAACCAAACCTGCTACAAACCCACAGCCATTTATGGAAAAACTCCCTCTGCAACTGCTGCATAACAGATGGCCCTGGCTAAAGCAGCCTACACTGGGCACTGTGCCTCTGCCTGCCTGCCACCACTGCCACCAGCCAGTTCTTGCTGTCTCTGCTGCTGGCTCCAGCCCCTGTCCTTCTCCAGGCTAGTCCTGGATTCGGCAGTCAGCAAGGAGCTGTCCTAGCAGAGCAGCCAATACCAGTGTAGAAGCTGGAAAATCCATGAGAATGGTGTTTTCCACCCAATACAGCACTCCAGGCCCTGGCCTTTGTGCCAGCTTTGCAGCTGGTTTATGCAAGGAGCCTCTGGCACATCCAGCAGCAGCGATGGCATTTCCTGTGCTGCCTTGTGCCTGCCCTCTCCAAACACTCTGGTTTCTTTTCCCCATTGTGCAGGAGTTCCCTAAATGTCACAGCTGAGGAGTTAAGATCCACTTAGCTTTAAACTAAGCAAGTAAATCCACTGGTGTGTCAGGGGAGTGACTTCCTGTGACTAAGGGCTGAAACAGCACCAGCCTCTCTCAGGCACTCAGCATAATGAAAAAATGTAATTTAAAACTGAATTTTACAGCCTCTCTGGGATGAATCATTCCATATAGGATAGAGAAAGGATTTTTCTCAGATTACTCAGGCTGTGGAAACACTTAATATATTTGGTAACTTCAACTCAGATTCTGCTTCAGTGGCTTGAGTAAAGCAAGTAACCTTTGAAATTCAGATCCTGAGTGCTGTCTGGTGCTTTGTTATGCTATGTCAGCACATCAAGTGCTTTGTTTAGTCAGCTGTAAAAAAACCTCTGGGTGCTTATGAGTGGGTTACTAGGTACTCCTAAGCACCCCAGGCAAGGAAAACCTGGTTCAAATGTTCAAATGTTCAAACCTGTTCAAATTCTGTTCCAAACCTGCTGCCTTTCCTGTAGGAATCACCAGTGCCTGCGGACAAAAATCGTCGTTTCATCCTCTCTTATTTCCTCGCTGATGACACGATCAGCATCTATGAACCCCCAGTCAGAAACTCTGGCATCACTGGAGGCAAATACTTAAGAAGGACCAAAGTTACCAAGCCAGGGTCTACTCCAGAGAATCCCATGTACTATGAGCCCTCTGACTTCACCATTGGTTCTACAATTGAAGGTAAAATTCAGCCTGGAATTATAATAGTCTGCTCTGATATGTCATTTATTGCATATCTCTTCCTTCACTTGAAAGATCTGCTGCTTCTGGGTCTCCTCACATTTGAGTTTCCAGATTAGCAGCTGATGTACATTGATATAACTTTGTTACTGTCAATGTTTGAACCTTTCAATCAGTGAAACTATTCTTACTTTAAGAACTGAAACAAGTAGCAGAGCTGGCTCAAAGCTGAGCCCCGCCACAGAAGAGGAATCCTGCTCCCTCCTGGATGATGAAATTACTTTAACCTATGCTAAACCACAAGTAACACTACTTCTTTAATGTTCCTCCTCTAGTGTTTGGCCACAGGTTTATCATCACTGATGCTGATGAATATGTGCTTAATTATTTGGAGAGAAATGCAGAGAGTTTCCCTGCAGCCACAGTGCAATCTATAAGGGATCATTTCCTCCCACGGAAGGTGGTGGTGGAGACCACCAGCAGGTAAGCTACAAAGAATGGGGTGGTGGGGCTAAATAAGGCTGAGGGCATTTTCAGCAGCCTCCCTGGGCTCCAGCCTCCTGCTCTGCCGGTGGTTCTGATGCTCCAAGGGCTGTTTGGGCACATTCAGAGGGTGTGAGGTGAGTACAGTAAAATGTTGTGGCTGCTGCCAGCCCAAAAACCTCCTGGGACAGCTCTGGCTCAGCAGCACAGACAGAGAAGTGGTCACAGCACCAAGACTGAGTTCAAGAGGTATTTGGACTTCCTGCCAAAATCACAGAACCACAAAATGGCTTGGGTTAGAGGGACCTTAAAGATCAGCTCAGTCCTACCCCTGCCATGGGCAGGGACACCTTCCTCCACTATCCCAGGTTGCTCCAAGCAACACTTCAACATTTTCAGGGATAGCGAACACATCTTTTCCCAAAAAAGCATCACTTCACTGTAATAGATACTGCCAACTTGAGCTGCTTGATGGTTGCAGGCTCAGCAGGTGGTGAGAGGAGTCTTTTTTAGGGCATTTATTCCTGCTTTGCTTATCAGCCCATCAGAGCCTAGACCACATCCTCCTTTTAGCTGTCTGGACCCAGTTTTGTGACCCAGTAACAACTCTGTTATTTCAGAACATGGTTTCAAGACAGTTATATCATGGCTCTGGTTGAAACTCAAGTTTCCCACAGTTTCTGACACTGTGGAGCACGCAGGGAAATGCTCTTTTTATACTCAAGTGTCACCGCAAGGCTGCCAAAATGAGTTTTTACATGAAATCCTATTATTGCTTTCTTCTGCAGTGGCTTCCCCAAGAAGGAGCTGGATGATTTAATTGTGGAAGTTCAGAAAGAACTGAAACTCCAAGAGCCCTTCAACACCAGGCAGTTTCATGAGGCATTTCATCATTGTGACACGGAGGGCTCCGGCTTCCTGGATAAAACAAGATTTTTAACTCTTTGTGACAGGTTCAACGTGCCAACCAGCACCATTCTTCTTAAAAAGGTCAGATGGAAGGGGTGCTGTACACGTGAATTCCCCTCCTATGGCTCTTCCAACAGATCTCTTCTAAAAACCAACCCTAACCAGCTTCAAAGGGAAACAAATTCAAGAAAAGGGCAAGAGAGTCCCAGTTTAGAAGAACTCCTGAGCTGTTGGACTTGAGCCTGTGTCATAGAGGAGATAATAATTGCTGTCCTCTAAGGAAAAGGGAAAAAAATGTTATCCAGGTTGCCCCCCATGTTTGGCTGCACTGTAATGTGTGAAAATTCCTGCTGGTTCAGGTCTTGGATGAGTAGAAGAGGTCGTGTATCGTGATAGAGATCAGGAATCATGACAGAGATCAGGGATAGGCTCCTGCAGAGCTTGGAGTGTCTGTGATGGCTTAAGCACAGCTGGGATTGAGTAGAGGTGACACTGAGGTGTTCAAGGAATGTGCCTTAGGAAAGCTTAGAGACATTCTGGATTCAACAGCAACTGAACTGAAGGTGTAAGAACTAAGTATTTAAAAAAAAAAAATTAATAACTATAATATATGAAAGTATACACTAATATAATAATATAATAATAAATCATTATATAGAATATATAATTAATATACAATAATATAAAATATTATTATAAAATAATGTATAATAATATAGCAACTAATTACTATTTTGTTATTAGATATATTTCATAATTATAATTGTTATTAAAATTGCAATAAATAATGATACTGTAATAATATAATATAATATAAATGAATTATTATTATTATTATTATTATTATTATTATTATTATTATCGTTATTGTTATTATTTTAGAATTGTAATGCCCTGGTTAACACTTGCAGGGCACTATGAGCAACAAGCAGCACATGGAGATCACAGTCTTTGCATAGTTTGCAAAGCAAAAAATGTGAGGGAAACTGAGGGAAAAATTCCTGCAGTGAGGATGGAGGAGGAATATGACTGGCAAGGATGTTTCCTCAACATCAAGTGATGGGCTGTAGATTAGTGGCCAAAAAGGGGGGTCAGACTTTAGAGAAATCTGGAAACCAGAGGGAGTTATTTCCCCTGCTAAAATAAAACTTTTCTAAAGCAGTCCACTGTGAGCATCACAGCCATGGTTAGAAAGGAGCAGGAGATTTGTGTCTCTGAACGTGGGATGAATAAAGGCCCTGACAAGCACCCAGGGCTTTGCTGTACCAGAGTTCATCAGAGCTCACTCTGCCCTGAGGAATTTACAATGTGGTGACCATCCCTGCTCCACTCTGAGGGTGGGAGAGAACATTCTCAGAATTATGTGGAGAACCTGTGACAATTGAAGCTAAACTCCCATGTTTGAGCCCCAGTCTAGGACCTATGCACTAAAAACATCCATCTCCTCTCCTGAAATCTTAATCCCAGTGTTCCTAGAGCCCTGGGAAGTGTGGCAGGGCTATAAATTAAACATATGGCAGAGAGTTCAGTGCCTGGAGAGGAGCACAGCTGTCAGTCACAGAAGCAAAGCCCAGAGAATCTGTCTCCAGGCGACAAGGGGAAGAGGAATCCTTTCAAGGAATTGTGATATTAGACCTTTTCCATCTCACTGGGTGTCAGAAGGAGATTAGTTATGCAATTAAAGAAACAAAAGCCTTCTTTCTTCCCCTGAAGCACACAAAGGCTGTGGCTCTGTAACACAATGCAGGGTCAGGCACGGACACCAGAACTGGCTCATTAGTGGGGCTGTCACCAAGCTCAATTATCTGTGTCTCCCCTTTATGCCGTGTGCACACACCGAAGTGACACCAGGGAACAGTGACTGTTCACACACACTGCCTTCACCCCACTTTTGGCAGGGATTTCTGCAAGATTTCCTGTGGCCCATCTCAGTCTGTGGCCATGCTTTGTGTTTTTCTGGCTCTCTTGCCACTCTGGTGAAACCCAGAAGGAAATCAGGATTAAACTCAAACACTTTAACTCCTCTCCTTGCATACATTAGTGTCATCCATAGGCATTCAAGGCCGGACTTGAACCTTTAGATCATCAAGTCCAACCTTTAGATCATCAAGTTCAATCCTTAAATGGTTGGACTTGATGATCTAAAGGTTGGACTCAATGATCATGTAGGACTTTTCAATCGTCAGTGGTTCTATGATTCCAAGTTTACCTGTGATTCAGGACTACCAAGATGGGGAAATCCACGTGGGGAATAACATCTCCTGCTCTGTCACACAAGGAGAACTCTGGGCAGTTTCCTTTAAAAAGAACCCCAATTTTGCAGCTTTTTCCAACTCTTTATGATGTTTGCTGTGTGTTTTGTCCCCACAGCTGATTGACTACTGCTCCTGTGATGAAGACAAGGTAAACTACCGTGACTTCCTTCGAGCCTTCCCTAGTGATCTCTTCCCAGAAGCTGAAGGACAGGGTCAGCAGTTGAATTCTCAGCTGACTTGAATATATTGTACTTCAAAAAGGATGTTCTGGTTTTCCCCCTTGCTTTACTCTCCCCCTCCCACTTTTACAGACCCAGCTGATTCCACTTTCATGTTAACTTTTTTTCCTTCCTAACCTCTCCCCGTCCTTTTAGCTACTCCTAAACTCAAACCCCACAAATGCTGGATGTTGAAATGAAACTTACAGGAGAGAAAAAAATAATTCTGAGAACCAAAGTCAGGTTCTTCTGTTGTTTTCTCAACCTTTTAGTGCAGTACACTTTAGAGAGCTAAAGCTCTCTGAAGCCTGGAGCGAAAACCACTCCAGGTTTCTCTCAGATGGGCCTTTCACCTTCAAGTAGTGAAGACTGCCAGTTTGTTATTAAAATTGCAATAAAACTGCAGTTTCTATAAACGTGTCAAAAAGTTTGTTTTAAATAGAATGGCTGGAATAGCTAATGATTAAAATAAGGGTGAGAGGGGAAAACCCACAAATTGTCATTCTGGGTCTACTCAAAGTAGGGTAATGGTGGTGAGTTTAGTTATCTAGAGGGAACAGGGGTCTGGACACAAATCTGCTGACAGCAGCTCTGCATTTTTTAACAAAAAGTTGGGGGAATGGTTTTAGGACTGAGATCCCATCTAAACCCACCTTATCCACCTGTCATCTCACCAGACAGGTCTCCAAGGAGAAGGGAACATGGGAAGTTGGCATGGCAATAGTCATGACACCGCTGCTCCATTACTCATCTCCCCGTGAAGGTAACGAGGCAGGAGCCTCCTCACCCCAAGTGACACCTGCCAGGTGTTGCCATGGAGCACCCAGAAAAGGCACCTGTCCACACACACAGAGAACAAAGCTCTCTGGAACAAAATGCTGCTTTAAATCAGCTTTTGTGCCATGGATTCCCACTTCCCCTCAGACAGCTGAGAGTCTCCACGTGACAGCTCCCTCCTGTCTCCCCTTGTTTGGAAAGGTCACTGCTCTTCCCTTCTGGGCCTGTTTTGTGCTGCTGCTCACCAGACCAAGAATCATTCCAGGGATCTCTAGTCCACCTCAGATTTCAAGAGACCAAAAAACTTACAGATGAAATTACTTGAGCTGTAGAAAGTCAGAAACTATTTTCTGCACAGGCTATGAAACCGTAACCTAACCCTCAGCCAAGTGATGTCGTGTGCCTGGGGCCAGCTGCACAAAATATACAATACAGCTCACCAAAAATATGTGCCTAAACCACATCAGATAAATCATGTCCTACAAATACCCTTATCCTCCACTCCCTCCGATGAAAGCAGCCACGAATAATGAACTCTGGAGCAGCTGCCTGTGCTATGGACATGGGAAATGTGGGACGATGAATTCCAGCTGCAAGGGCTTGGGGTGACAGGATAAGGGAGCACGGCTTTAAACTTAAAGAGGGATTTAGATTGAATATTGGGGAAAAAATTGTTCCCTGTGAGGGTGGTGAGGCCCTGGCACAGGTTGGCCAGAGATATGGCTGCTTCATCCCTGGAAGTGTCCAAGGCCAGGCTGGAGAGGGCTTGGAGCAACCTGGATAGTGGAAGGTGTCCCTGCGACATGCACAGCTTAGCAATAATAAAGCATCAGTGGAAACAGCACTGGAAGAATCTATGCCTTTTATTTATTTATTTCAGAAAAATACTTCTGCTGAGTTTATCACAAAAGTCATCGAACAACAAACAACAACAAACAAAATCCGTACAAAAACTGAAGTGACAGGAAGAATGAAACAAATGGGATAAAATACCAGAGACTGTTAATCCCCCCCACCCTCTCCAAAATCAGGAAATTTGCACTAAAGCATAAATATGGAAGAACAGAATTTTTCCTCGCGTTCCTTTGCTGAAGTTTGATCAGTGGAGTTCAACATTTTTGAAGAAAAGCTACACACCACTGCCTGGCTTTTCCAACAGCCATTCTTCCCAGAAATACCCCACGCACAGCTCCAAGGAGGAGGAACATACTTGGCTGCTGGGCATAAAACCTTCTAAACCAACCTTTCATCCCCCATGAAGTTTCTTGGAAGGCTGTAAATCCAATCCCAACATCACCACCCACTGCTGACACAACCTGGGGTCCATCTACCAAAGGCAAGAGCCTGAGGCTGCTGTAAAGCCCCAGGCACTGCAGCAAAGGCAGGATGGCTCCAAGCTCCCAGAGTCACTGGGAGGCAAGGAAGAGACATCCCAGAGTGACCACACTTCCCTCCAACCAGGAAGCTTACCAAAAATACCTTTTTGTTAGGTAAAACACTGAGTTGAAGGTAAGGGGACCTACAGGGGAACTGGAACTTGGCTACTACTAACCCAAACATGATGAGTAAGAAGAAAGAATCCTAAATAACAACAACAACAACAACATAAAATGCAACTGTAATGCCCCATAATGTAAGAGTCACTCAAAAACTGTATGTGAAATGCTACATCTGTTTTTTCCTCCACCCCTTTCTCTTCCCAAGCCCATTCTCCAACTACCTAAGACAAGAAAAGAGAACAAGAGCTGCTATTTCACAGCTCTTCTAGGCTAGGACAGGAAAACACTACACTTCACCCCCAAAACCACAGGCTACTCAATTCCTGATCTCCTTAGGCTGGATAATGGACACAGACTACTAAAGCAGCCTCAAGTCCATGGGAAGAGTGCAATGAATCATGTCCCACTGGAAGTTTTGGGTAATCTCCATCACCTTCTGCACTGTGGTGGACAAGAGCTCCTGTTCGGGGTTGGATTTTTGTGTTGGATTAAAGATTGGACTTTGACAAGTTTGGAGGCATTTTCCAACCTCACCCAACAATTCCATGATGTTTTCTGTAGATGACACAGATGGGGCATGAGAAGAGCATCCAGTAAAAGGAAGTGAGCTCGTGGCATTTCATAGGCAGAGAGGCCAAGGACAAACTGACCACTAAGGGCTTGCAATGAAAATGCTCCAAGAAAAAGCTCTTTGGGCTGAAAGGAAGGCTGGATCTGCTGAGAAATGACACGGACACAGGAACAACAGCAGCAGTTACTGCAGGCTTGCAGCCCAGGGATTGTGCTTGCACTACAACACAGGGATAGGAGCAGCCCATGGCAGCCCCTCTGATGGAGATGGAATTGCAAACCTCCAGGATGACAGTGGATATCGCCTCACAACCAAGGCTCAGCTCAAAAAACACCAACCTGCAGGTTTGGGTCTAACAGAAGGATGGGGATTTCTGAGGACTAAATATAGGGGAGGGCTAAAAAAAAACAAAAAGCCCCATCATCTATAGGTTTAAAAAACCAAAATCATAAAAAGAACACATGGAAACGCTTCAAAAACAAATGTCCCTTTTCCTAGTAGCTCTATCAAAAAGGAAACAGAAAACACATAAATGTAGCATATGTTGTACATATGTAGTAACAAAGGAGGGTGTTCAGCTACTGCTACAGTGCACAGAGAGGCTACAACATAAGGCACTTGGGATACCAAGCATCACCAGCTACTGTACAGAGATAGGATTGTGCAAGTAGAAAAGCTGCCTGGAGCCAAGCAGGCAGGAGAAGGAATCACTCAGCAGCCGTGTTTTTGAGGGGCTCTATGTGTCACCTGCTAACAGAGTCAGCAGCTCAGCTGCTGTGAGGCACTGGCACTGCAGAAAGGCCTGGCCAGGGCTCTGGGGAGGCGCCAGCCAGCAGTCACTCCTGGAGGGCACTGGCAGGGGATAGAAGTGGATGGGAAGAGGTGGGAGAAAGAAAAAACCTCTCACACTAGACCTTTTCCATGTCCTCCCCAACATAAAGCTCTTTTCCCCCCGATCACGCTGCACTGTGGGTCCTGTCGCTGCATCTGAGCCAAAAAGTGTCTTATCCTCCCAGCACAGGCTACGAGGAGCAATGGCAAGGAGCCACCAGGGGCTCTGCTCCAGCCTCCTTCCCCAGCTCCCCTGAAAGCAGGGAGAGCCCTCTCCTGCCAGCACCTCTCACTTGACACTCAAATGTTGCAGGGATTGAGGAACAAGTGGAATTTGACCAACTGTCCTCATGTCCCTGCATGTCTTCTCCCTCCAGTGCCTCCTCAACAAGGAGAGGGGGAGTAAAGGACAAAAGACACACAGATAAATGGGAAAAAAACCCAGCTCAGCTCCAAGAGAGGCAGAAAATCAACTGTGACCCATCCCTCAAAACACGACTGGTGTGAAGGACAACAGTACCAGCCTGAAGCTGGAATTGCACTTGGAGAGAGCTGGAGTTCAGGTGACCCCAGGGGCTGAGCCAGGGGCACACCAAGGGTCAATCCTGGGCAGCACATGGACAGCAGCCCAGCTCTGTGTCCCTCTCCTCACCCAGCCAAGGGGACACACCACGAGTCCCCTGCTCCTGCTGCGTCAAGCAGAACTAAAGCTATGGCCGACTTCACTGCATAAGAGGCACCAACAGCAAAGACCAGCTCAGGAACTGCCCCAGAGGACAATGTGGGGACAGAGGTGCCACTACTGCTCACCTGCCAAACCTAGCGTGCTGTGGCACCCCAAAAAGAAGCCCAGAGAGATGGCACTGACCCACGAAACCCCAAACAGACGCTGCTCCCCAGCAGACTCAGCGAGGGATGAAGCTGGTGGGATCTGGCTTTCCACAAAACCTCTTGCCAGCACGTGGAGGTGGCAGTGGGCAGAAGCAAGAGGGGAAAGTGGTCTGCAGCAACAGATGGCCTCTGAGGTAGATTTGAGACAACTCCATCTGCTAACAGCTACGTGTCACAAGCCAGTCTCTTCCTAAATGGAAGCTGCTCCTTGCAGCCCCAGCCTCCTTCACCTTCCTTCCCTGTCATCTCATTCACAGCTCAGAAAGGGATGAAGGGGCTAGGATTTTTGGAAGAAACCCTGGATTTGATAGCACCTTGGGTGGATACAAGCACTGTATCCTTTGGAAACAGAGTGAAGCTGGTGGCTGCCGATGGCATGGCTGGACTGGTAGGGACAAGGAAGGCTGAGGTGACAGCACGAGGGGCACAGTCCCACTCATGCAAAAACCCTTTGCAGTCACCTGGATGTGGTCACAAGCAACAAGAACATCAGGTCCATGAGGCACAGAGAAGCTGGCAAAGGGCTGAGCTGACAGGAGCCAGGCCAACACTCAGAGCAGGGCGGGCCTCAAGGATTCACGTGGAACTGAGGATGCTGCTGCCCCATAACAAAAACACTGAGAGCTCAGAACAAAGCCCTGGGCTCAGAACATCAACGGGGCAGCCAAGAGAAGCCCAGCTGGGGCAAGCAGAGGCTGGGAGGTGGACCTTCCATATGAAGAGGGAAGTTCTCTCCCTTCTCTGCTGGCCAACTCTTGAAAATTCTCAAAAGCAGGGTTCAGAAAACCCCAATTAACCAGAGGTCCACCAAGAGAGAAGACAGGGTTGAGCTTCCTCCATCAGACCCTGGTCTCTCTTTGCAGCATCACCATCCTGCTGAGTGCTGGCCAGTTGTGCCCCATCTCACCTGAGAGCACCCCTGAGCCTCAGATCTCACAGCCCCAGCACATTCCCCCAGGAATCTGATCCCATAACACACATTTGGTGCCTTCAAGCTGTCGTGGCCCTGTCCCAGGGGCTCAGGGAAGCACCATGAAGAGAGGGGAGGAACATGCTGTAGGAGAAAAAAGGATTGTTTGGAACCATCTATGATACATTTGTAACCATTTAACCAAAATAACCGAACACTAAAATAGAAAAGGAAAAAAAAAATTGCACGCTGTTTTACGATCAGAGGAAGGCAAAACCAGGAGGGCTGGAGAAGGTTCCTATGAGGGGGATGGGAGAAGGGGAATGGGGCCTTTTTGGTTTTATTGCAAACGGTTCACGAGAGCAAGAAAGGAAGGGAGGAGAGCGAGAGACACCTTGGGAAGATGATCCCGAGTCTTTTGGGACGCTGCTCGCTCGTGAGGAGCAGGAGGAGGGGCTGCTCAGTCCTGGTATCTCGCCCTCCTCCCCAGGAGACAACCCTTGGCTTCTATGGAGACTTGAGCTTCTTGGTGCGAGGTGAGGTTCCGTTCTCTGCTTTCACCACTCCGTTTTCATGGTAACCTGGGGGTGGCAACAAAGGGACACGGAGCTGGTGAGGGGTCTGGAGTGTGATCTGAGGGAGCTGGAGGTGTTTAACCTGGAGGAAAGGAGGCTCAGCAGGGATCTTCTCGCTTGCCACAAGTCCCTGACAGGAAGGTGCAGCCAGGCGGGGCTTTGCTCCCAGGAAACAAGGGACAGGACAAGACAAAAAGGCTTCAAACTGCCACAAGGGAGGTTCAGGTTGGACATTAGAAGGAACTTCCTTATAGAAAGGATGACTAAACATTGGAATGGGCTGCTCAGAGAGGTTTGCAGTCACCACCCCTGGAGGTGTCCAAGGAATGACTTAATGTGGCACTCAGTGCTCTAGTCTGGTTGACACTGTGGTGATTGGTCAAAGGTTGGACTCCATGACCTCAGAGGTCTTTTCCAACCTAAACCATTCTGTGATTCTATGGAGAAATAAACTTTGTCCCTTGCACAAGCCAAACCCTTTATTCTCTCACAATTGTCCCCCAGACATGGGGGAACCCCCACGACACCAAGACACTGCTGGGGACACGCTGCACAGGCAGCACCGTGCTGGGGGCATGCTGAACCCCAGGGCTGCCCCCTCCACAGTGCCACCCTTCCAGCACTCACCCGACTCCCTCTTGAGCAGCTTGGTTTGCTGCCTGGTGCCAGTGGCAGCAGTTGCTCGCTTCCGACTGCTCTGCTCGTTCCAGTACTCCCTCCAGCGCCGCAGCTGGAAGTGGATGAAGCGCCACATCACCGAGGCCTGGAAGAGGCACACCAACAGCAGCACACTCATTCTGCCAGGGGCGGAGAAGAGGCAGGCTGAGAACACAGCAGCGAGGCCACCCCCAGCCCGGCCATCCCCCACGCTGGGGCTGGTGGCCGAGGTCCCCCCACATGGCAGATGCCATCCCTCCAGCCACCATCTCTCCTTTCTGACACCCCTGAGCCCAGAGCAGCCACCTTCCTTTCCCTCCATGTCATAAAGCTCTCAGGTTTTGATTCATTGATTCTTTCAACTTTAGGGCAGAAATGGATGTATCGCTGGTTGGGGGTATATGTACAAATTACAAATGGGACAGGGCTGCTGTGGAACATGCTTTGAGCTGTTTTATTTTTCAGCATCAGTCTCATTCCATGGTTATGACAATGGGAAGATGCCACCAGCTCACATCTTAGGCAGCAGACGAAGAACTTAATGTTACAACTTACTTTATAAGTTTTTTGACCAATCACACAAAGCAAAAGCACATTGACAGTAGTTCTACCCAACCACTATAAGCACACGTACCTTTGGTCAAAACAATGCTTGCCCACTTCAAACACAATACCTACTTGTAAGCCCACCAGCTTAGCTCTAATCACAGTTCTACTGCCTTTTGCAGCTTTCCCAAAACCCTCTAGTTTTGTAGATTCCCACAGGATGAACAGGATCATCTCAACCAGCACTGCCCAAAATACAAAGTGGCACAGTCAAGATACGACGTCCCTGGAAGATCTAAAGGATCATCCATCATTACCACCCAGAGGGAGGTAAGAAAGACCCTCAAATCCTCAGGTGTGCCAGCAGTCCTTGGCTTCAAAAAGCTTGAGAATGACCATGCCTGGCAAATTCTGAACTCAACCCACAGCTGCTGCAAGGGTGAGAAAGGCTCCCAGACTTGACAGACTGCAAGGCATGAGGAGCCCATTCCACTCTCTGCTTCCCACATCAACAAGCAGCAAAACATGGCCAAGCAGAAGGGAAAAAGCCTTGTCCTTGACCACATCCATGTAAATGCAGTTACAGGTACAAGAGGTACATGTACAGATGCAAGCATTTCTCCAACATAGGCTTGCACTTTATAACTTCACTTGATTGACACTTCATTTCCTGACTTTTCCCTCTGTTTTGGCTCTCTGTAGCCTTTAAACCCCTCCTTGCTTCCTTCACATCCCCTTCAGCTCACTAAGACCTTCCCTAAATGGAATCAGGATCGGATCACCACTGTCTGGATCCCATCTGGATGGGTCTTGGAGCAACCTGGTCCAGTGATGGTATCCATGCCCATGGTATGGGTTGGAACGAGGTGATCTTTAAGGTCCCTTCCAACCCAAACCATTCTGGGATTCCATGATTTCCAAACACAGAAAAACCCACGCTGGGATGACACAGCCAAGGAAGACACAGAGGACATTCCTACCTGAAGAGAATATTGTTGAAGAGGAAGCTGAAGAAGTTCCCTCTCTCAGGGTCCAGGGCCTGGCTCTCCACGCGTGGCAGCCCGAAGCCAATGACCAAGATGTACAAGGTGAGGGTGAAGAGCCTGGTGACCACAAACACCACGGCCCAGACATTAAACCTGCAGGAGGGCAAGCAGAGGTGTGGGCAGGAGCAGCCCCAGGAGCAGCCCCAGTGCTGACCCAGGAGCTGAGAGCTCTCCTGGAGCTCTCCTGGGCTCCAGAGGAGGATGGGGGGCACAGGCAGCTCCCCTGCTTACAGCTTCTCGTTGTTCTCATCTGTGAAGTAAACCAGCCGCGCCATGTGGAAGAAGAACTCAGCCAAATACTGCAATAGCAAGAGGATCAGCCCCAGGCGGGTTAAACTGGCAGGGAAGAGGAAAAAAAAAGCATCACTGGGCTGGTCAGATTTCATCCTTCAACCTTCATCCTTCAACCTTCATCCTTCAAATCCAGCCGCAGCCTCAGCCCTGCTGTCCATGAGCTGCAGCACCAGCCCAAAGCCAGACCTTTGTGAGGGTAGGACTGCAATAGAGGAAATCCCTGTCTACAAACCATAAGCACAGTCCAAAACACTGGCAGAGCTGGGATATATCCAACACAAAACCCTGTGGCTGGCAAGGCTGCTCTGCTTTTTATCAGAGAATGGTTTGGGTGAGAAGTGACCTTAAAGATCATCTCACTCCAACACCCTGCCCTGGACATCTTCCACTGTCCCAGGTTGCTCCAACGCCCATCCAACCTGGCCTTGAACACTTCCAGGGATGAGAAACCCTCTGGACAACCTGTGCCAAGTGCCTCACCACCCTCACAGAGAAGAATTTCTTCCCAGTATCCAAATATCTTCTAGTTTAAAACCATTCCCCTTGTCCTATACACCTGCCTAGGTAAAAAGTCACTCTCCACTGACACAACCCAATTTATTCCTCCTAAGCCCGTCACCCCACTGAGGATTCCCAGGTGCCCCCCAGGGCAGAAGCAGCTGCCCAGCCCCATCCCTGGTGTGGGAGGGGATGCTGGGGCAGGGACTCACTTGAGCAGGTAGGCGCCGGCAATGTGCAGCAGGTAGAGCGCGATGCAGCGCAGCTGCCGGGGGATCTCCTCCTGGCAGGGGCAGAAAAGCCAAATCAACCTCTCAGCCCTCCCCAGCCACCTCCCTCTCCCAAAACCTCCACCTGGCTCTCACCTTGCGGACTTTTTGGAAGTAGAGCTCGGGCAGGGCGTGCAGCCAGTAGGCCAGCTGGCACAGGTAGAAAAACTTCACCTGGTACCTGAAATGCAGGGAGGAGCCACGTGAGCCAGCCCAGGCCAAGGCAGGACCCCAAGAACCTGAGTGCCAGGGCAGCATTAGGCAATCCCTCCACTGTTTTGGAGCCATGGGATTTAGGAGAAATCATTTCAGGGCTGAAATTATTTGTTAAGCTGAGAGCTGCACATGGAGTTTAACCAGATGCTCGTGTTGTGGTCTCTGTGCTCTCAGCAAACCTCACTTTTGTTAAAAACCAAGAAGGAAGGGTCATCCCCCACTACATTTCTGCTGTGAAAAATGAACAGCAAAGAGACTTTCCCAAGATGATGCAGGAAACAGGCAGGATGAGTAATCAAACCCACAGGGCCTTCCTCATGAAACCCTCTGGAACACCCCTCCCCGGGCTCACGAATGAGATATCCCCACTCCCCATGGTCTCACTGCAGCATCCTGGCTGCAGGGTGCACACAGAGGGTGCTGTGCTGTCAGCACCCCACTCCCAGCAGGCAAAACCATGGAGAGGAAGGAAGTGGCCAGCCCCAGAACAAAATGCCCTCACAAGTGCTTACGGCAGATAAACATGCGGGTAGTTTTCCCACAGACTCCGAGGGTTTGAAATGTATCCTTCCTGAAAAAGAGAAGAGAGGCAAGGCTTCAGCAAAACAAAACAGGCTATGAGAGGGTGGGCTGATGGTACAGTGAAAGGAGGAACGGGGGATGACACCCAAGCCTTGTCACAGTCTGCAGGAAAAATCACATTCCCTGTGAGGGCCAAGGCCAAGCTCTGCATCTGTAGGTCTACAGCACCCCTCTAAAATTTCACCAGGCCCCTTGTTTGGGGGCTGAAAGCTGCTTGCTCAGTTGCACAGAGGGTCCCAAGTTCAGGAGAGGATATTTTGGGGTTTGGAATGATCTGGAGGTGTAGGTGTGAAATTCCTGTAGCATGGCTCAGGGAGCTGTGTGCATGGTCCAGAGGCTTCTTGCCCACTGGCATTTCCAACCCCAGCAGTACTTCAGCAACAAGAAGTGCTTCTGAAGAGAAAGAGGAACAGAAAACCCCAACAAAAATAACTGGATATGAATTGGATAGTTTCATTTTCCACCTCTTGCCTTACAGGATGGGACTCCCTTCTCACTCCTGCCACACGGATGCTTCCCTGGGCTTTGCAAGGAGATGCTGGCACGGGAATTTCGTCCTGCCCAGTCACCATCATCCATTCCCTGTCTGTTCCAAGACCCTTTTTTCAGCTGGAGAAGGCCAAGGAAGCACAAGGGTGATCTGCTCTGCACATGTTGGGTGTTTGGGGAGCACATCACACCAATGTGGGTTGTACAGGAGGCTCCAGCCCCACAGCTGCTGAGGGATGGGTCTGGCACTGGGCAAGGGAGCACAAAACCAGCAGCATCAACTGTTCTGCCAAAGTTTCCTTCCATAGAACCCTATGGGACAGAGGCAGTGCCAGCAGATCTCTAGAAATGCTGGCCTTGAAGGGAAAAGGAGTTCTCTAAGAAGAGCTGGCACGACCCTCTGAGCAGCGGGCAGGGAATCTATCCCCAAGGATCCATCCCCAGAGCCACTGCAGACCACAGCTGGACCCCAATGGCTGCAGGTAGCAAAGCATCATCACTTCACACTGCTAAAACAGTAAGATCTCTCCCACACTACCTATTCTTCCCTCTCCCTTCCTTCCCAAAATGACAGTTTTCCCTCTGAATTCTTTGGGTTGACACCCAAAGGAACAGCAAGATTTCCTTGTTTTCAAAGATTCCCTCACCATCAGCTTGCCAAGGAAGGAACAATAAAGAGGGATGCCAAAATTCTGCCCATCAGCTTGCCAAGGAAGCAACCACAAAGAGAGATCCCAAAATTCTGCCCATAAGCCCCACGACCCCACAAAAGGCACCTAGAAACCTCAAGGCACTGAATGTACATAAGGAGGAAAACAAGCTGACAAAGGCATCAGGTCCTGCAGCAAAGGACTGAGATGATGGGGCCAGGCAGGATTTCTGGGACCCAGCTCCAAAAATATTTCACAGCCCACTTACCTGTGCCTTGTACAATACAGGAGAAGGACCTCCCAAAACTGCCTTTAGGAAAGATCCACCACAGCTGAAAACTAAACTGGCTGAAATGTGCCTGTTTTGGCCCAGAAGCTGGCTGGGGACTCTGCTGCCAGTGGGATTTTGTGCTCCAGAAGGCACAGCCCCCCCTGGAAACCCAAATGCCAGGCAGCCCCGTGCCTTACCGTCACCACGACGTACAAGCACCAGATGACAGAGGTGAGGTGGAAGGCAACCAACTGCCCTGACTCATTGAACTTGCTGTGCTTGACCTTGGAGAGGTGCAGACGCCTGTTGATTTTCTGGGAAGGAGCAGAGGGAGAAAGAAACAACAAGAAAACATCAGCACCATCAACTCTGTCTCTCTCCTCATCCTGAGCAGCCTCCAGAGATGAAGGCTCACTCATCACCACCTCATCCTCCAGACCACCCCCAGAAGAGCATTTAAGTGCAGAGCCTCCCATGGAATTTGAGGTATTTTGAGGACACAGGACAGGGAATGGTGCTCACGTCCAGGGCGTATTCCTGCACCACCGCGTGCAGGATGATGGCAATGAAGATGTAGAAGAGGATGGTGACCAAGTCCTTCAGCCCATAGTGATACTGGACCAGCTCCCCATCTGCAAAGACACCAGAGTGTGGGTCAGACCCCCGTGGCCCAAAGGATTTCCAGGTGAGGGCTTAGTGGGGAGCAGCTTGGATGGGGACACCAGGGAGAGGTCATGACTATGGCAGTGGCAAAAGGGTTCTCTCCAGGGCTAGCTCGTGGCAGACATTGGTGGTTTCCCCTCTTATAGGTACACACCTCAGTGGAGGGGACACTGGGGACACTAAAAGCATCCCCCTGCCACTGGGGACAGCTCAACTGCGGAGATGGGAATTTATCACCTGGAGGGATGAAAACACAGGAAGCAGAAGGAAGTGATGGGATCAGGGATGCCCCACTAGGAACATCAGGGCTTGGGATAGGATTTCCAGCCCCTCAGTTATGATTTAACACTTCCTTATGATCTCCCAGTCCTCCCTGAAAACTGCTTGAGCAGGATTCAGCTGCCTACATGCAGATGCCTTCTGCTGTTCAGAGATCTGAGGCAGCAGCACAGGGCTGGTGGATTTGAAATGGGACCCATGTGAGGCTGTGCTCCTCTGGAGCAACAGGAGCCCAGCAGCACCCAATATAATTCCCCAGACATCTGCATTTAGGTGACTGTTTTCAGCCCTGAAGCTTATGGGAAGAAGCAGAGCTGGGAAGGCTGCAGGAAGTATCATCACACAAAGCTCATCCCACTCCTGGCTGCTGCTCTCCCTCACCCTGATCCAGTCTGTCCTCTCCTGATACCAGTGCTGGGAAGGGACTGCTCTGTCACCAGCCCTGCCTACCCTAAACAAAGCTTCATTCCAGACTTCTAAGATTTGAACAGGATTTATGAACACACCTGGCACAAGGATATGAAAACACCCTTAGGAGCCCCCAGTGCTGTGCAGACCCAGAGGTTAAAATGGTGCCTGCATCCCAGAGCAAGGTAAAAAACAGAATTGCAAGGCCAAAGAAAATCATATAATGGACATGTGCTCTGCCTCCTCTCTCCAGGGCACCTCTAGTGGGAGCTGTGGGGGATGTCAGAAAGCCCTGGAAAAATTTAGATTCCTCCCAAGAAGCTGCTGCACCAAGATCTCTCTCCCCACTAGTCCATGCTCTATATTAATACCCCAATATCTGGTCCTGGGGAGGTGTTTCTGTACCCCCTGGGACTTCTCATACCAGGAAAGAATAAATCCCTTAAAAACCAGCAGCAGAAGTTGTCTGGACTGTGCCACAGGGGAGAAGGGATCACAATTGAATCTGGAAGCTGGATGATTCCTTCAGCCATAACCAAAGTCTTTAATGGCAGAGCTTTTATCTTCCACATGTCTGCCTCTCTGCAGCTCCCCTAATCCCAACCCTGCTCTTTCTCTGGATGATTACTCAAACACTCCCAATTAACTGCAGTTTTCTGCCACCAGGCCAAGCTTTGTGCTCCGGGCATTTGGCTCATCCCGAGCCCAGGATTTTACCCAAAGCACCTCCTGCTGTCTCCAGGCCAGTGCCCAGATCCCTGCCAGATCCAGAGAGGCTCTGAGCCAGGAAGGCAGCAACCAGCAGCCAAAATAGGAATAATAGAGGCTGAGCCTCCTGGCTGGGAGCTGGGACACCTCCTCTGGTCCATTTGGTTCTGAGCTGCACCAGCTCAGAGCCTCCTCGAATTTACTCCCTGTGAATCAGGGATGCTGTGCACTGTCACAGAATCTTTTTTGAAAAATCCTTTCCTTAGGATTTTTCCTCCTGAGAAGCTGAGAGGCCTCAGGAACAAAATGTAAACATTGATTATCTGCTGCTGTGGAATGCAACAGGTGGATTTTTGATTGGCCCATGTTGGATGTTTCTAATTAATGGCCAATAACAGCCCAGCTGTCTTGGACAGAGAGTCCCAGACAGAGCCTTTGTTATCATTCTTGCTTATTATATTCTATTCTTAGCCAGCCTTCTAAAGAAATCTTTTCTTCTATTCTTTTAGTATAGTTTTAAGGTAATATATATCATAAAATAATAAATCAAGCCTTCTGAAACATGGAGTCAGATCCTTGTCTCTTCCCTCAACCTGAGACCCCTGTGAACACCACCACAGTGCACCATGTCCATCTCCACACCCTCCCCTCCCTCCAGGTGCCATCCCCAAAAATCAGCAGGACAGGGATGACATGCACAGCCCCTGCTGCTTGGCAAAGAGTAAATCCCTCCTGCTCCCCAGAGGGACAAGAAGCTGCTCCAGGCAGGCAATCACACAGCTGGATCCTGCCTGGCCAGGCTTGGAGCAGCACCCTCATCCTGCAGGGAGCACAGAGTGGCCTGGCCTTGGCAGAAAGAGAGAGGAAGCCCCCAAACTCCGTGGAAAGATTTCTTCCCAACCCGGGCTGTATGAGACATGACCAGAGTGCTCTGAGCCACCCAAACTTTGCCTCTTCCCAAAATATCTTATTTCTAACATCTCTGCCATTCTGCATTTACTGACAGACAAGACCCTGAGCAGTTGATCAGTAGAGGGTGAGCCCAAGGCAACTGGAAGTGAGGATGTGGGGCAAACCAGACTCCTCTCTCTTCTTGGGAAGAATCTAAACTTCTTTGTGGGGCAGAGGCATCTCTCACCTGCTGTAGTCACACTAACATTGTACTGAGGTAAGATGAACAGGAAGGCAGTCTTGGCTGTGACCTGTCAAAGACACAGAGGGGAGAAGAAGCAAATCAGTTGTCAAATCCATTCCTCTGGACCAGTTTTTTTTTCCCATCACGATGGGAAAGGCAAATCACTCAGGGAGATGTCCAGCACCAGCTTCATTTGCAGAAACACATAACCTCACACTGGTCACCCACAAGATCCCAGATGCATGGCCAAAAAGGGAAAAAAAGCCTGGGATAGGTATCAGAACATTCAAAACCCAGGGATGTGCTGCTCACTTTACATTTATTGAATCATAGAATTGAATAATGGAATATCCTGAGTTGTAAGGGACCAAAAAGATCATTGAAATTCCACTCCTGTCCCTGCACAGGACACCCCAAGAATCCCATCCTGTGCTTGAGAATGTTGTCAAAACCCTTCCTGGACTTTGTCAGGCTTGGGGCTGTGACCATTCCCTGGGGAGCCTGTTCAGTACCCAGCCACCCTCTGGGGTGGAAAGACCCTTATCCTAATATTCCACCTAAACCTTTCCTGACACAGCTCCAGCCATTCCCTCTGATCCTGTCACTGATCACCAGCGAGGTGGCCATTGATTAAACTGTTTTTAACTCAAAGGAATTTAATTTTGCTGATCCTCCCCAGCTGCAAAGCAGGAGGCTTTGTGGGAACAGGGCAGAGTATCCACTCCACAGGACACCCCAAAACTGCATTTCTGAGACCAAAGCACCCTCAAACTGGAGCCACAGTAAAATCCAGTGCACAGACATCCAACACCAGACATGTCTGCATCCCATCCCTGGCAGCAGGTCACCAGATTTTCCCTTTCCTGTGGCTCCCAGCCAACCCTCCAAGGCTTCACAAGCACCCACTCTCAAACACAACCATTCCCAAAAAATCCTGCGCCCATCAAACACCGACAGAGATGAGCTGCATTTCACACAGACATGGCTGCCACTGCTTCAGAGCTGCAGGATATTAAAATCCAGCTGGAAATTGCTCCACAGCTTGTGGGGGAGACTGGGGGACTTTGCCAAGCGTTCCCATCCTGCCACCACCAGCATTGAGCAACCGGTGCAGGCAGCCCCAGCTCAGGGACAGCAAACTCCATGGTGTGTTTTTGTGATGTTTGGGGATTTTATTGCTTTTTCCACTGAGAAAAAAAAAGAAAAAAAAAAAAAAGGAAATCCCACATGTTGTACTCGAGTAGATGCAGGAGATGGAGACCATGGGCAGAGTTTGGGGTGGGAATGGAAAAAGTGCATCGCCCGGCCTCAAGCTGGCTGAGGGAGACACTTCTGGCTCCTGCAGACCTTGCTGGCTGGGAAAGCCAAGTTGCTTCATCCCAGAGCTGTAAAGCACATCCAGGACTGGAGTTTACAACCAAATCTTGCCACAGGCTGGCACAGGGCATGAAACAAAAGGCATGGAGCCAGGGGTGGCTGTGGTGCTGCAGGGACGGGCGGCCGTGTCATGGACGTGCTGAAGGCAGCAGGCACTGATGGATTTACAGCTCCCCAGGTACCTGGCTGACATCCATTGCTATAAACAGCTGGAAACAAGACATCATCTCCAGGTGAAGCCTCCTAACCTGTTGGAGAGGACACAGGCCAGAGCTGTGAGTCCAGAAAAATGGCCCCAGAGTATCTCCAGGGTGGGAAGCAATGCCTGGACAGAGCTCAGCCCCAGCACAGTTTCCAATCCTGCTCTTCTTTTTCTTTTTCCTGATCTTCTTTCCCAGAGCACCTGGTAGGAAGGTTCCTCCATCAAGCAATGCTTTGTCCCATCTCTCCACCTGCTTTTGCTTCCTGTGGGCTGGAGAACCACCAGAAGCTTTGGAGCCATCCCAGCACCCCCCACCCTTCCTTACAGAGGGGTAGCAGGTTCCTAAAGCCTCAGTGAAATATTTTAAGAACCAAAGAGAAATTGGTTGTTAAAATATTGTAACCTCCTAGATGCAGGCACCTGCAAGGCAAAAACCAGATTTCCTTGGCTAGGGACATAGGGATGAGCACCACGGATGGCAAAACTCTTCAGAGCCTGCCTTGAGCATTTCACAGGCAGCCAGGGAAAGCAGAAGTTTGGAGTAGGAAGAGCAATGTGAGGATTATTCAGAGGCACAAGACTTGCTGTCTGCTTGCTCTGAAACAAGATGTTGATATGGGAAAGGAAGGGCTGGGCACGCTTCTGCCCTGCAGGGCAGAGAGTAGAGCCAGAGCTGCCACTAAACTGCTACTGGCAGGGGCACAATTCATGGAATCATAGAATAATTAATCTTGGAAAAGTCCTCTAAGATCATGGAATCCAATTATTCCCCCAGCACTGCTAAGCCCACCACAAAACCAAGGCCACAGGTTCTTCATCTGCAGAAGTTCTGAGCAATTCCAGGGATGGTGACTCCATGACTTCCAGCCTGTTCCAATCACTGACTGCCCTTTCAGCAAAGAAATTTTCCTCATATCCAACCTAATCCTTCCTGGCACAACTTTTTAGAGGGTGGGAGAGGGATTTGTTTCCATGGGACACACAGAGCAGGGACCATGTAGTAAACACTGTATATTTATTTCTCATCCACTCCCTGACCTGCATTAAGGGCACCTCTATGCAGAGGGAGACGTTCCTCATCCCAGCCTCATCCTGCCTTACATGAGGGATGTGGCACTTGGGTACATGGGTTAGTGGTGGCCTTGGCAGTGCTGGGGAAATGGCTGGAGTCGATGACCTTAGAGGGCTTTCCCTCCATTAATGATTTTATGGTTCTGTGTGCCTGAACCAGGTAAATTTGGGAAGCAGTTGTTCTGGGAGCTCTCTATAGCCATGAAAAAGGAAGCACATCCTCAGCAATGAGTGGCTTTCTGCTGGTTAAAGCCACTATCTCATGGACCAAAGTGCAGATGGCTGATAAAGAGGCAAAACTCAATGTGTCCACCAAGACCAGAGTTTCCTGAGATGCCTGGATCACCCAGGACAGGGATGAGGCTGTTTCTCATGGCCAGAAACCAAATCAGCACATCCACCTTGCAATCCAGGGTGGCAGAGCAAAAGATAAAGCCAAGCAATCCCAGCACTACCACACATTTACTGTCTACCACCAGGCATTTAATCCCTGATAATGTGGTGATTGGAAAAATCCACATCCCCCCCTAGCCTGGAGATTGCTGCCTAATACAGAGCAGCAAAGCTCTCCCCATCCTTTTTCAGATCCCAGAATGGTTTGGGTTGATAGGGACCTCAAAGATCATGTTCCAACCCCCCGCCATGGGAAGGGAGACCTTTTATAGACCAGGGTGCTCAGAGCCCCACCCAGCAATTTAGAAGATGCTGTTTTTACCTCTGCCATGAAAAGCTCCACATCAAAATCCCAACTCCACTTGCTCAGATGTGCAAGTGGCTTTTAAAGAGGTGTCTAAGCACACACACGCAGGCAGTTTAGCACCTCTCCCAGAAATTACCCACTGCAACTCTCAAACCCTAATATTTTCAGGAATGAGGGATAATTTTTGAGCATCCTTCCCCAGAACACTCCATAAACTCCTGGAACCCTTTGCCCAGATTGGTTGCGGACTCCCCATCCTTGGAACTGTTCAAGGCCAGGTTGGACAGGGCTCTGAGCAATCTGGTCTAGTGCAAGTTGTCCTGCCCATGGCAGAGGGTTGGAATGAGTTTTAAGGTCCCTTCCAACTCAAACAATTCCAAGATTCTATGAAACCCATTTCCCTTCTCCAAAGCCTCATCCCAGTGGGATTTGTCTTCACCACAGCCAGGAACCCCCAGGCATGCCACCATCCCCATGGTCCTGCTTGAGTTAAAGCCACTCTGGAGGAAAGAAGCAACTCCAAACCTCTGGCGGGGTAGGCTGGGGGAGTTTTCTGCAGTCTGAGCTGGGAAAATATTTCCAGGGCTTGAAAAACAACTCAAGCTAATTACAGACAAAATGCTGTCCAAAGGCTTTTCTCACAACTTTGGGTTTCTTTTTGCCAGAGTTTATTGAAAGACAAACTTGCTGATGCACACTATGGATTGACACAGGCTCTATATGTAAACTAAAGCCCAAACTTTGGACCAAAGCCTTTCAAAGTAAACATCTGGCTTTGACAAAAAGCCCTTCCCAAGGGCGGTGCAGCCCCTCTGCCCCCACAGACAAACTCATCCCCCAGCATGACACTATTTCCACTGCCTCACCCTCCCTCCTGTTTATTCCCTTTTTAAAAGTAAGCCTAAATACTGAGTTTTTTTACCTTTTTTCCACTCTTCCCCAGCAGTCAACCCTTACATCCCCCACATGCCTCAGCTCCCACATCTGGCAAAGACCAGGGGAGGCAGGAATGCATTTTGTTTTCCCTCATTAACAATGGAAAGGCCTTAATTTTTAGAGTACTACGGAGGGGACTGGGAAGGGGAAAGTATATTTAGCAGGAAGCCTGGAAATAGCAGCTCATTCGTCAGCTGCCTTCTCCTGAGTGTCACAACTCTGAGCCTGGGAGCCCGTGACTCACATCCCACGATCTGCACAGGGGGAAAGCCCTGCAAAGGCATGGAACCACTGCTAAACAATGGTTTATGGCTTTATTTCATCACTCCAAGCATAAGACTGGGCCTCAGTTTCCCCACATTAGAGATTACAACAGCAGCCCTCATCTAATATAGAAACATCTCCAAAATCAGCAAATTTTCCCCAAACCTGACCAGGGAGCCATCCCTGGTGGGACACAGGTTAAACTCAGCCTGGCCTTTGCTTCATTTTTCTGCAAAGCAGGGTAGAAAAAGGTATGCAAAGTACTTTCTGCATGAGGATGGGAAGCACCTGTTTCACGTTTCTATATAGACTCACTAAAAATAGTTTTACACCAAAAAAAACAAGGGGGAGGTTTTTCTTTCTGGGATCCAGCAGCCACACACACGTGGCAAAATCCTTCTCTGGCATCAGGCAGCTGCACAACCAAGTGTGTTTTCACACCCTGAAGGGAAATAAAAACGCTTTGTAGTGCCTGGCTCAGGACAGCTCTTTATGGGGAAACTCCCTCCAAGCCTGGGGATTCCCTTCCTGAGCAATGCAATCATCCTCAAAAACACACACAACACTGGAATAATCACCTGGAACAACAATGAGCAGCCTCATGCCACCAAATCCCACCATGACCAGCACCTGCTCCCTGCCACAGAGGAATTACCAGCTTGGTGAATCCATGTGGATGGGGAAAGGTTGTGCATCCAAAAAGATGCTCAAGGTGCAGCTTATGCTGTGCTTGAGCAGTGGGAAACCCATGACAGCCCCACAGCATCACCCTAAGCAGGGTGCTGGAGCAAGGAAGCAGTCAGCTCCTGAGAGATGCCTGGGAAAAGGTTAAAAACCTTATTTGTGTCTTCCCAAAAAAACCTTCCCTGCAGGAAACGGCCTATTGTGAGCAGGATTCGGCCTTTTCCGCTGGGCCTGAGCTTGGCTGTGGCCACTGGCACTGGGGAAGGTGCAAGCCTGGCTGCAGGGTGGGAAGCAGGGATGACAGGAGGAGGGGAAGGGACAGTGACAGGTCCTCCTCACCATGGCAAGGGATCAGAGCTGCCACCAAAACTCACCACAGAGGTGGCACAAACAGGCACTGATGGTTTGCGGGATGGGCAAGAGCGGAGGCTGATCTCCCCTCCAGGGGAGGACAAAGCAGAAGGAATAAATGTAATAATAAAATAAAAGTGAACTGAAATACCCACAAGGACCAAGAGCTGTCTCAAACTCCACGCTCAGGGATGATGCTGCCAGCCACAGGGAGCACTGGAAGCCACCCTGGCATGGCAAGCTCTGTTTCCCTGAGGTCTGCTGGAGAGTGGTAAACTGCTGCCTTCAGCATCCGAGGGAGATTTAATTAAAATACATTAAAAAAACCCACAGATACACCACAAATCCCTCCCTGCTGCCACCTCCATGGGGGGAGGTTCATAATATTTTAGAACTGCCCTCACAGCAACCTATCAACTAAAAGCACCACAGCAGCAAGCCCAGGTACCACCTCACCAGGACAGGGCTCCCAATATGCAACAAACCCATCTGAAGGGAGAAACCTTGAGACAGACGTGCAACTTCAGCGGCATTTTCTTTTTAAAGTACAAGTACGAAACTTGCAGCCCAACTTTGCAACATTTGCATGTGGCTTTGGGATACAGCTGGCCCTCCTGGGTCGGTTTTGAAACCCTTAAATAAATATACATACATGCACAAGGACGTCGAAAAGGGCTCGAGCGCTGTAAGAGACTCGTTCATTCAATGAGTTCGCAGTCAGAAAAAAAAAGAGGGGGATAGAAAAGCAAGGGGGTGCCAGCGGGGAGGAATTAAGGAAATGGATTTCCTCCTCTTGCGATTTGCTACAGAAGGAGCCTTTCCTCCCTCGCCAGGCCCCCCGGCCACCCCTTTCCCATCCGGATTTGCTTTGAAACGTGGCAGTGCCGAAGGGGAGGGTTCAGCGGGGGAGGCGGGGGGGTCCCGGCCGGCGGTGCCGCTGACCAGGGCCCGCTGCTCGGGGCGGGATGCCCGGAGCCAGGCACGGGGAAAGCAGGCGGACAGGGAAGGAGCCGGAGCAGCGGCAGGGGCAGAGCGGCGTTCCCGGCATGGCGGTGGTGGGACAGCGGCCTTGCGGGGGTCTGCGGCCGCCCAGGCAGGGGAAGGAATGCCGGGGATGCCTTCCCGTGCCTCAGCGGGATGGGAAAGGCCGGGGAGCCGCTGCCCCAGGCCCGGGAGCACCCGGCGCTCGTCCCATGGGCTGCGGAGAAAACACCTGGAAAAGGGCTACTGTTAAAGAAAAAAAGGTGAAAAAAAGGCAAAAAAAAAAAAAAGGCAAAAAAATTTCTTCCATTTCCAAGAGCTGGGAATATCAGACGAGGCTCGGCTTCTCGCTCGATGTGCACCTCAGCACTCGGGACATCCCGGCAGCTGCGCTGGGTTTGGGGCAGGGGTTTTAACACCCCCTGTGCTCCCCCTCCACAGGCAGGGAACCCCGGCAGAGCTGGAGCGGGAGCAGAAGGATGTGAAGGATGTGCCACCCCTAAAGCCAGCAGCAGGCTGGTCCCCGTGGCAATGAGGGGAACGCTCCGGTGCTGGGTGAGCGATGGGGAATGAATGGGGCAGCACTCTGAGCCCAGACCGAGGGGTCCCGCACCCCACAGCCCCCTCCCCGGACGGGATGGGGGCATCTGGGCCGGGTGGGGGCCCTCCCGAGCTGGGACAGCCACAGGAGGGGACACCCCACACAGACCAAGGAGGGTCACCTCGTCCACGGGGTGGGGACACTCGGACAGCCGGTCCCGGCGGGGGGCGATGGCGGGGGCGTCTCACCTCGAACATGAGGGCGATGAGGACGCTGAGCACCAGGCAGAAGCCGATGTCGGCGTGGTTGTGGATGAGGAACTCCTGGCTGAAGAGCGGGTGGCTCTTGGCCCGCCGGCGGAAGGCCATGGCCGGGGCCGAGCCGAGCCCAAACTTCCCCGGGCCCCGCGGAACTTCGCGGAGCGCCGCGATGGCCCCGCGCAGGCGCCGCCGCCTGAGCCCTCCCCGCGCCCGCCCGGCTCCGCTCGGCCCCGGCGGCGACCCCGCCCCGGCCCGCACCCGGACGGGACCCGGCACCGCCCTGGCCCCCACCGAGAACGGCACCGGGACCACCCCGGCCCGCACCCGGAACGGCACCGGGACCGGACCGCCGTCGCCCCGGCCGGCACCGGCACCGGGACCGGGACCGGCACCGCTCTGACCCGCCCCGAGGCCGGCATCGGCACCAACCAGCACCGGGGCCGGCAGCGGGAACCGGCACCGCCCCGACCCGCATCGGGACCGTCACCACCCGCACCGGGACCCGGCCACGGAGCCGGACCCGCACCCAGTCACGGATCCGCAGCCAAACTGAGACCCAGCACCCGAGCCCGACCGGACCTGGGCACGGACACGGACCTGGACCCAGCCCCAGTACCGGCACCGGACCTCGGCCCAGCCCTGGACACGGACCCGGCACCGGCCCCGCCCCGGGACCTGGACTCAGCACGCGATGGAAAGCTCGGATGTGGACCCAGACCGAGAGCCGAGACCTGGCACCAGCTATGGACACGGACACGGACCTGGACCAAGCCCCGGGCCTGGGTCCAACCCTGCTCCAGCTCAGCACAGCCCTGGAGCTGACACTGAACCGGGACCCAGCCCAGCACCAGACAGAGAACCCAGCTCTGGTCATGGCTCCTGCTTGTCCCACGCACACCCTAGCACTCCACAGTGGGTGGAGGCACACACTGGTTTTGACACCCACCTCACATCTGTGCCCTGGTGCTGTGCACATCTGGACAGCCACCCATGCTTGAACCCGCCTGTTGTGAATGTGGGGATGGACACCTGCATCTGCACCCACCAACTCTTTGTGTGCAGACAGCCTCCCACCTCTGCACCCATATCTGCACCCACCTACCAAGCACATCTGGGCTCCCATGCAGCCAGCGCCCACCCCTGTGCACACCCCGCAACCCCCTGACACCTTGCTCTGCATCCCAAAGTCCCCGTGCTGAACCCCAAATCTCCCTCATTAACCAGGGAAAGGCCTGAGGTGCCTTCCCTATCCCACCCCCTTCCCAAAACCACACCCCAGCTCGATCTGGGGGTGTAGCAGTGGGGACAGAGACAGTCTGAGCAGGTCTCCAGGGCAAAACAGTGGAACATTTGGTGTTATTTATCGAAGACAATCCCTAAAATCCCTCCAAAGCTCCTCAGGGAGCTCCAAGGACATGAGAGGAGCAGACAGGGCCCTTTGGTGGCTTTGCTTAAGAAAATCAAGGTATAAACAGTGTTTTGATTTGAAAGATCTCCCTTCAAGCAAAACATGGATCCTTTTGCTTCCAGAATCTTGTTCAGCTCCTCCAACATCCCTGGATCCCCACAGATCCCTGACAGATCTGTCTTGTGTCCAGTAAGGATGGATTCACAGGAGGGAGAAAACCCTGTTCCAGCACATCTGAGAGAGCTGAGCCATCTCAAACCTGGTGTTGAGAGCACAAAGCATTTTCCTCCAGCCAAATCCAGCTGGGGAAGCAGAGTCCCTGGGTTCTCATTAAGCACTCAGTCTTATTAGACTAGTCCTGATTAGCTGAGCTTACCCTCTGTTCCCCCCCTCCGTGGTATTGTTTAGCCTTGGAGCCATGGGCACAGAGCTGCAGCCTGGGCCCTGCCTTTTACAGGAACACTGAAGGCACCAGAAAGGGATTTGCAGCAAACCAAATTTAATTAAAGGGGGAAAAAAATAACCAAAGTTTCAGCTTGGAAAAAAACAGACAAATAACAACAGCCCCAGGGCAAATAATTCTATTTTCTGTAAGGTCCAAGTACTGTGGTTCAGTGTTGTTGGAAGTGAAAAGATGGTTTTTCTGGGGAAATCTTTTTTGATTGGGTGGGGGGGCGGGTGGGGACTGGGGTGGTCTTACATCAGTTTGGAGCTGGAGGGAATGTTTTTCACAAAACCAGGCACCCATGGACAATGCTCAGAAATTGTGCTGCTGGAAGGTGAGATCCCAGCAGGGCTGGGACAAGGCTGCTGCCCCACACTGTTGGTACAACTACATCCTGTTTTATTTTATTTCACCTTGAAAGAGGGACAAGAGTGACAAGCCAAGGGGACAGTGCCAGCAGTCAGGACAGCCACGTTCCCAAGCCCAGGCACTTGCCTGGGTATTGTTTAATTTCTTAGGGACGAAGCCTCTGTTCCTGCCTGTTTGCTCCTTTTTCCAGATCACCAGAGTGGCACAGCCAGTTCTCCTGGGGAGCCCTTGGGTCACTCCCTGCATTGTCAAAATTCATGCTTGGTTCCTGCTCCCATGTTGCCCTTGAGAGCTCCTCTCACCTGTGGCATTGAGCTCTCCTGGGCTGGGGCATGACCCTCCACCTCTCTAAAGTGATGGAGAGGGTTTCCTTAAGAAACAAAATGGAAAACAAGAAGTTCACAGGAGGCAAATGAGCAGAAATTTTCTATTCCAGAGCAGGCAAAAGCACTGGACAATCTGTCCAAGTGCAGTGGGATCAGATACCCCCTTGCTCCAGCCCTTCTGTGGGTGGCTGAAGCCCAAACATTGGTGATGAGCACCTCCAAAAGCTGGGCAGATCCTGGTCTAGCTCAGGATTATTCCTCATCCAAAAACAGCTTCATGGGAGATGCTGCAGAAGGAGTAGAGGATGCCCAGGTCTCCTCAAGCATTTGGGACATTTGGAAGATAAATATAAGCAGGTTGCCTGGAGCAGCTGGTCCATCGCCCCTCTGCCAGCTGCAGTTTTCCATCCTGGGTTTGGACTGGCCCAGGCCTCCATATTGCTCCACACAGAGCAGTGACCTGGGATCTGTGGGATTTGTGCATCCTGAGGGTTGATCTGAGGACACAGCAGAGTGTGGAGTGGCCAGGTCACCCACCTGGGCACAGCTCCAAGGATGCAGCACCAAAATCAGGACTCAGCACCATGGTGGTGACAGCTGGAGCCACTTCTACCAGACCCCCAGGGTCCCATTGTGCATCCAGTGTGATCTGGGGCATCTCCTCTCACACACACACCTTTGGACATGAAGGCACCATGGGATATTTACAGGTCAATGACTCTTCTCCTGAAGAGGGCAAGGCCCTGACAGTGATTTTCAAACATTCCCCATGGCCCAGTGATGCCTGGGAAGTAAAGGGAGATGCCCACAGCCATGGTCTCATTCCTCCAGGAACTCACTGTGCACTCACCTCCAGTATCCCAGAGCTCCCCATTTCATTCCCACTGGCTCCCAGTGCAATGCCACAGCAGCATCAGTCCTGCATCTCCCTCTCCTCTCCAGTTATCATCCCTGGAGGGACTCAAAAGTCGTGTGGATGTGGCACGTGGGACATGGGTTAGTGGTGGCCTTGGCAGCTCTGGAGAATGGTTGGACTGGATGAGCTCAGAGCTTTTCCAGCCTTAATGATTCCATAACACAGGCACTGGAGGTGTATCTGGAGCTTGAGCAGCATCTCCCTCTGGTGGCAAAGGAACAAGAAGTTTTGGGGAGAAACTCTTCCACAGTGTGATTTTCCCAGTCTGGCAGCATTGGGAGAAATCTGGAGGTGCACCAGATCATTGGGCCACAGAAGATGGGAAGGGTGGGGAATCTGAAGCAGTGATTTGCTGCTGGAGTCCTCCTACTTCAAACAGGACTTTAGAATTCACTAAAGAATAGGTTTAGATGGGATATAGGGAAGAGATCCTTCCCTGTGAGGGTGGGGAGGCCCTGGCACAGGGTGTCCAGAGAAGCTGTGGCTGCCCCATCCCTGGAAGTGTCCAAGGCCAGGTTGGATGGGGCTTGGAGCAACCTGGAATGGTGGAAGGTGTCCCTGCTCATGGCAGGGGATTAGAATGAGATGATCTTTAAGGTCCCTTCCAACACAACCAATTCTAGGATTCTCCGATTAAATACAGGTTATTTCTGCAGGCAGAGACCTGTGGCTCAGTGCTGGGGCTGTACCAGCAGGCAGGACTTGGACCTTTGGTGCAACAGGGCTCTCACACAGGCTGGAAGCCTTTAAGGACAGACAATCCATATTATCCCAATTTCACATTGCTCCCAAGGAGAAAGTGGAGCATGGCTCACTGGTGACCAACTCTCATCATCAGGGAGCAAAGCTGTGGGAACACAGCCCTCACACAAACACCCTCATCCCTACCCCAGTCCTTGTGCACCCTCTGTCCATCCCCAGATTCCCCCCTTCTCTTCTGCCATTCCTTGATCTATCCAGGATTTCCACAACCACCTCATCTGAGGTCAGAGGTATCAGCTCATGGTGCACCCCTGCACAGTGGATGTGCTCTGAGAAATCAAATCACATTTAATCACATTTATTCCTGACTGCTGTGCACAAAAGTATTCTTTACTTTCTTAAAATTGTCTGTTTCTTTTCTGACTAGCCTGTGGGACAGTTTCATGCTGGCTGAATCTTTTTCCAACACCCAACCTTAACCTTCCCTGACACATTTTCATGCCATTCCCCCAGATCCTGTTGCTCAGATTCCTTCTTCACCCTCCCACTGGAAATCCTGACAGACAACTCATCCTGGGGCTGCAAGAGCCAAGAGTGGGAAGAGGGACCCCTCCACACTTATTTTCACCCCAACACGAGACACAGACACAGCAAAGGCTGGTTTGGGGTGTTTTCAAGCATAATTATATATTATCAAAAGTAGAAAACCAAGCTAGATAAAAATTCCTGCAATGGCCTGGCAGCTCTGCTGCCTTCTCTGTGATCCACACAATGAGAAGGGCTCTGGAAAAGCCACTGAGACTGCTCCTGCCTGCAGAGCACAGGCACAGCACAGGGAGCTGGGGTCCAGATGGAGAGGGAGCCTTCATCCCCTTGGAATGTGGCTTCAGTCCATCCTCAGCACCAATTGGGTTTTCTGTGCCCCAAGGGAACATCTGGCTGGGTCAGCCCTGAGCAGTGAATGCATCATGGAAGTTTTTTTCTTTAATAATTCATCACATGCCTGTGCCCTTCCTGCTGTCTTTTCTGCCCTGTGGCAGCAGCAGAGTCCTGCCCACAGCGGGACAACATCTGGAGAGCACAGCCAGATGTGCTCCAGCTGGCACTCAGGAGCCTGGTGGTGAATCCAGCTGATCACACCTCAATTAACATGTTAAGCCATGTCCTGGGCACAAACCTGTGCCCTGGGCACAAATCCATACCCAGCCAGCTTGGTAGGAAGCACTGGCTATTTCTGAGACCATCCTATTGATGGTTTTAGTTCCTGACACAAACAAACCCTGCCTGCACTGTGGGTTTTATGTTGGGGATAGAACAGGTTTGAGATTTAGCCCAAGTTTAGGTGGAAGCATCCAGGCAAATGTGGATTATAAGCTGGTAACCCGATCTAGTGGAAGGTGTCCTTGCATGTGGCAGGAGTTGCAACTGGATGAGCTTTAAGGTCCCTTCCAACCCAAATAATTCTGGGGTCCTGTGATCTTCAGCTGGAAGGAGGCTGGAGAGAAAAGACCACTTGAGGCAAGACAGTGGGCAAGCCGCAGGATATGGCTTTTGGTTGTAATTCCAGATTCTGAGGTTCTGGTCTGCAGCAAGAAGAGAATCTGCAATCCTTTGTGACCCCCAAAAATGAAGTTGGCAAAGGCCTCAAAATAAACCTGGTAGGGAAAAACAATCAAGCAATGCTGAGCCTTACTTGAGGCCTTACTCTGCCCAGAAAGGACATCCAAAAGTAAAACCCATAATTTTTCTGATTTAGGCACTTATTTGTCCTGAGAAAACTGCTTTGGCCAGCACTGCAGCCCTTGGAGCCAGCAACCAGATCTCCACACTGGGACAGGCCAGCAGCTTGTGCAGGTACTGGTTTAAGGACACACCTCAAGTCATTGTCACAAATACACCAAAGGCAGAAGGCTCCAGCTGCCTGGCAGGTCTGTGACATAAATTAGTTCCATAAATAACCAGCCCTGGACTTTTAGGGCTTTTTAAGGCTTTTGAAGTTCTTCAAGACTGCCTCTAGAAGATGCACTGGGAGGAAAGGTGATGTCCCAGTGATGGAGGAGCACATCTGCCCCATGGCAGTGGCACTGTGGGGACAGTCTTTGTCCCACCACCTCCTGCCATGCCCTGCTGATGAGACAGTGACCCCAAGGCTGGCCCAAGGTGACATTTACAGGGTCACTCTGGTCACCCAGACAGGTCTGTCCCCTCTCCCAGCTCCCCCAGTCCTCGCTGGGAGCATTTGGGGCCGGCCTTGGGGGTGGAGGTGAAGCACGGTGACCTCAGCTTGCTCCTCACCACAGTCCCCTGCGGGCCACAGGGGTGTGTGTCCCAAAGGTGATGGCACCCCACAAGGGCACCCTCTGTCCCTGTGGGCTCTGAGCCCTCTTTGGGGAGACCTGCCACCCCACAGCTGCCCGTGTTGCCGAAAGAAGAGCTCCTCTGCAGACACTTGTGGGCACAAGCGCCCAGGATTGGGCTGATGCTGGGCATCCCAAGGGATAAATCCCCTCCTCTTCCTCCTCCTCCTTCTCCCAGGCAGCCTGGGGGAGGCTGAGCTTTGCTGTCCCGTTGCACCAGGGCCATGCTTGTGGCTGTGCCTGTCCCAGGGGAGGTGATGCCTCCTGCACTTGCACTGAAATACACAGAGGAGCTCTCGGTGGAATCTGGGGAGAAGCCACTGGGGTGGGATGTGGATGGGGGAAAATCAGGCTCCTGTTCTGCTCCATCCTCCTGTGCCATTCCCAGAGCACCAGCACTGGCTTTGATGCCTCCTCCATTCCCCACTGCCAGTCCAGAGGGATGGATGTCCCTCATGGGGAGGGAAAGGTTTGCCCCAGGCTCAGCACCAGGGGGTTTCCCCATCATCCATCCTCCAGGAAAAGCCTCTCCCACGCCTCCATCTCCAAAAGCTGCGTTGATCACAGACACATCTCCTGTCTTCAAGGCCAGCTTCACCAGCAGCCAGTGGTGATGGTCTGTCCAGCTGTCCTCCAAAGCCCCTTTGGACTGCAGCAGTGATGAGCTGGTCTCCTTTTTGGGCTCTGTCTTGGTCCCTTCCACTGGCAAGGACTCCTCATCTCCCAAAGTCCCTGAACTCTGCTCAGCTTGGGAGGTTTCTCCAGACCCCTCCTCATCCCCAGCTGCTGCAGAACTGCACATTGTCTCCAGGAATCCCTGCCAGATCTCTGTGGACTTGGGGTGGAGCAGGCTGTAGTAAATCACCAGAGCTGTGGCACCTGGAAAGGAGCAGAAAAGTGTCACTGAGGGGTCCCAGCAGCAGGGGTCCAAATTTTGGTCAGCTGTGGAGAAGAGGCCAGACCTTGAGGCACCTCCAGATCAACAAGACCTTTGCAAAGATGCTGCTGAGAATCAGCTGTATGAGCAGCACATCTTTCCAGCATTTATGGGGATGCAAGAATCCCACTTGAGCAGATTTGGGCAAAGGAAATGCACACTCAACCCCAAATTTAATCTGGGTTAATTTGCAGACTGAAAGTTGCCCAGCAGGGAAATGTGTGCTGAAGGAAACCTTCCATGTCACAGCATCCCAATCCTCTGGCCTTTAAACCATCAAGTTTTTAAGAACAGCTTCCTACTTATACCCTAAACTCATTCAAGACCACAGGAATTGCTCCTTTTCCATCCCATTTCTTTAACATGGTTGATCTGAGGGTCTGAGGAGTTGCACAACTTCCCTCTGCCTCCATCCCTCTGGGAAAATATGACCCTGCTTGGTACAAAGGTGCTCCAAGGGCTGGAGCCCCTCTGCTCTGGAGCCAGGCTGGGAGAGCTGGGGGGTTCACCTGGAGAAGAGAAGGATCCAGGGAGAGCTCAGAGCCCCTTCCAGGGCCTAAAGGGGCTCCAGGAGAGCTGGAGAGGGACTGGGGACAGGAGGCTGAATGTTCATTTCCTGAAACTACTCTCAAAATGTGCAATCCAGGCTCTAAAATCAATGTTCTTACCTATTAAAGACCCTGACATGACAGCCCCAGTCACAGCCAGGCTGTTCCTCAGCTCTACCTGCAGGAACCGGGTGCCCAACAGCAGCAGGAGTGTGTTCTCCATCAGCATTATCTGCAAGGCAGAGGGAAGAGAGTCATCATCATATCCTTCTGATGGCTTTAGATGTGCCTCTCACAACAGAAAACACCCATTTTCTAGATTTTCATAATCACAGAATGGTTTAGGTCAGAAGGGACATTAAAGCTCATCTTATTGCACCCCTGCCATGAGCAGGGACACCTTCCACTACTCCAGGTTGCTCCCAGCCCCATCCAACCTGGCCTTGAGCACTTCTCCTGTTATATTTTGCACCTAATTTATCTCTGAAAACACAGAAGTTGTCAAACTGAACTTTCTAGAAGGTCTTCACCTACTTTTTACCACTGACATTGTAAGGTTGCCTCAAAGGAATCAAAGCCAGTGCAGAAGGCACATCCACCTTGGTGACCACGTGGCTTTGTCAGGACGCAGCAAAACTCTGGATTTTGAGCAAGTGGTGATGTGAGAGATGAGAATGGAGAGTCTGAAGCTGTTGCTCATCCCCAGCAGCTTCATCCATGTGGAACACAAACATTTCCAGGTACTCACTGCATAAAACACGACCACCCTGGTCCTGGAAGGGCCGGGCCGGACGTTGATGTAGCAGAAGATGTAGACAGCTCCCAGCAGGCAGTTGAAGAGCCTCCAGCGGCACGGCTGGGTCACGATATCTGTCTGCTGGGCCCCCAGCCAGAAGGACATGAGCAGCCAGTGCACCCCTGTAGGGAGAAAGGACGGGATTTGCAAAGCCATGCCCAGGGAAGGCTGCAAACAGGAGCATGGCAGGGCTGACATTGTGTCAGAACCCAGGACATTCCTCTGGCTGCCCTGGATTGCTCAAGACCCTGGCAGGGGGCTCAGAGACCTTGGTACGGAGTTAAAAACACCTGTGCCTTTGATTTTAACCCATGGAAACAGTTATCAGCTTTGTGTGAGGATTTACAATCCACAAGGGTTTGAGTAGAATGATAGTTAATTTGTCACAGGGTGAAAAAGTAGAATTTTGGGGTTTTTAGAATGGGGGCTCAAGAGGCAAGATGGAGGAATCTGGGCATGTCCTGTCCTTCTCCTTCTTCTTCTTCTTGCCCTCCATCTTCTGCTGTGATGGTGGCACTTTTGGATTCGTTTATAGAAATAGACTGTCTAACATAGGTGATAGGTATTGGAAAATTATTGTAAATAAAGTACACGTAGTTTTTAGTATAAGAAGTAAACACCACCCCAAAGGTGGTCAGTGTGCCTCTGTCTGACCTGCTGGACAGACCTCAGCAGGTCCAAAAAAGAATGTAATAGATAAGAGAAAATAAACAACCCTGAAAACCAGAGCTGAGGAATCTTGACTTCTTCTTTGGTCATGGGGCTGGGAAAAAAGACTCTTTAATACCTCGGGAGCCATTCCAGCAACAACAAACCTGAGAACATTGGGGTGGGATGTGGGGAACAGGACCTCAGGTCTTACCTGCCACAGCGAAAACCCAGAAGGAATAGAGCCTGGCAAAGAGCACCAGGGCCAGCACCCGGGTCCCCAGCATCCCTGTCCTCCAGAGCAGCAGGCACAGGATGACAGCAGCTGGTGGGCTCAGGTGTCCAGGCTTCATCAGGAAGGTGAAGTGGCTGTAGGAGACCAAAGCCCAGGCCAGGGACAGCAGGGACAGCCCTGCGCTGACACCTGTGTGGGGACAGGGGCAGTCAGGGCTCTGATGGAGGCCCAAATGCACAGCAGGGCCAATTATCTGTATTAAGAAGGTGTTGGTAGCATGGCACCCCCATACAAGCCAGACACCCCTTGATCCTGCCAAGTGAATCACGGAATCAAGGAATCACAGAAAGGACCTTAAAGGCCATCTAGTCCAGTCCCTTGCAATGAGCAGAGACATCTTCTACCAGACAAGGTTTCTCAGAGCCCTGTCCTGTGGTTGTGACAGGTTGGTCAGAGACAGAAAGCCAGATAAACTTTCCCAGGAATTGTTACGGGGACTTTTGAGAAGGCTGAGAGAAAGAATTAAAACAATCTTGCAGCTGGTATTTTGAACAGTTGTTTTCTCATAAGGTGTTTACCAAAGAGTGTCTTCTTAATTAGCCAATGGTGATGGGGTGTTGATTAAATGACCAATCAGGTCCACCTGTATCAGAACAGTGTATAAAAAGGAATGGATTTCCAATAAACTTGGGATTAGCCTGCTGAAGGGAGTTACAGTTTATGTGTCACTTCACTCCTGACTCAACAGTCAACCTGACTTGAGTGCTACCAGGGATGAAACTGGAGCATTTCAACTAAATCCTGCTCAGCATCTCCCTGTGGATATCCTCTGAGTATCCAGAGTACCCTCTGAGTATGTCCCTGTGGATACCCTCGGGCTGTCTCCATGGACAGAGCTCTGCAGCCCCAGGGCAGCTCCAGCCCAGTCACTGCCATCAGACCAGAGATGGACAATGAGCGAGTGTGACCTTGCACATGTCATGACTCCACACTGCAACCTCCCTGTTTGCACACCTGAAAGTTCACCTCTGGGGCAAAGCAGCCACCTTTGCATTCAGCCACAGCAGCTCTTTCAGCCAGGCTTTTCCCTGCTGCTTCTCATCGAGGCTTCCCAGTCCCTCTGCAGCACATCCCTCCAGGGAGGGCAACACATCCCTCACCCAAACACATCCTCCTGGGAACTCACCAGGGATGAACCCTGCTGGGTCCACGGCCACCACGACATAGGTCTGGAGCAGGAGGTGAGGCAGGGTCTGCAGCAGGGCCTCCAGGAGCCGCAGCACACAAACATCCCCGAGCTGAGCCAGCAGCTCCCCGGCACCGCTGCCCGCCTTGGCCGCCGCCCGCAGAACATCCCAGTACCTGCAAGAGCCACCGTGACGGGATGCCCACCCTGGCTGGAGGAAATTTGGGGCTGCAGCGGGGTTGTGGGGGGTGGGTGGACGGCGGGGAGTGTCTCTCACCGCTTCCAGAGGCCGAGCTGCAGGAGGTGGAGCGCCAGGACGCAGCAGCCGGGTGCGTGTCCGTCTGCCCGGAACCAGAGGATGCTGAGGAGCTGGGCGGCATAGCCGGGCACCAGGCAGGCCATGGTCAGCCCGAACCAGCCCAGCTGCCCCCGGACAAGGTAGTGGACGATGGCACAGAGCCCTGGAGAAGGGCAGAGAGGCGGCGCTGAGGGATGACACAGCCACCCCCCCCCCCAGCAACTGAGCGGTGTAATTCATAACCAGAGAATCCCAGAATGGTTTGGGTGGGAAAGGATCTTAAAGCTGCTTTCATTCCACCCCCTGCCATTGGCAGGGACACCTTCCCCTCCCAGGTTGGTCCAAGCCCTATCCAACCCGGCCTTGGACTCTTCTAGGGATCCAAGGACAGCCACAGCTTCTCTGGGCACCCTGTGCCAGGGCCTCCCCACCCTCACAGGGAAGAATGTCCTCCTAATATCCAATGTAAACCTGCTCTCTGTCAGTTTAAAGCCGTTCCCGCCAGAACTCCATCTCCCAGCCCTTCCCCTGGGCTTATCTCCAGCTGCCGGCTCTCGGTGTCTTTTGTCAGCTGAGGCGCAGCCACCGCCACCGAGGGGCCCGGCCCCCAGCAAGGCTCTGATAAAAAGCTCGGGCTCCAAAATAAACAAATAAATAAATAAGCGTGGAAAAAAAAAGTCTATTTTTCAAACATGAAAAAATATCCAAGAGGACCGTTGGGCCCGCGGGGATGCCGGGAGCTGAACCGCGCATCTCCCCAAGCGCGGGGCGCAGGGATGAACGCCCCTCTCCCGGGTACACGGAGGTGATCGGAACGCCCGGGATGGCCGCAAAGGCGTCACTGCCAGCATCCCATCCGCCTTTCCAGCATCCCATCCGCCTTGCCAGCATCCCATCCGCCTTTCCAGCATCCCTTCCGCCCGAGCGCAGCCCCGCACGCCCCCGCGCATCCTGCGCGCATCCTGCGCGCTCACTCACGGGCGCCGCTCTCCGCCGCCAGCAGCGTCAGGCTGAGCCTGGGGACGGCCCCGCGCATCCTGGGAGCAGGACGGGGAGGAGGAGGAGGAGGAGGAGGTGGGAGGAAAGGGAGGAGAAGGAGGAGGAGGAGGAGGAGGAAGAAGGAGCCGCCGGGGCTGGTCCCGCTCCGCCCGCCCTCACCGGGGACCTCCCCCAGTGTCCCCTCCCCGGGCAGTGTGACATCACGATGCTTGCGCCACCCTCGGGGGCTTGGGGACAGAGAGACCGACCGGGGCTTCACCAGTCCGAGACCCCTGGAGCTGCTGTGCGCTGCCACAAGCCCATCCCCTACCCCCCAAATTGTTGTGCGGTAGCACAAGCCCACCCCGATGTCCCCCGGGGGCCTGTGCGGTGTTACAAGCCCACCCCGATGTCCCCCGGGCTCCTGTGCGGTGACACAAGCCCACCCCGATGTCCCCGGGGCTCCTGTGCGGTGACACAAGCCCACCCTGATGTCCCCCGGGCTCCAGTGCGGTGTCACAAGCCCACCCCGATGTCCCCCGGGCTCCTGTGCGGTGACACAAGCCCGCCCCGATGTCCCCTGGGTTCTTCAGCACCGTCTCAAGCCCATCCCATTGCTCCCTGTGTTGTTGTGCCCTGGCACAAGCCCACCCCGATGTGCCACAAATTGTTGTGCACCGGTCACGCCCACCCCGATGTCCCCCGTGCGATGTCCCCGTGTCGCGGGGATGACACTAGGTGGCAGCTGGGACATGGCGTGCACGGAGCCATGAATTAATCCCGCTGTTTTCCCGCCTCACCACAGAGATGAAGCCGCTGTGAAATGGGATCCTGAGCATCGGAGCTTGCAGGAGCCCTCTGGTGTGCATTTGCTTGTTATCCCAATTTCCAGCCCCGCAAGCCTCCACCGCTGATGCTTTTTAGAGAATAAATTCCCGGCAGGTCACTACAGGAAAAACCACAAAAGGGAGTTTAATTAAGGCAAAATATCACCTCTGGTTTTGGTGGTTTTTGCAATATGCTGCAGGAAGCACCCAAAACTTTGTACATCAGCTGGGCTATTGGATGCACCTGTTTTCTGGGACTTTCATACATTTATTGTTGTTTTTTTTTAAATTTTACTGAGGTGTTTTTGCAACTCTCTCAATAAAGCCCAGGCTCTGCTGTTTAACAGTAGCCACCAAGCTGCTCAGAAATGTCCTTGCCTGGTTTCCCTACTCGTGGGAGCGTCTCCAGGCTCTCCATGGGTCTCCAGCGCTGCTTTTTACCAGGAGTTTGGCATCTTTACAGCCTCAACTCCATCTGATTGGGTTTGGGGGCCCTTTGGGTGTAAAGGACAACCCACTTTTCCTCCTGTCCCTCTGCCCTACCCCTATTTGTGTTTCATTAATTAGTGATGTTGGGCTGCTGGGCCCAGCTCCAGCGAAGCATTTTAATAAAGCCAGGGGTGTAATGAGGGCTCTGGAGCAAGTGAAGCTCAGCCTTGGCTGTCTCTGTCCTCCACAGCTGCAAATACCGCGTGGCCCATTCCTAGACAACCCAATTTTTAACATACAAAACACAACTCAGCCTCTAATGGGCACCAAAGCCTCTTCCAGACCTGAGAGTGGGATGAGGAAGAAGCATTTTTGCAAATTCAGCAGTGAGGATGCTGCCAGGGTCCATGCAGGCACAATGTGACCTTTCTTGTCACCCACAGAAGATGTGAACCTCATCATCTCATCCCCCCTGCCCTCCACCACCAACACTGAGTAGTCTCAGCTGTCTCTCCTCCTGTGTTCCAAGCCAGGAATAAATCCTCTGCCATCATCACCCCAGAGCTTTGCCAGGCAGAGAAGGAGGAAGCCAGAAGGCTTTCCAGAAGATATTCCCAGGGCTAGCCACCCTCCCCAGCTTCTCTGCCAGCTCCCAGTTGCTCTGGCTGCTTCCCAGCCACTGATTTGGCTGCACTTTTCTCTGCTGGATTTCAGCACCCAGGAGCCTCTTCTGCTAAAAAAAACCACAAACCTCCTCATGTCTCCGAGAAAACGACATCCTGGAGAGGAGAAGGATCCAGGGAGACCTCAGAGCCTCTTCCAGGGCCTAAAGGGAGAGCTGGAGAAGGATTTGGGACAAGGGATGGAGGAACAGGACACAGGGAATGGCTTCCCACTGGCAGAGGGCAGGAATAGATGGGAATTTGGGAAGGAATTCTTGGCTGTGAAGGTGGGGAGGCCCTGGCACAGGGTGCCCAGAGAAGCTGTGGCTGCCCCTGGATCCCTGGAAGTGTCCAAGACCAGGCTGGACTAGGTTTGAAGGAATCTGATCTGGTGGAAGCAGTCCCTGGCCATGGCTCCAGCCCTTGGAGCATCTCCATGGCCTCCTCTGGACTCTCTCCAGCAGCTCCAAGTCTTTCTTGTGTTGGGGACCCCAAGACCTGGGCTTGGTGCTCCAGGTGAGCTGCCCTCAGGTGACATCACACAGACCCAGCTGTTCCTCACTTGCTGAACCATTTTTCAACCCAGATGTTTGGCTGCACATCTGTCTACAAACACCTCAGGTAATGGTTTCAGCAACAGCCCTGCCCTAAAGGATTTGGGGACCAGAGCACATCTTCTGCAGATCCTTCCCTTGGCTGAGCTGATGCAGCAGAGCAGATCTGACGGATGATTGTGGATGATGCCAGGCAGTGCAGACATTAGATTTTTCCTCTGTAAAATGTACATTTTTCTTGCTGTACAATGCTGATTCTTAGAACAGCTGGTCCTGGCATCCACAAGAACATTTGCCTTCCTAGATTAAGTGCAAATTCCAATTCCAAAGCTGTTTGTGGGAGCTGATGTGTAAAAGTGACCACAGCACAATTATGTGTAACCACGTTGTGGGACCAAGCACATTCGACATGTATTTGACCTCAAAAAAAAAAAAAAAAAAAAAAAAAAAAAAAAAGCAAAAATGAGGAAAGAAAAGCACCCAAAGGAGCAGCCCAGAGAAACAAGAAGCCTGAGGGCAGCCTGAAAGCTGCTGACAAGGCTGTGCTGGAAGCCTCCGTGAAATAGTTGCTTTGATTGGGAGAGAAAACAAAGAGATCTAAGAACAATCCCTGCAGGGCACGAAGGGCGAGGCTGGGGAGGCTCTCGCAGGGATGAGCTCAGCCAGAGAACGGCACCTCCCACGGAATGGGGCCGGATTCAAGGAGGAAAGAGGGATAAAAGAGAATTGAAGATCCCTTTGCAACGGGCACCGGAACTTGTAGAAATGTCTGTAAAAAGCAGGAAGCCATTGGAGGAATCCTTCGTGAGAAAGGAGGATGCTGTGCTCAGAGAACTCTTCTGTCCATGGCAAGAGAATAAAGATAATAATAAAACAAAAATTGCTGGGCATAGGCTGTAAAAATTTCCATAAATAGATATGGCATAACATATCTTACATGTCATGCAGGTAACCTAGTAATGAAAATGTTTTGGTGTAAAAATTAAAAAAAAAAACAAACCAAACCACTTTTCCCTTTTTTGTTCTGAACTCTTAGATTTCTCTTTTCCTCTCTCATTGTTTCCCTACCATTCCCTAGTGCAGATCTTTTCCATGTTCTTAATTGTCCACATTTTTCTCCTAACAGCAGTAATGATGTAGAATTAATGACAGCCCATTAACCCTCTTCCTAGATTTCCAAAGAAAAACTTATTTCCCATTTAACACAGGTTCGGTGGGTTTTATTTTCACATTCCAGCTGATGATTATTTTACTTCTATGGTGATATATTGTTCATGTTTGTAAAAAAATATAAAACCTCTGAAAATAGATGGAAACAGAGACCTTGAGTGAGCTGCTGTGCCCAAAGTGTTGCTCAAAGGGAGGAGGAGGCCCAGGGTGGTTTTTCTCATCTCAACACATTTCCTGAGGCCATACCACAATGGTTTGAAAGCCAGACCTTGGTTCCTCTTAGGACAACAGCAAAGAGGATTCATTGGGTGCCTCCAGAAGGCTGTGGAGGTCAAACATCCCTCAGCACTCTCCAGAAACAGCACAACGCTCTGCTCCTTCATCTTCATCCAGGTGATCCTTCATCTTCACACTGGTCCTGGGACTGTTCCAGCCTAGAGCTCCTCCTACCTGGTAACAACCAAAATATTCTCATTATTCAGCCTCTCTCAAAAGGTTTTGTCCTTCAATGGGATGGAGACTTCATGTCTTTCAGGTTTATCTGCAGTTTGTTTTGTAGCCTTAACTGTGCAGTGGCTCCAGTCATGACAGACTGGAGGTGTCTAGAACTGGTGAGCCAGTTCTAGAGGTGTCAAATATTGATAAGGGAGAGGAGGTTTTGTTGGCTGCAGGAAATGCAAATACTCAAAAATTTACCCTGGAAATAATGTAATTCTTGAGGGGAAGAATAAACAACAGCCTCCAAGCAAGAATAAGGAGAAGCTGGATTTTGAATTAATTGGGAAGAAAATTGCTTTTTCTGTTCTTTTTTTTTTTTTTTTTTAAGTAGAAAAGTTTGAGAAAGCCCATAGTGTTGTTTTGTATAAACCTAGCAAAAATTGTCTTATTTTCGGAATTAACATTAATTAATTAAATTAATTAATTAATTAATTAATTAAATTCTGAATTTACCTTCCATAAGGCAAATCAAATTCATTGCAATGCATTGCAAGTTATCAAGAAGTTCAGGACAAATAGCTGGTCACTTGATGCATTAATTAAAAGGGGATATAAAATTGAATTTTTTGCATGGAAGTTTTTTTCCTATGCCATGATCCTATGTGTGCTCCAGGAAAATCTTAGGACAATAGACACGATCATTACAAAAATGTGTAATAGCCTCTTTTAGGTAACTTCCAGGTCTTGAAGAACATTTCTCTGTGTCACTTCTGGGACTATGGAGAGGCAAGGCTCTAACCAGTGTCCTGGTCTCCTTTCTCTGCAGTGACCCAGGATCCCAGCCCACCCTCTGCCATGAAAATCCTTCCTTTGCTCCTTGTTCTCCTCTTGGTGGCATTCCAGGGAGCTGCAGGTAAGGTGAGGGACTAAAAAGAAGGTGTTGATGTCTTGCAAAACTCTCCTGTCCCCTTTGGGATGTGACCAAGCTGCCTCCTGCAAAGAACACACACATAAATCATTAAAGCTCATTGGAGATTACAGATGAGAAATGAAATTAGCAGGCAAATACTTCAAACATCACTTTGAAAGGGGCAACCCCAAAATTACCATTCAGCACCAGTGTTTTCCCCATTAAACCCTGCAGGCTTAAATGGTATTTAAATCACTTTGAGTCACCCAACAAACAAATTAAATCATGATCAAGTATTCTTAAACTACACATAAAAAAAGAAAAAGAAATCTGACCCCATGTTCTTCAAATATTCTTTGCTTTGGGAGCTGGGACATAAGGTAGAGAAGCACAAAATTATGATGCCTGTTGGGGAAGCAAAGGAGTCTGGAACCCCAAACCAACTTTATTATTCAGAAAAAGGGATTGTATTTTAATATCAGCCCTGAAAATGGCACAGCTACATTTGCAGGGTGCTCTGTGCACAAACAATGGCTTGTGGAGTTTTGATCTCTGTGGGAACAGGGTGGAAAGTGTCCTCTAGGGATGTAAGGGTGGGAAAAGGTTGTGATGAACTGCAGCAGACCAGAAATGTGGGAAAAGTGTCATACAGATATCCCTGGAGGGATTTAAAAGCCATCTGGATGTGGCACCTGAGGACATGGATGAGTGGTGGGCTGGCAGTGCTGGGTTAACAATTGGACTTGATGATCTTAAAGGTCTTTTCCAACCTAAAGAAGTCTGTGATTCTATGATTTTATGTGGTTGTCTGGTGTTATTCTTACCTGGGCCTCTGCCTGTGGCAGTTCCCAGAGGCAAAGAGTTCCTTTGGTCTGTTTTATGTCCTTATTTAACACACAGGGGATGTTTGGCCTGTTTTTAGTAGGACCTTCTGGATATATTAAAGCCAGAAATTTTATCTGTATCTGGGAAGAAAAGTGTTCCTGAAAGCTCAGACTGCTCACAGTGCCTCACAGACTGCTACTTTGAGACCAGGAGTGTTTTATTTGCCCTTTAAACCACTGCTTTATTACTCCCTGGGATTTTCTGCATGTGTATCACTCTACTCACATGCTGGGAATCCAGCCCAGCAGGGATGTGCTGGATGCACTGTCCATATTTAATATCCATTATTCCCTGTTTGCTGGAACAAGCTCCCCTCTCTCTGAATACTTTGCAGTGCTCCATGGATGAGCTGGGAACTGGAATAAATTGGTTCATGTGCACTCAGTCAGGTGCATCCAGGACACTTCAGCTGCCAGGCTTGCATCTTTATTAATCAACCAATCAGGGCCAGGCAACCTCCTGCCTAATTGCTGGTCTGCTCCCTGGGGTTGTTTTGATCCCTGACAATTAGCACCTTCATGGATAAAACCTATTCTGGGAATAGCACAGGCTGGTGGCCGTTCCCAAAAGGCAGTTTGAATGTGGGTATCCTATTTTGGCAGGGAGGAAGGAATGAGAGTGTTTGCTTGGTCGTTGTGCCCACAGACCTCCTCCTCTGAGGACTGAGCTGTCACGTCCCTGTCAGCTCAAAGGGATTAAGCAAAATGCAAATCCCTGCTGGAAATAAAATGTCTCCCATCTTTGTTTATTTGTTCTTTTTAAAGGTAGAAGCTTGGCAAGACCCAGGAGACCTTACATGGAGTGTGGGTATCGTGGGACCTTCTGCCACAGGGGGAAATGCCCTCGTGGCAATGATTACCTGGGCTCGTGTCGTTCTGGGTACAGTTGCTGTAGGTGGTAAGTTTAGGATTTGTCTGGGGCAAAGATGACTTCCCAAATCACCATTTGAATCCCAAGCAGCAGGATTTTCCTTATAATCATAATTCTGGTAATCCTTTCCTTTCTATAGGTTGTAGTGTGGATAACTGTGGAGAATCTCCAGGAGTGATCGCTTTTGACATTGTTGGATTCAAGGAATTGTTGCAGCAGCCACCAAGGATTTGTCATTCTCCTTTCAATAAAAGCAAGATGTGGGGAAGTTGCATGGCTGCCCTGTGTGGTGTTGTCATTCATTTCCAAAAGTAATTAATTCCCCATGTCTTATTTCCATTAAGAATTTTAAACAAGAATTCTAAAATTAATCTAAACCTGCCAGGAATGTGTAGTTCACCAAAATATTTACCCTTCTTGGGCTGCTGATTGAGTGAGTGCTGGCAAGTTCTCCACACATGCCTGCTAGGGAATTCTCTGTCATGACTGAGATGACTCACCATTTCCACTGGGAGCACAAAAGTCTTCTCCAGGTGCTTCACAGCACCTCTGTTCTGAAAGCTTTGTGTTCCCACCTCCTGATCCAGAGCTTTCAGACCTGGGAACAGCATTTTGTTTTATTATGGGAACTAAAGTCGCATTGAGCAGGACAAACTGGTAATCTGAAGTCTGATTTTACACTTTCCATTTCTGTCTGCCATAAATTTGGAGTGAATCTGCGAAATTTATATCGGCTGCAGTTGCAAATCAGGAGATCAGAGTTAGACCTGCGACATTGCTTGAGGCAATTATAGAAACATGTGCAAGAGGCCAAATCCACTGTGCCTCTGAACACTTCTCTTCAAAGAGATTCAGCCTGAACTGCCCTGACCACAGCAGAAAACCTAGAAGCTGCAGGCTGCTCAGGGAACTCCTGTCTCTGCACAGTCAGGAATATCCTTGTGTTGACAAGGAATCCTTGGTGCCCAGAGAAGCTGTGGCTGCCCCATCCCTGGGAGTGTCCAAGGCCAGGTTGGATGGGACTTGGAACAACCTGGGATAGTGGGAGGTGTCCCTGCCCATGGCAGGGAGTTGGAATGAAACGATTTTTAAGGTTCCTTCTAATCCAAACCATTCTGTCAAGGGAGGAGCAGTAGTGGCTGAGTTTTTAAGGGAAGCAACCAACCCAAGTGCAAAGGACTGACTGGAAGCCCTGAGCTGCCCATTTGTTGCAAAACATTTGTTCACCTTCACAGAATCACAGAATTTTTAGGGTTGGAAGGCACCTCTGGAGATGATCCAATCCAACTCCCCTGCCAAGGCAGGGTCACCTGGAGCAGGTGACACAGGAACACATCCAGGTGGGTTTGGAATGTTTCCAAAGAGGAAACTCCACACCCTCCCTGGGCAGCTGTTCAGTGCTCTGCCACCCTCAACATAAAGATGTTCCTCCTTAAGTAGAAGTGGAATTTCTTGTGTTTCAGTTTATGGCCACTGCTCCTCATCCTGCGGCTGGGCACCACTGAAGAGAGTCAGTCACCATCCTCTGACACCCTTGGAGATGTTTATATGGATTGTTGAGATCCCCTCTCAGTATTCTCCAGACTGAACAGGCCCAGCTCCCTCACTCTCTGTGTCTGTTCAAAGCAGGTATTTCTGCAAATGACTCTGGCACCATTGAAACCACAGCCTTGTGCAGGGCAGGAAGCTGGGCCAACAGCCTCCTCCAAGGGATCTCCCTGGATGGAAACCTCAGGAAGTTGCCAAGTGGAGCCAAACCAGCAATTTACAGTTGATGTCCTAAGAGATTTTTGCACAATCCACACTAGGTGAATGTTTCACAAACTGGAATGGCACAAAATTTTTGCTCAAGGACTGAGGACTTTGCAGGGAGAGTTCAGCCCCTGTAATTTTAGATTCATCTGCCTGTAGCCAGCATCATGCACAATCCAGTCTCATCATGCTTTAACTCACTACCACAAAGATCCATCCTTGCCTTTATGGCTGGGGAATGGCTTCAAGAGCCTGTTTGGAATGAAACAGGCTGAAATCCCCTAGGATCCATGCTGCACATCTCCTCCCTGCTTCTTATCCCAATCCCATCTCCTCAGCACTCTACACGTTCAAACTCATAGAATCAGAGAATCATAAAATGGTTTGGATTGGAAAGGGCCTTAAAATCATAAAGAACCAACCCCCCACCATGACCAGGGACACCTTCCACTATCTCAGATTGCTCCAAGCCCTGTCCAGCCTGGCCTTGGACACTTCCAGGAATTAGCTGATGCCTGTGCTAAAGAGCAACAGCACAGAGATGCAGCTAATTGCCCCCTTAATGAAGCCCTGTAAGGAGCCTGACTACTGGACACAGCTGCTCCCAGTCCCTTCTCTCCTGGGGTTTTGATGCCAAGGCAGCTCAGCAGATATTAAAAAAGAATTGGGGCATGGCCTTTTCCCTTTCTCTGGCTGCAGCTGTAGGATCAGGATTTCCTTCAGTGCTGAATGAAATAAGAAGCTGCCCTGAGTGCTCTGACTACCAGGCAGAGTAGTAGTGATCCCCCTGGGTACAGATCTGCAAATAGTTTGTACAAAGTCCCTCACTGGGGAGTGACAGAACAATGAAATATGGTGAGTTTTTTGGATCAAAGACATATTCATGTATTGCCCAGAGGAGCTGTGGCTGCCCCGTATCAGAAATAAGGTATTTCCAATGAAGGAAGGAATGATAAGGAGGACTCTGTTTGATTAGATGGTTAATTATTATATCATATTATATTATATTATATTATATTATATTATATTATATTATATTATATTATATTATATTATATTATATTATATTATATTATATTATATTATATTATATTATATTATTCTATTTTATTTCATACTATATTACGCTATGTTACATTATATTTAAATTGAATTTGTTAAGTATTTAACTGCACTCAACTGCACAGTATCTCATGACTGTCAGCTGACATTCTCAACACACACATAGTTGAATTTAATTGTTAGTGAATTAAAACACTCATACTAGAATTTAATTATTAATTTTTTTTAGGTAAACAATTTTCTACAATGTATTTCACTTGTGAACAACACAGGCGCAGCAAATGAGATAAGGATTGTTTTAGTTTTTTCCTCTGAGGTTCAGAGAATATGAATCTCAGAATATTTTTTGGAAGTTGTGCTTTGCTTTTCTCTGTGAAGAGAAAAGTGGTGACAGCCCCTTCCCTGGAAGTGTTCAAAGACAGCTTGGATGGGGCTTGGAGCACCTACTGGAAGGCATCCCTGCCCATGGCAGGTGGCTGGAAACTCCTGGTTCCTTCCAAACCAAATAATTGTGTGATTCCATAATTCGTGTGAGCGCTCATGAGTGTGTTTTTAGCATCCATCCCCACACACGTAGCATGTCGGAATCCAGGACATCCCTCTGGCTGTCCAGGATGGCCAAGACCCCTGCCAGGGGTCTCAGAGACCCTGGCGCAGAGCCCAAAATGCCTGTGGTTTTGATTATGACCTGTGGAGCAAGTTACCAACCTTAGATGAAGATCAGCAAGCCACGACAAATTAAGTAGAATGATAGCGAATTTATTACAAGGTAAAAAATAGATTTTTGGGGGTTTTAGAATGGGGATTCAGGGGGGCAAGATGGAGGGATCTGGGCGTGTCCAGCCTTCCTCCTTCTTCTTCTCAGCCTTCATCTTCTGCTGTGATGTTGGCACTTTGGGATTGGTTTAGAGTAGAAGCTCACTGTCTAACATAGGTGACAGGTATTGGGAAGTGATTGTAAACATTGTACACGTAGTTTTTAGTACAAAGACATAACACCACCCTGGGGCAGGCAGAGTGCTTCTAACTGTCATGCTGAGCTGACCTTGGCAGGACAGGAGAAAGAATTTTATAGATAAGAAACAATAAACAACCTTGAGACCAAGAGATGAAAAGCCCTGACTCTTTCTTCAAGCGCCCTGCTGGGAAAAGAGATTTTCCAACTTTTCTCAGGGTCACTCTGACTGTCTAGAGACCCTGAGAGTAGCGCTTGATGAAACTGCAGCAAGGCTGAACACATTTATGAAAATGCTCCATCAAACAGCAAAGGGTTACACACAGCAAACTCCACCAAACAAAGCCACAATTAAAGCCTGTCCTTCCTAGGACTGTGGATGTCATCCCAAGTGGCATCTTCCCAGTTATTTTCAAGTGAAGCATAGAGAGCTCGCTTCCCGCGGGGGGAGGAGGACAGAGCTCCTTTGTGTGGTGAAAGCTGAGTGTTTGCCAAGGCCCAACGAACAGGGATGCTCTGTGTGTGTGTCCCCAGAGCTGTCCAGCAAACCACAGCACTGAGCAGCGCTTATGCAAGGCAGGATGACACAAGATCCTGGGCTGGAGGCCTGGGAATCCTTCTCAGGTGTCAGATGAGGAAAGCTCTGCTTGTTTTTCTCTGTCAGGGCAAGGGACAGAAAAAGGAGCTTTGGGGCTGGACATTTGGAGGACTCATCCGTCGCAAGGGATACTGTGACTCGGGGAGAGACCAAACTGCTGCTGCCGGTGCCAGGAAGCTCTGAATCCCAGGCTGCTGAGTGCATCCTCCCACCAGTGACTGGTCACATCCCCTCTGCTCGGTTCTGTCCCCCCGCAGGTGCTGCACCACCTGCAGGAAGGGACCCTCCCACTCACCTCTGCCTTCTTTCTCTTCCCCACAGAGCTGCGACTCTGCTGGCGACTCCCAGGCATGCGGATCCTGCCCGTCCTCTGTGCTCTGCTCCTCCTGATGCTCCAGGGAGTGACAGGTAAGAAATGTGGAGGGCTTGTCCTCTGTCGGTGTTTTTTAGGGAGGATTTGTTGCCTGAGCTGATGAGTCACGGGTGAGTTCCCCTGGTGGCTGTGCCATCCCCGCCGGGGTCCCTCTGATCCCACACCTTCAAGGAAAGACTCCACCTGCAGGTTCTGCTGTTGCGACCAGAGCTGGGGCATTGTATTAAAGCTCTCATCCTTCCAAACCTGGGATTTAACCCTTCTCCCTGCCTCCTGACCCTTGCGTTTCTGAGCCAGCAGCACTGAGCAGAGCAGCCCTGCTGGAGAGGAGGAGGAGGAGCAGGGAGGAAGGGAAATCCTGCTTCTGCCCTTGGAGTTCTCCCTTCCTCCAGGGAGGAGGCAGCAGGCACGATGGAGACCGCTCGCAGAGCCTGCTTAGGGGTGTAGTGACAGTTTCCCATCCAAGTGCCACAAACTCACCTGGATTTCTGCTGCAGGCACCTGCTCAGCAGCTGTGGAAGGGGACAAGCAGGGCTGGGCTGTGCTCAGCATCTCGGCTGAAAGTCTCCTCTCTCCGTGCCCTGCAGGTCTGTCCCCGGTTGGAGCATCAGCCCAGGAGTGCGAGCGCCGCGGGGGATTCTGCTCCCACCGTTCCTGCCCGCCGGGGATCGGCCGAATCGGCCTCTGCTCCGAGCGGGAATTCTGCTGTCGGATGTGAGTTCAGGGCCACCCGCAGGACTTAGGCTGCCCCATTTTTTGTGGAAAAACCGGGGAATGTGCAGCCCGAGGGTACAGGGCACTGCTGAGCCTCACTGCTGCCCTGGTGGGACAGGCACTGCCAGACCTTTCCATCCCACAGGCGCTGGTATCCCTGATGATCCTGGATCCCCGAGCAGGACACCAGCCCGTCGGGACGATGCTGCCCGGAGCAACCCCGCACAGCCAGACATGGATCCCATGGGAATCCCATCTCCCAGTGTCCCCAATACAAGGTGGTGGTCATTGCCACTACCAAGATGTGTATCCTGGGCGTGCATCTCTTTCCTCTGAGTGTAGGGAAGGGCAGAGAGGATGGGGTCAATTCCTGACAACATGTATTGGAACTGAATCCCAATATTGCTGGATGGAACGTGCCTGGGCTCGTCTGACCCTTGCTGCTTGTCCAAGGGCGGCAGCTGTGGTGGTTTCACCTCAGAGACACCTTTGGCTGGCTGGATGCTGCAGCTGGGCGCTTGAGACAAGTCCAGGCAAGCAGGAACTCAGGTTTACCTCTGGCAGAAAGGCTTTAGGTGAAGTGAAGGAAAAAGGAGATGGGTCCTGCTGGAGAGTTTCGATCCAGAGCTTTATTCCTGGCACACAGGCCTCTGAATGCATCAACAGCTCCAACAGAACAAAGAACCGCATGGTTGCCGCGTTTTTTAACCCCGGGGAGAGGGGCAGGGAAGGGGTAGGGGTCCCACCAGGTAAGGGAGGGGAAGTCTCAAGGGACAAATGACACCTGAATAGCCCAATGTCGCCAGGGCTGAGAGGCTTCTTTTGAGCTCTGCCAATCAGACGATGCCCTTGCTGGAATGTTAGGATTGACGGACAGCACTTAGCAGTGGCAAGGGAGGGGAAGGGAGGGGTTATTGGTACACCTGGGTAAAGAACCGGGATACTGAGACAAGCTAATATATCACACTGCAAGAGACGTTGACACACAAACACCATCCACCCTCTCTCCATGCTGGCCTCAGCCACACCAGCATCTCCACCCGTGGTGGGAGGGAGGACACAGGAGACATTCACAGGGACCCCAATGCCAGTCTTGTGGCTCAGCAAGGGGGCCCCAGCACCTCTCACAGAGGGTGGAGGGATGGCTGTGACCACCCTAATTTCAGTGGGGACCTGCTGGTTGTCCCCTGGCTCCCAGGCTGAGCCTTGCGGGGCTGTTCCATGGGAGACACACTGGCCTGGTGTCCTTGGGTCATCCCCAGCTCTGTGGGGCACTGAGGGGTGTTGTGGGGTCCGGGGGTATCTGGGGAGTGGGAGAAGTGATGCTGCTCCAGAGGAAATAGGGATGGCTGTGCCATGGGGCTTCTCAAGAGCTTGGGACTGAGTTGGGGGTCAGTGCTGGGAGGCTTTCAAGGCTGGGGAATCAGTTAGAAGGCCAGGTAGGTCATTGTGGATGATTGGCGTGCAGATCCAGGATGCTCAGCTCAGGGGTGCCATGGGGGTGGCCTCTGCACTGCCATGGGGCAGTGACCACAGGCATGCTGGGGACACCCAGTGCTCCCCTCCATGGAGCAGGGCAGCCAGGGGTGGGAGCAGCCTCTGCTGGGGTATTAGGCATTGCTGTGGGGACAGGGAAGATCAGATCAGGGTGCCAGCTGTGGGTCCAAGTCTGGGTCTGGATCAGCAAGGCCAAGCTGAAGCTCTGATGGGGTCAAGCACAAGATTCCCAGGTCAGAGCAGGTTCCCAGGGCAGGGCTGCCCCCAGCCACAGCCTCCCCGCAGTGGGGATTACAGAAGTCCTTTCCACACCATAAGCAGCAGTCCCTGGCTGTGCTGGCTCTGGGCTGGTCCTGAGTCTGGTTCCAAACCTCCAGGAGCAAGGATATTCCAAGGACCCAGCAACGGACTCCCAGTCCTACAGATTGATGCTCAAGGAATGTCCCCATCATGCATTAAGGCCAGGTTGGACAGGGCTTGGAGCATCCTGGGATAGTGAAAGGGGTTGGAATGAGATTAATTCTAAAGTTCCCTGTCACCCAAACCATTCCACGATTCCAAGCATCTCTCTGAGAGATGACATCAGCCCCTGTGCCCCTGATGTATCCAACCTCAATTCCCATTCTCCTCTCCAGGATCCAGCTGCAGGAGCTTTGGGCTCTCAGAGCAATGGACCAGCATCCTGGACACACAGCACAAACTGTTGTTTTTGTACGAACAGCACAGACTGTACAAAAAAGGGTTACAAATAAAGTTCACTAGGAATGTAGGACAGGTACTAAGATGGATGTAGAGCGTGGCCAGGAAGCAGCCATGGATACATTGCTTCTTTCTCACTCATGATCTTTCCTCCATGAGCCACCTTGATCTTTATTTTTCTGAAATACACAGAATTCCTATAAATCCAAAACCTCTCCTGCTCAAGTCCACACCTCTAAGGCCTAATAAGGCCCTATGCACCTTCCTTCACTAATGTCCCATAGATTGCACATTTTTATACAGTGTTTTGCTGCTGTTGAACCACATTTGTGGATTTTGTACCAAGCAGGGCAGTTTCAGTAGCAGTGGATTCAGACAGAATGAGGTAAAGTGTGGTCTCCCCTCAGTGCATTTCCTCTTTGCACTGCTTGACTATTTGATTAGACATCAGAAAAGCATCCTTAGGCTTATCACTTCCAGGGCAGGTGGAATGCAAGTCACCTTGGCAAGGATGAAGTTGTTCTTGTGATGTTGAAAGAGAAGGAAACCAAAATTTTTTTAATGTTTCTGTGTGTCACAGAGCACCAGCTCCCTAAGCAAACTGAAAGGACAGGAAGAGAGAGATATTTTGTCAAAGAATCTCAGAATGGTTTGGGGAAGAAGGGGCTTTTAAGGTCATCCAGTTTCAACCCCCACCACGATCAGGGACACCTTCCACTACACCAGGTTGCTCCAAGCCCTGTCCAGCCTGGCCTTGAACACTTCCAGGTATGAGACAGCAAACTCTGGTGCGGCACGGGGACAACGGTGACATTGATTGCAACAGCCCCAGGAGGCACCTCAGCCTCTGCTGTTGCATCAGCGAGGGAAAAGGAAAAACCCCAGCATCCCCAAATGGATGGGTGGCTTTCTGATTGGCAGAGGGAAGATGTGTCAGCAAAAATCAGGGAATGTCCCCACGGCTTGCAACAATATAAAATCAGAGTGTTTTGGTCAAAAAGTGCTCCTTGAACCCAAGGGCTGCTGGACACAGCGATTCTTCTTGGGTTTGTGGCTGCCTGAACACCCAGATCTTCATCAGGTAGTTGACTGTGGGGTCTCCTGGAAAAGGATCAGGTGAGGTAATGGATTTCCCAGAGACTGAAACATCATGAAATGCTCCTGAGCTTGTCAGGATGGCACAAACCACAGAATTGTTTTTAAGAGGAAAGTTGAGGAAACATCATCTGCTGTACCTGGAGGCAGCCCCTCTGCAGTTTGGTGAACAACCAAGCCCAGACTCCTGCCCCACCAGGGGTCCTGTATGTCCCCATTGCCTTGGTGTCCCCTCTGCAGCTCTGTGAAGACCCAGGAGAGGCAGCAGCCATGAAGATCCTGTTCCTGCTCTTCCCCCTGCTCCTCCTGTTGGTCCAGGGTGCTGCAGATGAGAGGCAAAGTGGTGAGATGGGGAGAGGTGTGATCCTCCATTACTGGGGTTTTCCATGTCCTGGGAAGTGACCACTTTAGTGGGAGTGATGCAAAGGTAAGGGGGGATTGAGGAGAAAGGTGTTTCTCCAGTGATAGTTCTATAGGACACAGACTTGGGGTGGAAAGAGCCCATGGAAATAGAATACTGGCTTCTTTGGGGGGTCAGGGAGGGGTTTGGTTTCAGAATTCCACACTGAACCCAGCTGATTCTCTTCGGGTGTCTCTGAATGTTCTTTTCCCCTGTGTGTGACCTTTGCTGTGGGGAGGTTGGAGCTGAATCCATACACTGGCCAGAAAAGCACAAACACCACCAGCTTTCTGCAACCACACACTGCCCTTACAGATGACTGCTTTAACTGTTCTGTATGTTTCTTTCCCCATGGAAACCCAAAATGCAGCTGGATGCAGGCAAAGAGGGGGATTCTGCACTTATGGGAGATGCAACTTCCCTGCGAGACCCATTGGAAGATGCACACTGTACAGTGTGTGCTGCAAGAGATTAAGGTCTGGAATCCTGCCTGAGCACAGAGTTCCCTCTTTTGTCCACAATGAAATATGTAGCAAATGTATTTCTGGTAAATGTCTGCTGCATAATCTCTTTATGTATTCCTTGTGGGAGAGATGCCCATAAGGGAGGGAAAAGTCTTTTCTTTGGGACTTTAGAGCTGCCCTGAGAGTGTAGTTTCAGCAGCCCCAGGTCAGCCAGGGCCTTCCCACCCAACAAAGCCACCAAAGAGAGAAATATTCCCTGTCCTTGGGCAGCACTGAGGACATGATCCAGGTCTGGCTGCATCTGCACCTGGAACCAGGGCTGCCAGCACTGAGATAGCCCAAGTCCAACCTGGCTGCACTAAGGACTGCCCCTCACCTCCCCTGAGACTGACTCTGCTGCACCTCACCCTGGGCACTGCAGGGAAGTGGAAAGAGTGGCAGGGAAAGCTACACCAGGTGATGTGCTTGTCTGTTTTGTACTTACAGTCGCTGGTGCTTTGGCAAGTATTTACAGCACGAACAGGACGGGACACCTTTGTTCAGTGTCTGAGAGGTTTATTCACGCATCAGTCTCAGCACATTGTTACAACAATGGAGACAATAGATGCAACTAATTCACTGAATTAAGCAGAATGTTAAAGAGACGTAATGTTACAGCATATTATAAAGCTATTTCTATCTACGTTTTAGTCAATTACACATAGAGTACAAGCATATTGGCAATACCTCTATTTAATTATTTAAAGCACACGTAGCTTTGGTTAAAACAATTGTGGCTTATATTCAAACACAATAGTTTGTTCATAAGAAACAAGGCACAAAGCTTTATTCAAACTTAACTTTCTAAAGATATACATTAAGTAAACTTGTTACTACTTAAGGCAGCACTTAACATAGGCTTATTGTTCTATTTCTCACGTCTACATGACTAATTTTTCTGCTGCTTTAGCATTTCACTGTCTTTACTGTTAGAGGCTTGCTTTTTTCTTAACTTTCTTAAAACTTTCTAATTTTAAAGATTCCCACAGCTGGGGATGAAACCCTGAAATTCCCAAGCAGGACCTGCCCCTAGTTTCTGGCTGCTGGACCCCATGTGCTGATGTCCCCATGTGCTGATGTCCCCTGCCCTCCGTTCCTGTCCCATGCCCAGCTGGGCTGGCAGCAGCAGTGGCAGCTGCTCCTGCTGGGTGCTGCTGGGCTGGAGCCCTGTGGTGCCAGCCCCGGTGTCTTTGGGGCAGGGGCTGCTTTTCCCGCCTTGAATAAAGACGAGCACTTTGGCATTGCAGGGCTGGCCCGTGTCTGTGTGTCCTGCTGCTGCTGCTGCAGGGCTGCTGTGCCTGCTGGCCCTGGGGCTGCCACTGCCTTGGTGGCAGCAGAAGGCCCTGGGCATGGAGCTGGGGCTGATCAGCGCCTGTGTCCCCGGGGCTGCTCCTGCCTGGCCATGCTTTGGGGATGCTGAGCCTGGCACTGCCTGCTGGGCCAGGCTGGCTGGGCTGCCTGTGCTGGGGCTGCCCTGCAGATGCTTCCTCTGGGGAAGTGGGATCCCTGTGCTGCTCCTGCCAGTCCCACATGTCCCATATTTTCCTGACAACCACAGCTCCATGTGCAGAGCTGTGCTGGGGACTGTGTCCCTTGAGTGGCCATGGCCATGGTGCCCCACAGGAGCTGTCCCTGACACTCCTCCTTGTCCTTTTCCAGCACCACAGCCATCCCTGCTGTGGCTGTGCTGCTCCACACCCCATGCCACCAGGCAGGAAGAGGAGGAGGTCATGTAGTTTCTGTAGTGATGGGTTAGGGTGACCTGTGAAATGGCTCCAAATTGAGCATGGTCAGGAAATATCCAAAATTGTACACACAGGTAATAAATGTGTTGTCTTTTCTCTGCCCATCTCAGGCAGTCTGGGGTGACAACACTGCTCCATTGAAAGCAGTGACTTGTCTGTGTCTGCAAAGCAAACCTCAGGCATTAGGATTTGATTGGCTCAATATCTGTGTGTGTCCATGCCCACATGCCCATGGGAGTAACTTGTGTCCCTGTTTGTTGCAGTGAAGACTTTCCCTCCCAAGAGTCATAGACTCAGAGAATTTGCTGCTAAAGTTTGTATTATAATGTTTTTGACATAATGTAATGTATTATAATGGGTTTTTTTATTACTAATGTTTGGAAAGCCCTTTGAGATCATTGGGTTCCACTGTTCCCCCCGCACTGCAGGCCCAGCACTAACACATGTCCTGAAGTGCCACATCTACAAGGCTGTGAAATTCTACCAGTGATGGTTACTACTTCAGTGCCCAGGGCAGCCTGATCCAATGTTAGACCTCCCTTTCTTCCAAGAAATTGTTCTTAATATCCAGTCTAAACCTTCCCTAGTGCTAATTGAACCATTTCCTCTGATGGTCTCAGCCATGACCTTATAGAAGACAGTAACCCCCAAAAGGCTTCCACTGGCATTACTTTCCAGAAGTGGACATTTTGGTGAGGGATGTTCAGATCATCCCTGCCTGCCATGGTCCTTCTTCCCCCTGTGCTCACCTGTCCTGGCACTGACCCTGCAGCTGTCACCACAAGCTCCCCTCACCTCTGTTCCATCCCATCCCAGCCCGGTGCTGCTGTGCCACGGGTGTCACAAGAGGTGTTGCATGGGGGACAACGGTGCCATTGATTGCAACAGCCCCAGGAGGCCCCTCAGCCTCTGGGCCTGCAGCAGGGAGGGAGCAGGGCCAGCCCCAGCACCCCCACAGCCATGGGGCACTCCCGCCTTGGCCCAGGCCACTTGTGCCAGCAGCAACTGGGGCCTGTCCCACCCACCAGCACTGCTATAAACCCAGCGTGCTTGGGCCACTGCAGCATTGCCTGGTCCCAAGGCCATCTGCACACAGCCATTGCTCTTGCCTTTGCTGCTGCCTCAACACCAAGATCTCTCTCAGGAAGGTGAATGCACAATCTCTCTCTGGAATCCTGCCCACTCAGGGTCTCAGCTCAAAGCCCAGCACCATAGAGTCTCTGAAAAGACAAAGTGTTGGAAGCATCCAGGTGGAATATTCGGCCATCAGAGATGGCTGGGTTCAGTGGCTCTAATTCTGGCCAAATGGCCATGCACTCACCAGAATTAGTTACTCATTTTCTGCTGCTAAAATTTAAAAGGGTATAAAGAAATATTTATTAACAGAATTAAAAGAAATAACAATAAGAAATTGGAATAAGTCTTCAGAACACTTCTCCTCCCTCTACACTCTCTTTTCTTTCCCACTGATATTGTAACGAGACAAAACCTGGGACTTTCAGTCAATTCATCACCTTTAAAATAGTCTTTCTTCTGTTCTCCTAAGGAGAGGAGTCTCTCTTGCCATGCCATGGAGACCTTTCCATAACAAACAGTTCTCTTGTGGCTTCAATGTCACAGTGAATCAGCCACCCATAAAAAGAAATTCTGTTTGGAGCATGAAAGTCCCTCCCAATGTCTTACAGCTCTCCCACAGCTGCTTTCATGGGCTATGTCAACTTATCAGGGTGATATTTTAAGGATGAGCTATTCTAGCATAAAAGCAAAAGCTCCCTTCATCCATCTCTGGAAAAACAGAGGTTTTCTTCTATTATTCCTTGGGTAAAAACTTAGCTCTCTCATCTCTCTCTGTTCAAGATTCTCATTGGATCATAGCTACTGCCACATCTGCTAATTTCAACACTGGTGCTTCTGCTCATGGTTGTAGTTAGAATGGTACATTCCCCCAGTGCATGCCATGAATTACAGGGAAAAAACAAAGTCTGATATATCAATAATATCTTCACCATAGCCCCACAAGAGAATTTCAGCCCAAAAACTAAGGCCTCTCCTCAATGCCCTCCCATCTAGAATGCGACACCTTCCTCGCTGACCTCAGTGTCTCATGTTGTTCTCCCAACGTGTCTTCAACCTTTGCTCTTCCTGATTCAGCAGAGAACCAGTGTTTGTAGGCTTATTTGTTCTCAAGCTTTATCAATTGAAACAATTTTTGTAGAGTTCTGCAGCACTGAAAGGTTGATCCCATCCAGGCTCTGCATTGGGGAAATCGCTCACAGTGCCTCTTGCTGTTGGTCACAAAGCCTCTGCCAACACCATGGGAACCTGCTGGCCACCAGCTCTACTCAGCTTTTCTTCATGGGAAATGTCAAAACCAAGAAAAGCTGCTGCTGCCAGTTTTGTCCTTTGTCAGAACCCAGAACATCCCTGTGGCTGCCCTGGAGGGCTCGAGCTCCTGCCCAGGGGCTTGGAGACCTTGGCACAGGGCCAAAGACACCTGCGCCTTTAATTTTAATCTATAGAGAAAATTACCAACTTTATGTGAAGATTTACAATCCACAAGAGTTTAAATAGAATGATAGTTAGTTTGTCACAGGGTGGAAAAGTAAAACTTTGGAGTTTTTAGAATGGGGGTTCAGAAGCCAAGATGGAGGGGTTTGGGCATGCCTTGTCCTTTGTCTTTCTTCTTCTTAGCCTTCATCTTCTGGGTGATGGTGGCACTTTTGGATTGGTTTAGAGTAGAAACCAACTGTCTAACATAGGTGATAGGTATTGGAAAATTATTGTAAATAATATACACATATTTTTTAGTATAAAAAGATAACACCACCCTGAAGACAGTCAGTGTACCACAGACCAACTTGCTAGACAGACCTCAGCAGGACAGAAAAAGAATGTTATAGATAACAGAAAATAAACAACCTTGAAAACCACAGCTGAAGAATCCTGACTCCTTCATCAATATCAGGGCTGGGAAAAGAGACTTTCTAACACCTTGGGGTCATCTTGACCACAGAGACTCTGAGAGCCCTTCTGTCTGCAGCATGGCTGACTAAAAGCAGCTAAACAAAGTTTATTGGGAGCCATGCCGAGGCAGCCATGGCCGTGCACTGTTGGTTGTCCTGGCCACGCGGCTGCTCCCAGTCCAGGACAGCAGTGGCCACAGGACCAGTCCTAGCTCTGGCTGCTCCTGGCCTTGGGGCCAGCCCCAGTGCTGATGGCAGCTGGTGCTTGTTATCATTATATTGCAAGAGTTCTATTGTCTTTATATTGTAAAGGTCCCATATTGCTAGAGTTTTCTACCTCCTTGATGTTTCTCCTAGGCAGCTCCTCTAAGCACTGACTCTTCCTTCTTCTCACAGTAGCCAACCAACTCCAGTTCCCCCCTCAGCCAACCACTCCACTCTTTTATAACACTGTTCTTATTGGCTACAGTTGAAGCCTGTTAAAATCAGGCCTGCTCCTAATCTTTAATAATTACCCCAACTGCAACTGTTTAGGGGATAGGATTACTTTCTATACTACCTTTATTTACTTATATTCTATTCCCCTTCAGGTGCTGGTCCTGGTTCCATGGTTGCTCCCATGTGCTGGTATAGCTGGTATAGCCTATCTTCTATATTTGTATTTGCTGGGAACCCTGATGAAGGAAGGAATGATGAATCTGATTCCATGTTCTCAGAAGGCTAATTTATTACTTTATGATACTACAATATATTAAAGAATATTAAACTATACTATACTAAATACAGAAAGGATACTTATAGAATGCTAAAAAAATAATGAAAACTTGTGACTTTCTCCAGTCCCAACATAGCTTGGCACTGATTGGCCAATGAGTGAGAACAACTCACACCAGAATCCAATGAATCAATCACCTGTAGGTAAACAATCTCCAAACACATTCCACATGTGAGCACAACACAGGTGAAGCAAATGAGATAATAATTGCTTCCCTTTTCTTTGAGGCTTCTCAGCTTCCCAGGAGAAAAATCCTGGGTGAAGGGATTTTTCAAGAGAATGTGAATGCCAATGCCACAATAGCCCCCAGCTGGCATGACCCAGCAGTGCTGCTGGATAGAAGGACCTGGGGGCTCTGCTGGTGTGAAAAATGTGTATTTTATTATTAGCTTTTTGCAAATATTAAAATGAATATTTTCTGTGTTATGTTAGAAAGTTATGCTGTATTAATTTTCTTAAGTAATGTGTTAAATATAGTTTTAGGTTATAATAGAATGTTAAAATAGAAACTATGCTACATAAGATATTTTTTTAATTAAAGGACTCGCAGCAAGATAGCAGCCACAGGACACCTAAATCTTTCAGAGAAAGAGAATTTATTGCTCCCTTATCAGAAGAAACGAACTTCTTCCCACCTCATTCAGTCCTGAAGACGCTGTCAGGATTAAGAGGAAGAAACTGACACTGACCAGAGAGAATCTTGTGTTTGAATGGAATTTATCCATCATGTATGAGGTGTATGAATATGCAACAGGCTGTTGTTTTTAAGGGTGAATCCTCTGTTAACGTGTGTCATTTTCAGGTTTATTTTGCCCACAAAAAGGTACCCAGACGTCCATAACCCTTTGTTTCTATTGTCTCATATTATCCTAATCCAAATTGTCCAAATTATTATTACTGTAATTATATTACTATTTTCATAACCATTTTATTACTACTAAACTTTTAAAATTTTAAAAACAAGTGATTGGCATTTTTCACAGCTGGGAAAGAGGCTCGGCCCTGCTGGGAAGGGGCCCAAGCTGTCCCATTAGGACAGGGCCTGGTGGGTTCACTGATGAGGGGCTCAGCAGCCGCTCACCACCCCTCAGAGGGCAGAAATCACAGCCATACCGTGTCCTGCTGTGGGCCGAGCTGGCCTGGCCACACAGGGCCTGGCCACACAGGGCCTGCCCCACACAGGGCCTGCTGGGCCTGGCCATTTTTTCCGTTCAAAGGCCGAAAGCCAAAAGAGCCTTCCAGGCCTTTGTCCGTTTTTAAATGTGTCTCCAAGGAGGCGTGTTCAACTCTTTTAAGTGGTTGAACCGGGTGTCAATCTTCCAAATTAGCCAGCTGATTGGCTCTGCTGGGTCCCCCACAGGGAACCACCCCCACGGCCTGCAGACCGCGCCCCAACTGAAAACCAGACTTCGTTAAACTGCGACGCTGGAAGTAGAATAAAAGCCTTCAGGTGAGTGTGAGAGGCCAGAACTTGAGGGAAGTGGACCTGAAGTTTCCTAAGTACAAGAGAGACTGGAATGGTGCCTTAAGATGCAGGAGGGAGAAAAGATCTTTGCTGGGGGAATGGGAACTTTCCCTAGGAAAGGAAGGAGATTCTATTCCCACAGCAGTATGGCGATTTCCCATCATTTCAGGCTTTCAGTAATTACAAAAGCAATTTTATGTCCCTCTCCCCGGTTTCACTGGTCATTTATGTGGTTTGAATTGGACACTGTTGACCTCAGGTGTGTGCTCTAGGGAAAGGTCTTTGTAAGAGCTCTGAGAGAGGTCATAGGAATGAATCCTCTTAGGTCACTGATTTCCTATAGACCAAGACATAGCGTAATATCCCAGGTATTGAAGGGTGGCACAGATCACAGAATTGTTTTAAAGACAAAGGTAGAGGAAATGTCATCTGCTGTGGCTGGAAGCAGCCACAGTTTGGTGAATCACAGAGCCCAGGTTTCTGCACCCAGGGTCCTGCATGTCCCCATTGCCTTGGTGTCCCCTCTGCAGCTCTGTGAAGACCCAGGAGAGGCAGCAGCCATGAAGATCCTGTTCCTGCTCTTCCCCCTGATCCTCCTGTTGGTCCGGGGTGCTGCAGGTGAGATGGGAAGAGGGGAAATGGGGGAAAGTGTGAACCTGTACCAGTGGAAATTCAGTGTCCCTGGAAGTGACTGAGTTTGTGGGAATGATGAGAAGGTAATGGGATATCAAGGTCAAAGCTGGTTTTTGAGTGAGTTCCCAACTGGACACCGATGTGGGGTGGAGAGACCCCATGGGAAAAAAGCCTGGCTTGTTCTGTGAGTCAGGAAGGGGTTTGATTTTGAGGCTCCAAGCCTGCATCCAGCTATTCCTCTTTAGGAGTCTCTTGCCCTGCAGAGGGATGGCAGAGGGCCCCAAGGGGTGTTCGGATACGGGGGTTTCTTGGAGCACAAAGGTGACACTTCTTATCCAGTGGTTCATCCACTGTGTCCCAAATCCTCATTTCCCCAAGGGATGATCCCTGCAAGGGCTGGACAAGGACTATTCATCAGAGCTCCCATGAATCATGGCACAGGCAGAACTGCAAGCACACGCTGCTCTGCCAGATTATTGCTGTAATTATTCTGTGTGTGTCTTTCCCCGTGGAAACAGGGAGTAGAATTCAATGCAATCTGAGAGGAGGATTTTGTTCTTCTGTAAGATGTCGCCCCCCTCTAAGAACTATTGGAAGATGTTCAGACATGGCTGTGTGCTGCAAAAGGTAAGATCTGGATTTCCTGGCTGCGGAGAGTTTTCCCTTTTCCCACAGAAGAATCTGTTTAATATTTCTTTCTTGAAAATTCATGTTAAATATTCTCCTGCATCTATGTTTTGAGAGAGATGCTCAAAAAGGAAGGGAAAAGTCCTTTCTTTGGGGATTTGGAGCTGCCCTGAGTGGAGCTGAAGGAGACGAAGAACAGCCACGGCCTCTCCACTCACCAAAGCCACCAAAGAGGGACACATTCCCTGTCCTTGGGCAGCACTGAGGACATGATCCCAAACTTGCTGCAGTTGCCCAGCCCTGGAGCCAGGGCTGGCAGCACTGAGACAGCCCAGGCGCAAGCTGGCTGCACTAAGGACTGCACCTCACCTCCCCTGAGCCTGACTGCTGCACCTCACCCTGGGCATGGCAGGGCATGGGAGAGAGTGGCAGGGAAAGTTACAACAGCTGATGTGCTTGTCTGTTTCTTCTTACAGTGACTGGGATTGAAATCCTGAAATTTCCAAGCAGGACATGACCCTCGCTTCTGGCTGCTGGACCCATGTGCTGATGTCCCCATGAGCTGATGTCCCCATGTGCTGATGTCCCCTGCCCTTGGTGCCTGTGCCATGCCCAGCTGGGCTGACAGCAGCAGTGGCAGCTGCTCCTGCTGGGTGCTGCTGGGCTGGAGCCCTGTGGTGCCAGCCCCGGTGTCTTTGGGGCAGGGGCTGCTTTTCCCGCCTTGAATAAAGACGAGCACTTTGGCATTGCAGGGCTGGGCCGTGTCTGTGTGTCCTGCTGCTGCTGCTGCAGGGCTGCTGTGCCTGCTGGCTCTGGGGCTGCCACTGCCTTGGTGGCAGCAGAAGGCCCTGGGCATGGAGCTGGGGCTGAGCAGCGCCTGTGTCCCTGGGGCTGCTCCTGCCTGGCCATGCTTTGGGGACGCTGAGCCTGGCACTGCCTGCTGGGCCAGGCTGGCTGGGCTGCCTGTGCTGAGGCTGCCCTGCAGATGCTCCACTGGGGAATTGGGATCCCTGTGCTGCTCCTACCAGTCCCAGATGTCCCTAAGAGCCATGGACTTATGTGACATGCTGTGCTGGAGGCTGGTTCCCTTGAGTGGCCATGGCCATGGTGACCCACAGGAGCTGTCCCTGCTGCTCTTCGTTGTCCTGTTCCAGAGCCACAGTTCTCCCTTCTTTAGCTGTGCTGCTCCACACCCCAACCCAGCAAAAAAGAGCAGGAGGAAGCTGTTCACATCTTGGGCTGGATGAAAAGGTACCATTGACATGGAAATGACCACATTTGTTTGCCCATGGTAGTATGCAGAATGTCCTGGCCTCTCTGCCCATCTCAGGCAGTCTAGGGTGACAATTCTCTTGCCCATGAAAGGCAGAGGCCTCTCCCTGTCTGCAAAGCAAAGCTCAGGCACTGGCATTTGAATAGTTTACTACATGTGTGAGTCCCTGTACTTGTGGGTATAAGAGTAACTGGGGACTCTGCCTGGCTCAGGAACAGCTTTCTCTCCCAGGAATCAGAGAGTGATAGAATTAGTGATGTTGGAAAGGCCTTCAAGCTCATTGAGTGTAACCATTATCCCAGCACTGCCAAGTCCACCACTAAACCAAGTCTCTAAATGCCACATGCAAATGGCTTTGAAATACTACAGAGCTGGTAATTCCACCACTGCCCTGGACAGCCTTTCCCAATGCTGATTACTGATTCTGCAAAGAAACTGCTCCTAATAGCCAACTGAATCCTTCCCTGGTGCTGATTGTGGATATTTCCTCCGGTCAATTGTTACCTGTGAGAAGAGACCAATAACAAAACCTTTCTGTTGACACTGTTCTCTAGAACTGGATAGTTTGGTGATGGATGTTCATATCAACCCTACCTGCTGTGGCCTTTCTTTCCCCTGTGCTAAACCTGAAATCTTATTTTGTCCCTCTTCACTACAAACTATGGAGACAAGGCTGTTGAGGCGAAATGTGAGGTAAATCTTTCCTCTTACTGTACAAAGCAGAGCATGTTTGCAATATTCAGTCAGATATTCCACATCCCCCTCTGAGTATTCATAGAACTGATAAAATGAGAGGACAGAAAGAAGGAGATGTTTTCTTCATTTCTCCTCTTCCCAGCATGAACCACTCTGCCTTGTCCATCCCATCCCTCTCTTGCCCAGCCCGGTGCCGCTGTGCCGCGGGTGTCACAAGAGGTGTTGCATGGGGACAACGGTGCCATTCATTGCAACAGCCCCAGGAGGCCCCTCAGCCTCTGGGCCTGCAGCAGGGAGGGAGCAGGGCCAGCCCCAGCACCCCCACAGCCATGGGGCACTCCCGCCTTGGCCCAGGCCACTTGTGCCAGCAGCAACTGGGGCCTGTCCCGCCCACCAGCACTGCTATAAACCCAGCGTGCTTGGGCCACTGCAGCATTGCCTGGCCCCAAGGCCATCGGCACACAGCCATTGCTCTTGCCTTTGCTGCTGCCTCAGCACCAAAGCCTTTGTCACCAAGGTGAGTGTGTGGTCTCTCTGGAATTCTGCCCACTCAGGGTCCTGCCTGTCCGCATTGCCTTGGTGTCCCCTCTACAGCTCTGTGCAGACCCAGGAGAAGCAGCAGCCATGAAGATCCTGTTCCTGCTCTTCCCCCTGATTCTCCTGTTGATCCAGGGTGCTGCAGGTGAGATGGGGAGAGGGGAAAAGAGGGAAAGTGTGAGCACCCAGTAGTGGGAGTTCAGTGTCCCTGGAAGGGACAGGGTTTGTGGGAATGATGGGGGTCAAAGGTGTTTTCTGAGTGATTTTCCAGATGGACACTGATTTGGGGTGGAGAGAGCCCATGGAAAGTGAATCCTGGCTTGGTCTGTGGTTCAGGGTCACGGAATGTGACAAATCCCTGCCTGCCAGCTCTGCTGGTCCAGGCAGAGGTGGGAACAAAGCTGGGAGACAGCCTGGCTCTTCCTCAACCTCACGTTGGTCCTTTCTCCTCTCTGCTCTGCTGTGCGTCCAGTTTAGGGGCACAGGGACCTTCCAGATGAGACACATTGCAATTGGAGATGTGGCTGTGGGGGGAATGGATCTGAGCCCTTCTCTTGGCCTGAAATTCACCAGCACCAGGGAGCATCAGCCTGTCAATAAATGCAATCTGACCTCTCAGATTATATCTTTAATTGTTCCCTGTATCTTTCCCCATGGGAACAGGCAATTCAATTGTGTGCATGCGATCACGGAGGGGGTATTGCTTCAGAGGTTCTTGCCCTCCTGGTACATATTTAGTAGGAAGATGTTCACCAGGCCGTGTGTGCTGCAGAAGGTAAGACCCAGATCTTTGGCTGAAGTAATACTTTCCTCTTTTTTCCTCAGAAATATCTGACCTTAACTTCTTTCTTAACAATGTAAGAATCCTTAAAATTAGAGGATTTTGGGAAAGCAGTCCTCAGGAACAGGAGAACTAAAATTTGGACCTAAGCAGTCGCCATAAGAGTTCTCAGCTCAAAAGTTATAATAGAATTAGGACAAATAAAAGAACGGTCTGTGTATTAACACTTGGCTAGAATAATTTTCTAGGCTTCAAAAAAGTATATCGAGGAAATAATTAGGAAGTAATAAGCTTAATAATGGGGTTCCATGCATTGTGTTTTAAGGATTACAAGCAGGTATTGTATTCAAAATAAGCGAGCATTGTTTTAACCAAAGATACCTGTGCTTATAGTGGTTGCAAAAAACTGCTGTCAATATGCATTTGCTTTGTGTGATTGGTCAAAAAAATTTTAAGTGAGCTGTAATATTGAGTTATTTGGCTGCTGCTGAGGACATGTGACCTGTTGGCCTCTTCCCATTTTCATGACCATGCAATGTGACTGATGATGGAAAATAAACAGCTCGAGAGGCATTCCTCAACAGTCTCATCCTGTCCATGATTTTGTACATAAACCCGACACTGGCAATAGACACCTCATGATAAATACCCTGCAGCATTTATGCTTTGAGAGAGATGCTCATGGAGGGAGAGAATAGTCCTTGTTGGTTTGATCTCCTCTCATGGCGGCTGCAACAGGCCCATGTCAGCCAGGACCTCCCCAGTCTCCCCCAGTGCCCAGGGCCCCATTCAGAATCTGCAGAGGACTCACCAAAGCCACCAAAGTGAAAAATTTTCCCTATCCTTGAGCAGAACTGAAGACATGATCCAGGTCTGGCTGCACCTGCACAGCCCTGGAGCCAGGGCTGCCAGCACTGAGATAGCCCAGGCCCAACCTGGTTGCACTAAGGACTGCACCTCACCTCCCCTGAGCCTGACTCTGATGCACCTCACCCTGGGCATTGCAGGGCAAGGGAGACAGTGGCAGGGAAAGTTACAACAGCTGATGTGCTTGTCTGCTTTCTTCTTACAGGCGCAGGGGTTGAGACGGTGAAATTCCCAAGCAGGACATGACCCTCGCTTCTGGCTGCTGGATCCATGCGCTGATGTCCCCAAGTGTTGATGTCCCCACCTGCTGATGTCCCCTGCCCTCGGTGGCTCTGCCATGCCCGGCTGGGCTGACAGCAGCAGTGGCAGCTGCTCCTGCTGGTTGCTGCTGGGCTGGAGCCCTGTGGTGCCAGCCCCAGTGTCTTTGCTCCAGGGGCTGCTTTTCCCGCCTTGAATAAAGACGTGCACTTTGGCATTGCAGGGCTGGGCCATGTCTGTGTGTCCTGCTGCTGCTGCTGCAGGGCTGCTGTGCCTGCTGGCCCTGGGGCTGCCACTGCCTTGGTGGCAGCAGAAGGCCCTGGGCATGGAGCTGGGGCTGAGCAGCGCCTGTGTCCCTGGGGCTGCTCCTGCCTGGCTGTGCTTTGGGGACGCTGAGCCTGGCACTGCCTGCTGGGCCAGGCTGGCTGGGCTGCCTGTGCTTGGACTGCCCTGCAGATGCTCCACTGGGGAAACAGGAACATTGTCCTGCTGTTTACAGGCCCAGATATCATTCTGTTCTCAGTAAACTAGTCCCATGCCAGATAGACATGGACTGGGAACTGAGGACATAGGGGAATAGCGTGACCCGTAAAATATCCACTGATTTGTTCCAAGGTCCCAGCTCCAGTCCCAGCTGCAAAACCTGCAGCAGGAGCCATTCCTTAAAGAAATGACAGTGAAGAACCTCAGGGAGCATTGCACAGGCACTAGGAGAATTCATATGGGACTCATGAGCCTGAGGAGGATAAAATAAATGCCAGAACTAAGAGATTTGCTCTGCTTTCTTTATTTTCATTATTTCTATATGGAATATTCAGTATCCATAGCACAGATTCACTGTAACATCACCTAAGTTCTCCATTTTTCCATACATTCAATTCCTTATTATCTTGCTTGCTGCTGTGTGCAGCATCAGGTGGGGAAGAACACAGAGGCAAGGCTGGAGTCAGCAGTAGCCCAAAAGTTCCTTTTCTGGTTTCTCCCCCTGTACCAGAGAAAAGGAGGCTTTGGTTTCCTCTTGTGACACCTCTGATAAAGATTCCCAACCCTGGGCTTTTGTGTCATCCTGCCTTATGTAAGGACCCTGCAGTGCTGTGGTTTGCTGGACACATGCAAGGACACACGGACACATGCAGGGACACAGGGACACTTGCAGGGACACAGACACAGAGCCTGCTCACAGGAAACCATCACCAATCTGCTGCTGAGGCACAGAATGGAACCTTTTCTGAGTCCCTTCAAGAAACACTCCCAGTGCACCCACCATCAGTGATGTGTGCAGGTGGTGCCTCTGAATCTGCTGAGCATCCACAATCCCTCTCCCACATTTTTTATCATTGTCACCTTGTCACTCTGACTTCGCATCTCAGGGTTGTGAGGCAAAAAATGCCAAGATGTTCCATTTGCATATCCCCAGCACCTCATGCCTTGTAGTCTGGGGGACCAGACTGCTCTGCCAAACCCCTGGAGAAGGAACTGCAACTTGGGCACATGGCACAGACCCTCCTGCCTGGCAAGGACTTTCACTTCTCCCAGTGGCATGGCTGCCATCAAACACACTGGATTCACAAGTGATGGCTGCATCCAGCTTGTATTTCTTCATCTTGGTCGGCATTAGAAAGAGGCACTGTTTTGTTGGACCACCTGGTTTACAGAACTTGTCATCTATCCTGGGGTTGCTCTCACTTTCACGGAAGAGCCAAGAGAGAGAACCCTGCTTATCTCCCTGAAATGTCAGGTGCACAGACCTGTTGTCTAATCAGATGTTCTTGCAGTGTCCAAAGTTGTTTTCCATATTGTGTGAGTTTTTGCACATCCCACACCAAATGGTTCTTCAATCAGAGGAGGAGAGACATAGGAGAAGGACAAGAGGGGAGAAGAGGGGAGGGTTTCACACAGACAGGAAGTAGGGTTAGATGGGATATTGGGAAGAAATTCTTCTCTGTGAGGATGGACAGTCCCAGGCACAGGATGCCCAGAGAAGCTGTGGCTGCCTCATCCCTGTAACTGTTCCAGGCCAGGTTGGACAGGGCCTGGAGCAACCTGCGATAGTGGAAGGTGTCTGTGGTAATGGCAGGCGGTGGAAGGAGATGATCTTTCAGGTCCCTTCTACCCAAACCATTCTAGAGGAGATTCTGTGAGAGAAGGATTCTGCTCCCCCAGGACTGCACTGGTTCCTGTGCCTGCACCCAGCAGTTCCTGTGCCCATCCCAAGGATTTCCCTGCTGGCCCCACAGCCCGGTGCCGCTGTGCCATGGATGTCACAAGAGGTGTTGCATGGGGACAACAGTGCCATTGATTGCAACAGCCCCAGGAGGCCCCTCAGCCTCTGGGCCTGCAGCAGGGAGGGAGCAAGGCCAGCCCCAGCACCCCCACAGCCATGGGACACTCCCGCCTTGGCCCAGGCCACTTGTGCCAGCAGCAACTGGGGCCTGTCCCACCCACCAGCACTGCTATAAACCCAGTGTGCTTGAGCCACTGCAGCATTGCCTGGCCCCAAGGCCATCTGCACACAGCCATTGCTCTTGCCTTTGCTGCTGCCTCAACACCCAGACCTTCTTCAGGAAGGTGAGTGTGTGGTCTCTCTCTGGAATTCTGCCCACTCAGGGTCTCAGCTCAAAACCCAGCAGAGCAGAATCTCCTGAAGTACAAACTTATGGAAGCATCTAGGGGTAAAATTTGGCCATCAGCAATTTTATTGAGAAAGACAACAAAAGCCTTCCTGTGAGTCTAGGAATATGTGGAAAGTGAAACTGAGGTTTCGTAAGTACAAGATAATCTGGAAAAGTGCCTTCATGATGGAGGAGGAACCCAGGATCTTCTTTGCCGGGAGAATGAGGGCTTCCCTTGGAAAGTAAGGAGAGTCTTTTTCCTCAGCAGTACAGAGCTTTTCCATCATTGGAGGTTTTCAGTAGCTGCAAGGTTGATTTCTGTTCCCATTTCTGGGCATTTCCCTGCCCTCTGCCTGCTCCCTGGGTCAGTGCTGCCCAGAGCAAGGGCAGCAAGAGTGGGGCTGGGGAATGTCCCTGCCAGGAATCTTGAGAATGCTCTGGAATTGGGGTTGGGCACTGCCAAGCTGAGCTGGGAGAATATTCTTGATCCCAGGGAAACAGAGGGGATTGGTCAGGGTGTTTGGGGCATGTGTTCGACACATAAAGCCCAAAGGAGAACAGTCCTGTATTGCCATAACTTTCAATGGCAATTTTATCTCTGCTTTTCCCAAATTTCACTGGCCATGTATTTTGATTTTGTCAGCAACAGTGGGTCCCAGATCTGCAGTCTGTGCTCTGGGAAAAGGTTTTAGAAGATCTGTGAGGATGGTAATTGAATCGGTGTAGGTTATTGATTTCCCAGAGACTGAGACAGTGGAATACTCCCATGGTTTTATGACTGGCATACACCTGAGAATTGTTTTTAAAGAGAAAGCTAAAGGAAACATGGTCAGATGTGACTGGAGACAGCCACTCTGCACTTTGCTGAGCCACAGAGCCCTGCAACAGAGGCTCCTGCCCGCTCAGGGTCCTGCATGTCCCCATTGTCTTGGCATCCCCTCTGCAGCTCTGTGAAGACCCAGAAGGAGCAGCAGCCATGAAGATCCTGTTCCTGCTCTTCCCCCTGATCCTCCTATTGGTCCAGGGTGCTGCAGGTGAGATGGGAAGAGGGGAAATGGGAGAAAGTATGAGCACTCACCAGGGAAATTCAATATCCCTGGAAGTGACTGTTTGTGTGGGGGTGATGAGAAGGTAAGAGGGGATTGAGATCAAAGGGGTTTTCCAAGTCAGTTTCCAGCTAGACACCACTTTGGGTTGGAGAGAGCCCATAGAGACAGAATCCTGGCTTGTTCTGTAGGTTAAGAAGGGGGCTGGCTTCAGGCTCCCATCCTGCCCCCAGCTGTTCCTGTTTGGAACCATCTGGATGTTCTCTTGCCCTGCACAGGGATGGCAGAGATCTCCAGGGTGTGTTTGCATTGGGGGATTTCCAGGGGTACAGAGGTGACACTTCTTACCCAGGGGTTCATCCACTGAGTGTCCCAAAACCTCATTGCCCCAAGGGATGAACCCTGTAAGGGTTGGACAAGGACTTCCCATCAGAGGTCACAAAAATTATGGAATAGGCATGTGGGATGTGAGGAGTCCCTTCCTGCCTGGCAGCTGTGCTGGTCCAGGCAGAGGTGGGAGCACAGCTGGAGCCAGCACGGCTCTTCCTCAACCTCACACTGGTCCTTTCCACTCTCTGTTCCACTGTGTCTCCAGTTTAGGGTCACAGGGAACTTCCAGGTGAGACACATTGCAATTGGAGATATGACTGTGGTGAGTTGGAGCTTAGCCCTTGGCCTGAAATGCATGGAGAGCACCAGCCTGACTATAACAACACTGCTCTCCCTGATTGTTGCTTTAATGCTTCCATGTGTGCCTTTCCTTGTGGAAATAGGAAGTGAACTTCGATGCAAGCAGCAAAGAGGCTACTGTTCCTTTGGGAGATGTGTCCCCCCTGCAAGGCCCATTGGTAGATGTACAGGACAGACCATCTGCTGCAGAGGGTAAGCTCTGCAATCCTGGCTGGGGAAAGTTTCCTTCTTTTTCCCTAGAAAGATCTGTTACAAATTTCTTTCTTGCCAACAGCTGAAAATACTCTCCTGCAATTATGCTTTGTGAAAGATGCCATAAAAAAAGGGAAAATTACTTGATGGATTTGGAGCTGCCCTCAGTGGGGCTGTGAGGCCTAGGTCAGCCAAGGCTTCCCCACTCACCAAAGCCACAAAAGAGGAAAAAATTCCCTATCCTTGAGCAACACTGAGGACATGATTCAGGTGTGGCTGCACCTGCACAGCCCTGGAGCCAGGGCTGCCAGCACTGAGATAGCCCAGGCCCAAGCTGGCTGCACTAAGGACCGCACCTCACCTGCCCTGAGCCTGACTCTGCTGCACCTCACCCTGGGCATGGCAGGGCAGGGCAGAGACTGGCAGGGAAAGTTACAACATCTGATGTGCTTATTTATTTTCTTCCTACAGACTCTGGGGTTGAAACCCTGAAAGTGCCAAGCCGGACATGGCCCTCGCTTCTGACTGCTGGATCCATGTGCTGATGTCCCCATGTGCTGATGTCCCCGTGTGCTGATGTCCCCACCTGCCCTGAGTGGTTGTGCCATGCCCAGCTGGGCTGGCAGCAGCAGTGGCAGATGCTCCTGCTGGGTGCTGCTGGGCTGGAGCCCTGTGGTGCCAGCCCCGGTGTCTTTGGGGCAGGGGCTGCTTTTCCCGCCTTGAATAAAGACGAGCACTTTGGCATTGCAGGGCTGGGCCGTGTCTGTGTGTCCTGCTGCTGCTGCTGCAGGGCTGCTGTGCCTGCTGGCCCTGGGGCTGCCACTGCCTTGGTGGCAGCAGAAGGCCCTGGGCATGGAGCTGGGGCTGAGCTGCGCCTGTGTCCCTGGGGCTGCTCCTGCCTGGCCGTGCTTTGGGGACACTGAGCCTGGCACTGCCTGCTGGGCCAGGCTGGCTGGGCTGCCTGTGCTGGGGCTGCCCTGCAGATGCTCCCTCTGGGGGAACAGGAACATTGTCCTGCTGTTTACAGGCCCAGATATCATTCTGTTCTCTGCACCCTACTCCCATGACAGAAAATCTTGTAGTTGTAACTGTCGCAGTGGCAAAAAATCATTCCTCATATAGCCTCAGCATTTTTCCAAGGTCCCAGCTCCTGTCCCAGCTGCAAAACCTGCACCAGGAGCCATTCCTTAATAAGGATGTGGTGTGGGGGATGTCACTGAGGACAACATAGACATATAGAGAACACACATGTGATTGATGAGCTTGATGGGGATCAAATAATTACCTGAACTAAAAGTTCTGGTGTGTCTTTTCCATCTGCATTATGTCTATAGGATACCCTCCATATCCACAGTACAATTTCACTATAGCATCATTTAAAACCTCAATTTTTTCATAACATTTGAGGATGGAAAAGATTATTCTTCCTGTTGCTCCTTGCAGCAGGAGGAGAAGAACACAGAGAACGAGCTGGAGTCACCAGTAGCCCAAAAGATCCTTTTCCTGTTTCTCCCACTTCAACAGAGAAAAGGAGGCTTTGGTTTCCTCTTGTGACACCTCTGAAAAGGATTCCCAAACCAGGGCTTTGTGTAATCCTGCCTTGTGTAAGGACCCAGCGGTGCTGTGGTTTGCTGGACACATGCAGGGACACAGGGACACATGAAGGGACAGACAGACACAGTCCCTGCTCACAGGAAACCATCACCAATCTGCTGCTGAGGCACAGAGTGGAACCTTTTCTGAGTCCCTTCAAGAAACACTCCCAGTGAACCCACCATCAGTGATGTGTGCAGGTGGTGCCTCTGCTTCTGCTGAGCATCCACAATCCCTCTCCCACATTTCTTGTGATTGTCACCTTGTCACTCTGACTTCGCATCTCAGGGTTGTGAGGCAGAAAAGGCCAAGATGTTCCATTTGCATATCCCCAGCACCTCATGCCTTGTAGTCTGGGGGACCAGATTGCTCTGCCAAACCCCTGGAGAAGGAGCTGCAACTTGGGCACATGGCACAGACCCTCCTGCCTGGCAAGGACTGTCACTTCTCCCAGTGGCATGGCCGGCATCAAACACACTGGATTCTCAAGTGATGGCTGCATCCAGCTTGTATTTCTTCACCTTGGTTGGCATTAGAAGGAGACACAGTTTTGTTGGACCACCTGGTTTACAGAACCTGTCATCGATCCTGGGCTTGCTCTCATTTTATCTGAACAGTCACGACAGAGAACCCTGCCTATCCCCTTGACATGTCAGGTACACAGTCCTGTTGTCTAATCAGATGTTATTGGAGATTACAATGTTGTTTTGCATGTTTTGGGACTATTTGAATATCCCATATCAGCTGGTTTTTCAATCTGAGGGGGAGAGAAAAAGGATAGGACAGAATGAAATGTTTTCACATAAAGAGCTTAAATCAAACACATTAGGAAGGACTCTTTCTCTTTGAGGGCGGTGAGGCTGTGCCCAGGTTGCCCAGAGAAGCTGTGGCTGCCCCTGGATCCCTGGAATTGTCCAAGGCCAGGTTGGATGGTTCTTGGAGTATCCTGGGGTAGTGGAAGGTGTCCCTGCCCATGGTGGGGGTGGAATGAGATGATCATTTCAGATCCCTTCCAACCCAAACCATTCCATTGCTGATCCTGTGAGCCCATGCAAGAAGGATTCTGCTCCCCCAGGACTGCACTGGTTCCTGTGCCTGCAGCCACCGGTTCCTGTGCCCATCCCAAGGATTTCCCTGCTGGCCCCACAGCCCGGTGCCGCTGTGCCATGGATGTCACAAGAGGTGTTGCATGGGGACAACGGTGCCATTGATTGCAACAGCCCCAGGAGGCCCCTCAGCCTCTGGGCCTGCAGCAGGGAGGGAGCAGGGCCAGCCCCAGCACCCCCACAGCCATGGGGCACTCCCACCTTGGCCCAGGCCACTTGTGCCAGCCCCACCCCCTGGAAATGGGGAAAAACCAGCATGCTTGGGGCACAGGGACACACCCTGAGCTGGACTCTTCATACAAGTGGTTCCAGCTTAGTTTGTCACAGACAGACCTTGGTGTGCTCTGAACCAACACCTTTCTCAGGTAGGTCACTGGGGAGTCACTTCCAGCCCACCAAGTCCCTTCCCTGTCCTCCTCTTCCTCCCTGGGTCAGTGCTGCACAGGGATGGGGAGTGGACTGGCTGGGAATCCTGGGAATGTTCTGGAGCTGAGCATGGATACTTGCCGGCTGAGCTGGGAAGACTTTCCTGACTTCAGGGGATTGTGCAGGGTGTTTGTGCAGCAGCTTTGGACTGGCTTGGGGAATGGACACCATTGGATAAGACTTCATTTAGCTTGGCCTCTCCAGGCACAAGGATTCCCCTAAATCCTTGACCCTGCTTTGGTTCTTGGTGTGTTCCCTCTGCAGTCCTGAGAAGACCCAGGACAGGCATCAGCCATGCGGATCCTCCACCTGCTCTTCCCCTTGCTCCTCCTGCTGGTGCACAGTGCTGCAGGTGAGAGGGACACAGGGGACATGGCTGAGGTGGGAACCTCCACCTGAGGGGTTTTCCTGGTTCTGGTAATTGACCACAATTCCCAGGTATTTATAATATTTGGGAGGAACTTGCTGTGAGGAAGATCTGGGCAGCTGAGGGTCCAGCACAGCAACTACTGTACATCCTGCTGATCTTTCCCTCTGACTTTGCCTACATGACATGTTGGTGTAGAAAAAATGAACTCTGACTGGAGAGGTTAATATGTTGGGTTTTGGTGCTCAGTTCCCGTACAAGACTGTGACTCAGAGCCAGCAGCAGCTGCTTTGGAGCCAGACACCTTTTTGACATTTATACCACACTCACTTTGCCCTCTTTCACTGAGCAGGATCCTCCTTGGAGCCAACAAACAGGGAAGAATGTCAGCGAGAAAATGGGTACTGTGGCTTTGTGAAGTGCAGGTTCCCTTTTGTCATTATAGGAAGATGTTCCACATTCTTCTTTTGCTGCAAAAAGTAAGTTTTGGAATTACAAATGCTGCTGTCGTGGCACAAGGACATTAAAGACCCTTGAGTAGCAAAAAGCCTGTTGCCCCTGAGGACTGAAGGCAGAGCTGAGGGGAGGGATGGGAAGGTGCTTGGAGATTCCCTGAGAGGGGCAGCAAAAACTCCAGGTCAGCCAGGGCCTCCCCACTCACCAAAGCCACCAAGGACTGAAATAATTCCTGTCCTTGGGCCGCACTGAGGACATGATCCAGGTCTGGCTGCACCTGCACAGCCCTGGAGCCAGGGCTGGCAGCACTGAGATAGCCCAGGCCCAACCTGGCTGCACTAAGGACTGCACCTCACCTGCCCTGAGCCTGACTCTGCTGCACCTCACCCTGGGCATTACAGGGCACAGGAGACAGTGGCAGGGAAAGTTGCACCAGCTGATGTGCTTGTCTGTTTTCTTCTTACAGTCGCTGGGGATGAAACCCTGAAATTGCCAAGCAGGACATGGCCCTTGCTTATGGCTGCTGGACCCATGTGCTGATGTCCCCATGTGCTGATGTCCCCACCTGCCCTGAGTGGTTGTGCCATGCCCAGCTGGGCTGGCAGCAGCAGTGGCAGCTGCTCCTGCTGGGTGCTGCTGGGCTGGAGCCCTGTGGTGCCAGCCCCGGTGTCTTTGGGGCAGGGGCTGCTTTTCCCGCCTTGAATAAAGACGAGCACTTTGGCATTGCAGGGCTGGCCCGTGTCTGCGTCTCCTGCTGCTGCTGCAGGGGTTGCTTGGGAGCAGGAGAAGACCCTGCTTGGTTCACTGGAGGTTTTCCCTCTTAAGAATAAGGCCCATAACATTCCTAATGTTGGAATACACCTCTAAGAATATTGAGTCCAACCATTCCTGCAGCACTGCCAACCCCAACACTAAACCATGGGCACAAGCGGCACATCCATAGTGTTTTTAAATTCCCTGCAGGAATGGTGACACCACCACTGCCCTGTGCATCTTGTTCTAAGCAACCATCACCGTTTCTGCAAAGAAATTATTCTTAATACCCTGTCTAATCCTTCCCTGGTGCTATTTGAGACCATTAACTCTAGTCTTGTCAATTGTTCCCTGTGAGATGAGACTGACCCCAAAACTGTCTGCACTGCCATTGTTTTGCAGACCTGGAGGATTTGGTGAGGGATGTTCAGACCATCCCTGCCTACCTTGGCTTTTCCTTCAGCTGTGCTCACCTGTCCTGGCACTGACTCTGGGGCTGCTTCCTCAAGCTCCCTTTCCCTCTGCACTCAAGTGCTGCTCCCCCAGCCCAGGGACTCCTTGGCCCAGAACATCAGGAGCCAGACTGATGGAGGTGTGGAAAACAAGCTCAGGGCTCAGCAAGGGCACACGGGGGGATGTAAAGGGCAAGAGGGAGTGCAGGAAATTTTATCTTCTATATCTAATATCCAAACGCTTCAAGACAGCTTTTTGTGTGCTATGAATGGCAAACATTTCCTCTCACTGTACAAAGCTGAGCACGATTGAAATATTCAGTGAGATCTTTGACGTCTCACTCTGAGTAAGGAACAGATAAAATGAGAGATGAAAAGGAGGGAAACGATTTCGTCATTTCTCCTCTCCCTAACGCCAACCCACCTCTCTTGTCCATCCCATCCCTCTCCTGCCCAGCCCGGTGCCGCTGTGCCGCGGGTGTCACAAGAGGTGTTGCATGGGGACAATGGTGCCATTGATTGCAACAGCCCCAGGAGGCCCCTCAGCCTCTGGGCCTGCAGCAGGGAGGGAGCAGGGCCAGCCCCAGCACCCCCACAGCCATGGGGCACTCCCGCCTTGGCCCAGGCCACTTGTGCCAGCAGCAACTGGGGCCTGTCCCACCCACCAGCACTGCTATAAACCCAGTGTGCTTGAGCCACTGCAGCATTGCCTGGCCCCAAGGCCATCTGCACACAACCATTGCTCTTGCCTTTGCTGCTGCCTCAACACCCAGACCTTCAGCAGGCAGGTGAGTGTGGGGTCTCTCTCTGGAATTATACCCACTCAGGGTCTCAGCTCAAAGCCCAGCTGAGCAGCATCTCCTACAGGTCAAACTGCTGGAAGCATCTAGGGGTAAAATTCGGCCATCAGCAATTTTATTGAGAAAGACAACAAAAGCCTTCCTGTGACTCTAAGAACATGTGGAAGGTGAAACTGAGGTTTCCTAAGTATAGGATAATCTGGAAAAGTGCCTTCACAGTAGAGAAGGATCCCAGGAACTTCTTTGCTGGGGAAATGAGGGCTTCCCTTGGAAAGTAAGGAGAGTCTCTTCCCTCAGCAGTACAGATCTTTCCCATCATTGCAGGCTTTCAGTAGCTGCAAAGGTTGATTTCTGTTCCCATTTCTGGGCATTTCCCTGCCCTCTGCCTGCTACCTGGGTCGGTACTGACCAGGGCAGGGGCAGCAAGTGTGGCGCTGGGGAATGTCCCTGCTGGGAATCCTGAGAATGCTCTGGAATTGGGGTTGGGCACTGCCAAGCTGAACTGGGAGAATATTCTTGACTTCAGAGAAGCAGATTTGGTTGGGCAGGGTGTTTAGGGCACGTGTTTGATACATGAAACGTGAAGGACTGAAAGAGAGCTTGTTCCATATCTTTCAGTAGCAATTTTTCCTCTGTTATCCCCCACATTTCCTCTGCCTTGTATTTTCAATGGATTGGAAACAATTGACCCCAGGCTGGTGCTCGTTCTGTGGGGAAATGACTTTCGAATAGCTTCAAGGAAATGAATTCAAAAAATCAATGGAGCTAATCAATTTCCAAAAGGCATGAATCATGGAATGCTCCCAGAGACCTGAAACAGAGACATGAACACTCTCAAATTTGGGAGAGTGGCACAAAACTAAGAATTGTTTTTAGAGAGAAGTGGAGAGAAAATATCATCTGCTGTAATTGGGAAGGAGCCCCTCTGCAATTTGGTGAACCAGAGACCCCAGGTTTCTGCCCCACCTGGGTTTCTTACATGTCCCCATTGCTTTGTTGTACCCTCTGCTGCTCTGTGAAGACCCAGGAGAGGCAGCGGCCATGAAGATGCTGTTCCTGCTGTTCCCCCTGCTCCTCCTGCTGGTCCAGGGTGCTGCAGGTGAGAGGGGAAGAGGGAAAATGGGGGAAAGTGTGAGCACCCAGCAGTGGGAATTCAGTGTCCCTGGATGTGACCGTGTTTGTGGGAGTGTTGAGAAGATAATGGAGGACTGATGTCAAAGGGGTTTCTCCAATGTGTTTCCAACTCAATAACAATTTGGGGGGAAGAAATACCATGAAGACAGAATCCTGCCTTGTTCTGTAGGTCAGGAAGATTTCAGGCCCCAAGCCTGCATCCAGAACTTCCTGTCTGGGAGTCTCTTGCCCTTCTCAGCGATGGCTGAGAGCTTTTTGAGAGGAGGCATTTCCTGGGGCACAAACGTGACACTAGCTATCCATCACCTGAGTCTACTACTACTAGTACTACTACTACTAGTACTACTACTACTCCTACTACTACTATTATTATTATTATTATTATTATTATTATTATTATTATTATTGCTATTGTTGTTGTTATTGGTGCTGTAATTGGTATGTGTGTGCTTTTGTCCATGAAAACAGGAAATATAATTACATGCAGGCGCAAAGGGGGATCCTGCACCATTGGGCGTTGTCGCTACCCCACAAGAGCTGTTGGGAGATGCTCAACAGTCGAAGTATGCTGCATTAGGTAAGGACCAGATCTCTGCCTGAAGGAACAGTTTCCTCCTTTTTTTCCAGAGGGATCTATTACAAATTTTTTTCTGGCCAGCATCTGATAAAATCGCTCCTGCTTTTATAGATAATCAAAGAAGCCCAAAAGAGAAGGGATAAGCCCTTGTGTGGTTTTGAGCTTCTGTGAGTGGGACTGCAGGAGCCCCAGGTCTGCCAGGGCCTCCCCATTCACCAAAGTCACCAAAGGCACCAAAGGCACCAAAGTCACAAGCCTTCACTATCCTTAGGAGGCAGAAAGACCATGATAAAGGGTTTGTGCATCTGCACAGGGATGCCAGCACTGAGATAGCCCAGACCCAACCTGGCTGCACTAAGGACGGCACCTCACCTGCCCTGAGCCTGACTCTGCTGCACCTCACCCTGGGCATTGCAGGGCAGGGAAGAGAGTGGCAGGGAATGTTACACCAAGTGATGTGCTTGTCTGCTTTCTTCTTACAGTCGCTTTGGATGAAGTCCTGAAATTGCCAAACAGAACACGGCCCTCGCTTCTGGCTCCTGAAAATCACCCCCTCATGTCCCCATCTGCTGATGTCCCCATGTGCTGATGTCCCCACCTGCCCTGAGTGGCTGTCCCATGCCCAGCTGGGCTGGCAGCAGCAGTGGCAGCTGCTCCTGCTGGGTGCTGCTGGGCTGGAGCCCTGTGGTGCCAGCCCCAGTGTCTTTGGGGCAGGGGCTGCTTTTCCCACCTTGAATAAAGACGAGCACTTCGGCATTGCAGGGATGGGCCGTGACTGTGTGTCCTGCTGCTGCTGCTGCTGCAGGGCTGCTGTGCCTGCTGGCCCTGGGGCTGCCACTGCCTTGGTGGCAGCAGAAGGCCCTGGGCATGGAGCTGGGGCTGAGCAGCGCCTGTGTCGCTGGGGCTGCTCCTGCCTGGCCGTGTTTTGGGGATGCTGAGCCTGGCACTGCCTGCTGGGCCAGGCTGGCTGGGCTGCCTGTGCTGGGGCTGCCCTCTGGGGTATGCTCCCTCTGGGGAAACAGGAACATTGTCCTACTGTTTACAGGCCCAGATATCATTCTGTTCTCAGTAAACTAGTCCCATGCCAGATAGACATGGACTGGGAACTGAGGACATAGGGGAATAGCGTGACCCATAAAATATCCACTGATTTGTTCCAAGGTCCCAGCTCCAGTCCCAGCTGCAAAACCTGCAGCAGGAGCCATTCCTTAAAGAAATGACAGTGAAGAACCTCAGGGAGAATGGCACAGCCACTAGGAGAATTCATATGGGACTCATGGGCTTGAGGAGGATAAAATAAATGCCAGAACTAAGAGGTTTGCTCTGCTTTCTTTTATTTGCATTATTTCTGTATGGAATATTCAGTATCCATAGCAAAGATGCACTGTAACATCACCTAAATTCTCCATTTCTCCATACATTCAATTCATTATTATCTTGTCTGCTGGTGTCTGCATCATCAGATGGGGAAGAACACAGAGGCCAGGCTGGAGTCAGCAGTAGCCCAAAAATTCCTTTTCAGTTTCTCCCCCTGTACCAGAGAAAAGGAGGCTTTGGTTTCCTCTTGTGACACCTCTGACAAGGATTCCCAGACCAGGGCTTTTGTGTCATCCTGCCTTGTGTAAGGACCCTGCGGTGCTGTGGTTTGCTGGACACATGCAAGGACACGGGGACACATTCAGGGACACACAGACACATCCAGGGACACAGGGAAACATGTAGGGACACAGGGACATATCTAGGGATATAGGGACACATGCAGGGACAGACAGACAGACCCTGCATACTGGAAACCATCACCAATCTGCTGCTCTGGCACAGAGTGGAACCTTTTCTGAGTCCGTTTAAGAAACCGTTCCAGTGAACCCACCATCAGTGATGTGTGCAGGTGGTGCCTCTACTTCTGCTGAGCATCCAGAATCCCTCTCCCACATTTTTTATGATTGTCACCTTGTCACTCTGACTTCGCATCTCAGGGTAGTGGAAGCAGAAAATGCCAAGATGTTTTCCTTGTAAATCCTCAGCATGTTGCGCCTTGTAGTTTGGGGGAACCAGATTGCTCTGCCAAACGCCCAACTTGGGCACATGGCACAGACCCTCCTGCCTGGCAAGGACGGTCACTTCTCCCAGTGGCATGGCTAGCAGCAAACACACTGGATTCACAAGTGATGGCTGCATCCAGCTTGTATTTCTTCACCTTGGTTGGCATTAGAAGTAGGCACAGTTTTTTTGGACCACCTGGTTTACAGAACTTGTCATCTATCCTGGGGTTGCTCTCGCTTTCGCGAAAGAACCAAGAGAGAGAACCCTGCTTATCCCCTTGACACGTCAGGTGCACAGACCTGTTGTTTAATCAGATGTTCTTGCAGTGTCTGAAGTTGTTTTCCATATTGTGTGAGTTTTTGCACATCCCACACCAAATGGTTCTTCAATCAGAGGAGGACAGCCATAGGAAAAGGACAGGAGAATAGAGAATGGTTTCACACAGATAGGGAGCAGGGTTAGATGGGATATTAGGAAGAAATTCTTCTCTGTGAGGGTGGACAGTCCCAGGCACAAGATGCCCAGAGAAGCTGTGGCTGCCTCATCCCTGTAACTGTTGAAGGCCAGGTTGGACAGGGCCTGGAGCAACCTGCGATAGTGGAAGGTGTCTGTGGTAATGGCAGGGGGTGGAAGGAGGTGATCTTTCAGGTCCCTTCCAAAGCAAAACATTCCAGAGGTAATTCTGTGAAAGGAGGATTCTGCTCCACCTGGGCTGCACTGATTCCTGTGCCTGCACCCAGCAGTTCCTGTGCCCATTCCAAGGATTTCCCTGCTGGCCCCACAGCCCGGTGCCGCTGTGCCGTGGGTGTCACAAGAGGTGTTGCATGGGGACAACGGTGCCATTGATTGCAACAGCCCCAGGAGGCCCCTCAGCCTCCGGGCCTGCAGCAGGGAGGGAGCAGGGCCAGCCCCAGCACCCCCACAGCCATGGGGCACTCCCGCCTTGGCCCAGGCCACTTGTGCCAGCAGCAACTGGGGCCTGTCCCACCCACCAGCACTGCTATAAACCCAGCGTGCTTGGGCCACTGCAGCATTGCCTGGCCCCAAGGCCATCTGCACACAACCATTGCTCTTGCCTTTGCTGCTGCCTGAACTCCCAGCCCTTCTCCAGGCAGGTGAGTGTGCGGTCTCTCTCTGGAATTCTGCCCACTCAGGGTCTCAGCTCTAAACCCAGCAGAGCAGAATCTCCTACAGGACAATCTGCTGGAATTATCCAAGTGTAAAACTTGGCCATCAGAGGTGCCTGGGAAAGAGAATAAAAGTCTTAATAGAAGTCTATGAGTCCAGAACATGTTGAAAGATAAATTTTGGGTTCCTATGTGCAGGAGAGACTTGGATGGAGCCTTTGCTGCAAGAGGGAGATGAGATTGTTTTTGGGAGAATGGCGACTTCCTTAGTGAAACAGGGAAGGCACTTTTCCCAAATCAGTATGGAGATTTTCCATCATTTCAGGCTTTCAGTAACTGCAAAGGTTGATTTCTGTTCCCATTTCTGGGCATTTCCCTGCCCTCAAGCTTCTCCCTGAGTCAGTGCTTTACAGGACAGGGGCAGCAAGTGTGGGACTGGGAAATGTCCTTGCTGGGAATCCTGAGAATGCTCAGGAATTGGGGATGGGCACTGACAAGTTGAGCTGGGAGGATTTGCTTGATCCCAAGGAAGCAGAGATTGTTGGGCAGGGTATTTGTGGCACGTGTTTGATACATGAAACCTGAAGGACCGAAAGAGAGCCTGTTCCATACTTTCCAGTAGCAGTTTTTCTTCTGTTATCCCCCCATTTCTCTTGCCAGGTGTTTTCAATGGATGGGAAACAATTGGCCCCAGGTCTGGTGCCCTTTCTCTGGGGAAAGATCTTTGGAAAAAATTTAAGGAAATGAATTCAAAAAATCAGTTGGGGTAATCTATCTCCAAAAGACATGAAACACTCCCAAAGACATGAAACACAGACATGAAACACACTCAAAATTTGGAGAGTGGCACAAAACTAAGAATTGTTTTTAAAGAGAAATGGAAAGGAAATATCATCTGCTCTGGTTGGGAAGCAGCCCCTTTGCAGTTTGGTGAACCACAGAGCCCAGGTTTCTGCCCCACCTGGGTTTCTGAATGTCCCCATTGCCTTGGTGTCCCCTCTGCAGCTCTGTGAAGACCCAGAGCTCCCAGAAGGAGCAGCAGCCATGAAGATCCTTTTCCTGCTCTTCCCCCTGATCCTCCTGTTGGTCCAGGGTGCTGCAGGTAAGAGGGGAAGAGGGGAAAAGGGGGAAAGTGTGAGCACCTAGGAGCAAAAGTTCAGTGTCCATGGATATGACAGTGTTTGTAGGAGTGTTGAAAAGATAATGGAATACTGAGGCCAAACGGGTTTCTCAAATACGTTTCCAACTCAACAACAATTTAGTGGGCAGAAATGACATGGAGTCAGAATCCTGTCTCGTTCTGTAGGTCAGGAAGATTTCAGGCCCCAAGCCTGCATGCAGAAAGTTCTGTTTGGGAGTCTCTTGCCCTTCTCAGCGATGGCTGAGAGCCATAGGGTTGTTTGAGTGGAGGCATTTCCTGGGGCACAAAGGTTTGAGTGGAGGTATTTCCTAGGGCACAACTATTCATCACCTGAGTGCATTACTATTATTATTATTATTATTATTATTATTATTGTAAAAGTATTATTGTTATTATGATTATTATTGCTGCTGTAATTGGTGTGTGTGTGCTTTTGTCCTTGGAAACAGGAAATAAAATTACATGCAGGCGCAAAGGGGGATTCTGCAGCTTTTTGCCTTGCCACTACCCCTCAAAAGCTATTGGGAGATGTTCACCAGTCCGAGTGTGCTGCAGTAGGTAAGGACCATATCTTAGCCAGAAGGAAGAGTTTCCTTCTTCTTCCCCAGAGGAATCGATGATGATTTTTTCTGGCCAGCATCTGATAAAATCTCTCCTGCTATTATAATTAGTCAAAGAGGCCCAAATGAGAAGGGAAAAGCCCTTGTGTGGTTTTGGGGCTTCCCTGAGTGGGGCTACAGCAACCCCAGGTTAGCCAGGGCTTCCCCACTCACCAAAGGCACCAAAGAGTGAAGCCTTGGGCAGAACTGAGGACTTAATAAAGGGTTTGCTGGATCTATGCTGGTGTGCCCAAAGATAGCCCAGGTCCAACCGGGCTGCACTAAGGACTGCACCTCACCTCCCCAGAGCCTGACTCTGCTGCACCTCACCCTGGGCACTGCAGGGCATGGGAGAGAGTGCCAGGGAAAGGTACAGCATCTGATGTACTTGTCTGCTTTGTTCTTACAGTCGCTCTGGATGAAATCCTGAAGCAGGACCTGACCCTCGCTCCTGGCTGCTGGACCCATGTGCTGATGTCCCCATGTGTTGATGTCCCCATGTGCTGATGTCCCCTGCCCTCGGTGGCTGTGCCGTGCCCAGCTGGGCTGGCAGCAGCAGTGGCAGCTGCTCCTGCTGGGTACTGCTGGGCTGGAGCCCTGTGGTGCCAGCCCCGGTGTCTTTGGGGCAGGGGCTGCTTTTCCCACCTTGAATAAAGACGAGCACTTTGGCATTGCAGGGCTGGGCCGTGTCTGTGTGTCCTGCTGCTGCAGGAGTTGCTTGGGAGTAGCTGGGGACTCTGCCTGGTTCACAGAAGACTTCCCCCTCAAGAATCACACCAATAACATTTCTGATGTTGGAAAAATCTCTAAGAATATTAAGTGCAACCATTCCCCCAGTAACTCCAATCCCAACACTAACCCACGAGCACAAGTGCCATATCCACACAGCTTTTCAATTCTGTGCAGGAATGGTGACACCACCACTGCCCTGGGGAGCATGTCCTAAACAACCAACACCATTTCTGCAAGGAAATTATTCCTAATACCCAGTCTAATCATTCCCTGGTGCTATTTGAGACCATGAACCCTAGTCTGGGCAATTGTTACCAGAAAGAAGAGATAACTCCAATACTCTCTGCACTGCCATTGCTTTGCAGACCTGGAGGATTTGGTGAGGGATGTTCAGACCATCCCTGCCTACCTTGGCTTTTCCTTCAGCTGTGCTCACCTGTCCTGGCACTGACTCTGTGGCTGTTCCCTCAAGCTCCCTTTCCCTCTGCACTCAAGTGCTGCTCCCCCAGCCCAGGGCTCACCAAGGGCACACAGGGTGGATGTAAAGGGCAAGAGGGAGTGCAGGAAATTTTATTTTCTCCATCTCATTTCAAAACTCCACAAGAGAGCTGTTGGTGTGAAATGAGTGGCAAACCTTTCCCCTCACTGTAAAAAACTGAGCACAATTCCAATATTCAGACTGATTTTGACACCCCACCATGAGTATGGAACAGATGAAATGGGAGACCACACGGTGGGAAACCATTTCATCATTTCTCCTCTTCCCAACACCAACCCACCTCTCTTGTCCATCCCATTCCATTCCATCCCATCCCATCCCATCCCATCCCATCCCATCCCATCCCATCCCATCCCATCCCATCCCATCCCATCCCTCTCCTGCCCAGCCCGGTGCCGCTGTGCCGCGGGTGTCACAAGAGGTGTTGCATGGGGACAACGGTGCCATTGATTGCAACAGCCCCAGGAGGCCCCTCAGCCTCTGGGCCTGCAGCAGGGAGGGAGCAGGGCCAGCCCCAGCACCCCCACAGCCATGGGGCACTTTCACCTTGGCCCAGGCCACTTGTGCCAGCCCCACCCCCTGGAAATGGGGAAAAACCGGCGTGCTTGGGGCACAGGGACACTACCTGAGCTGGACTCTTCACACAAGTGATTCCAGCTCAGTTTGTCACAGACAGACCTTGGTGTGCTCTGAACCAACACCTTTCTCAGGTAGGTCACTGGGGAGTCACTTCCAGCCCACCAAGACTCTTCCCTGTCCTCCTGTTCCTCCCTGGGTCAGTGCTGCACAGGGATGGGGAGTGGGCTGGCTGGGAATCGTGAGAATGCTCTGGAGCTGAGGATGGATACTCGCCAGCGGAGCTGGGAAAACTTTCCTGACTTCAGGGGATTGTGCAGGGTGTTTGTGGAGCAGCTTTGGGCTGGCTTGGAGAATGGACACCATTGGATAAGACTTCATTTATCTTGGCCTCTCCAGGCACAAGGATTCCCCTAAATCCTTGACCCTGCTTTGCTTCTTGGTGTGCTCCCTCTGCAGCCCTGAGAAGACCCAGGACAGGCATCAGCCATGCGGATCCTCCACCTGCTCTTCCCCTTGCTCCTCCTGCTGGTGCACAGTGCTGCAGGTGAGAGGGACACAGGGGACATGGCTGAGGTGGGAATCCCCACCTGAGCGGTTTTCCTGGTTCTGGTAATTGACCACAATTCTCAGGTATTTATAATATTTGGGAGATACTTGCTTTGAGGAAGATCTGGGCAGCTGAGGATCCAGCACAGCAACTCCTGTAGCTCACGCTGGTCTTTCACTCTGACTTTCCCCACACAAACATGTTGCTTTGGAAAAAACGAGCTCTTGATGGAGAGTTTACAATGTTGTGTTTGGTGTTTAGTTCCCATACAAGACTGAGACTCAGAGCCAGAAGCAGCTGCTCTGGATCGAGACACATTTTTGACATTTATGCCACAATCACTTTGGGGGGCTCAGGGTCACTCTCAGGTGACAATGGGGGGGTCAGGGTCACTCTCAGGTGACAATGGGGGGGTCAGGGCCACTCTCAGGTGACAATGGGGAGGTCAGGGTCACTCTCAGGTGACAATGGAGGGGTCAGGGTCACTCTCAGGTGACAATGGGAGGGTCAGGTTCACTCTCAGGTGACAATGGAGGGGTCAGGGTCACTCTCAGGTGACAATGGGGGGGTCAGGGTCACTCTCAGGTGACAATGGGGGGGTCAGGTTCACGCTCAGGTGACAATGGGGGGGTCAGGGCCACTCTCAGGTGACAGTGGGGGGGTCAGGGTCCCTCTCAGGTGACAATGTGGGGGGTCAGGGTCACTGTCAGGTGACAATGGAGGGGTCAGGGTCACTCTCAGGTGACAATGGGGGGGTCAGGGTCACTCTCAGGTGCCCTCTTTCACTGAGCAGGATCCTCCTTAGAGCCAACAAACAAGAAACAGTGTCAGAAAGAAAAGGGCTACTGTGGATTTTTGAAGTGCAATTTCCCCTTTGTCATCAAAGGAAAATGTTCCAGGTTCTTCTATTGCTGCAAAAGGTAAGTCTTGGAATGACAAAAGTTGCTGTCGTGGCAGAAGGTGTTTAATAGCCCAAAGTAGCTAAAGGCTCAGGGCCCTGGAGGATTGAAGGGAGAGCTGCGGGGAAGGATGGGAAGGTGCTTGGAGCTGCCCTGAGAGGGGCTGCAGTAACAGGCCCAGGTCAGTCAGGGCCTCCCCACTCACCAAAACCACCAAGGACTGAAACATTCTCTCAGCTTGGGCAGCACTGAGGACATGATACAGGTCTGACTGCACCTGCACAGCCCTGGAGCCAGGGCTGCCAGCACTGAGATAGCCCAGGTCCAACCTGGCTGCACTAAGGACTGCACCTCACCTGCCCTGAGCCTGACTCTGCTGCACCTCACCCTGGGCATTACAGGGCACAGGAGACAGTGGCAGGGAAAGTTGCATCAGGTGATGTGCTTGTTTCCTCTCTTCTTGCAGTCTCTGGGGGTGAGATCCTGAAATTTCCAAGCAGGACATGGCCCTCGCTTCTGGCTGCTGGACCCATCTGCTGATGTCCCCACCTGCTGATGTCCCCATGTGCTGATGTCCCCTGCCCTCGGTGCCTGTGCCGTGCCCAGCTGGGCTGACAGCAGCAGTGGCAGCTGCTCCTGCTGGGTGCTGCTAGGCTGGAGCCCTGTGGTGCCAGCCCCGGTGTCTTTGGGGCAGGGGCTGCTTTTCCCGCCTTGAATAAAGACGAGCACTTTGGCATTGCAGGGCTGGGCCGTGTCTGTGTCTCCTGCTGCTGCAGGGGTTGCTTGGTAGCAGCTGGGGACTCTGCCTGGTTAACTGGAGACATTTCCTTTGAAGAATCAGACCCATAACATATCTGATGTTGGAAAAGTCCTCTAAGATTATTGCGTCCACCCATTCCTGCAGGAATTCCAACCCCAACACTAAACTACGAGCACAAGTGCCACATCCACACAGCTTTTCAATTCCGTGCAGGAATAGTGACACCACCACTGCTCTGGGCAGAAAATCCCAAACAACCAACACCATTTCTGCAAAGAAGTTATTCCTAGTACACAGTCTAATCCTTCCCTGGTGCTATTTGAGACCATTAACTCTAGTCTTGTCAATTGTTCCCTGGGAGAAGAGAATGACCCCAAAACTGTCTGCACTGCCATTGCTTTGCAGAGCTGGAGGATTTGGTGAGGGATGTTCAGACCATCCCTGCCTACCTTGGCTTTTCCTTCAGATGTGCTCACCTGTCCTGGCACTGACTCTGGGGCTGCTCCCTCAAGCTCCCTTTCCCTCTGCACTCAAGTGCTGCTCCCCCAGCCCACGGCTCACCAAGGGCACACAGGGTGGATGTAAAGGGCAAGAGGGAGTGCAGGAAATTTTATTTTCTCCATCTCATTTCCAAACTCCACAAGAGAGCTGTTGGTGTGAAATGAGTGGCAAACATTTCCCCTCACTGTACAAAGCTGAGCATGATTGCAATATTTAGTCGGATCTTCCACATCCCACTCTGAGTATGGAACAGATAAAATGGGAGACCACAAGGAGGGAAACCATTTCCTCATTTCTCCTCTTCCCAACACCAACCCACCTCTCTTGTCCATCCCATCCCTCTCCTGCCCAGCCCGGTGCCGCTGTGCCGCGGGTGTCACAAGAGGTGTTGCATGGGGACAACGGTGCCATTGATTGCAACAGCCCCAGGAGGCCCCTCAGCCTCTGGGCCTGCAGCAGGGAGGGAGCAGGGCCAGCCCAGCACCCCCACAGCCATGGGGCACTCCTGCCTTGGCCCAGGCCACTTGTGCCAGCAGCCACTGGGGCCTGTCCCACCCACCAGCACTGCTATAAACCCAGCGTGCTTGGGCCACTGCAGCATTGCCTGGCCCCAAGGCCATCTGCACACAGCCACTCCTATTGCCTTTGCTGCTTCCTCAACACCCAGACCTTCACCAGGAAAGGTGAGTTTGGGTTCTCTCTCTGGAATTCTGCCCACTCAGGGTCTCAGCTCAAAGCCCAGCAGAGCAGAATCTCCTACAGGACAAACTACTGGAAGCATCTAGGAGTAAAATTCAGCCATCAGCAATTTTATTGAGAAAGACAACAAAAACCTTCTTGTAAGTCTAAGAACATGTGGAAGGTGAAGCTGAGGTTCCCTGAGTACATAATAATCTGGAAAAGTGCCTTCATGATGGAGGAGGGGCCCAGGATCTTCTTTTCTTGGGGAATGAGGGCTTCCCTTGGAAAGTAAGGAGAGTCTTTTCCCTCAGCAGTACAGATCTTTCCCATCATTGCAGGCTTTCAGTAGCTGCAAAGGTTGATTTCTGTTCCCATTTCTGGGCATTTCCCTGCCCTCTACCTGCTACCTGGGTCAGTGCTTTACAGGACAGGGGCAGCAAGTGTGGGACAGGGGAATGTGTCTGCTGGGAATCCTGAGAATGCTCTGGAATTGGGGATGGACACTGCCAAGTTGAGCTGGGAGGATTTTCTTGATCCCAGGGAGGCAGAATTGGTGGGACAGGGTATTTGGGGCGCATGTTTGATATATGAAACCTGACAGACTGAAAGAGCTTGTTCCATGACTTTCAGTAGCAACTTTTCCTCTGTTATCCCCCACATTTCTCTGGCCAGGAATTTTCAGCGCACAGGAAACAATTGGCCCCAGGTCTGGTCCCCCTTCTTTCTGGAATGGACTTTAGAAAACCTTTAAGGAAATGAATTCAAAAAATCAATTGAGGTAATCTATGTCCAATAGACAGAGACATGAAACACTCCCAAAGACCTGAAACAGATCCATGAACACTCCAGAATTTTGGAGAAAGGTGCAGATCTAAGAATTTTTTTTTAAGAGAAATGGAGAGGAAATATCATCTGCTCTGGTTGGGAAGCAGCCCTTCCGCAGTTTGGTGAATCACAGAGCCCAGGTTTCTGCCCCACCTGGGTTTCTGCATGTCCCCATTGCCTTGGTGTCCCCTTTGAAACTCTCTGCAGACCCAGGAGAGGCGTCAACCATGAAGATCCTGTTCCTGCTCTTCCCCCTGATCCTCCTGTTGGTCCAGGGTGCTGCAGGTGAGAGGGGAAGAGGGGAGATGGGGGAAAGTGTGGGCACCCAGCAGTGGGAATTCAGTGTCCCTGGATGTGACAGTGTATGTGGGAATTATGACAATGTAATGGAGGACTGATGTCAAAGGGGTTTCTCCAATGTGTTTCCAACTCAATAACAATTTAGTGGGCAGAAATCCCATGGAGACAGAATCCTGCCTTGTTCTGTTGGTCAGAAGGTTTCAGGCTCCAAGCCTGCACCCAGCTATTCGTGCTTGGGAGTCTCCTGCCCTGCGCGGGGTTAGCAGAGAACCCAAGGGGGATGGAGGATGGTTTGGATGGAAGCATTTCCAGGGGAAAAAGGTGTCCCTTTCTTAGCCATCAGCTGAGTGTACGAATATTGTTACTATTATTAATATTGCTGTAATTGTTTTGTGTGTGCTTTTGTCCATGGGAACAGGAAATGAAAATGCCTGTAGGCGCAGAGGGGGATTCTGCACCTTTGGGCGTTGCAGCTACCCCACAACCCCTGTTGGGAGATGTTCAACATTCAAAGTGTGCTGCAAGAGGTAAGAATCAGAGCTCTACCTGAAGAAAGACTTTCCTCCTTTTCCCACAGAGGGTTCTATTACAAATTACATTCTGGCCAACAAATGATAAAATCTCTCCTGTTTCTATAATTAGTCAAAGAGGCCCAAATGAGAAGAGAACAGTCCTTGTGGTTTTTAGGGCTTCCCTGATTGGGGCTGCAGCAGTCCCAGGTTAGCCAGGGCTTCCCCACTCACCAAAGCCAACAAAGATTGAAGCCTTCACTGTCCTTGGGCAGCGCTGAGCACATGATCCAGGTCTGGCTGCATCTGCACAGCCCTGGAGCCAGGGCTGGCAGCACTGAGGTAGCCCAGGCCCAACCTGGCTGCACTAAGGACTGCACCTCACCTCCCCTGAACCTGACTCTGCTGCACCTCACCTTGGACTTTGCAGGGCAGGGGAGAGAGTGGCAGGGAAAGGTACAACATCTGATGTTCTTGTCTGCTTTGTTCTTACAGTATGTGGGGTTAAAACCCTGAAATGCCTGAGAAGGACATGGCCCCTGCTTCTGGCTCCTGGACCCATCTGCTGATGTCCCCATGTGCTGATGTCCCCTGCCCTCGGTGGCTGTGCCGTGCCCAGCTGGGCTGACAGCAGCAGTGGCAGCTGCTCCTGCTGCGTGCTGCTGGGCTGGAGCCCTGTGGTGCCAGCCCCGGTGTCTTTGTTCCAGGGACTGCTTTTCCCACCTTGAATAAAGACGAGCACTTTGGCATTGCAGAGCTGGCCCGTGTCTGTGTGTCCTGCTGCTGCTGCTCCAGGGCTGCTGTGCCTGCTGGCCCTGGCGCTGCCACTGCCTTGGTGGCAGCAGAAGGCCCTGGGCATGGAGCTGGGGCTGAGCAGCGCCTGTGTCCCTGGGGCTGCTCCTGCCTGGCCGTGCTTTGGGGTCACTGAGCCTGGCACTGCCTGCTGGGCCAGCCTGGCTGGGCTGCCTGTGCTGAGGCTGCCCTGCAGATGCTCCCTCTGGGGGAACAGGAACATTGTCCTGCTGTTTACAGGTCCAGATATCATTCTGTTCTCAGTAAACTACTCCCATGCCAGATAGACATGGCCTGGGAACTGAGGACATAGTGGAAAAGCCTCACCCCTAAAATATCCACAGATTTGTTCCATGGTCCCAATTCCAGTCCCAGCTGCACAACCTGCAGCAGGAGCCATTCCTTAAAGAAATGTCGTGTGAAAGATTTCATGGAGGACAACACAGACATTCAAAGAGTTCACAGGTGATTCATGAGCTTGATAGAGATAAAATAATTACCTGAACCAAAAGGTTTCCTTGGTTCTTTTTCATCAGTATTATGTCCATATGGAATAATGCATATCCACAGCAAAGTTTCACTGTAGCATCACCCAAATCCTCCATTTTTCCATACATTCAATTGAATTCATTTTTCTTTTTCCTGCTGCACCTTGCAGCACCAGAAGGGGATGAGCACAGAGGCCAGGCTGGAGTCACCAGTTGCACAATAGTGGTGTCCCTGCCCATGGTGGGGGGCGGAATGAGATGATCTTTCAGGTCCTTTCCCATCCCACCCATTCCAGTGCTGATGCTGTGAGCCCATGCAAGAAGGATTCTGCTCCCCCAGGACTGCACTGGTTCCTGTGCCTGCACCCAGCAGTTCCTGCGCCCATCCCAAGGATTTCCCTGCTGGCCCCACAGCCCGGTGCCGCTGTGCCGTGGGTGTCACAAGAGGTGTTGCATGGGGACAACGGTGCCATTGATTGCAACAGCCCCAGGAGGCCCCTCAGCCTCTGGGCCTGCAGCAGGGAGGGAGCAGGGCCAGCCCCAGCACCCCCACAGCCATGGGACACTCCCACCTTGGCCCAGGCCACTTGTGCCAGCAGCCACTGGGGCCTGTCCCACCCACCAGCACTGCTATAAACCCAGCGTGCTTGGGCCACTGCAGCATTGCCTGGCCCCAAGGCCATCTGCACACAGCCATTCCTGTCCCAGCTTTCGCACCAAGATCCTCATCAGGTAGGTGGCTGTTGGGTCTCTTGAGGGCAGCTGCCCATTACACCTCTCTCCTCCTGCAGCTCTGTTATTTACAAACTGTTGCAAGTGTCCATGTGGATGTTGGAGGCCATTTCAGCTTTTTTTAGAAATCGCACAGATTTTCTCTATGAGTCAAGTGGTTGTCAGACCCCAGAATATGCTGGAAGTAAACCTGGCTTTTGTGCCTTCATCTAGGACTGGAAATGTGTCTTGGGGCTGCAGGGAGGTCCCTGAGGCTTCTTTTTGGGGGTACCTGGGTACTGTGCTGGATAAAGTAGGGAGATGCAATTCAAGCAGCAGTACAGAGATTTTCCATTCTTTCCAGCTTCTATTTACATGGAAGGACTTTTTGTCCACAACCAAATTATGACTCTGTGATGTAGCTGAACCTGCTCATTTTAAAGAGTGCTGGAACTAAAGTAGCCATGAGGGGTCCCTTCATCCCAAACCATTCTGTGGGTCTGTTGACCGGAGTGATAGACAGGAACCTCCTTCACAAAGTTCTGGGCATCTCCAGGGACAAGAATTTCCCTCAACTCCACAACCCAGGTCAGTGCCCAGTTCTTGTTTGACTGTTGGCTTTGTGTTTAGTGTTGACATGAGCACCACCTGAGAGGCAAACTCTGCTTTTTCTCCTGGAGAAGGAGGGGCAGAATTGTGACAATAAAAGCAGCAGCAAGACGTTTCATCTGGTAACTGCATTTAAAAATCTTTCTTGTTCCATCCTTGGCTTTATCCTAGCAGAAACATGAATTTCTGCTCAAGACAGAAATGTTGGATGCAAAAGGCCTGAGAGAGTACAGCTTCCAAGGGTTAATATTCTGCTTGTTTTCCATAAGTTTTTGAATTCTGATTTGGGTACTAGGGCAAGAATCAGGCATCACTTGTCTCACGTGTCCCTTAAGAGAATTCAACAACAATTCACAGAGAATAAGGTGATAGAAATTGCCCAACAGGCCAGCACTTCCCCAGCTGCTCCCAGGAAATCCTAAAGCACCTGAGATTCATTGTTTGGAATAGGCCACTAGTGATAGTCCCTCTGCAATTTAGAACACTTCTGTGTTCTGTAATGTCCAGGATCTTTGGTGTGTCCACTCTGCAACTCCGTGAAGTCCTGGCAGAGGCATCAGCAATGAGGATCCTGTTACTGCTCTTCCCCTTGTTCTTCCTGTTGGTCCAGGGTGCTGCAGGTAAGAGGGGAAGAGGGAGAAGTGCAGTCACACCCTCTTCTCCCAGGCTATTGTTTTAACTCTTTCCCTGTGCATGATTTTCCCTGGCAGCAGGAAAACATGCCAAGTGCATCCGACAAGGAGGATTCTGTGCTCTGGGGGGCTGTCGATTCCCCTACAAATACGTGGGAGTTTGTTCAACACTGAGCCACTGCTGCAAACTGTAAGTTCTGGAAATGGTTTCCTCCTGCTCATGGATAAAGTTATTATTGCCTTTCAGCCAGCTCCTCCTTCACACCTTCATGCAGTCATGCTCAGAGGTAAAAGCCAAGGAAGGAAAGGAAAAGTCTTTTAGGGGGAGGACATGGCCTGAGTAGGGTTGAAGTAGCCCCAGGTACACCAGTTGTAGCCTACACTACTGGAGCCCCACAAAGTTTACTCACTGGCAATGCAGAGAGCTCAGCACAGTTGCCCACATGAGAAGGCTGTCCCTGGAATAGTGTGTGCATCCTCCTCACACCTGTAACAGCTGGAGTTGGCCTCTGTAGGTTGAGAGTTATGTCCCTGTGCTTGATTTAATTGCAGGGGGAGGGGATAAAGAAGGGCAGGGAAAGTTACAAAAAATGATCTACTTGTTTGTTTTCTTCTTACAGTATTTGGGGTTGAGACCCTGAAATTCCCAAGCAGGACATGCCCCTCGCTTCTGGCTCCGGAAAATCAACTCCTGATTTCCCCATGTGCTGATGTCCCCATGTACTGATGTCCCAATGTGCTGATGTCCCCTGGCCTCGGTGGCTGTACCGTGCCCAGCTGGGCTGGCAGCAGCAGTGGCAGCTGCTCCTGCTGGGTGCTGCTGGGCTGGAGCCCTGTGGTGCCAGCCCCGGTGTCTTTGGGGCAGGGGCTGCTTTTCCCACCTTGAATAAAGACGAGCACTTTGGCATTGCAGGGCTGGGCCGTGTCTGTGTGTCCTGCTGCTGCTGCTGCAGGGCTGCTGTGCCTGCTGGCCCTGGGGCTGCCACTGCCTTGGTGGCAGCAGAAGGCCCTGGGCATGGAGCTGGGGCTGAGCAGCGCCTGTGTCCCTGGGGCTGCTCCTGCCTGGCCGTGCTTTGGGGACGCTGAGCCTGGCCCTGCCTGCTGGGCCAGGCTGGCTGGGCTGCCTGTGCTGGGGCTGCCCTGCAGATGCTCCTTCTGGGGGAACAGGAACATTGTCCTGCTGTTTACAGAGCCAGATATCATTCTGTTCTCAGTAACCTACATCCATGCCAGACAGACATGGACTGGGAACTGAGGACATAGTGGAAAAGCCTCACCCCTAAAATATCCATAGATTTGTTCCAAGGTCCCAGCTCCAGTCCCAGCTGCAAAACCTGCAGCAGGAGCCAATTCTCAAAGAAATGTGGAATGGGGAATGTCATAGAGGACTTCAGAGACATTCAGAGAGCTCACAGGTGATTGATGAGCTTGATAGGGATAAAATAATTACCTGAACCAAAAGGTTTCCTTTGTCTTTTTCATCTGCCTTATGTCTATATGAAATACTCAGTATCCACAGCACAATTTCATTGTAGCATCACTTAAATCCTCCATCTTTCTCTATATTTGATGATAGAAATGATGATTTGTCCCGCTGCTCCTTTCAGGATCAGGAGGGAAAGAGCACAAAAGACAGGCTGGAGTCACCAGTAGCAAAAAAGTTCCTTTTCTGGTTTCTCCCCCTGCACCAGAGAAAAGGAGGCTTTGGTTTCCTCTTGTGACACCTCTGACAAGGATTCCCAACCCAGGGCCTTGTGTCATCCTGCCTTGTGTAAGGACCCTGCGGTGCTGTGGTTTGCTGGACACATGCAGGGACACACGGACACATGCAGGGACACACGGACATATCCAGGGTCACACACAGACCTCGCTAACAGGAGACCAGCACCAATCTGCTGCTCTGGCACAGAGTGGAACCTTTTCTGAGTCCCTTCAAGAAACCCTCCCAGTGCACCCACCATCAGTGATGTGTGCAGGTGGTGCCTCTACTTCTGCTGAGCATCCAGAATCCCTCTCCCACATTTTTTATGATTGTCACCTTGTCACTGTGACTTCACATCTCTGGATTTTGAAGCAGAAAATGCCAAGATGTTGCACTTGCAAATCCCCAGCACCTCACCCCTTGTAGTTTGGGGGGACCAGATTGCTCTGCCAAACCCCAGGAGAAGGAGCTGCCAACTTGGGCACATGGCACAGACCCTCCTGCCTGGCAAGGATGGTCACTTCTCCCAGTGTCATGGCTGCCATCAAACACACTGGATTCACAAGTGATGGCTGCATCCAGCTTGTATTTCTTCACCTTGGTTTGCATTAGAAGGAGGCACAGTTTTTTTGGACCACCTGGTTTACAGAACTTGTCATCTATCCTGGGGTTGCTCTCATTTTATCTGAACAGTCACTGAACCCTGCTTATCCCCCTGAAATATCAGGTTCACAGACCTGTTGTCTAATCAGATGTTCTTGCAGTGTCCAAAGTTGTTTTCCATATTGTGTGAGTTTTTGCACATCCCACAGCAATTGGTTCTTCAATCAGAGGAGGAGAGTCATAGGAAGAGGACAGGAGAATAGAGAATGGTTTCACACAGACAGGGAGCAGGGTTCGATGGGATATTGGGAAGAAATTCTTTCCTGTGAGGGTGGAGAGGCCATGGCAAAATTGCCCAGAGAGGCTGTGGCTGCCTCTGGGAACTCTGGAATTGTCCAAGGCCAGGTTGGAGAGGGCTTGGAACAACCTGGGATAGTGGAAGGTGTCTCTGCCCATGGTGGGGGGTGGAAGGAGATGATCTTTCAGGTCTCTTCCAACCCAAAACATTCCAGAGGTGATTCTGTGAGAGAAGGGTTCTGCTCCCCCAGGACTGCACTGGTTCCTGTGCCTGCACCCACCGGCTCCTGTGCCCATCCCAAGGATTTCCCTGCTGGCCCCACAGCCCGGTGCCGCTGTACCACGGGTGTCACAAGAGGTGTTGCATGGGGACAACGGTGCCATTGATTGCAACAGCCCCAGGAGGCCCCTCAGCCTCTGGGCCCCCAGCAGGGAGGGAGCAGGGCCAGCCCCAGCACCTCCACAGCCATGGGACACTCCCACCTTGGCCCAGGCCACTTATGTCAGCTCCACCCCCTGGAAATGGGGAAAAACCGGCGTGCTTGGGGCACAGGGACACTCCCTGAGCTGGACTCTTCACACAAGGGATTCCAGCTTGGTTTGTTACAGACAGACCTTGGTGTGCTCTGAAACAACACCTTTCTCAGGTAGGTCACTGGGGAGTCACTTCCAGCCCACCAAAACCCTTCCCTGCCCTCCTGCTCCTCCCTGGGTCAGTGCTGCACAGGGATGGGGAGTGGGCTGGCTGGGAGTCCTGGGAATGCTCTGGAGCTGAGGATGGATAGTTGCCGGCTGAGCTGGGAAGACTTTCCTGACTTCAGGGGATTGTGCAGGGTGTTTGTGCAGCAGCTTTGGACTGGCTTGGGGAATGGACACCATTGGATAAGACTTCATTTAGCTTGGCCTCTCCAGGCACAAGGATTCCCCTAAATCCTTGACCCTGCTTTGTTTCTTGGTGTGTTCTCCCTGCAGCCCTGAGAAGACCCAGGACAGGCATCAGCCATGAGGATCCTCTACCTGCTCCTCCCCTTGTTCCTCCTGCTGGTGCACAGTGCTGCAGGTGAGAGGGACAGAGGGGAGATGGCTGAGGTGGGATCCCCCACCTGAGGGGTTTTCCTGGTCCTGGTAAATGACCACAATTCTCAGGTATTTATAATATTTGGGAGGGACTTGTTGTGAGGAAGATCTGGGCAGCTGAGGATCCAGCATAGCAACTCCTGTAGCTCATGTTGGTCTTTCTCTCTGACTTTGCCCACACAGACATGTTGGTGTAGAAAAAATTGTACTCTGACTCGAGAGTTTAAAATGTTCGGTTTGGTGCTCAGTTCCCATACAAGACTGAGACTCAGAGCCAGCAGCAGCTGCTCTGGAGCCAGACATATTTTTAACTTTTATGCCAAACTCACTTTGCTCTCTTTCACTGAGCAGGATCCTCCTTGGAGCCAACAAACAAGAAACAGTGTGAGAGAGAAAAGGGCTACTGTGGATTTTTGAAATGCCAGTTCCCCTTTGTCATCAAAGGAAAATGTTCCAGGTTCTTTTTTTGCTGCAAAAAGTAAGTTTTGGAAATACAAATGTTACTGTCGTGGCAGAAGGTGTTTAAGAGCCCTGAGTACCAAAAGGCCTGTTGCCGCTGAGGACTGAGGGTAGAGCTGCGGGGAGGATGGGAAGGTGCTTGGAGATTCCCTGAGAGGGGCAGCAAAAGCTCAAGGTCAGCCCGGGCCTCCCCACTCACCAAAGCCACCAAGGGCTGAAATATTTCCTGGGCTTGGGCAGCACTGAGGACATGATCCAGGTCTGGCTGCACCTGCACAGCCCTGGAGCCAGGGCTGCCAGCACTGAGATAGCCCAGGCCCAACCTGGCTACGCTAAGGACTGCACCTCACCTGCCCTGAGCCTGACTCTGCTGCACCTCACCTTGGGCATTGCAGGGCAGGGGAGGGAGTGGCAGGGAAAATTAAACCAGGTGATGTGCTTGTCTCCTTTCTTCTTACAGTATGTGGGGTTAAAACCCTGAAATTCCTGAGAAGGATATGGCATTCACTTCTGGCTCCTGAAAATCACCTCCTGATGTCCCCACGTGCTGATGTCCCCATATGCTGATGTCCCCTGTCCTCGGTGGCTGTGCCGTGCCCAGCTGGGCTGGCAGCAGCAGTGGCAGCTGCTCCTGCTGGGTGCTGCTGGGCTGGAGCCCTGTGGTGCCAGCCCCGGTGTCTTTGGGGCAGGGGCTGCTTTTCCCGCCTTGAATAAAGACGAGCACTTTGGCATTGCAGGGCTGGGCCGTGTCTGTGTGTCCTGCTGCTGCTGCTGCAGGGCTGCTGTGCCTGCTGGCCCTGGGGCTGCCACTGCCTTGGTGGCAGTAGAAGGCCCTGGGCATGGAGCTGGGCTGAGCAGCGCCTGTGTCCCTGGGACTGCTCCTGCCTGGCCGTGCTTTGGGGATGCTGAGCCTGGCACTGCCTGCTGGGCCAGGCTGGCTGGGCTGCCTGTGCTGGGGCTGCCCTGCAGATGCTCCACTGGGGAATTGGGATCCCTGTGCTGCTTCTGCCAGTCCCAGATGTCCCTAATAGCCATGGATTAATGCGGAGACCTCTGCTGGTGGTTGTGTCCTTTGAGTGGCTATGGCCATGGTGACCCACAGGAGCTGTCTCTGCTGCTGTTCCTTGTCCTTTTCCAGCACCACAGCCATCCCTGCTATGGCTGTGCTGCTCCACACCCCATCCCATCAGACAGGAGCAGGAGGAGGAGGAGGAGGCTGTGCAGCTCGTGGTCTGGGTGAGCTGTGAAAAGACTCCAATGGACCATGGCCTGCAAATGTCTGAATTTGTTTCCCCACAGAGAATAAACATGTTCTCTGCTGCTCTCTGCCCATTCTGGGAAGACTGGGCTGACAGTGCTCTGCTCCATCAAAGGCAGGGGCCTCTCCCTGCCTGCAAAGCCAACTTCAGGCATTTGACTCCCTGAGTGCTTCAATACCTGTGTGTGCCCATGTACTCCTGCGTCTGGGAGAAGTGGGGTCCCTGCTGGTTTCACTGAAGGTTTTCTCTTCCAAGAACTAGAGAATTACAGAATCTTGAATGTTGGGAAAGCCCTCCAAGATTATCAAGACCAATCATTCCCCCAGCACTTCTAAGCCCAACACTAATCACGTGCCACAAGTGCCAGATCTACATGGCTTTGAAATTCCCAAGGGATGGTCACTCCTTCACTGTCCTAGGCCACCTCTGCTAGTGCATGAGTGCATTTTCAGTGAAAGCACTGAATTCCAATCTAACCTCTCCTAGGTACAATCCAGACCATTTCTTCAGGTTCTGTCAATTCTGAGCAGGGAGAAGAGACAAAACCCTAAAAAGCTCCCCCTACCATTGCTTTACAGATCTGGACAGTTTGGTGGGGAATGTTCAGATCATCCCAGCCTTCTGTGGCCTTTCTTTCCCCTCAGTTAATCCTGAATTTTATTATATTCATCTTCTGTCCAAACTGCCGAGAGAAGGCTGTTGAGATGCAAGGGGACGTAAATCTGAACTTTCAACCTACAAAGATGAGCACAATTGCAGTATACAGTCAGATCTTCCACATGCCACTCTCAGTGATTATAGAATGGATAGAGAAGACAAAATTAAGGAAATGTTTTTCCATTTTCTCCTCTTCCCAGCATGAACCACTCTGCCTTGTCCATCCCATCCCTCTCCTGCCCAGCCTGGTGCCGCTGTGCCGTGGGTGTCACAAGAGGTGTTGCATGGGGACAACGGTGCCATTTATTGCAACAGCCCCAGGAGGCCCCTCAGCCTCTGGGCCTGCAGCAGGGAGGGAGCAGGGCCAGCCTCAGCACCCCCACAGCCATGGGGCACTCCCGCCTTGGCCCAGGCCACTTGTGCCAGCAGCAACTGGGGCCTGTCCCACCCACCAGCACTGCTATAAACCCAGCGTGCTTGGGCCACTGCAGCATTGCCTGGCCTCAAGGCCATCTGCACACAGCCATTTCCTCTTGCCTTTACTGCTGCCTCAACACCAAAGCCTTTCACCAGAAGGTGAGTGTGGGGTCTCTCTCTGGAATTCTGCCCACTCAGGGTTCTGCCTGTCCCCATTGCCTTGGTGTCCCCTCTGCAGCTCTGTGAAGTCCCAGGAGAGGCAGCAGCCATGAAAATCCTGTTCCTGCTCTTCCCCCTGATCCTCCTGCTGGTCCAGGGTGCTGCAGGTGAGATGGGAAGCGGGGAAAAGGGGGAAAGTGTGAGCACCCAGCAGTGGGAATTCAGTGTCCCTGGAAGGGACAGGGTTTGTGGGAATGATGAGAAGGTATCGGGGTCAGAGGAGTTTCTTGAAATACCAACTGGAAACCATGTTTGGATGGAGGGATCCCAGGGAAATAGACAGGGATGTTGGATGTGAGGAGTCCCAGCCAGCCAGCAGGGCTGCAAGCACACCCTGCTCTCCTGGATTATTGCTGAAATACCTGTGTCTGCTTTTCTTTATGGAAACAGGGAATGCAGCTCGATGCAGGCGCCGAGGGGGATTCTGCAGCTTTGATGGCTGTGTCTCCCAGACAAAACCCATTGGAAGATGTTCATCAGTCAGTCTGTGCTGCAAAAGGTAAGGACCAAATCCCTGCCTGAAGAAAGACATTCCTCTGGTTTTTCCAGAGAGCTCTCTGTCAAATTTCATTCTAAGACGGAATTAGTGGAAGTAACCTAAAAGAGAATGTACAAACTATTGAGAGGTTTGGAACTGCCCTGAATAAGACAGTGGCAGCCCCAGGTCAGCCAAGACCTCCCCACTCACCAAAGCCACCAGGGACTGAAGCCTTCACAGCCCATGGGCAGCACTGAGGACATGATCCAGGTCTGGCTGCATCTGCACAGCCCTGGAGCCAGGCCTGCCAGCACTGAGATAGCCCAGGCCCAACCCGGCTGCACTAAGGACTGCACCTCACCTGCCCTGAGCCTGACTCTGCTGCACCTCACCCTGGGCATGGCAGGGCAGGGGAGAGAGTGACAGGTAAAGTTACACCAGCTGATGTGCTCGTTTCCTTTCTTTATGCAGTCGCTGGGTTTGAGACCCTGAAATTCCCAACCAGGACATGGCTTTTGCTTCTGGCTCCTGAAAATCACCTCCTGATGTCCCCATGTGCTGATGTCCCCACGTGCTGATGTCCCCTGCCCTCGGTGGCTGTCCCATGCCCAGCTGGGCTGACAGCAGAAGTGGCAGCTGCTCCTGCTGGGTGCTGCTGGGCTGGAGCCCTGTGGTGCCAGCCCCGGTGTCTTTGGGGCAGGGGCTGCTTTTCCCACCTTGAATAAAGACGAGCACTTTGGCATTGCAGAGCTGGGCCATGTCTGTGTGTCCTACTGCTGCAGGGGTTGCTTGGGAGTAGCTGGGGACCCTGCCTGGTTCACAGAAGTCTTTCCTCCTCAAGAAACAGACCCATAAAATTCCTAATGTTGGAATAGACCTCTAAGAATATTGAGTCCAACCATTCTCCCAGGACTGCCAAACCCAACACTAAGCCATGAGCACAAGTGCCACATATATAGTGTTTTTAAATTCCCTGCAGGAATGGTGACACCACCAGTCCCTGGGTAACATGTTCCAAGCAACCATCACCGTTTCTGCAAAGAAATTATTCCTAATACCCAGTCTAATCTATCCCTGGTGCTATTGGAGACCATTTCTTCTGGTCCTGTCAATTGTTACCTAGGAGAAGAGACTGACCCCAAAACTGTCTGCACTGCCATTGCTTTGCAGACATGGAGGATTTGGTGAGGGATGTTCAGACCATCCCTGGTGTCTTAGTTTAGGGCAAAATTGGCAGAAAAACTCCAAAAGGGGGCCCCTCCATAACCAAATCCACACGGCCTCTCCCCCTAAAGGGTCTGGGAAAGATTCCTGAGAGAGAAGTGGAAAGAACCTGTTTATTTAACAGGCAAAACACCCCCCAGCACACAAAATGAACAATACTGGGTGACAACACTCTTTCACCTCTCTGAAAAAGATGACAAATTCAGAAAGTCTCTCTTGGGGGTGGTCACTCTGTTATCAGTCCCTCCGGTGCTGGGGCAGCTGCTGCAGCCACAAGGTGCAAACTCTGGGTGTTTATAAGGCCCCGGTCTGGAGCAAGTTCAAGTCGTATCAAAAAAGAAAAAGGAAAAGCTGTCCAGGGAAAAATTCTGACGGTTTAGCTAAATTACCTAATGAGCAGAAGCAAAAAGCAAGAGCAAAGCAGGAGCAAAGCAGAAGCAAGAGCAAGAGCAAAGCAAAAAGCCAAGCAAAAAGCAAAAGCACCACTGTGTACTGCCCTGTTTCCATGGCCTGCCAGCCATGGGGGACCAGTTGATAAGAAACCAAAACAAAACTTTCACTCTTCAGAGCTGGGCTTGAAGTCACAGAACATAATATCCAGCATAAACAGAACACACAAATGGGGATTCAAGCATCATAATGTCACACTAGAACGTCTGCCTGCCATGGCTTTTTCTACAGCTGTGCTCACCTGTCCTGGCACTGACTCTGGGGCTGTTCCCTCAAGCTCCCTTTCCCTCTGCACTCAAGTGCTGCTCCCCCAGTCCAGGGGCTCCTTAGCCCAGAACGTCTGGAACCAGACTGATGGAGGTGTGGAAATTAAGCTCAGGGCTCACCAAGGGCACACATGGGGAAATAAAGTGCAAAAGGGAGTGCAGAAAATTTTATTTTCTTCATCTCATTTCCAAACTCCTCAAAAGAGCTGTTGGTATGAAATGAGTGGCAAACATTTCCCCTCACTGTACAAAGCTCAGCATGATTGCAATATTCAGTCAGATCTTCCACATCGCACTATGAGTTTAGAATAGATAAAATGGGAGACCACAAGGAGGGAAACTATTTCCTCATTTCTCCTCTTCCCAACAGCAACCCACCTCTCTTGTCCATCCCATCCCTCTCCTGCCCAGCCCGGTGCTGCTGTGCCGCGGGTGTCACAAGAGGTGTTGCATGGGGACAACGGTGCCATTGATTGCAACAGCCCCAGGAGGCCCCTCAGCCTCTGGGCCTGCAGCAGGGAGGGAGCAGGGCCAGCCCAGCACCCCCACAGCCATGGGGCACTCCCGCCTTGGCCCAGGCCACTTGTGCCAGCAGCAACTGGGGCCTGTCCCACACCAGCACTGCTATAAACCCAGCGTGCTTGGGCCACTGCAGCATTGCCTGGCCCCAAGGCCATCTGCACACAGCCATTGCTCTTGCCTTTGCTGCTGCCTCAACACCCAGACCTTCACCAGGAAGGTGAGTTTGGGATCTCTTTCCTGAACTCTGCTCGCCAGGGTCCTACCTGTCCCCTTGGACATCCTTTGCAGCCTTGTGCAGACCCAAGAGGAGCAGCAGCCATGAAGATTCTGTTCCTGCTCCTCCCTCTGATTCTCCTGTTGATCCAGGGTGCTGCAGGTGAGATGGGAAGAGGGGAGGTGAGGGAAAGTGTAAGCACCCAGCAGTGGGAATTCAGCGTCCCTGAAAGTGACAGGGTTTGTGGGAATGATGAGAAGGTAACAGGGGACTCGGGGCAAAGGTGTTTCCTGAACGTGTTTCCAGATGGACATGTGACAAATCCCAGCCTGCCAGCTCTGCTGGTCCAGGCAGAGGTCTGAACAAAGCTGGGAGGCAGCCTGGCTCTTCCTCAGCCTCACATTGGTCCTTTCTCCTCTCTGCTCTGCTGTTCCTCCAGTTTAGGGGCACAGGGACCTTCCAGGTGAGACACATTGCAATTGGAGATGTGGCTGTGGAGGGATTGCGTCTGAGACCTTCTCTTGGTCTGAAATTCACCGGCACCAGGGAGCATCAGCCTGTCTATAACCACAGCCTGAGTTCTCAGTTACTTTAATTGTGTCCTGTGTCTTTCCACATGGGAACAGGCAGTTCAATTGTGTGTAGGCGACGAGGGGGATTCTGCTCCAGGCGTTCTTGCCCTACTGGTACACATCATGCGGGAAGATGTTCACTAAAGCTTGTGTGCTGCAGAAGGTAAGGACCAGTCCTTGGCTGAAGAAAGATTTTCCTCTTTTTATCTCACAAAGATCTGTTACCAGTGCCTTTGTTGACAACACATAATAAATATTCTCCTGCATTTATTCTCTGAGAGAGATGCACAAAATGGAGAGCATAGTTCTTGACAGTTTGATCTCCCCTCACTGAGACTGCGGGAGCCCTAGGTCAGGGGGGGCTGCCCCACTCTCCCCCAGTGCCCAGGGCCTCATTCAGGCTCTGCAGAGGACTCACCAAACCCACCTAAGTGTGAAGTTTTCTCTGTTCATGGGGCAGCCCTGAGGACATGATTCCAAATTTACTGCATCTGCACAGCTCTGGAGCCAGGATTGGCAGCACTGAGATAGCCCAGGCCCAACCTGGCTGCACTAAGGACTGCACCTCACCTGCCCTGAGCCTGACTCTGCTGCACCTCACCCTGGGCATTGCAGGGCAAGGGAGACAGTGGCAGGGAAAGTTACACCAGCTGATGTGCTTGTCTACTTTCTTCTTACAGTCGCTTTGGATGAAATCCTGAAGGAGGACCTGGGCCTCGCTTCTGGCTGCTGGACCCATGTGCTGATGTCCCCACCTGCTGATGTCCCCATGTGCTGATGCCCCCTGGCCTCGGTGCCTGTGCTGTGCCCAGCTGGGCTGACAGCAGCAGTGGCAGCTGCTCCTGCTGGGTGCTGCTGGGCTGGAGCCCTGTGGTGCCAGCCCCAGTGTCTTTGGGGCAGGGGCTGCTTTTCCCACCTTGAATAAAGACGAGCACTTTGGCATTGCAGGGCTGGCCCGTGTCTGTTTGTCCTGCTGCTGCTGCTGCAGGGCTGCTGTGCCTGCTGGCTCTGGGGCTGCCACTGCCTTGGTGGCAGCAGAAGGCCCTGGGCATGGAGCTGGGGTTGAGCAGCACCTGTGTCCCTGGGGCTGCTCCTGCCTGGCCGTGCTTTGGGGACGCTGAGCCTGGCACTGCCTGCTGGGCCAGGCTGGCTGGGCTGCCTGTGCTGGGGCTGCCCTGCAGATGCTCCCTCTGGGGGAACCGGATCCTTGTCCTTGTCCAGATGGTTATGGGTGTCCCTTGTCCCCAACAGCGATGGCTTTGTGTGCATGGGTCTTCTGGGGGCTCTCTGCTGAGCCCGGCCTTGGTTCCCACCCAACCCATCCCAGATATCCTGGACTTCCCACCACACTGTCGACTGGGTTCTCCATCTTTCTCATCTGCCCTTGAGCGGAGGTCTGCATTGCAGTCCCTGCTCACTTCTCCCCTGTCTCCCAGGTTCACATCACCAATTGCTCTGCCAACCCACAGCCTCTGTCCATCCGTCATCCCTTCTGGATGAGTCTGCTCCTGCAGACCCAGCAGATCTCAGCATGCCTTCAATGGAAACAGGTCTCCCAGACTGGCTGTACAACTCCTCCAGGAGGTGATGTGTCCAACTGGTCACTTGGGCAACAACCTGAAAAAGTCCATAAGTATTTCAGGGCAAAAGCCAGGTGTCTTCTCCTCTCTGGCAGCTGAGATTGGTGTTACCACATCCTTCACTTCCTAAAGCCAGTGGTCTCAGCATTCCTGTGAGTGCAGACCCAGCCCTGCAGAGACTATTAATGGGTTTTGGGGCTGGCCCTGCTCTCTCCCTGCTGCAGGCCCAGAGGCTGAGGGGCCTCCTGGGGCTGTTGCAATCAATGGCACCATCGTCCCCATGCAACACCTCTTGTGACACCCGCAGCACAGCAGCACTGGGCTGTGGGGCCAGCAGGGAAGACTTTGGGATGGGCACAGGAACTCATGGGTGCAGGCACAGGAGCCAGCCTGGTTCTGGTGACAGTCCTTGCTGGGCAGGAGTGTCTGTACCATGTGCCCAAGTTAGCAGCTCCCTCTCCAGGAGTTTGGCAGAGCAATCTGGTTGCCCCCAAATTGCAGAGCCTGAGTTTCCGGGGATTTGGAACTCGGTGCCTCAACAATGCCTCAACATTTTTCCCTCAACATTTTCCCCTGCATAACCTTGAGATATGAAGTCACAGTGACAAGATGACAATTAAGAAAAACATGGGGAATGGATTCTGCATCCTCAGCAGAAACAGAGGGCCCAACTGCCCAGAGTACTGATGGTTTACTGGGAAGATTTTCTGAAGATAAGTGGAAAAGTTCTTCTCTGTGCCAGAGCAGCAGCTTGGCGCTGGTTTCCAATGAGCAGGGTCTGAGTCTGTATCCCTGGATGTATCCATCACACCACAGAACCACAAGGAGTTCTTACACAAGGCAGGATGACACAACACCTTGGTTTGGGAATTCTTCTCAGAGGTATCAGAAGAGGAACCCAAAACCTCCTTTTCTTCTGTGCAGAGGGGAACCAGAGAAAGGAACTTTTGGGCTGGACATCTTGGGTACTCAAGAGACTCCAGCCTGTCCTTTGTGCTCTCCTCATGCATATGTTCCAGAGAGCAGCAGACACAACAGTAATAAATTAAATGGATGAAAAAATAGAGGATTTAAGTGATACTACAATGAAACTGTGCTGTGGATGTTGGATTTTGTTATAAACAGAATGAAGATGAAAAAAGACAGAAGTCAAACCTTTTGATACAGGTATTTTTTTTTCTCTACTGAGATTATGAGTCACATGTGAGTTCTCCTAGCTGTGCAGAGGATCCTCACTGCCCCATACCTTTAAGGAATGGCTCCTGCTGCAGGTTTCACAGCTGGGACTGGAGCTGGGACTTTGGGACAAGGCTTTGGCTATTTTAGAGATGAGGCTTTGCCCCTATCACCATGGCTCCTACCCCATGTCTTTCTGAGTCCACAGCACTGTGCACAGGAGCCCTGCTGGAGAGGAGGAATAAAAAGGGGGAAGGGAAATCCTGCTTCACCCTCAGAGTCCTGCCTTGTGCAGGGATGGAGGCATCAGACATGTTGGAGAATCCCTGCTGAAGGCTGCTGAGGGGAGGTCCTGACTGTGTCCCAACCAAACGCTATAAACATCACCCAACTTCCACCAGAAAACTTCCCCTGGATGTAGGAGACAGGGAACAATTGGCAGCCCAGGGACATGGGGATAACCCTGGGCTGGATGTGCTGCCTTTCCCAGCCCAGAGCCATACCTGGGACTGCAGGGACACTCCAACAGCTCCCAGAGCTTTGTAGAGCCCAGGTGGACTCAGAACAGAGGGCAAGGCCCTGCCTGGGCTACAGCCAGTCTCAGATGTGCCCAGACAATGGAGGGGATTCTCAGGGTCTGCATAATGAACACACAAAGACAGCTTGAGATACCCAGAAGGAGCCATGTCCTGCACCATGCAGACACATGGAACATCCCTGCAGAAAACCCAGGGAGCTCATTTCCCACCAGCAGCAGGACTGTGCCTCCCTTCAGCACAGCCTCACTGGTGCTGAGCATCCCCCATGACAAAGGACCATCACCAACCTCTAAGTGAGTGAGAGGGAAGAGGGGGCCTAAGAAAATTAAGAAGTCTGGGCATATAAAAAGCAGGACATGGATTCTGCTTCACAGGAGTGAGTATCTCCAGGGCAGCCCCAGCACAGGCGACCCAGCCAGCCTGGCCCAGCAGGCAGTGCCAGGCTCAGCGTCCCCAAAGCACGGCCAGGCAGGAGCAGCCCCAGGGACACAGGCGCTGCTCAGCCCCAGCTCCATGCCCAGGGCCTTCTGCTGCCACCAAGGCAGTGGCCGCCCCAGGGCCAGCAGGCACAGCAGCCCTGCAGCAGCAGCAGCAGGACACACAGACACGGCCCAGCCCTGCAATGCCAAAGTGCTCGTCTTTATTCAAGGCGGGAAAAGCAGCCCCTGCCCCAAAGACACCGGGGCTGGCACCACAGGGCTCCAGCCCAGCAGCACCCAGCAGGAGCAGCTGCCACTGCTGCTGTCAGCCCAGCTGGGCATGGCACAGGCACCGAGGCCAGGGGACATCAACACATGGGGACATCAGCAGGTGGGGACATCAGCAGATGGGTCCAGCAGCCAGAAGCGAAGGCCTGGTCCGGCTTGGCAATTTCAGGGTTTTAACCCCTGGGACTGTAAGAAGAAGATAGAGAAGCACATCAGCTGTTGTAACATTCCCTGCCACTGTCTTCCCTTCCCTGCCATGCCCAGGATGAGGTGCAGCAGAGTCAGGCTCAGGGGAGGTGAGGTGCAGTCCTTAGATATGCCAGTTGGACCTGGGCTATCTCAGTGCTGGCAGCCCTGGCTCCAGGGTTGTGCAGATGCAGCCAGACCTGGATCATGTCCTCAGTGCTGCCCAAGGACAGGGAATATTTCTCCTTTTGGTGGCTTTGGTGAGTCCTCTGCAGAGCTTGAATGAGGCCCTGGGCACTGGGGGAGAGTGGGGAGGCCCTAGCAGACCTGGGGTTGCTGCAGCCTCAGTGACGGGAGATCAAACCCTCAAGAGCTATTCTCTCTTTCTTGAGCATCTCTCTCAGAGCATAGAAGCACGAAAATATTTATTATGTGTTTTCAGGAAAGGCATTGGTAACATCTTTCTGAGATAAAAAGAGGAAAACCTTTCTTCAGCCAAGGACTGGCCCTTACCTTTTGCAGCAGAAATATTCTCCTCTACAAATTCCAACAAAACGCGTACCAAAGGGGCAAGAACGCCTGGAGCAGAATCCCCCTCGTCGCCTGCACACAAGTGCATTTCCTGTTCCCATGGGGAAAAACACAGCGAACAATTAAAGGCATAATCTGAGAGCACTGATTGTGGTCATAGACAGGCTGATGCTCCCTGGTGCCAGTGCATTTCAGACCAAGAGAAGGGCTCAGATCCAATCCCCCCCACAGGCACATCTCCAATTGCAATGTGTCTCACCTGGAAGGTCCCTGTGCCCCTAAACTGGAGGCACGGCTGAGCAGAGAGCAGAAAGGACCAATGTGAGGTCGAGGAAGAGCCAGGCTAGCTTTATTCAGACCTCTGCCTGGACCAGCAGAGCTGGCAGGCAGGGATTTGTCACATTCCATGTCCCTGACCCACAGACCAAGACAGGATTCTGTCTCCATGGGCTCTCTCCACCCCAAATCAGTGTCCATCTGGAAACTCACTCAAGAAAACACTTTGACCTCAGTCCCCTGTTACCTTCTCATCGTTCCCACAAACCCTGTCACTTCCATGAACACGGAATTCCCACTGCTGGGTGCTCACACTTTCCCCCATTTCCCCTCTTCCCATCTCACCTGCAGCACCCTGGACCAGCAGGAGAATCAGGGGGAAAAGCAGGAACAGGATCTTCATGGCTGCTGCTCCTCCTGGGTCTGCAGAGAACTGCAAAGGGGACACCAAGGCAATGGGAACAGGCAAGACCCTGAGTGGGCAGGATTCCAGAGAGAGATCCCACACTCACCTTGGTGACAAAAGCTTTGGTGTTGAGGCAGCCACAAAGGCAACAGCAATGGCTGTGTGCAGATGGCCTTGGGGCCAGGCAATGCTGCAGTGGCCCAAGCACGCTGGGTTTATAGCAGTGCTGGTGGGTGGGACAGGCCCCAGTTGCTGCTGGCACAAGTGGCCTGGGCCAAGGTGGGAGTGCCCCATGGCTGTGGGGGTGCTGGGGCTGGCCCTGCTCCCTCCCTGCTGCAGGCCCAGAGGCTGAGGGGCTTCCTGGGGCTGTTGCAATCAATGGCACCGTTGTCCCCATGCAACACCTCTTGTGACACCCGTGGCACAGCGGCACCGGGCTGGGCAGGAGAGGGATGGGATGGACAAGAGAGGTGGGTTGCTGTTGGGAAGAGGAGAAATGACAAAATGGTTTCCCTCCTTGTGGTCTCCCATTTTATCTGTTCTAAACTCATAGTGGGATGTGGAAGATCAGACTGAATATTGCAATCATGCTCAGCTTTGTACAGTGAGGGGAAAGGTTTGCTACTCATTTCACACCAATAGCTCTCTTGTGGAGTTTGGAAATGAGATGGAGAAAATAACATTTCCTGTACTCCCTTTTGCACTTTATTTCCCCCTGTGTGCCCTTGGTGAGCACTGAGCTCGTTTTCCACACCTCCATCAGTCTGGCTCCAGATGATCTGGGCCAAGGAGTCCCTGGGCTGGGGGAGCAGCAGTTGAGTGCAGAGGGAAAGGGAGCTTGAGGGAGCAGCCCCAGAGTCAGTGCCAGGACAGGTGAGCACAGCTGAAGGAAAAGCCAAGGTAGGCAGGAATGGTCTGAACATCCCTCACAAATCCTCCAGGTCTGCAAAGCAATGGCATTAAAAATATTTTTGAGGTCATTCGCTTCTCCCAGATTACAAGGAGCAGAAGAAATGGTCTCAAATAGCACCAGGGAAGGATTAGACTGGGTATTAGGAATAACTTCTTTGAAGAAATGGTAATGGTTTTTTGGGACATGCTGCCCAGAGAAGTGGTGGTGTCACCCTTCCTGCAGGGAGTTTAAAAACTGTGTGGATGTGGCACTTGTGCTCATGGTTTAGTGTTATGGTTGGAGTTCCTGGGGTAATGGTTGGACTTAATATTCTAGGAGGTCTTTTTCAACATCAGAAATGTTATGGGTCTGTTTCTTGAGGGGGAAAGTCTTCTGTGAACCAGGCAGGATCCCCAGCTACTCCCAAGCAACCCCTGCAGCAGCAGGACACACAGACACGGCCCAGCCCTGCAATGCCAAAGTGCTCGTCTTTATTCAAGGCGGGAAAAGCAGCCCCTGCCCCAAAGACACCGGGGCTGGCACCACAGGGCTCCAGCCCAGCAGCACCCAGCAGGAGAAGCTGCCACTGCTGCTGTCAGCCCAGCTGGGCACGGTATAGCCACTGAGGGCAGGGGACATCAGGAGGTGATCTTCAGGAGCCAGAAGCGAGGGGTATGTCCTGCTCGAGAATTTCAGGGTCTCGATGCCAAATACTGTAAGAAGAGAGGAAACAAGTACATCAGCTGTTGTAACTTTCCCTGCCACTCTCTCCCGTGTCCTGCAATGCCCAGGGTGAGGTGCAGCAGAGTCAGGCTCAGGGCAGGTGAGGTGCAGTCCTTAGTGCAGCCAGGTTGGGTCTGGGCTTTCTCAGTGCTGGCAGCCCTGACTCCAGAGCTGTGCAGATGCAGCCAAACCTGGATCATGTTCTCAGTGCTGCCCAAGGACAGGCAATGTTTCCCTCTTTGGTGGGTTTGGTGAGTCCTCTGCAGAGCCTGATGTGGGCCCTGAGCACTGGGGGAGAGTGGGGAGGTCCTGGCTGACCTGGGCCTGCTACAGGACCCATGAGGGGAGATCAAGCCCACAAAGACTATTCTCTCCCTTCTTCAGCCTGTTTCCCAAGCATAAATGCTGTAGTGTATTAATCATGAGTTGTCAAGAAAGGCATTGGTAATAGATTTTTCTGAGGAACTAGGAGGAAAATCTCCCTTAGGTCAAGAATCTGGGTCTTACCTTCTGCAACATAACAAGCCTGGAGCACATGTTCCTGCACGATGTGTACCAGTAGGGCAATAATCCCTGAGGCAGAATCCCCGTTTTAATCTGCATCGAATTGCATTGCCTGTTCCCATGGGAAAGACGCACACAAAACAATTAAAGGAATAATCTGAGAGCTCAGATTGTGTCTATAGACAGGTTGATGCTCCCTGGTGCCGGTGTATTTCAGACCAAGAGAAGGACTCAGATCCAATCCCCCCACAGCCACATCTCCAATTGCAATGTGTCTCACCTGGAAGGAACCTGTCCCCTTAAACTGGAGGCACAGCAGAGGAGAGAGCAGAAAGGATCATCATGAAGTTGAGGAAGAGCCAGGCTGGCTGTCGTTGCATTCCCACTTCTACCTGGACCAGCAGAGCTGGCAGGCAAGATTTGTCACATTCCATGCTCCTGAGCCACAGAATAAGCCAGGATTCTGTCTCCAAGGGCTCTCTCCATGCCAAATCAGTGCTCATTGGGAAACTCACTCAAGAAAACAATTTGACCCCAGTCCCCTGTTACTTTCTTATCATTCCTACAAACCCTGTCACTTCCAGGGACACTGAATTCCCACTGCTGAGTGCTCACACTTTCCCCCATTTCCCCTTATCCGCTCTCACCTGCAGCACCCTGGACCAACAGGAGAATCAGAGGGAAGAGCAGGAACAGAATCTTCATAGCTGTTTTTCCTCCTGCGTGTGCACAGAGCTGCAGAGGGGACACAAAGGCAGGACCCTGAGTGGGCAGGATTCCAGAGAGAGACCCCTCACTCACCTTGGTGACAAAGGTTTTGGTGTTGAGGCAGCCACAAAGGCAACAGCAATGGCTGTGTGCAGATGGCCTTGGGGCCAGGCAATGCTGCAGTGGCCCAAGCACGCTGGGTTTATAGCAGTGCTGGTGGGTGGGACAGGCCCCAGTTGCTGCTGGCACAAGTGGCCTGGGCCAAGGCAGGAGTGCCCCATGGCTGTGGGGGTACTGGGGCTGGCCCTGCTCCCTCCCTGCTGCAGGCCCAGAGGCTGAGGGGCCTCCTGGGGCTGTTGCAATCAATGGCACCGTTGTCCCCATGCAACACCTCTTGTGACACCCGTGGCACAGCAGCACCGGGCTGGGCAGGAGAGGGAAGGGATGGGATGGACAAGAGAGGTGGGTTGCTGTTGGGAAGAGGAGAAATGACGAAATGGTTTCCCTCCTTGTGGTCTCCCATTTTATCTGTTCCATACTCAGAGTGGGATGTGGAAGATCTGACTAAATATTGCAATCATGCTCAGCTTTGTACAGTGAGAGGAAACATTTACCTCCCATTGCACCTCAACCGCCTTCTCTGGGGAGTTTGGACAGAAGATGGATAACATAAAATTCAGGATTAACAGAGGGGAAAGAAAGTCCACAGAAGACAGGGATGATCTGAACATTCCCCACCAAACTGTCCAGATCTGTAAAGCAATGGCAGGGGAAGCTTTTTAGGGTTTTGTCTCTTCTCCCTGCTCAGAATTGACAGAACCTGAGGAAATGGTCTGGAATGTACCTAGGAAGGGTTAGATTGGAAATTGGAATTCAGTGCCTTCACTGAAAATGCACTCATGCAGTGGCACAGGTGGACTAGGACAGTGCTGGAGTGACCATCCCTGGGGGGATTTCAAAGCCATATAGATGTGGCACTTGTGGCGCTTGATTAGTGTTGTGCTTGGCAGTGCTGGGGGAATGATTGGTCTTGATGGTCTTAGATGGCTTTCCCAAAATACAAGATTCTGTAATTCTCTGGTTCTTGGAAGAGAAAACCTTCAGTGAAACAGGCAGGGGCCCCACTTCTCCCAAATACAGGAGTACATGGGCACACACAGGTATTGAAGCACTCAGGGAATCAAATGCCTGAAGTTTGCTTAGCAGGCAGGGAGAGGCCCCTGCCTTTGATGGAGCAGAACACTGTCAGCCCAGTCTTCCCAGAATGGGCAGAGAGCAGCAGAGAACATGTTTATTCCCTGTGGGGAAACAAATTCAGACATTTGCAAGCCATGGTCCATTGTAGGCTTTTCACAGCTCACCCAGACGACGAGCTGCACAGTCTCCTCCTCCTGCTCCTGTCTGATGGGACGGGGTGTGGAGCAGCACAGCCATAGCAGGGATGGCCGTGGTGCTGGAACAGGACATGGAGGAGCAGCAGGGACAGCTCCTGTGGGTCACCGTGGCCATAGCCACTCAAAGGACACATCCCACAGGACAGCTCTGCACATGGAGCTGTGGTTGTCAGGGAAATTTGATACATGTGGGACTGGCAGGAGCAGCACAGGGATCCCAATTCCCCAGTGGAGCATCTGCAGGGCAGCCCCAGCACAGGCAGCCCAGCCAGCCTGGCCCAGCAGGCAGTGCCAGGCTCAGCATCCCCAAAGCACGGCCAGGCAGGAGCAGCCCCAGGGACACAGGCGCTGCTCAGCCCCAGTTCCATGTCCAGGGCCTTCTGCTGCCACCAAGGCAGTGGCAGCCCCAGGGCCAGCAGGCACAGCAGCCCTGCAGCAGCAGCAACAGGACACACAGACACGGCCCAGCCCTGCAATGCCAAAGTGCTCGTCTTTATTCAAGGCGGGAAAAGCAGCCCCTGCCCCAAAGACACTGGGACTGGCACCACAGGGCTCCAGCCCAGCAGCACCCAGCAGGAGCAGCTGCCACTGCTGCTGCCAGCCCAGCTGGGAACGGCACAGGCACTGAGGGCAGGGGACATCAGCACATGGGGACATCAGCATATGGGGACATCAGGAGGTGATTTTCCGGAGCCAGAAGTGATTGCCATGTCCTTCTCAGGAATTTCAGGGTTTTAACCCCATATACTGTAAGAAGAAAGGAGACAAGCACATCAGCTGTTGTAACATTCCCTGCCACTGTCTTCCCTGCCCTGCAATGCCCAGGGTGAGGTACAGCAGAGTCAGGCTCAGGGCAGGTGAGGTGCAGTCCTTAGTGCAGCCAGGTTGGGCCTGGGCTCTCTCAGTGCTGGCAGCCCTGGCTCCAGAGCTGTGCAGGTGCAGCCTGACCTGGATCATGTCCTCATTGCTGCCCAAGGACAGAGAATGTTTCAGTCCTTGGTGGCTTTGTTTAGTGGGGAGGCCCTGGCTGACCGGGAGCTGTTGCTGCCCCTCTAAGGGAATCTCCAAGCACCTTCCCACCCTTCCCCTCAGCTCTGCCTTCCATCCTCAAGGGCCCTGAGCCTTTAGCTTCTTGAGGCCCTTAAACACCTTCTGCCATGACAGTAACATTTGTATTTCCAAAACTTACTTTTTGCAGCAAAAGAAGAACCTGGAACATCTTCCTTTGATGACAAAGGGAAACTTGCACTTCAAAAATCCACAGTACCCATTTTCTCGCTGACATTCTTCCTTGTTTGTTGGCTCCAAGGAGGATCCTGCTCAATGAAAGAGGGCAAAGTGAGTTTGGCATAAAAGTCAAAAATGTGTCTGGCTCCAGAGCAGATGCTTCTGGCTGTGAGTCTCAGTCTTGTATGGGAACTGAGCACCAAACCTAACTTCATAAACACTCCAGTCAAGAGCTCATTTTTTCTACACCAATGTGTCTGTGTGGGGAAAGTCAGGGAGAAAGACCAGCATGAGCTACTGGAGTTGCTGTGCTGCACCCTCAGCTGCCCAGATCTTCCTCACAGCAAGTGCCTCCCAAATATTATAAATACCTGAGAATTGTGGTCAATTACCAGGACCAGGAAAACCCCTCAGGTGGGGGTTCCCACCTCAGCCATCTCCCCTGTGTCCCTCTCACCTGCAGCACTGTGCACCAGCAGGAGGAGCAAGGGGAAGAGCAGGTGGAGGATCCTCATGGCTGATGCCTGTCCTGGGTCTTCTCAGGGCTGCAGAGGGAACACACCAAGAAGCAAAGCAGGGTCAAGGATTTAGGGGAATCCTTGTGCCTGGAGAGGCCAAGCTAAATGAAGTCTTATCCAATGGTGTCCATTCCCCAAGCCAGCCCAAAGCTGCTGCACAAACACCCTGCACAATCCCCTGAAGTCAGGAAAATCTTCCCAGCTCCGCTGGCGAGTATCCATCCTCAACTCCAGAGCATTTTCCGGATTCCCATCCAGCCCACTCCCCATCCCTGTGCAGCACTGACCCAGGGAGGAGCAGGAGGGCAGGGAAGGGTTTTGGTGGGCTGGAAGTGACTCCCCAGTGACCTACCTGAGAAAGGTGTTGTTTCAGAGCACACCAAGGTCTGTCTGTAACAAACCAAGCTGGAATCACTTGTGTGAAGAGTCCAGCTCAGGGAGTGTCCCTGTGCCCCAAGCATGCCGGTTTTTCCCCATTTCCAGGGGGTGGGGCTGGCACAAGTGGCCTGGGCCAAGGCGGGAGTGCCCCATGGCTGTGGGGGTGCTGGGGCTGGCCCTGCTCCCTCCCTGCTGCAGGCCCAGAGGCTGAGGGGCCTCCTGGGGCTGTTGCAATCAATGGCACCGTTGTCCCCATGCAACACCTCTTGTGACACCCGCGGCACAGCGGCACCGGGCTGTGGGGCCAGCAGGGAAATCCTTGGGATGGGCACAGGAACTGCTGGGTGCAGGCACAGGAACCAGTGCAGTCCTGGGGGAGCAGAATCCTTCTCTCACAGAATCACCTCTGGAATGCTTTGGGTTGGAAGAGGCCTGGAAGATCATCTCCTTCCATCCCCGCCATGGGCAGGGACACCTTCCACTATCCACTATCCCAGGATGCTCCAGCCCTGTCCAACCTGGCAAGGATCCAGGGGCAGCCACAGCTTCTCTGGGCAATTTATGCCTGAGACCGTCCTCCCTCACAGGGAAGAATTTCATCCCACCATCCCATCTAATCCTGCTCCCTGTCTGTGTGAAACTATTCCCTATTCTCCTGTCCTCTTCCTATGTCTCTCCTCCTCTGATTGAAGAACCAGTTGGTGTAGTATGAGCAAAAACCCACATAATATGGAAAACAAATTTGGACACTGCAAGAAATCTGATTAGACAACGGGTCTGTCCACCTGACATGACACGGGGATAAGCAGGTTTCTCTCTTATGACTCACAAGATAAAATGAGAGCAGCACCAGGATAGATGAAAAATTCTGTAAACCAGGTAATCTAACAAAACTGTGCCTCATTCAAATGCCAACCAAGGTGAAGAAATACAAGCTGGATGCAGCCATCACTTGTGAATCCAGTGTGTTTGATGCCAGCCATGACACTGGGAGAAGTGACCATCCCTGCCAGGCAGGAGGGTCTGTGCCATGTGCCCAAGTTGGCAGCTCCTTCTCCAGGGGTTTAGCAGAGCAATCTGGTTCCCCCAAACTACAAGGCATGAGGTGCTGGGGATTTGCAAGCGGAACATCTTGGCATTTTCTGCTTCAAAATCCAGGAATGTGAAGTCACAGTGACAAGGTGACAATCATAAGGAATGTGGGAGGGGGATTCTGGATGCTCAGCTGAAGCAGAGGCACCACCTACACACATCACTGATGGTGGGTGCACTGGGAGGGTTTCTTGAAGGGACTCAGAAAAGGTTCCATTCTGTGCCAGAGCAGCAGATTGGTGCTGGTTTCCAGTGAGCTGAGTCTGTGTGTGTGTCCCTGTATGTGGTATCCCTGGATGTGTCCCTGCAAATGTCCCTGCATGTGTCCCTGTGTCCCTGCATGTGTCCAGCAAACCACAGCACCGCAGGGTCCTTACACAAGGCAGGATGACACCAAAGTCCAGGGTTGGGAATCCTTGTCAGAGGTGTCACAAGAGGAAACCGAAGCCTCCTTTTCTCTGGTGCAGGGGGAGAAATAGAGAAGGAATATTTGTGGTACTGGTGACTCCAGCCTTGTCTCTGTGCTCTTCCCCTCCTGATGCTGTAAAGAGCAGCAGGAAAAATACTCATTTCTATCATCAATAGCATAGAAAGATGGGGGATTTAAGTGACACTGCAATGAAACTGTGTTGTGGATACTGAGTATTTCATATAGCCATAATGTAGATGAAAGGGGACAAAGCAACCCTAATAGTTCAAGTAATTATTTTACCCCTATCAAGCTCATGAATGACGTGTACGTTCTCTGTAGGTCTGTGTTGTCCTCAATGACATCCCCCACACCACATCCTTATCAAGGAATGGATCCTGCTGCAGGTTTTGCAGCTGGGACTGGAGCAGGGACCTTGGAACAAATGTGTTTATGTTTTAGGGATGAAGTTTTGCCACTGTGACCACAGTTCCCTGTCCATGTCTTCTGCCACGGGAGCAGGGTCCAGAGAAAAGAATGATATCTGGGCCTGTAAACAGCAGGACAATGTTCCTGTTCCCCCAGAGGAAGCATCTGCAGGGCAGCCCCAGCACAGGCAGCCCAGCCCGCCTGGTCCAGCAGGCAGTGCCAGGCTCAGCGTCCCCAAAGCACGGCCAGGCAGGAGCAGCCCCAGGGACACAGGCGCTGCTCAGCCCCAGTTCCATGCCCAGGGCCTTCTGCTGCCACCAAGGCAGTGGCAGCCCCAGGGCCAGCAGGCACAGCAGCCCTGCAGCAGCAGCAGCAAGACACACAGACACGGCCCAGCCCTGCAATGCCAAAGTGCTCGTCTTTATTCAAGGCGGGAAAAGCAGCCCCTGCCCCAAAGACACCGGGGCTGGCACCACAGGGCTCCAGCCCAGCAGCACCCAGCAGGAGCAGCTGCCACTGCTGCTGCCAGCCCAGCTGGGCACGGCACAGCCACCGAGGCCAGGGGACATCAGCACATGGGGACATCATCACATGGGGGCATCAGCAGATGGGGACATCAACCGGTGCATCCAGCAGCCAGAAGCATGGGGGAAGTTCTTCTCTGGAATTTCCAGTTCTCAACCCCAGATTCTGCATAAAGAAAGTAAACAAGCACATCACCTGGTGTAACTTTCCCTGCTACTCTCTCCCGTGCCCTGCAATGCCCAGGGTGAGGTGCAGCAGAGTCAGGCTCAGGGCAGGTGAGGTGCAGTCCTTAGTGCAGCCAGGTTGGGCCTGGGCTCTCTCAGTGCTGGCAGCCCTGGCTCCAGAGCTGTGAAGATGCAGCCAGACCTGGATAACCTCCTCAGTGCTGCCCAAGGACAGGCAATGTTTCCCTCTTTGGTGGGTTTGGTGACTCCTCTGCAGAGTCTGAACGAGGCCTGGGTACTGGAGGAAAGTGGGGAGGCCCTGACTGACCTGGGGCTGCTGCAGCCCCTCTCATAGTAGATCCAAGCACCTTCCCTTCTGTCTCCTTAGCTCTGCCTTGAATCTTCAAGGCCCCTGATTCTTTAGCTACTCAGGGGTCCTTAAACAACTTCTTGTATTTCCAAAACTTACTTTTTGCAGCAAAAGTAAAACGTGGAACATTTTCCCGCGATGACATAGGGGAAAGAGCAGTTGAAAAGTGAGCAGTATCCCTTTTCTTTTCTACATTGTTTCTCATTTTTTGGTCCCAAGGAGGATCCTGCACAAAAAGGAAAGAGGTCACAGTGATTGTGGCATAAATGTCAAAAATGTGTCTGGTCCCAGAGTGCTGCTTCTGGCTCTGAATCTCAGTCTTGTATGGGAACTGAGCGCCAAACCCAACATCGTAAACTCTCCAGACAAGAGCTCATTTTTTCTACACCAACATATCTGTGTGGGGAGAGTCAGAGTGAAAGACCAGCATGAGCTACCGGAGTTGCTGTGCTGGACCCTCAGCTGCCCAGATCTTCCTCACAGCAAGTGCCTCCCAAATATTATAAATACCTGAGAATTGTGGTCAATTACCAGAACCAGGAAAATCCCTCAGGTGGGGGTTCCCACCTCAGCCATCTCCCCTGTGTCCCTCTCACCTGCAGCACTGTGCACCAGCAGGAGGAGCAAAGGGAAGAGCAGGTAGAGGATCCTCATGGCTGATGCCTGTCCTGGGTCTTCTCAGGGCTGCAGAGGGAACACACCAAGAACCAAAGCAGGGTCGAGGATTTAGGGGAATCCTTGTGCCTGGAGAGGCCAAGATAAATGAAGTCTTATCCAATGTTGTCCATTCCCCAAGCCAGCCCAAAGCTGCTGCACAAACACCCTGCACAATCCCCTGAAGTCAGGAAAGTCTTCCCAGCTCTGCTGGCGAGTATCCATCCTCAACTCCAGAGCATTTTCCGGATTCCCATCCAGCCCACTCCCCATCCCTGTGCAGCACTGACCCAGGGAGGAGCAGGAGGGCAGGGAAGGGTCTTGGTGGGTTGGAAGTGACTCCCCAGTGACCTACCTGAGAAAGGTGTTGTTTAAGAGCACACCAAGGTCTGTCTGTAACAAACCAAGCTGGAATCACTTGTGTGAAGAGTCCAGCTCAGGTAGTGTCCCTGTGCCCCAAGCATGCCGGTTTTTCCCCATTTCCAGGGGGTGGGGCTGGCACAAGTGGCCTGGGCCAAGGCGGGAGTGCCCCATGGCTGTGGGGGTGCTGGGGCTGGCCCTGCTCCCTCCCTGCTGCAGGCCCAGAGGCTGAGGGGCCTCCTGGGGCTGTTGCAATCAATGGCACCATTGTCCCCATGCAACACCTCTTGTGACACCCACGGCACAGCGGCACCGGGCTGTGGGGCCAGCAAGGAAATCCTTGGAATGGGCACAGGAACCGGTGGGTGCAGGCACAGGAACCAGTGCAGTCCTGGGGGAGCAGAATCCTTCTCTCACAGAATCACCTCTGGAATGGTTTGAGTTGGAAGAGACCTGGAAGATCATCTTATTCCAACCTCCACCATTGTCAGGGACACCTTCCACTATCTCAGGTTTCTCCAAGCCTTGTCTAACATGGCCTAGAACACTTCCAATGATGTAGTAGCCATAGCTTCTCTGGGCAACCTGTGCCAGGGACTCACCATCCTTAGAGCCAAGAATTTCTTCCTAATATCCACTGTAACTCTGTCCTCTGTCAGTTTGAAAATTTCTCCCTTTTGGTGTCGCTCTAGATCCTGGCCCAAAGTCCTTCTCTTTCTCTTTTTCACCTCTTTAAGGCACCATGGGGATTGAACGTCTCCCCAACCCCTTCTCTTCTCCAGGCTGGACACCCCCAGATAACTTCATCTCTAAGGTTTATGTTTTGGTATGTATGAGTATGCTTTTTGAGTAAGGCAGAAAATGAAAAACTCTTTTGAGCCTTCTGCTCTGTAACTCCATCACTGGGCAGAGTTTTGCTGCCAAAACCATCACCCTGAGACAAATAAGAAATATTTGAAATATTAAGGATGAAAATTGACAAATATGAAATATTTGAAATATTAAGGATGAATATTGAATATTGAATAATGAAATATTAAGGATGTAATGTGTTTTGGAGAAAGACAGTTGCAGAATAGAGGCATCTTTGTAGGAAGTGGGAAGTGGATGAAGTTCCTCAGTGAAATGAGATGGAAACAAATGGCAATAAGCAACAGCCTGGCATCTCTGCCAAGTGCTTCATACACAGCTGGAAATTTGGGATTGGCCAGGGTGGCATCCTTGGATAGACAAATCTTTGTCAGTACAACCAGAGCCACTCGTTATGCCCACACTTGTTCATGGATCATGATCATGGAGGCATTTTCTACAGAGGGTGAGGTCAGCCTCAGCAGAGGAAAGTCATTCTAACCTCCAGTTGTGTCTAGCTGGATGGAGAGGAGAAGACCCCAGCTCCCAATCTGCAGGGCTACCCAGGTTACCCATCTGATCCAGAGGGCCCCTTTGTGATGTCACCTGGACAGTTCACCTGGGAAATTTATTTTCCTCTAAGGTCCACAAAGGTGTCCTTGAGGTGTCCCCGTGGGATCATCCCAAGTGCTCATGAGGGCCAGGCAGTCCCTCACTGCCATGTGGCAGGATGGGGTGTGGAGCAGCACAGCTCCCAGCTCTCGGCAAGGAGGGTTGCACTGGGCCCAGGGCCCCCAGGTGGGGAATTGAGGGGTTTTAACCATTCCTGTTTTCCCAAGAGAAGGTTTCTGCACAGTAAGAAATAAGGGATTTTGTCATCTGAACACATTCTGACAAAGAGAAGCTGTTTAGCCTTTCTCCTGGCACTGTAGGTTAAGGGCTGTGTAGACCTGGAGAGCTGTATGGCTCAGAAAACTCAAATTAAGGAGAAGTTTGCACCATAAATTGTTGCCTTCTGGGGTTTGTGTGTCAAGCCCCAGGCAGAATCATGACACAAGTTTCAATGACCAATGCTAACCAACCATTTATTTAGAAGGAGAGGAGAGCAATGCAGAACACATTTGGATTTACTCTATATTTTAAAGCCTTTTGCATAGGCAATGGAAGGAGTGTGAGGCTTTGCAGCAGGATTCAGTGGGTTTAGGAGTAAGGAGACTCCAATCAAATTTGTAGGCTTAGAAGAAATTTTTGTTACTCCTCAATGAATGGCTCATCAACATCTCTTACATTCCATGGCCTGCAGAAATTAAAAAAAATAAATCAGATTTTTGTTTTGCTTATATTCCCTCCCCACTCACTCTCAGCCCATGCTTTTTTACCTCCTGGACACAAATTCTTCCCAAAATAGTTCATGTCATTTGTAGTCATGTTGGGACATGCTCTATGCAATCATACCTGTGAGTAAGGAGACTGTTTCCCTATTGTTTAGGAAAAGCAGGGAATTAAATTGATATCCCTAGATTTTGGGGTGAGCTCATTCATTTCTGAGTAAAAATAGAAGGCTGTTTTTCATATGATAATTTAATTTTGCAGCAAATTTTACAACAGAAACCTCACCCTGTGCCTGAGAGCATTCTCCAAATGCTTCTTGGGCAACATGTAACGCTTGAGTCAACACAGAACACTTGACTGTCCTCATGGCATAATATCTTTTTTTATCCCCTTTATTCCTAATTTAAATATTCAGGAACACCTTGGGGTTTAGGAGACAGGCAAACTATTTACTATTTCTCTGCTCATCCTGCAGATGAGCCTTGGTCAACACCAAACTCACGGTTTGCAGCAGGAGCGGAACCCAAAGCAACTCCCAACTTTAACCAGATGGAAGGGACATCCTCCAAAGTGACAGCTCCCTCCTCTGCAGAAAAGCATTTCCCTCCGGGGTGAAGACAAACCTGCAACAAGAACAAAATGTTTCCTTCCCCCTTGCTCAGCAGGGCAGGGAATTGCAGTGGAAGGGTTTCTCATTCTCAGGTTACAAAGCAGGTCTAGCATTAATATTCATTAACTCCTGACTGCCTTCTATCAATTTGGAACAGAAGTGGTTAAAATGCGCTGGGGATTTTTCTTCAGGCGCACAAAAATCCCTTTCTAGCATCTTTTTCCCATCTTACCTGGAGAGACCTGGAAAGCCAAGAAGAGGAGAGAAAAGAGCAGGCAAAGGGTCTTCATGGTTGAGGATGTGCTGTGGCACTGTTGGGAAAAGGACCAAGGAAGATGTAACAGAATGTCCCTGGGATTAATAACAATTACATTTATATTAATTTTATCTTCAAGCTTTCAAAAATAATCAGTAAAACCCTGACTATTGTGTGGGGTAAAATGTTTTCAGGATATGGGATCATTACATTATTTTAATAGCTTGGTTGCTCAGATTTATTTTCCATTTTGCAAATATTCCTTAGCCAGAACAGAATCATGGAATCCCAGAATGGTTTGGATTGGAAGGAACCTTGAAACTCATCTTGTTCCAAACTCCAGGGCTGAAACATTTTCCACTAGACCAGGTTGTTCAAAGTCCCATCAAACCTGGTCTTAAATACTTCCATAATTTTATTTTTAGCTAAATGATTTTATCTAGTAAATAAACTACATAAAGCAAAATTAGGTGATAATACTATAAAAATTACAAACTTCAGGGGGAAAAAGTTCATTTTGTAATGTTTAAATTTATCAAGAGGTCAATTTGCTCAGCATGTCCAGTCTTGGTCCACAGGTAGCAGTTCTAGAAAGGAAATGTGCAATCAAATCAATTCCCATTTGAAAAGAAAATTTTATAAGTAAATATATGATACCTTCATTGGAAGAGTTTCAACCAATATTAGGATTAACTTTATAGGGTAAAATAATCTAGAAGGGTGCTTATGGATAAAGGAGTGGCAGTTAATCTTTCATATTAGGAATTATTAGGAATTAGGAATGTTCTCATCTGTCACAAATTATGGTCTCTCAAGCAAGGAATGGAAATGAGATTGTGCTGAAATGTCCTATTGCTGAGTACAGAATTGATAGAAAGTGACCCCAAACTGTTTCAAAATTAATATTAGAAGTTTACACAAGTTTCTATATATTTGAAAATATTAGGAGAAATAAGGAGATGAAGCGAAGAATTCTGAAATTGAAATAAGGGTTTTAACCTTGAGACATAAATAAAAAATACAATAAATAAAATATATATTATATACTATATTAAAATACATAAATATATAAATAATATATAATTTTATACCTATTATACATTACAAAAATAATGTATAACTATTTATAATATGTTTATATTCAAAGGCTATATATTTAATGGCGATATATAGATATAGACATGTAGATTTCCACTGAAAGGTCACCAATTTCTCTGGACTGCAGACCTCTCTAAAGCAACCTGAACCAGTCAAACATTCATTTTTCCTAGGATTTAGGAGGCAGAAAATTTTATTAAAGCATTCTAGGTATTAGCAAATATTTGAATCACTTACTCAACATGTTCAATTTTCTGAAATCTTAGGTTTACCATTTTAGTTACATACAAATTAAAGTTAATAACGCAGAGATTTGGGAGTTGGATTTTTGAGAAAAAAACAAAAGCTGACATTGAAAGAAAAGAACTGAGACATTACCAGGTATCAGATGAGCCCTGAAGCCAAACAAGACTTTCTCTTGGTCCCTTCCCTCCTGAAGACTTCGGCTCTGGGACTGGGATGCTCTTTTATAAGGTGAGTCCCAAAAGAGACTGACAAGTGCTTTTGCTTCTCATCCATTCATTGAGCCAATCCAAAAACTGCTCTTTTATTTCTGGTGGCTTCTAATCCAACCAGAAACCAGCTGCTTTTCATTTCCCAATGATAAAGTAGAGTTTGAGCTTTTTTCCTGGAAAATCCCATGTTTTTCATGCAATGCCTCTTGTGACACTCCAGTTTGTGTAAGATACGTTAACCCACCATGGTATGTGTCAAACATCTTGGGACATAGGTTGAACTGTCCCTGTCTAGAAGCAAATTAAAACCTTGCAAGACAAAGCATCTGTGTGTTCCCTGCAATTCCAGTTCATTTTCTGATCCATAAATACAGAAAATAAGAACACAGAATGTATATATGGAACTAAAGCAAAATGTCCATTGGCTTCCTGGTCAGTGGCCACTGGAGATGCCAGAGTGAAGCAAGATGTACCCAAATAAAGTGAATACATCATGGTTATGTCCCTGGACACCCTTGCAGATGATGGGAAATATGTAAATTTAGGCAAATCCAGTGCCAGAGGATGTCTTTGGGCCCTCAGGCCCCAAAGCTCCTGCTTGAGCTTTTTCCCCAAGACTCTGGTTGATTTTTTTGATTCTTCTGCCTTCCACAGGTCCTTCAGTTGATCATTCCAAAACCAGATTATGCCTTAGATGAGCATTTAATTTTTGGTTATCTGCTCTCAGTCTGCCAGGTGTTGACCTCTGCTCCTTCTGCCATGGGAAGTATAAGCCAACTTCTGCATGGATGGAGCATCTCTGCTGTGAAGATATGGAGAGAGCTGGGGGTGTTCAGGCTGGAAAAGAGAAGGCTCCAGAGAGACCTTAGATTCCATCTTAGTATCTAAAGGGATATTAGAAAAAAGAGGGAGAGGGATTTTTTATATGGGCAGATAGTGACAAGACATGGGGAAATGGTTTTAAACTGACAAAAGCAGGTTTGCATTAGATGTTAAGAAGAAATTGCTCCCTGTGAGGGTGGTGAGGCCCCAGCACAGGTTTTCCAGAGAAGCTGTGGCTTCTCCATCCTTGGAAGTGTTCAAAACCAAGTTGGATGGAGCTTGGAGCAATCTGAGATGGTGGAAGGTGTCTCTGTCTGCACTGGGGAGATTGGAATGAAATGGTCTTTAAGGTCCCTTAGAATCCAAACCACGCTATGTTTCTATCATTCTAGGATATGACATGCTTTCTCAGATCATATTTTACTTTAAACCTCCCTTCAGTCAACAAACAAATATTGTTCATGCAGTATTTTAACATGATATATGAATGACATCATAATAAGTAATGATACATATGCTAATTTGAGTAATTGGTGTTTCTAATTGACCAAGACCTCTTCAAATGACACCATGTCTTGCAGACACTACTGAGCTGTAGTGTCTAAAGGTAATACCAAAATTAAATTGAAATATTTCCATTGCTGACCGACAGTTTACGTCCTATTCATGTAATTTTTTCATTACTTTGATATGAAGTTCTTAAGTAGAACCATAGAATAGTCTGAATTGGAATGGACTTTTGAAAGGTGAATAAGTCCAGGCCCTCTTCAATGAGCAGGGGGATCTTCAACTAGATCAGGTCAGCCCAGGCCTAGCTCAGAGCCCTGTCCAAGTAAACAGGTGCACAGGAGTGTACAGAAATTACATATATGCATGTGAAAACATGACTACAAACCATTTCCCTTACAAGCATACCCTGACACAGCTTTTTACTCTCTAGATAATTTCATATGTGAACTGTTTCTGCAAGAGGAAAACATGGTAATTGGATTTCTGGTGTGTCTGCCATCATCTGGCCACAAAACTGAAAAATAGCAGGAATAAAATTGCAAAAGTTGCAGTTGCTTCACCTCTTGCCAAGTGTTGGTGGTTAACTTGCCAACTGTTACTCTTACCCAACACAATTCCTCAAGGAAACAAAGGCGCATCGTTAATTTTTATTGTCTGTAAGATCTTATATGCAAGTACTCTCAAGGGCTTGGCTTTAACACTGGGAATTCTTGGCCCTGTTTAATATTAATTTCACATGGTCACAGTCCCATCCAGACCATCAGAAAACCTCTGCCTGGACAAGGGGAAGGGAGAAGCAGAGGAGGGATGGAGCACCTTTGGCAGAACTCAGAAAGATTTTTGGGTTGTGGCTCTTAGGGTGGACAATCTTTCCATCCCCACCTGCATCTTCTGTTCTTCTGAACAAGAGACAATCAAACACTTTCAATTATTATGGTGGGGTCAGCATTTTCTGCAATAATCCAGTGCTGAGGAGCTGCTGTGTCTGAAGCAGGTGGGATATACTCCGAAGGGAAATGTCCTCAAAGGAGGCTGCAAAGTGTCCGGAGCAGAAATGTCTTTCACCCTTTTAAAATCATGATGTTTGAATGATTTTATCAAGATCGCCTTCCAGAAAAGAAGGAGGATCTTATCTCCACCTTAGGAGTTTGTTTCTAGCATAGATGAAGCAATTAGGAGCAAAAAGGAGAACCTCAAACTCAGCTCCTAGTAGTTTTCTTTTGAAAATAAAAAAGGAAATAATAGGGAAATATTAAAGGAAATATTATTATCTGTCTTTCACTAGTGCTACCCCTAATTAAAGTGCTTCAAAATGTACACAAAATGCATTTAATCAAGATCAATATTTTATTGATTATGCAGTTATCTTGAGTAAATTATGAGATTAACATCTTCATGAACAATTCTGGCTCCATCTTTTGACCTGTCAGCTAATTAAAGGTACTGGGCTACAAAGGCAGAGTCCCCTTTCTGTTTTGAGAACCACAGTGTGACTGGTAGTGATGTGTGTGATCAAAGCTCCTTGGCACAGGCCAGGTATCCCAAAGTTTCTCAGATTCAAAGAACCTTCTTATACCAAATCAAATTTTCTAGAGAAAACTGGCAGGAGCAATCTCACCAAATTTCAGATATCCTAAAAGGAAATATCGAAGTACAAACTATTTTCACTGTTCTTCCTTTATGGATAATGGAGAGAGACTGTTCTACAGACTTTTAATAGACATTTGCAGTAAGATTGTTAGAAATAAACCATAGAAGTAACAGTAGGGATAGAAAAAACCCAGAAATGTTGCAGGAGGAGGTGTTTTGCAATAAGAACCACAAGCACCAATTCTGCAGAACAACACAAGTGGCAGCTGTGTCTCTCACAGAGCCAGAATTTGCTCTTCAGAGGGTTTTTTAAAATACATTGTCATCTCTCCAAACCCACTTAGAAAGTCATTAGGAATCCAAACCATCTGAGTTTGGTAACATATTTCACTGGGCACTGTTGTGACTGTTCAGCAACTGCTTTTGAAGAGATAACAACCAAATCACTACATTGAACACTCATAACTCTTGGGAATATATTTTTTTACCCTTTCCCATTTTTTAATACTTTTTTCCCCTCCTGTTTTATGTTGCTGATATGATTCAAAGTGTTCCCGGTTTTCCTTCGCATAAGGTCCACTCAGAAAATTTCCCAGATGCCTTCAGGTCCTCTGAAGGAAACATCTGGAAGTATCTTGGCTTTATTTACACTGCTAAGCCATGAGGGCAAGGAAAAGAGATAGAAGGACACATTCTAGCCTGTATTTTTTTTTCTTGCAATGAGAAAGGAAGGTCCACTTTGCAACCTCAATGACTGCTCCTTTTGGTACTGGGGACTCCTTATTTGTTTAATTACAGAATGGTTTGGGTTGGAAGGGACCTTAAAAATCATCTCAACCCAAGAGCAAGGACACCTTCCACTCTCCCAGGCTGCTCCAAGCCCTGTCCAACCTGGCCTTGGACACTCTCAGGGATGGGATAGCCACAGTTTCTCTGGGCAACCTGTGCCAGGACCTCCCCACCCTCACATGGAAAATGTTTCCCTCTTTCCCTACAAATAATCACCAGAGGTTCAACCACATGAATGCCACCATTACTGATTTTATTAAAGGAGAGGAAAGAAGTAGTTTCCACAGTTGTCTGGTTCATGTTTATGTTGTTTGCTTCACTGCAAGAGAGGATTGTGACAGTTTTTCATTGGAGCAGGAACTGGTGCCACCAGGAGCGATGGGATCAGGGTGATTCTCAGGAGACATTCAGTAGAAGCAGGAAGGATTTCCAAGGTGAATCCAGGGACTCTTCAGCTACTCCACCCCCTGCATGAAGAAGAGAGATTCTCTCTACCCACCTGTAGGTTTTCTGCAGAGATGTTCTCCTCATCTCATGACATCAGAGCAGAGGCTGCCATGGGATGTGAATCCCCGCTTCATGCCAGCAGGTATGGCACCAGAGAAGTGAGACAGGTGGCAGGAGCTGTGCCATGTTGCTCTGGAGAAAAAAATAATGAAGCTATGAGCCATTCCCATAGAGATCCCTGCATTTCTACTCACTTTCTGCAGCAAGAATATCCATTGCTGCACGTTCCAATCCAGTAATAAGGGCGACGACAAATCCCTGGGAAGCAGCGTCCGTTTTGGATCAAACAAGAATTGTCCAGCCTAGGAAACACTTGTCCTGCACAGCACAAAGAGAAGAGTCATTTACCATGAAAGTGATCAAAAGAAAATACAGTCTTCTTCTTTACTTCCCTCTCTCCTTACCTGCAGCCCCTTGGAGGATGAGGAAGAGGACAGCCAGGAGCATGTGAAGGATCCTCATGGCCACAGCTGGGATGTGGATTCTTTACCTGCACTGAGCAGAGAGCACAAGGGTGAACAACACTGGACAGAGGATTCCCTCCTGACCAGAAGACGATGATTAAAAAATGTGTCCAGAGACACCGAAGCCAAAATTTTTGTCCAGTGGATTTGGACAAAGAACAGAGTGAAAACCTCCTCACTGGAGGTATTAAAAATTTCAAGGAATGCATCTCTAAAAAACCCGAACTACTTAGTACCACTTTAAGCTCAGATTCAGACTAGAAACTTCTGGATTAGAACAAAACCTAAGTTATTTAGGGGTTCTATGCTGTTTTGGTGCTGGTTTTCCTTTTTTTTTTTTTTTTTCTTTTAATTTTGGTTTTACTGCAGTGAAAAAAAGATATCCCAGATCTCTTCAGACTCAGGCAAATTACTCTTGTACCAGCATAGGCCCACAAATTATCCCCCTTCCACATAATAAAGTACACAAAGATTAGAGAATGAGCCAGTCTTAATCCTTAGGAAAGTAAAAAAAAAGACAACTCTATTTTTCCAATATTAATTAAGGTAGCAACTCATTCAAAATGTTACTGCATTCAGGTAAGACATGTGGCTCAAAATGCAAAGCTCAGCTGCTATGCTGGCTGGGTGTCTGTTTCTGGTGTAAAACAGATATTTCTGTCTCTGATATCTCAAGGGCAGGTTCCCAGGTCTCTGTTCCTCTTGGAGAGCAGCAAACCCAGGGCCCTCCTGGAAGCCCTGCAAGCAGCCAATGCATGGTTCTATGCAATGTGTATACACAGGAGGCACTTGTTGGAGCAAAGAGAGGGAAGGGGTTAATCAAAGCAGAAACCTGAGACTGATGAAAGGAAAGGTTTATAAAGATGGAGAGGTGAGGGTGGCTGTCCAGAACCAGGCAGAGTTACCTGAGGAAAAGGTGAAGGATCACTGCCGCTTCTGTTCTCCTGTAGATACACCAAGACCCAAACACGCCTATAAAGGGTTGGGGATGAGCCAATGCAGTCATTGGCCAATGAAAAAGAAGCTTTTTCTAGCCTGTATTTTGTTTCTTCCAATGAGAAAGGAAGGTCCAGTTTGAAACTGCTTTCACCACAGAGCCCCTGATCTTTGTGCAATGTGCCCTTTGTGTAAGGCACGTTAGACCACAGGGTGATGTAAAATACCTGGAACATGCACTGAGTGCTCCTGATCCTGAGGGCTCCTCAGCTGTAGAATCCCAGAATGGTTTGGGCTGGAAGGGACCTTAAAGATCATCCAGTTCCACCCCCTGCCACGGGCAGGGACACATTCCACCATCCCAGGTTGCTCAGAGCCCTTTTCATCCCAGCCTTGAACACCTTCAGGGATGGGGCAGCTACAGATTCTCTGGGCAACTTGTGCCAGGGTCTCACAGCTCTCACTTGGAAAAATGTCCTCTTCTTCCCTGCAAAATAATCACTGGTATTGTCATCAGCTTCCCCTGGTGACTGCTATGGTGCTTTACAGATCTTCTGGACCAAGGGGCCAGGACAACCAGAAACCTTGATGCCTAGGACGGATCTCAGAATTACATAAGGAAGAGGACAAGGGTGGACTGTGGAAATCTATGTGGATTTTAAGAAATCTCAGTGCTGGGAATATCTTCCTCAAGGTATATCTGCTTTACGGATGCTTGAGTGTCCTGAAGGAAAAGGCAGCTCAGATGTTCACCTTCAGGTAAGCGAAATTTAGGGTTTGTTCCCAGATGGGCCAACTCCCCATGGGATAAATCACAGCTTTAAAATGTGGTCAGGGAAGCGCAGATAAATATTGATAATGCTTTAGAGATGTAAAGCTCAATTTCTGCTCTCTGGATCCCAAGCAGCACTTTTATCCTCATATTTCCAGGGTTTTGGGAGCAGCTGGCAAACCCTGTTTGTTTGTGCCTTCCCTGAGCTGGGGGGTCTTTACTGTGGGAGAGGTGCAATTCCCAAAGGGAGCAGGGGCAGGTGAGTCCACATCACTGCTCGAAATCCCCAGCAGCAGATGGGATTTCCAGGCAGGGTTTAGCCAAGTCAGGTCTGGGCAGTTTTCCACAGGGCTGTCCAAGGTCAATGCATGGACAGCAGTGCCGCTCCCACATGGATTTTGGGCCATTTTTTGCCAGATGTGGAGGCGCTGTGAGGACAAACATTGAGCAATCGTACCAAAGGTCTGTCATCCTTGCTGTCATTTGCACAGAGGACGCTGGAGGAAGAGGATGGCAGAGAGAAGGTGAAGGATCCTCGTTGCTTCTAGTGTCTGGGGACATCCCATTGTCACAGGTAAGCTGAGGTGACGTGGACACACAGGGTTTAACCCAGTGTCCTTCATCCCAGCTCCTAGAGTGATTTAGGATGCTCTGGGCTGGCTGAGATCTCCTCCTGGGAAAGGGTCAGGAGAGAGGAGCGATCTCCTCATGGAAAAGGGTCAGGAGAGAGGAGAGCAAGCCAGGGAGGAGGGATGGGACACAGGGATGTCTCAGGCAGCACTGGTCTATGTGTGGGCAAAGGAACTGAGACCAGAATATTTACTGGGAACAAAGTCTGTGGTGTGCGGATAAAATGATTGATATCATTTTATCAATGTTTTTAATATAAACATATCTAGGTTAGAGTGGATTTGCTATGAGGGCTTTAGAGAAACAGGAGAGTAAGAAATATAATTACAAAATTTGTCTATGTTTAAATAAACAATTACTGAAATTAATATCCTGACTATTCCTGAGTAAATCATAGGTTAGAATATCCAGATTATTCTTCTCAATTTGCATGTTCTTCAGCAAAGATAAAATATAAAGCAGTTGTGTAAATTCAGCCTTTGTTTCTGTTGGAATATTTATGGATTTATATGCACAGGCATATAGATGTATGTTTATGGTTGGAGAACATAATTTTCGGGGCTCCACACAATGTCCTTTGCAGCACCCCAAGAAAAGGGAACTGAGTAAGACATTTAGCCATCAAAATGCTTTCAGGATAAAATATTAATTGATTTGCAATATTTATTTTTTAATTGCATACCTTTAACTGCCAGAGAACAGGTGAAATGTATCACTTTTGTAATCATGAGTAGACACAACAATAACAGTAAATAACAGTATGATGGAATTAAGAGTTAAATTATAGTATTTAAGAAATTTAAAGGAAGATTTCCATCAATCATGAAAACAAATAAAATTAATTAGTTAAAGATCTTATCCAAACCCTGATATTTGAGGTCGGGTCTGTTTTGTTCCACTTTCGGCAGGTGGCACATGCACAAAGTGGAAAAGCAGGAAGAAAGAATAATTTTATCCTATTTTAACTTCCTTTTCAGGAGGTTACCTCAAAATCTCAGTTCAGAGCTCTGTGCCTCTAAAAACTCATTTATACATTTAATATTCTCAGTGTTTATTTCTGCTTCTTTACATTTCATCACTTGAGTTATTTAAAAAAACAAAAGGTTTGAGTTGTTTAAAAAACAAAATCAAAATCCAAATAACAGAAACAAATGCTCTTCCACATAATAAAGCAAATATACACATTCTTTCAATTAAATTATACAGGAATAGGATTTTAAATAGCTGTTTTTTTCTGGGGAGCCTGTTCAGTGCCCAGCCACCCTCTGGGTGAAGAACTTTTCCTGATATTCAACCTAAACCTCCCCCAACTCACCTTCATTCCATTTCCTTGAGTCCTGTCAATTTGATTTTGAGAGCAGCAAGTGGTTTCTTGTCCATCACAGGAATCCACAGCAGACTGCAGAGCAGGGAGGGCTTTGAGTCTGGCCTGTCAGAAAACATCATTCCCTCACATATCAGTGCTGGGAATTAAAAGACATCAGTATAATTAAGGAGAAAAAAAATCCATAAACCCCCGCTGTCAGAATAATTTCTGTACTCTTCACTGAAGAAGGTTGCTGGAGGGGAATTTCAGCATTAGCTCTTCATTGCCATCTTCTGGGAGAGACCCGAGTAGGTGAATTCTCTTTGGAGTACAGGAATGTTGGGTTTTTCCCTGGTTTCTTGGTGGTATGGCAATGAAAACACAACATCTGGGCTCACAGGTGCCTTCAGGGTTCAGGTTAAAGCAGTGCTGCCCCAGTTTCTGTAGTCCAGATCCTCTGAGGGCACATATTTAACCAAAATATTTTTGTGGAAGCTGTTTCTTTTGGCCATTTGGAATCAGAAAGGCTGTGTGGAGGTGGGTGCTTCTATTGTATTTGCGGGGTGCCCAGAGGAAAGAAGGAATGATGAGTCTGACTCCATGTTCTTAGAAGGCTAATTTATTATATTATGATACTAAATTATATTAAAGAAATTTATATGAAATTATGCTAGAGAATACAGAAAGGATACTTACAGAATGTTTAAAAGATAATAATGAAAACTCGTGACTCTTTCCAGAGCCTCCACACTAATTCTGATTTATTGACTAATCAGCTTGACCTTGATTAGTCAATAAATCAGAACAATTCACATGAAACCAATGAAACAACCACATGTTGGATAAACAATCTCCAAACACATTCCAAAGCAGCAAAACACAGGAGAAGCAAGTCAGATAATTATTGTTTTCCTTTTACTCCGAGGCGTCTCAGCTTTCCAGGAGAAGAATCCTGGGCACAGGGATTTTTCTAGAAAATATGACAGTGATATGCTTCCCTGGAATTAATTATCCCAACACAAATATTTTCTGTGGGACAAGCAGAACACAGATGTGACAAATCCATGAGAATGAAAGAGGGACCAACAGGTCAAGGGAGGGCAATTTGCTCTTGTGATGTCCTACCTGGGGTCCCCAGCATAAGGACATGGAGCTGCTGGAGAGAGTCCAGAGGGAGACCAAGCAGATGCTGCAAGGGCTGGAGCCCCTCTGCTCTGGAGCCAGGCTGGGAGAGCTGGGGGTGCTCACCTGGAGAAGAGAAGGCTCCAGGAGGACCTCAGAGCCCCTTCCAGGGCCTAAAGAGGCTCCAGAAGAGCTGCAGAGGGACTTGGGACCAGGGCCTGGAGGGACAGGACACAAAGAATGGCTTCCCACTGCCAGAGCACAGGGTCAGATGGGATATCAGAATCCTTCCCAGTGAGGGTGGGGAGGCCCTGGCTCAGGGTGCCCAGAGAAGCTGTGGCTGCCCCTAAGATCCCTGGCAGTCACCAAGGCCAGGCTGGACAGGGCTTGGAGCACCCTGGGGTAGTGGAAGGTGTCCCAGGAAGTCCCAGTGGAAGGTTCATATCAAGAGGTGGAACTGGATGAGTTTTAAGGTCCTTCCAACCCAAACCTTTTTGGGATTCTATGAAAACAGAGGGCTCTCACCTCTATTTCACACAGGAGGGTCATTGCAAATCTGAGCTTCCCAAATTCAGCTGTTCTGGGGCTGTGGATGCATCTGCCAGCTCCAGACACAGCTCTGCAGAGTGAGGTCCCCCCTGGATCCTTACCTGTGTGTCCCAGGCCATTGTTTTCTGTGGGAAATGGATTTGTGGAGAGTTCTCAGGGCCTGACAGAAGGCCTACACAATATGCAAACTTTGAGATAAGAAATGCTAACTTAGAAATGCCATGAAAAGGGACAGATGTTGAGAGAGAAATGGAGCTAGAAAAAAAATTCAAAAGATGGCCTTGCAAATAAGACTAGATACTTTGGAGAAATAGATGCATTGTAGTAGGACCCACAAAGGGTAGTTTTAGGTGATTTGAAGGCATCTACAGGATGGTGTGGCAAAAACATGATAGGCCAAGAAACACTTATAGTGCACTGTAATTAGGAAATAGTTGGCTTCTGATTATGATGGTGTGAATTATAACATCTGTATTGTCTCAGCCTTCACATAAGACTGAAAATGGAATAAAAGTTTTGAAAAAGCCTCTCAGTTGCCCCATCTCTGGGTCAGAAAAGGAGATTGTCTGAGAGTTTCCCACTGCCCATGAGGGATTGATGTGTTGGGCACACACTGGGGTGGTGTGAGGTGTTTTTGGGAAGGGCCAACTCATGTTCCAGGGAAAGGCAAGGGAGTTCACAAGAGGTCACTGTCCCCCACCAGCTGCTGGGAAGTGACATTTCAGCTGCTGGGAATTGCTGTGGCAAGTCCATGTCCTTGGCCAGCCGGTCTGTGGCAGCTCTGTCACTCACAGAATATATAAAAACAGTTGTTCTTCACATCACTGTGAAGAACCCCTGGAGTGGAACCAGGTAGGACCCACTGGCCCCTCTCTCCTCAGGTCCTCTTGGGTGAGCTAAAGGTGCAGTTTTCACACCAATTTCAACCAAAGAGGAGAAAACCACCTAATTTTTCATAAAATTTGTTGCTTCTCTGAAAAGAAATTAATCATCCAAGATGTAGAATATTGCAGCTTAATTAAATCCCCATGAAAATCTGAAATGGTCAGTGCTTGGTATTTCAGTAATGCATTTGGCTGATTGTTATACCCTGTGATGGTGATTCTCAATTATTAAATTAGTTAGTATTATTTTCCAAAGATAGGTGGAATCTTCAGTGAGAAATTATGGTGGAGGGACAATCCAGGGCCTCCAGGATGGGTAGATGGCTGTTTAGGTTTTCTGGAAAGATATTTCAAGGAGTAATTACTGGCTTGTAAGATAAAAAATTACCATTATTTGAGTAATTAAAGCTTTTGAGTGGTTATATTCAAATAAATAGGAAAGGCTTAACTTATTAATTAAATAAAATTGATATTTTAGTAATGAAGTAACTTGCTTTGAACATGAAGTACTGCACTGTATGAGCTGCCATGATTAAAGTTAACTCCATCCCAGCCAGACTCAGCAGAGTTGCTCAAATAAAAAATTAATAAAAATATTTATAGTCATAAATACATTTTATCAATCTTATACAGGATGCTTTCAAATTTATTTTTCCTTAAAAACTGTTATTTCTGTAGATTCATTCTAGAACATTTACTCTATTACATAAATGCTAATTTTATTTAAAAATTGAAGATAATTTGTCATTAATAGTGTTTGTGGTGGGTGATGATAAATGCAGGTTAAATGCATGACTTTTGTATTTTTGGTTTTTTCTTAGCATAGGTTTTATTTGGTGGCACTGAATTTTGACATGAAGATCTTTTCCTTTTTCTTTGCTGTTCTCCTCTTTATGCTCCAGGGCACTTCAGGTAAGAGTTAAATAAACTCTAAGGAAATGCAGAGGGAAAATTGTGAGAATGGAAAAAAGATAGGAATTAATAAAAACAGAAATAAGAGGAATCGGAATAAGAGAAAATAGAAATAGAAGTAGAAATAGAAATAATAGAAATAGAAATAGAAATAGAAATAGAAATAGAAATAGAAATAGAAATAGAAATAGAAATGAAATATAAAGAGGTTTAGTCCCTTTTGCCTAAAGTTCTGCTGGTGTGTTGAGCACATTTTTAGCAGTGACCAGACACCAACTGGGCCCATTGGATGTGCTGAACCCTCCCAGTTTGGAAAATAAGGGAATTTACGGTGTGAAGTGACCAGACTGCAGGTGAACTTCAAGACTGCTGCCATGCTATAACCTGGATTCTTGGTCTTCTTTGGGAAGGAAATCACGACTCTGCATTGTTTATTTTCCATTGTGCCCAGGTTTCCTGCGTGCCCCCAACACTGAGGTGCAGTGCAGACAGGCTGGGGGCGTCTGTTCCAGCCAGCGCTGCCCCCTGCCCCACACGAGACCCTTTGGAAGCTGCCAGCAGGGAATTCCCTGCTGTAGGACCGTGGTGAGTCCAGGATGTGATGGATCACACACACACAAAAGGGCTTGGATTGGACAGGGCCTGTCAAGGTCATCTTTTCCACCCCCATTGCCATGGACACCTTCAACAAGATCCAGGTGCTCCAAGCCATGTCCAACCTGGCCTTGAGCATTTCCAGGGATTTCTTGGGGTTTATTACTCATTTATTACTCATTTTTGGACATCTGCTCTGCCCTTTAGATGGAAAATTCCTCCAGCACAAGCTGGCAAAGAGCAGAAACTCTGCACACTCAGATTTCCTGAGGATTTCCTCACTGCTTCCTTCTGTAGCATTATTGGTGCAGCTCAAGTGCCTCGTGGGGAAGATCACAGTGAAAGATCACCTCTTTGGCAGAGAGAATTAATTAGCCAGAAATTAGCTCTTTTTGCTGCTGTTCCCATTGGCTGGTTCAAGCTGCTCATGATGAGTAGTACTGGCTTCAAAGGACACATCTCTCTATGTGCTTGCAATCCTGAAACTTGGGATTTTTGGGTCAGATTCATAGAAAACCAGCATGTTCCACCTTGCAAAGGCTGCCTGGTCCCATGGTCAGAAGAACAGCAGGAAAATAATTTTGTTCTCCAAGATTTTTTTCCTATGTTCCTCTTCTAGACAAAATCAAAATATCTGGTCTAGTGAAAGGTGTCCCTGCCCATGGCAGGGAACAGAGGGTCTTTTAGGTCCCTTCATATCAAAATCATTCTTTAATTCTGTGATTAATTTATTCTTTTTCCCCTCAAATTCCTTACTGGAATCCTAAAGTTCACCCCATATCTTTATTCCAATGTGAAACTGCAGCAACAAATATCCCTGAATATTTACACTCTGCCTCCACTGATTCTAACATTTAATTTTCTGTTTCTTTTATTCTTTGTAAACTGCTGCAGACTCTTTTATTTTTGGAGACTCTTACTTAAACTCTGTTTAATATCAGTAGGAAGAGGTGTTAAAAACAAAACTTGAGCAGCAGAATCTCTTTTCCATAGTAAAAATTCCAAGAGGTGGAGGAAGGTTCAGGCACAGAGTGTGGTCAATACATTGTTGATAAGGTAGAAAAGCAATTTATGATTAAAATTCAGCAGCAGCAGGTCTGTGATTATCCTGAAGAGTTGGATTCAGGAATATCACTCCTTGGTGCTCATTCAATCCCTTCTGTGTATTTTATTAAATTCCTTTCCTGGTTGTAAGGAAAAAATCTAAGAGTTTCTTCCCTTTTTTATTTTGCAGTATGATTAATGACCACTGACATCTCAGATGGGCTAACCAGAGCTTCTGGCAACTTAAGGGATGTATCATCTCACTGGAAAATCTGGAATTCTGAGCAGAAAATATGCATTTGACACATGCAGGCACACAACACCATGTGAACAGAAAAAGAACAAATCCCTCCACAAGCAGCCTTAATGATCTGAAGAAACTCCCAAGAAATTATTGAAAAAACCAATACTTTTCATTTTTAAAAATGTTTTGCTGCTGAAATTTTATTGTGTCAACCAACATCTGTCCCTGAGAGGTCACCAGCATTCGGGGGTCTGTGCCCATGAGAGGATGCAAAGTTCTTCCTTTAGCTCTCAGAACAACTATTTTATTATTGTTATTATTATTATTTTCCTTTTGGAGTCAGCAATAATGTGACTAATGCCAGAATGCTCAGCTAAGGTGTTTATATTTCATAGTCTATACATCTCAATAAATTTTAATAAACTTGCCCTGGAAGATCTGTGTTTGATCCTTATCCCTGTGAGGAACGATCTCCTTATTCCTGCGAGGAATTCTCTTGCTGTGAGCTTTTGTTGGAGGGTCTCACCTGGAATCAGTGTGAGATGTACCTTGTGGTAAATTTACCCAAGGAAAGGGGAGAGGAAAACAAATCCATATGACAAGGAATATGTCCTTGTCCTAATCATTATTAATTTAACCAAGAATAACATCAAGGCCAGGTTGGACAGGACTTGGAACAACCTGGGACAGTGGAAGGTGTCCCTGCCCGTGGCTGGGGTGGAACTGGATATCTTTAAAGTCCTTTCCCACCCACACCATTCCATGATTCTCTGACTCTCCAAACCCAGTGTGATGAGGCCAGTGCAGAGCTGGCACAAACTGGTCAGGCTGAGCACCCATGGAAGTCCTGAATCCATCCAGGAGCTCCTGGCATGGAGAGCAAGGACACCTTTAGTCACCCCCTGTCCCAAATTCTTGTGACCTTTGCACTGGGGGTGTTAGGGATGGGGAAGGGATGGAGGTGATGAGTCCTGGTGATGAGAATCCAGGCTGATGGACACACAGCCCACTGCCTCCAGACAGAGCAGTGCTGGGAAAAACAGCCTGACCAGTCTGGGATCCAGAGAAATTAAATTCCATGGACATGATGCTGGTCTACACTACGTAGAGACAGCAGGAGCAGGATCTTGTGAATGTGGTCACACAGTTTCAAGCACTTCTGCCACCCTGAAATTTCAAATATTTCAGGATGGGCTGGCAGATGCAGCCCTGGAGAGGAGTAGAGGACTGAGCCTGTCTCCTGAATCCCAGCTCTGGGCTGGAATGGCAGCTGGAATGGGCTCTAATGCTTTTCCAGTTATTAATATAAATGTTGCCACATAAATCATTGCAACACAGAGCGATTTAACAGGACTTGATGACACATGGACTTAAGGTATTTAAATAAAATTCATTTACAGGCAGATTTTTATAGACAACAAAACCGAGAAAATCCACCCTGACATACATGAGCAGGTATCAGCAACGTGGTTTCACAAGAACTCGCTTTTATTAGAATTGAAACTGCAAATATCTTTATTGGACAAGAACTCCTCTGCAGATGTTCTTGTGCTCCTGAGGGCCCCATGGGAAAGGCTCCCCAGGGCACTGAGGAGAGGATCCATCGATGTCAAGAGATGGGAGATGTTTCAGATGTCCAGAGCTCTTGTCTGAGTGGTCAGTGAGGTGTCAGATTTAGGAGCTGGGTGTCCTGCAGAGAAAATTCAGGTGCTTAGCTCATCCACCAAACAAATAAATTACACCTCAACACCTCCCACTGCTGGAGACATCAGGGACCACATGAGGGTAAAGACAGCTGGAGACTGAGCTGGACCTGTGTTTCTGGCCATAAGACAATCCAGATAAAATAGAAAATGAGGCTGTCACCTCTCAGCACACACCACAGCTGCTCACTTGTGGCTGCTGATGCCCAGAATACCAGGGACACCTTCCACTATCCCAGGTTGCTCCAAGCCCTATTCAACCTGGTCTTGAACATTTCCAGGGATGGAGCAGCCACAGCTTCTCTGGGCACCCTGTGCAAGGGCCTCCCCACCCTCACAGGGACAAATTTCTTCCTAACATCCAATCCAGATCTACTTTCTGTCAGATTGAAACCATTCCCTCTTGTCCTGTCACTTTTGCAAACAGTCTCTCTTTTCCTCTGAAATACTCCAACACTACAAAATCTCTGTTTTGTTTTCACCACACACCAACCCCAGCAATTAGCAGGTACTTTTTGGATATTTAGCGGCTTTGGAGAAGGGGCTTTGATGCTGAAAAGGGGATAAGCCCAGTGATTCTGCTGCTTTTGATACAGCAGCACTTCCCCAAAGGAATTCCTCTTACCATTTGCAGCATCTTAGCTTCCCACCGCGGCAGGTCCCGATGTCAACCAGAGGAGCAGAGCAGGGCACGAAGGAGCAGGAGCCCCGGCTCTGCCTGCAGGCCAGGGTGTCAGAGGTTTCCTGGCTGTAAGCTGCAAAAAAATATGGAAAATTCATGTTTGTTGGTTCTGGCAGAGGACTGGGGACTTGAGGCATGAGATTTACCTGGCACTGTGTTAAGGTTTTGTCATCAAATTGGATTCCATCCCTAATTTGGAAAACACCACAGCTTTATTCTAAATCAGGTCTCTAACATTTCAACCACTTTGGCCCAGTGGTTCTTGAGTCCTTGCTCTTAATCACATATTGCTCAAGGATTACGTTTTTGATGCCACTCAGCTGATTTTACCTTGTTTTCCCTTATGTCTTAAATTTAAAAGCCCTGTAGTGTTTTATATAATCTTATGAAGATTATAATGTTTTATATAATATATTATATATATTATATTTATTATATAATATATAATATATAATATATAATATATAATATATAATATATAATATATTATATTATATATTATATATATTAATTATATATTATATAATTAATATATAATTATATTAATAATTATAATTAATAATATACTATAATTAATAAAATATAATATATATTATATGTAATGTGTAATTATATGTTTTGTCTTATATTTTTAATATAATATCATATATCATATATTATAGTGTATATTATATATATTGTATAATTAATAATATAATATATATTGTAGAGGTTTATATAATCCTTATGAAGAGATAGAAAATAACTGGTGGCTCTTTCCCCAGAGATTCTACTGGAATTGTGCCAGTCCTGCAGCCATCTCAGTGGTCACAGGGTGTTTTGATATAAATAATACATTTTGTCGTGCATGAAGTAGGAAAAGCCCAAGAAGGCAATCCCAAAACATGTAGTAGAGATTTTGTCTCAATGGTTCTACATTTTTTTCATTGAGTAAACAGACATTTGAAGATCTAAGAAAGCTGATACAAGTTTGAGACTACTGCAAATCAAATTAAGACAACTTCAGCTACTTCAAAGACACCCAATTAACCTGGAATGATACATGTGCTCCAAAACCACTTAATGCACGTGGCCAATACCGAGTTCAGGCAAAAAGCAACAGTCAGGATAACATTTTTCCCAAAAACAGATGAGGTGTCCTAATCTAGAATGCACAGTTAAGGACATCTGGGTGAGAATGTGAGAAGAGAAAGCTCTCATGTTGCTGGGTTACATCTTTAGTATTATTCTAACAATTGCCTCAATAAAATCCTCAGGGAATTGGAAAAGGGTCCTTGGATCCCCCATGACCAGCGAGTCCAACCATCCCCAGCACTGCCAAGGCCACCACTGACCCATGTCCCCAAGTGCCAGATCCACATGGCTTTTAAATCTCTCCAGGGATGGGGAATCCATCACTGCCCCAGACAGCTGTGCCAGGGTTGGAGAATTTCTGATGTACGAATGTTTCCTAATATCCAATCTAAACCTCCCCAGGTACAACTTGATGTCATTTTTTATTGTCCTGTCCCTGTTCCCCGGGAGCAGAGCCTGATCCTCTTGGTTGTCCCCTCCTGTCAGGGAGTTGTGCAGAGCCACAAGGTACCCCCTGAGCCTCCTTTTCTCCAGGCTGAGCCCCTTTCCCAGCTCCCTCAGCCCCTCCTGGTGCTCCAGCCCCTTCCCCAGCTCCATTCTCTTCCCTGGACACACTCCAGCCCCACAATGTCTCTCTTTCCAGGAGGGTCCCAGAGCTGACCCCAGTGCTGGAGGTGCTCCAGCAGCACCAGCACAGGGGATGGGCACTGCCCTGGCCCTGTTACCACCCCAGTGCTGGGACAGGCCAGGTGCCTTTGGCCTCTTGCCCACCTGGGCACACCTGGCTCATGTCCAGCTGCTGCCAGCAGCACCCCCAGGGCCTTTTGCAGTTTTTGAGCCACTCTGCCCCAGCCTGGAGCTGCAGGGTTTGATGTGAACAGCACTTGGCCTTCTTGACCCTCACACAATTTGCCTCATCCCATGGATCCCGCCTATTCAGATCCCTCTGCAGAGCCTTCCTGCCACCCAGCAGATCAACACTCCCACCTAACCTGGTGTAATCTGCAAATTTGCTGAGGTTTCCCTCAGTCCTCTCATCTGGATCATTCATTAAGATACCAAACAGGACCAGCCCCAGTACTGGGGAGCACCACTGGTGTGTAAGCCTCAGTTGGACTGAACTCCATTCCCTACACCTCTCTAGGCCTGGCCATCCTAATAGCTTTTAACCCAGTGAACAGTGCACCCATCCAAGCCAGGAGCAGCCAGTTTCTCCAGGAAAACTCTGTGGGAAATGGTGTTGTAGATTTAACAAAATCCAGCTAGATACCTAATCCACTAAATGGGACATCTTGTCATAGAGGAGATCAAGTTGGTCAAGCAGGATCAGCTTTCCATGGACCAGCTCTGGCTGTGCCCTGGGTGTTCTGTACATGCCACATGAAGGCATTCAAGCTGCTCCAAAACTTTTTCTGGCACCAAAGTCAATACAGGATCATCCTTTTTTTCTCATTACATGCTAGCAAGAAACCATCAGTATGACTATCAAGAACCTTGAATTGATAGCTTGAAAATCAAGACAATGACCAGGGAAGGGGAATTCTAACAGGAAAGGGATGGATTCCAGGAGCAGAGAGGTAATCTGACCCTCAGCACTGGGATCTAATGAACTTCTCTGCATCTTCATCCTTTCAGCCTCCATCTCATCTCTTTTCAGCCTTACCTGGAGCAGCCTGGAAGAGGAAGAAGAGAACAGCGACGAGGAAGAAGAGGATTCTCATGACTGGCAGCTGGCAGCAAGGCAGCTTTGGCAGGGATGGAGACAACACCAGTGTGAACAGAAGCTGTCCGAGACCGAGCACAGGCCGTGCCTCTGCTTATAAAGGCTCTGGGACAGAACAAGGGGGTGGAGGAGTGGCTGCCTGGAGAACAGAGAGTTCATTGCCCTGTTCCCATGGAGATTGGTGAGGTAGGGAGGTGTTGCAACCTCTCACATTAGGAGATGCCCAACCTGAGCCGTGACCATGTCTTGCTGGCTGACCCGTGCCAGCTGGTGGGCTGTGCCCTGGGAGGGCAGGGGATTGGAGCAGGAGGGAGGTGGGTTCCTGGGATCTGCAGGGCTGTAAACCATGCAGAACTGATGGTGCCCTGTGGCTCTTGGTCATGGTCTTGTGCCAGCTTGTCCTCCCCCTCAGCCACCAGGCAGGGTGAGCAAAGGAGAAAACGCCTCCTTGGAGGCAAGAGCATGGAGTGACAGGGCAAGGGACAATGGCTTCAAGCTGAAAGAGCAGGTTTAGGTGAGATATTGGGGAAAACTCCTTCATTGTGAGGGTGGTGAGACAATGGAACAGATTGTTCTGAAAAGCTGTGGCTGCCCCATCCCTGGAAATGTTCAAAGATGGGGTTTGGAGCAACCTGGGATACTGGAAAATATTCCTACCCAGGCAGGGTTTGGAATAGGATGATCTTTAAGATCCTTTCCAACCCAAACCATTCTGTGATGATGGAGAAAAATGCAGGAAAGGATCACAGATTTAATCCTTGCTTGGGTTGGAGTTGTAGGACTGCAGCAGAAGGAGGCAGAGTAGGGCTGAAAGGGTCATGGATATTCCTGGTTCTGGCTATGAAACTGGAACTCCCAGGAGTTTTCCAGCATGGTTTATTCAGCTCAGTCACTCTCTGTAGCTTTTATTTGTGACTTTAGCCATGGATTTGTACCAAATGTCACAGAAGTCATTAAACAGAAAGAACTGGAAGGGACACCTCTGTGTGTTGTGCCACGCTATATTAGGAGATTGGTCCTAATTCCCTCCAGCAACCCCAAAGATCTGTCTGAAAACAATGATATCATAGTCTCAGCCTCCCAAATCTAGTCTGCATGGTGTGTCTAAAATTACTCATTCTTGGCCAAATTTTCTTGATTTAATGACATTTTCCCTTGCTGTCAATCACCTTGCTGAATGTGTTTATGAAGAGACACATCTCTCTGATTTCACAGATTCAACATATCAAATCCACTTCTGTCTGGTGTCTGCACCTCTCTTATCACCTTGTAACTTATTTCTGTATCTGAAAATAAAATCTAATGGTTTTTTTTTCATGCATGTGAAGGTCCAGCCTTATCTAAAATGGACCAGAAGAAATGCCACCAGAACTCTGTCAAGATCTCTTAACCCTTGTACCTGTCACCAAGAAATGCCACTCCTGTGACATATGGGAACTTCAAGTGAATTTTTTTCAGTGAAACAGGACAAACCACAAATCATCAGTGAAACAAAGTCACGAGGGTGATTAATTATTTACTGCTTCAGTCAGAGCAGCAAACTGAAATGAGGGAGGGCAAGAGCAGGGGTCAGCTCTGGCTGCTCACAGAGGGCAGGGAGGTTTGTGCCTGTTAAACCAGCTGCTGCAAGTCGGGTGGAGGGCATAAAAGGGTTTCAGGTTTATAAAAAAACCCCATTTATTCAGTATATCAGGGCTAGAAACAAGCAAAAATATCCTTGTGGATGGATGAGGAGGTTGAAGAGGGGCAACAGGATGACGGCAAAGAAAACAAATTCCCGCTCATACTTCATTGAGCCCACATCCTTGGGGAACATTGTGAGAAAATTATCCTTCAGACCTCTGCCAGGAGCTGTGAGAGCTGGGGTGGGCAGTGATGGGTTAGGGAAAGGCCCTGTATTTTCATACACATGAAAATAATGTATGTATTTTCACACACACATTTAGAGCCTGAGCCAGAAACTCAAGCTGAGGCTGTTGCTATCATCTCTCCTCCATTTCCCTCCTGGATATAGAAGTTTCAAGAAGCCAGTCATTTATATTAAATCACTTTGTGTCTCTGTGTGCCTGGAATTTTATTTAAAGAGAGTCTTAGGGGACACTGACTATCTCCCTGATGCCTGATTTGTGATCCAGGACATGGACACAACCCCACAACCCAAACCACTCTGAGCACCTGCACAAGGTTTCAGACAGGCAGCACTGTTGCAGACAATTTTTATGAAAAATCCTTTCCTTAGGATTTTTTCTCCTGAGAAGCTGAGAGGCCTCAGGATCAAAATGTAAACATTGATTATCTGCTGCTCTGGAGTGTAACAGGTGCATCTGTGATTGGTCTCATAGAGTTGTTTCTAATTAATGGCCAATTACAGTCAGCTGGCTCAGACTCTCTGTCTGAGACAGAAGCTTTTGTTATCAGTCTTTCTTTTCTATTCTTAGCCAGCCTTCTGATGAAAACCTTTTCTTCTATTCTTTTAGTATAGTTTCAATGTAATATATATCATAAAATAATAAATCAAGCCTTCTGAAACATGGAGTCAGCTCCTTTGTCTATTCCCTCATCCAAGAACCCCTGTGAACACTGTCACACAGCACATCCACCTGCACCCTCAACTTCACTTCTGGAAAGACAAAAAGAAAGAAAAAAAGTGGAATCCATGATCTTAAAACACAGCCAACTGTAAGGAAACCATCAAGTGTGAAACTTGTAGAAATAACAGAATTTAATGGAAAAGAGAAAAGTGCTTTTCTACTCCTTGCACAATCCCCCCTCCTGCTTGTCCCAGGCAGCACGAGGGGCAGGGATGTTTAATTTGGGGAGTGAGGCTGCTGAGCAAACCCTGCTGGGCCATGATGTCACAGATGGTTCAATGCTCTTTGAGATCAAACAATGCCAGGGAGAGGGAAGGAAAGGGGGAATGGCTCCAGCCTCCTCATCTCCCTCCCCCAGACCAGCTGGAGAGTGACAGCAATGCCTGTCCCAGGTCCAGGCTCCATCCATGGAAATATAAATGTACCTGGGGTGATAACAGCCCCCTTGAAGTCTGCTTGGCACCAGGGAAAGGGAGCTTGGACACGGTGCTCCACTTCTTCCTTCTTCTTGAGGACCAGGAAAAGATGCTCCAAACAGTCTCCACTGAACAGAGAAATCATGGAGGCTTGACTGACAGGAAGCTGTTGATCTTGAGGTCTCTGTTGGAGATATTATTATAACATTTGACCTGGTGGCCAAGCAGTGGCTGGTGGATTTTTTATGGGACCTGTCCCTTTGAAGGAAAATAATTTTGTCACCCAGAAAGAGCAAATTAATTTGTTTGGCTTACTGATCCTTCAGGGAGCTTGGTAAATTTGCCTTTACACCTTAAGAAATCACCACCCGTGGTCTGTATTGTGGACTGTGGGGAAATCAGTGCAAATATCTTTGGCTCTGAAGAAGTTTCTCTGCTTTTAATTACAACTGATGAGCAGCTAATCTGCCTGATCAGAAAGGGAGGATTAATTTAGTGACAGTCTCCTCTGTTCCAGCAATAAATAAACAGCCAGAGGCAAGAAGTGGTGTTGAGTTCCCCTGTCCTGAAGTTAAGGGCATGGAACAAGGGACAGAGAGAGGGACCAGTGTTTGCAGCCAGTGAAGGTGGCAGTGGGCAGAGGGTACACGATGTTTGTTCCTCTTGACAGAGCACTCAATAAAGGCTGCTCATGCATAAAACTGATTTTCAGTGGGAAACTCCAGCCCTAGTGACTGAAGAGCCTGCCCAAGGCCAGTCATGGGACCACCTCCAGTCTGTGTCCTGGCCATGGGGCAGAGCAGGGAGGAGGATAAGTCACAGATAGCAGATTTTTGGAAAGCCGTGTTCCAGTCATCATTTTGAAAACAGATGTGTTCTTCAGGTCACCAAGGATGAGTTTTTCTGAGGTCCAGCATCAGGTTTGGAAGAGAAATATCAACCAAAACAATCCTTTTCTCCCATAACTTGAACACTATCAGCGAGTTTGGTTTGAGCGGCTGCCCTGCCAGCCCTCTGTGGGGAAACACCAATGGTGTCCTAGCAGACAAGTTCTCAATAGACATGGAATGAGGAAATCCTTGGGGAGAACTCTCAGTGGTCACTGCAGGAGAGAAACAGGGCAGGGAACTGTGATGGGAGAAGCAGATCCCTGTAGGGCCATCAACAGAGGAGAGCAGTGGGAGCTGTCTCACATGAGGCCAAAGCCAGGCTCCATTCAGGCTCATGGCAACTGCAGAGGTGAGATGGGCACTCAAGGGGCTCCATAGAAATTGGGCAAAAAAGGAAGAATGAGCCTGGAGTGAGGGTGGCTGTCAGAACCCAGGAAATTCCTGTGGCTCCCCTGGAGGATTCGAGCCCCTGCCCAGGGGGGCTCAGAGACCCTGGCACAGAGCCCAAGACCCCTGTGCCTTGGATTTAGCCCTTGGAAAAAGCAATCACCAACCTTTGTATGAAGGATTACAAGCCATGAAAGTTTAAGTAGAATGATAGTGAATTTATCAGGGGTGAAAAATAGATTTTTGGGGTTTTAGAATGGGGATTCAGGGGGCAAGATGGAGGAATCTGGGCGTGTCCAGTCTTTTTCCTTCTTCTTCTTGGCCTCCATCTTCTGCTGTGATGGTGGCACTTTTAGATTGGTTTAGAGTAGAAGCTCACTGTCTAACATAGGTGATAGGTATTGGAAAGTTATTGTGAATATTGTATACATCGTTTTTAGTATAAAAAGATAACACCGCCTCTGAGGCAGGCAGAGTGCCTTGGACTGTCTGGCTGAGTGGACCTCGGCTGGACAGGAGAAAGAATTTTATAGATAAGAAACAATAAACAACCTTGAGACTGAGAAATTAAGAGCTCTGACTCCTTCTTCAACAACCAGGCTGGGAAAAGAGACTTTCTGATGTATCTTGGGATCACTGTGACCAGCTAGAGATCCCAAGAGGTGGCTGCTGGGCTGAAATGCCAGACCTTGATGGGCATAAGGTCCAGCATCCAGAGACAGAGATGGAGACAATCCCTTTTGGAATAACACCTCTGTGATTCACACACCAGACATGTGTTTCATTGGGGTAGCAGGGAAATCTGAGGCTCAGTCTGTTCTGCATTTATCCAGATTTAATAGTAGAGATTTTCTTCAGGATGTTGTGGTTTAACCCAAGCCAGAAATTCAGCCTCAGACAGCTCTTGCTCACTTCTGCCCTGGTGGAATGGGGAGAAAATCAGAAGAGTGAAAGTGAATAAACTTGTGGATTGAGATAGGGACAGATTAACAGCCAAAACAAAATCTATGCAAGCAAAGCAGAACAAGTAATTTATTCGCCACATCCCATGGGCTGGCAGCCATCCCCAGGAGAGCAGGAATCCACCACAGGTAACAGTGACTTGGGAAGAAAAACTCCATCACTCCAAGTGTCCCTTCCTTCCTTCTTTGTTCTTCCTGCAAGTTTTATTGCTGAGCATGACCCCACATGGTCTGGAGTATCCCTTGGGTAACCTGAGGCCAGCTGTCCTGGCTCTGTCCCCTCCCAAATCCTTGTCACCCCCAGCCCTCTCGTTGGTGTGGGGAGGAGTAGAAAAGGCCTTGACTGAGCCCTGCTCAGCCATAACAAAAAATCCCTGAATTATCAGCACTGCTGATAATTCAGCACAAACCCAAACCACCACTTCATACTGGGAAATAAATTAAATCCATCCCAGCCAAAACCAGCACACAGAAGGAACTTGAGGGACATAGAACAAATCATCACTGTCTGCTTTGTAAGTTTGGACATGTCCAGGCTGTGGGCAGTGAGATGTTCTTGCTATGGTGTGTTCTTTAAATACTGAATTTTGTGACTGTTGTTAAAAACAGGTCTGATGTTTTATATCCCAGTCTATACATCACCCAAAATCTTGTCTCTGTGGAGGGATAGTTCCGACCCCATTGTTGTGTTAATAAATTCAGGGGTGTGTGTATTTTTAATGCTTATCTATTATCTATTATCTATTTTATTATATGTTATGTATTATGTGTTATATATTAAATATTATATATTATATGTTATATATATAATATTATATATTGCATATTATGTATTGTATATTGTATATTACACATATATATATATGTATCTAAATTGCAATACTGCTGGTGTTTATTGATTGCCATACAATTATCCTCTGTGTCAAGAGTTGCCTGTAAAGTTCTTCCCACTCAGTTTTCATTCCTGTCATCCTAAATTTTATTACCATTTTCATTCCAGTCATTCTAAATTTTATTACCATTTTTTATTACCATCACCAAAACTGGTTGCTCCTTTAGTCATTCCCTTTCCCAAATCCTTTGGATTTTTATGTGAGACTGCACAGACTCACTTCTTTAAAAAAATACTTTTAAAGAATTTAAAAATTCTTTAAAAAATCACTCTGAGCCTTGGGTCAAAACCAGAGAGGAAATTTCTGTGAGTAACAGCAAAGATCACGGGTTTTGGTTCAAGAAAACCTTTATTTTCATGTGCGAATAAAATAATAATATATATATTGCTTCACATCCTCCAAGAGCTGCATGAACCTGAAGTGATTGAACCTCCAAACACCCCTGTGAGGTAGGCTGGAATAGGTGGCCAAGGAGCCAAAGTGGCTTGAGTATTAAAAGCAAAAAGGGAGTGACTTCAGCGAGGAAAAACCCAGATCTCCAGAAGCGGTGTACTAACAGGACATGCCCTCTGGAAGCTTCTTTTAAAGCTCATTTGCAGGAGGCTTTAGACAGAGGAGGAATCCATGAAAATCAGCTCCTCAAGGCAGTGGAAATGCTGCTGGTTCAAGGGCTCTGATCCAGGAAAGCATTTTCTTCTTATTCTGCCAAAACCCTGCGAGGATAAAAAGGGTCTTGTTACTGTGCTGCAGTTCCACCTCAGTTCATTCCCTAAAAGCCTCAGTACCTTCCAATTACCTTTCAAAATGAACCTACAGAGTGGGTCCAGCCTGCAGGTTTAAAAATCTTCATCTCTGTGTGTGTTGGGTGTCCAGGTCTGCAGATAACCAGTGTATAAAACTGTGGCCACTGACAAATGAGTTATATGACCACTTGTAATGACATTTTTTATTCAGTTTGCACAAAAATAAAAAATTGAGGATTTGATATAGGGGCTGAACATATGAGTTTAGTGCCATCTGAAGTGGTCTGGGGTATCTTCTTGGCCTCAAGACATCTCTCTTTTCTGAAAATCTTTGTTTTCCCTTAGAGCTAACTCAGCCAGATACATTGATATGACTTAAATACTCCAAGGCACCTCAAATGGCACTAAATATCTCAATGTATCCTGCTGAATCAAGCCCTTCGTGTCTAAATTCCAAGATTTGTTTTCAAGCAACCTGAGCTGGAAAAAAAAATTTATATTGTACTTCAGAATACCCTGTTGGTTTTAACTTCAACTCTTGTATTGGTCAGCTCAGCTGAAAATCAAAGAGACAATATATAAACTTTAATCCTGAATGCTAACATCCATCAGTATCAGGTACATTTTTAAAGAAAGAGTATTTCTGTAGGAAAATTACACCTGAAACCAGACTTGAGAGGTCTTGTTTCTTTCCCAGGCTCAGTTTCCTTTTTGTCAGGTCTAACAGATTTTCTGACAGAAATTTGGTGTTGGAGTTCTCCCATCTGCTCCTCCCAGTCCATTTGCTATCAGTGGAAATTGCTTCCCAGGGAGCATGAGTGGCCACAGAAACTGAGGGATCACATCACTGCTTTGTAAAATCATCTAATATCAAGTTCCTTCTGTTCCATTTGCTTTCCTGAATTCCCAAATGCATCCTTAGCATCTTATTCTCCTGGCAACAAACCTGTCCTATTATTGGAATTACTTGGGTTTCCTGAAACCACTGAGGATCCCCATTTGCTGAATAAATGTATAAAACTTTTTTCTAGAACCACCTCATCAGATTTCTTCAGTTTCTGGGAACCTTTAAGCCTTGGCAATTCTATAAATAACAGAATCACAGAATAAGGAGTTCTGGGAAATTCAGACATCACAGATCTGAGCTCTCCCTTTGTTTTGAGCCAAGGTCTGTCCTGTCACATCAGTGGCTGGGGATCTGCCTGAACATCATGGCTGGGATAAATTTTATCATCCCACCAGTCCTCTTCATCAAAGGTACAGGAACCTCTCCTAATCTGGTGCTGAATTTGTGGGTGTGAATGTCACTGCAGCTGGCAGGCATCATCTAGTGGCCATTAATTGAACAGAGTTATTCTAATAATTAATTAGATGGAGAACATGTTTTATTTTAAGATGAAAAGCATTCCCCAATGCATGTCCAAAACCTTAAGGAAATTAAAAAAAAAAAAATCTGGCTATCAGGGAAACTCCAGACATTATTAGAAAGTGGTTTCCAAGGTCAGAAATGAAATGCACACCCAAGTCTCCACCCACTGACAAATTCACTCCTCTTCACCTTTCTAAGAGCTGTGCAGTGGTGGAAGGAAGGAGAGATGGGGAGAGGTTGAAAAGCAAAGTTCTGTGAACACTTTCACCCCTTTTCTAGGTAAATTTTAAAATAAAACCAGACAAATGATAAAAAGCTTCCCCTAATGGGTATAAATGCTGTGAAATATTTTCCTAATAATTTATTGAAAAAACTTATTTATTTTCCCATAAAAATTCAAAATAAAGTGAAAAATACTTGGAATTCTTGGACATTTTGACCCTTCTGAACCCTTTCTCCCATACATAACTTCCACTCAAATGAATTTTCTCCCTAAACACACATCAACGTTATGCACGTGTTCCTCCTCCCTCTGGATCTTCCCGCCGAGGGTTGCCCTGCAAGCACCCCTAAAGTTTTGCTGATTATTCAGAGAAACAGGGAATGAAACAGGGAACCTTCTGAGTCCCCTGAGATGTTTGTCACCTACTTGGAGCAGCAGTTCAACAACCCCCCTTGGCACGTCCCCGTGGCAGCAAAGGTGGGTGGGCACGGCCCGGCACGGCAGAATTTTCCCTGGCCACGGCACTCGGCGGTGTCAGCAAAAAGAGGGTCTGCAGAACCTGTGGGGAGTGGCAGGAGTTAAAATCTCAGCTTTCTGCCTGAAATGATGAGAGGTAAATGCTCAACAAGTCATGTGTTGTCTTTTTTAGCAAGAGGGGCATCCTGAGCAGAGATGCTCCTGGTCCCACCACTGCACCACCCCTGTGGCATCAGATTTTGCCTTTCAGCTGATGGTGGCTTTTTGCCCCCCTGTGAACACTCTTCTGCTTACAAACCCTTTTGCTCTTTGTAGGAGTTTTGCTTCTCACCTGAAGTGGCCTGGAAGAGGAGGAGGAAGACAGCAAAGAGCAGGTAGAGGATCTTCATGGCTGTCAGCGGCTTGTGGATTGTGAGGTCCTGCAAAGCACCGGAAGGGCCAATGATGGCTGGAGCTGGCTTGAGCAAGGACTGGGACAGACACCTGGTATTTATAGGGCCCTTGGGGTTGTGCAAGTATGACAAGTCAATGAGTAACTGCCACGAACTTTCTGGAGAGGGACTGGACCCCTTATCACAGGTGGCAGTGAATGTGTTGCAATCCCCCAAGGGTGAATTTCCACTTCATGGGTCAGTTATATAATCTGACCATCAGCCAAGCCTGACTGAGCTGCATCAATTTTCATGGCTTTTGGGAACCTCTTCCCAACACAGGCACCAGGATGGGTCAGGGGGACTTGGAAGTCACAGAATCACAGAATGATGAGGTTGGAAGAGACCTCTAAGATCATCAAATCCAACCTATGCCCTAACACCTCAACTAAACTATAGCGCCAAGTGCCAAGTCCAGTATTTTTTTAAACACAGCCAGAGATGGTGATTCTACCACCTCCCTGGGAAGAGCATTCCAGTATTTTATTATTCTTTCAGTGAAAAATTTCTTCCTAATATCCAACCCATACCTTCCCTGATGTAGCTTGACCATTGGAGTGGGGACCCAGCTTTGACCCTGGGTTTGTCACTCACTGACAGTTCATGTCACATTTTGTCTCCATCTCTCCATCCCTGTAGCCAGGTGGATGATGTCAAAGGCAGAGGAAAGCATTGGGAAAGACTTGAGGTGATGCAACTGTTCTCTGTCACTTTTTAAGCAGATCTCAGGACAGCCTCCCCCACTGCAGGGAGCTGACACAAACCTCTCCCCCTCCCTCAGTCCTCACTTGTATCACAGAATCACAGAGCAGTTTGGGTTGGAAGGGACCCTAAAGATCATCTCATTCCAACACTCCTGCCATGGGCAGGGACATTTCCACTAGAACAAGTTGCTCCAAGCCCCATTCAGCCTGGCATTTCATCCCACATCATTCCCACTGCTCTACCTTCAGCCTTAAGGGGCAAATTCTGACCTCTTTGCATTCAGTTCGTTTGTCCATATTAAAAACTTCAGGAGTTAAGAGTTCTAACACTCACTAATCCATCTATTTTCCTTTAAAAGAAATAAACTATTTCATATACATGCACAAGTTTGTTATGCAATGCCAACTATTTCCCCTCTTATTGCCCTGAAAGGTTGGGAGAATGTGCTGATTCCACAAGAATCATGTCTGGCACAATGCTTTTGAAGGGCAACATCTTCCAGGTCTTCACTTCAGAGCATGATCCCTGTGGCTGTAAATTTTCTTAAAAGGAGATTAATGCAGGAAGGTTCTTCTTCACAAAATCCTGGGCTAACAAACAGCTTAAACACTGTCACAGCCAGGTGTTTCTGCAGTTCCTACCTCTGACATTCTGGTTCAGTGGTTTGCTTCCTTATTACCTCATTCATTATATTTAACTCAGAGTTAATGGCATTTTTGTTCCAAGAATTGTTCGAAGGATGAAAACATTACTGAGGTTTATGTTTAATTTGCACAGTAATGGGCCAGATCGAGCAGCTGAGAGAGAGGCAACAAGGTGAGTTTATGCAGCAAATACCAACAAGATAAACACTGATTTCCCTCTTCCACTCATAAAATCTAATTAACCAAGAAATGCCAAGTGCTCCTTTTTTGTCCCTCTTTTGTTTTTGTACCCTTGTCTGGAAAGTGATCTTTTCCCTTGCCAGCAACTCTTCAGCTTTCCCCATTTCTAATGGAGAACAAATTTAACTTGTCACCCCTCTCTTCTCTCTTTAGTGGGATACAGAGAGGCAAATGCCTGACCTGCCACACCAGCATGAATAAACAAAAAAATAAAATGCTTTTGTTTTTCTCAAGACCCTTTGAGATGTGAATTCCCCTCACCTGTCTTTCACACAGACAGAACAGTGTGGGAATGTCGTGCAAGTGGAAGCAGTTATCCATATGACATCCAAGTGAGGGAGGAGGGGTGTTTTTCTCAAATAAAATCCGAGTGTGGCTCTGGGGAAGGCTGTAATTACTTTTTGTTATTTGAAAAAGCTCCACTCACTTCCATGGCTTTATTTTCCCTCCTCTGGAACCGAGTCAACCTATTATTAAAGTTAAATTACATAATTTCATTTATATGGGTTGCCACAGCACTCAGATTTTGCTGAAACAAATTTTGCAGAAGAACAGCCCTCTAGGAAACAGGGAAGAAGATTTTTGCAATGAGGGTGGCAAAGCCCTGGCACAGGTTGCCCAGAGAGGTGGTGGATGCCCCTAGAAACAACCAAGGATGGGGCTGGGAACAATCTGGTCCAGTGAAAGGTGTCCCTGCCCATGGCAGGGGGTTGAAATGAGAGCTTTAAGGTCCTTTTCAACCCAAACTCTTCAAGGATTCCGTGATTCCATGATTCTATGGAAGTGACCAACACTTTGAGCCCAGCTAGCACTGGCAACCTGAAAATGTCACTCAGAGCAAGAGGAAAATTCCATGACTCTGAGTGCTAACAAAAACAAAGACAGGAGCAAACTGGTTGCTTAAAACCGGGCAAAACTTGTATAAAACAGGCAAGGAGCAGAACAATTCATGCAGCACAGCAGTGACCTGGGGCTGGAACGTGGAAGTGTGTGCATGGAACTCTATCCCACAGTACCCAGGGCCAGGATGAAGTCCTGGAGATCTCTGTTGAACATTAACTCCCACACATGAGCTGGGAATTCAAGGAGCTGAAAGAAGCTATCCCAGAGAAATCAAGCTCTCTAAGCAAAGAGGAGCTGGGGGGATTTTGCAATTCAATTTTCCTGAATTTTGCCCCAGCAGCCCCATTCCAAAGGTGATACTGCAAGGAAAATCTGAAATGTTGAGTGGGGAAAACCTTTGCAAAGAGCATTTCAAGCTGATTTTTTCAGTCTTCTGCAAAACAGGGGTTTTTCTTCTGTTGGTCCCTCCTTGTGTAGCAAACTACCCCCATAATAATTCACAGCAAGCACCATACATTATGTTATATAGGAGGGGTTTGCCTCAGTGTTTTCTCTTAAGATAAGTGTGATGGCAAATGAAAAGAAGTCTAAGAACTACTATGCTTTTGAGGCAGGTTGTTTAAAACAGGGTATATGTATTTGGATGGTGGCAAAACTTCCTTTTACCATTGTAAATATAAACATGCCTTAAAATCTCATAGGCACGTGGTTATTTAAGAAATCATGTGCTTATGTTCCATTAAAACCAAATGCATGTTAAAACATAATCCAGTATTCTCCTGGCTTTCCTAATGATAACACAAATCATTTTTATAGAATCATGGAAGGATTTGGGTTGGAAAGGACCTTAAAAATCATCCAGTTCCACCTCTGCCATGGGCAGGAGCACCTTCCACTGCCCCAGGTTGCTCCTTCTGGAACAGCCTGTTCTAATGGATGGTGGAACATCCTTGGAACTGTTGGAACAGGTTGGATCAGGCTTTGAGGAACCTGGGGCAGTGGAAGGTGTGCCTGCCCATGGCAGAGGGTGGAAAATGGATGGTTTTTAAGCTCCCTTCCAGCCCAAACCGTTCTGTGATTCCATGTTTCTACCATTTGACATCATCCTGCTAAAGGCATGTGGAAGAGGTTTTGCAGTGATTTCTGTGAGCCAGAGAGAACTTTGATAAGAGGATCCATGTTTACCCCTGAAAGAATTTTCTACCAAGGTTGTTGACATAGAAATCAAGAAAGAAAGAAGGATAAATAAGAGAAACCCGCAAGTACCTATTCCAATGAGCACTTTGTCTTTCGTGACCAATGAGCAAACTGAAAATTTATTAGTTTTGTAAGAATGTATAAAAAACATGCATGCTATGATAAAAACTGCTTGTAGCCTTCTGAAAATTGAGTGTGCTGCTTTGTGTTGTCTCCATTTCAACTATGACAAGGGCACAATGAGAATGGGAAAATGAGGGCCAAGGTTGCTTCATCCATGAAAATTTATTAGTGGGCATCCTCTAATGGACACACTTGGCTTTCATACACGGTATTCCTACACATCACTTGTCATTAGAGTGGTTTGTGCCATTTCCCATGGGCTAAATGGATGCACAGGGCAGGTTTCACCTCTCTTTCTCCATCAGTCCTCACTGTGCCTGACAACAGCCACAAAGGTCTCCTATTAAAGAAATACCCTAAAATTTTTAGATGAGGAGAAATACAAGAGATGAGTTAATGAATCCTGGTGTGTGAGACATTGGCTGGAGTCACTGGAAGGGCACAAGGGGAGGCCCCTGTACATTTCAGGTTCAGGGATGGGGCTGTGCTGAGGTCTGGGAACCTGATCAATCATTACCTGCCCTTGGCTGCTTAGATCTCAGCTGCTTGTGCCCTCCTGCTGCAATCCAGACACTGAGTCAATATAAAATAGAAATTCAAATGACAGCACTGAACACCAGCTGGGAGAATGCACTGTCCTCTGTGCCTCTCAGCTGAAGGGGAATTCCTCTGTGGAGGGGAGGGTGAGAAGGAATAATAATGAGTGTTTGAGAGGAAGGAGGAAGGCAGGATCTTCTGTAGGCTGTGGAGAAAAATTGGTGCTTCTCTGGTCCTGATGAGGAGCTCCCTGATGTGTTACACAGCCCTAGTCCTCATGCTTTTCCTAAAAAATACTGAGACTTCTGTGTGGATGGGATCCTACAGAATAAGCCTTAATTTTTAGAGTTATTGTACAGCTGATGACAAGCTAAAACACCAGAAGTGTCTTCATTAGACAGTGAGCAGGGTCTAAATGCTTCCCTCTGTGCATCATTTAAATGTTTGCTCCTGTGGTGTATTGGGTAGGTTCTGTTGCCTTTGGCACCATCATCATAATGAAAAACAGAATCATGAAACTCCACTGGTTCTTGTTTGTCACCATGATATTTTATGAAAAATCCTTCTGCCAGGATTTCTTCTCCTGGGAAGCTTCAGCTTCTTCCTGTTTTGCTGCTCTGGAATGTGATTTGGAGAATTGTTTACCCAGCATATGAATTGTTTTTAATTAATGAGCAATCACAGCCAGCTGTGTCAGGCTCTCTGTCACAGGTTTTTATTATCATTCTTGTCGAGCCTTCTGATGTATCCTCTTTCTTTCTTTAGTATAGTTTTAGTATATAATTTCTTATAACATAATATCATATCATATCATCTCAGCGTTCTGAGAAAATGGAGTCAAATTCTCATCTCTCACCATGTCCTGGGGACCCCTCACAACACCACAACACTTTTTAGGTAGGAAGGTGCTAGTGCTGCAGCCACAAGAATTGGATTCACATATATTTGTATCTATAATCAGTCAGGTCAGCATGGCATTGACCTTCTCCTTGCTCTCATCTGTAGTAGACAAGTCCCTTGTGCCTGCTACATCCAAGATCATATTGCAATTTATTGAGCTGCAGCTAATTCAGGAAGCAGAGTGTGAGCAGTGATTCAGGATGTGACCACTGAAAACTCATCATCCGCAATATTCAATTATTAGAACAGTTCTGACAGTTTTGTCCTCTGCTAGCCCTGTGCCAAAAATTCCTGGGCTGTTTCAGTGATTAGTCCTGGCTAGGAACTATTCCAGCAGGCACCTGGTGTGGTCACCTTGGACTAGAAGCCAAGAATTACACAATATGGGTATGGTCAAATGATGTCATCTCAGAACCCAGAGAAAGGCACTGTTATGAGGCCAGAACCTTTCCAGACTGTATTTGCAACTAATCATATTATAATTATTACATATTGCAATTGACAGAACCAGAGGACACAATCTCAAGCTGCACCAAGGGAAATATTTATTGGGTATTAGGAAAAAGTTCTTTACAGAAAGAATGATCAAGTTCAGGAATGCTCTGCCCAGGGATGTGGTGGAGTCACCATCCCTGGATGTGTTTAAAAAAGACTGGATGTGGCACTTGGTGCCATGGTTTAGTTGAGGAGTTAGGGCTGACTTGGACTTAATGATCTTGAAGGTCTCCTCCAACCCAGTGATTCTTTGTGATTCTGTGAATTATTCATATTTGTCTGGTTTGGTACCAACTGCAAATTAGCCTTTTATATGAGGCTTAATCAATTGTCCTTCTCCCCCTCCTCATGGTTCAGTTGTCTTGAATTCCTCTGTCCTGCTGCTAGCAATCTTTGTTCTGCTATAAATGACAACTAATAACAATATTTTTGAGATCTAAATGTCTGTCTTCTACACAGGTGAGTGTCCTGATCAAAGCTTGGAATTTCACAGTTTCATTCCCGTCTCTTCTTGGATGCCACTGTCCCCAAGAGAAATCATAGTGATTATGGATGTCTAAATCCCTCTCCGAGTCAACCACTGCAGATCTCCACTGGTACAGATGGCACAGAAAAGAAAAGGTATCACTAATCTTACAAAAAAAGTGTGTCCATTCAGTTATAAAAGATGACTTGAAATATCACAGGATTGTTTGGGTTGGAAGGACCTTAAAAAACGTCCAGTCCTACCCCCTGCCATAAGCAGGGACACTTTCCACTACCCCAGGTTGCTCCAAGCCCCATCCAGCCTGGCCTTGGACACTTCTAAAGAACAGAGAAAACCAGCTGGAGGAGTCACCCAAATAATTGGATTCTTTGATTTACTCAGTTACCTCATTGCTAGCCCCTCTGTAAAGCAGCCCACAGCTTCAAAGGTCCATATCAGGGACAAAACCCAGTTGTGCAAGCCATGACATCATCAAGCACATCACCAATTTCCAATGAGCCAATCAGGGCATTGTGTAATGCAGGGGCCAGAGCTGGGAGTGGAGTTTGCTTTCTCCCACCCAATGGGCCACATCTGCTAGGAACAAGAAGTGGCAGTGCCTGGATCTTCACTTGTTTCTATATCACCCAATTGTTTGCTTCCCAGGTTCTACCTTAAATTTCAGTTAATGTTTTTTCTTTAAACTTTTCTTTCCTGAAATTAGTTTTTCCTGGAACTACACCTTTTGTGGATTGAAAGCACTTTTTAGATAACTATGTTATTTTTTAGGAGTCATAGAGACAGGACTCTGAGCATTTCCTTGATATCTGATGTCTTTTAAATACCTCCTTGAGATAAGCATGAGGGTGGTGAGGCCCTGGCACAGGTTACCCAGAGAAGCTGTGGCTGTCCTTGGATCCCTGGAAGTGCCCAAAGCCAGGTTGGATGGGGCTTGGAGCAACCTGGGATAGTGGAAGGTGTCCCTGCCCATGGCACAAGATGAAACTAGATGATTTTTAAGGTCCCATCCAACCCAAAAATTCCATTCTGTGGTCTATCAGATGAACCTCTGGGAGCACCATGTAAATATATTTTCTGCCTCTCCTTTCATTTCATCTCTTTCACTTCATCTCTCCATTCACAGATATTTTTTCCCCACCACGCTGGTCTCCATGCTAGGGGGAAAGGTTTGCTCCAGGTTCAGATGGGAGCAGGGCTGACATTGCAGCAGCTGTACAATTCCAGCATGGAAGAATCCCTCATAAACCAGGGAAGACACAGAGTTGTTAATTTTTAATCTCCCTTCCTCACAGACATGTTGACATGGCACAAACCATCCTGACTCTCATCTGCTGAAGTTTACAAAATGTTAAAGATTATTTTCAATGACCCCAAGCCCCCTCTGCACAGAGGTGTCCACGGACCCACGCAGGTCCAATATTTCCTGCTCCCCTGTGCATGACATTCCTGGGAAACCACGTCTCGAGCAGCAGCACCTCAGCCCCTCCTTCAAGGATGGGATTCCTCCTGGGTAATGAGCCACACACTTCTAGGAAACTTTGGAAAAGCCAAGACTTCCTAGCAGCATTTCGGACTGCATTTCTCAAGTCATCTGCACATTTTCACTCCCACACCTTTGCTGGGGGTGTAAAACAGAGTTTAACCCACCTTTCACCCTCATCTCCAGCCCTCCAGAGGGACAGTGAGGTTGAGTTTGTGGCTGTTGGTGCAAAGGTCCTTTCCAGCCCAAACCATTCTGTGATTTGGGGGCAACAAGGGTGGCTGGCCACATCCATACTGTTAAATTCCTTCAGCTTCAGGAACAGATGGCTGGATTAAAACTATCCACAGGGAGTGGCTCCTAGCCCATACCAGCCCCAGTGGGTTTGGGACAGTTGTTCTGGGCCCAAACTGAGCCAGTTTAGCTGATATTACAGACCCAGGCCCTATACCTCTGTCCCTCCACTGTTTTAATGCCAGCATGGACATGGTGCTGTTCCAGGACATTTTGTGATGGATGTTCTCACAGGAGAGAGCATCCCTTTCCTTCCCTCCTTCCCCTCCACTCCCTCCTCCAGCCCCTGGACACTCAGCAGCTCTGCTGGTATTATTTGGACCAAAGCTGTTGCAATCACACCACAAGCAAGTGAAATCTCTGGTTTTTACTCTAAAATCAAATTGGCCTTTAAGATTACAGCAGTTCTGTATTTAACCAGCCATTTCCACCATGTAAAGGACATAGGTCTTGTGCAGTGATTTAGTTGCAAGAACAGTTTTGGTTGCGGGAATATGATACAAAATCTCGAAGGAAGGAAGGAAGGAAGGAAGGAAGGAAGGAAGGAAGGAAGGAAGGAAGGAAGGAAGGAAGGAAGGAAGGAAGGAAGGAAGGAAGGAAGGAAGGAAGGAAGGAAGGAAGGAAGGAAGGAAGGAAAGAAGGAAGGAAGGAAGGAGCCAAGCTGTTGGATCAAATCCCATTTGCAGACAGCTCCTGTTCTTACATAAGGGAAAAAATCCCAGGGAAAAATTCAGGGAAAGGAAAAAAATTTGGTTGATTTTCCATGCTCAAAAGTCTAAGAGCTATATTATTTCTCTATCAGCTTTGGGAGATAGGGAATAATATGCTGAGCAAGGCCATATGATCCAGCCTCATCTTGCCATTTTTTCCCTTGGGAAAAATTCACATCATGACTTTTTTACTGGAAATATAAGGCATAAAAAGTGTCTAACACACTTTTGAGGCTTTGAAAAGCTAATGGATTGTGATAGAGCAGGGAATGAAATCAGAATAGTGGGTACCTAAAAACTGATGAGCTCTGGCTTGTAGTCATTTAGATATTTATTCCTTTTAAAAATCTACTCTTTCCTTTTAAAAATCCAGTCTTGATTACATCTCACTGCCAGCGTTGGTGTCTGCTCACAAGGGTGGTCCCTGTGCTTTGTTCAGGAATTTGTTCTAATATTCACCCAGTTCCTAAGACAACAGCCTGAAAATCACTCATGAGTACATCCTGGGTCTGCACCTGGCAAAACAGGTGAAAAAATAGAAAAAAAAAGAGTTTACAAGAAATTAATTATGAATTAAGGTCTGGAATCTGATGAAAAAGAAGTTTGATGATTTTCAGGCTTGGGTATTGCAACAGAGATAGAGATAAGAAATTGCTTTGAGCCTTTTTTATTGTTGTTTTCCCATGAAATAAATCCAAGGAAATATTTCTCTCTTGAAGATTCTTAGCTGATAATCCATCCCATACTGATTTATGGCCTGATTTTAAAGATATCAGTGTACAAACTGAAAACCCTTCTGCCTCCTAATTGCAGAAAAAGATAAATATCAACTACATGCTGTCAACAAAATGTACATTGGGAAATAAATTACCCAGTGTCACAACCTGGGTTATTTTTCCCTACATCCATTACCCCCAAGTACTTCTGTTATATATTTTCCCACTTGCTCCATTTTATGAAGTTCCCTGCTCTAGGTGTGGCTTTTAAATAGCTGGAATAAAACTGCCCAAACCCCACTCTTTGGGGTTTTTTTCCATGCCATTGCTGAAGATATTTATAAAAATTAATTGCTGAGGAATCACAGCCCTCACACCCCATCGTGCTGCACACTAAGGCAGGAGGGAGATGTAGATGTAAACAGGGAAGGGATGAGAGCACCAAGGACAGGCTTGGCAGAGGAAATGAGAGACACGAAGTCTGTTAGAATCACAGAATTACTGAATTATTTGGGTTGGAAAAGAGCTCCCAGACCACTGAGTCCAACCTGTGACTGATCCCCACCTTGTCAGAGCACTGAGTGCCACATCCAGCAATTCCATGGACACTCCAGGGATGGAAACTCCACCACCTCCCTGGGTAGCCCCTTCCAACTCCTCAGCACCCTTTCCATGAAGAAATTCTTCCTGGTGTCTAAATGTTAATAGGTTCCTCCATCACTTCATTGTTTGGTTCAAATACTGAGGGAATAAAGGCTAAAGATTTTTTTTTTTTTGGCATGGAATGATCCTCCCTCCACAAACAGGGGGACCTACATTCCCAGAGAGAATGTGGAATCTCCCTCACTGGAGATATTCCAGAACTGTCTGGACACAATCCTGTGCAATGTCTTCTAGGATGAACCTGCTGGAGCAGGGAGGTTGGGCCAAGTGACCTCCAGTGGTGCCTCCCAACCTTTTCCATTCCGTGTTTCTTTATCCTTAGGAAGGTCCAGCAGACCAAAACCAACCTTTACTTGGTCACTCAGAGGGAGATGTGACCTTGTGCTCAGCTTGGAGACTGAGACTTGAACCAACACGATGGAGAGAAATAAAAACAAAACTTCAGCTTCCAAAAGAGTCATGGGATCATTCTAGAAGGAAGCCTGGTGACACAAGAGTGACACTGTTGCTTATACAGACAGAAAAACAAAACCAAAACAAACCAACCATGCTGCCTGGCAAAACATACTTCAAGTTTCTACAGAAAAACATTTCCACCAGACACAAAAATTCAGAGTTGAACCCAATTTGTCCCTGTGTGAAAGAGCCCCAGCTTCAGGTTTCACATCCTTTTCTGGTCAAGCTATTTCTTAGTCAATATTCAGAGTAAACTACTTTGTGTAACAGACCTCTATAGGGCTGATCATAATTCCCTGAGAACTGGATTTTCAGTGGAAAATAAAGTTATATAGGAAAGAGAATTTGTTACAGCAGTTTACAGCAATATGGAACATTTTAAGCTTTTCTCCCTCACATTTTCCCATTTGATACAGCCTCAAAGATTTCCTTGTTTATGCAAGACAGAGTATTTTAACTGGAAACATTTCGAGAGTCTCAAGATTATGAAATAATCTTGGTTATTAAGTAGTTTATGACAACTTTCCTTGAATGGGAGACATCAAGTTCTACTCTCTGTTTAAGTTTTCCTTTGATTAAACCTCATCACCAGGCTCTTTATAAAATCAAGTGGTTTGGGTTGAAAGGAGACCTTGAAGATTCTCTTGTTCCACACCCTGTGTCATGGGCAGGGACACCTTCCCTAGACTGTGACTCAAAATGCTTCTGATTAAAAAAAAAAAAAAAAAGGCTTTCAGAAGTCTTAAGATATTGACCCTTTGAAAAGTGAGAATAGTTGTAAACTCAGCATGTTTTTATGAAATGTAAAACTGTTCCCATTGCCAGCAGTGAAAATACTTCTGATGGGAAATCTACAAGAATAATGCTTCCTACCAGATATCCTTTCAAGGGAATGCCAGTTTCCCCAACAAACGCATCTTGAAAAATTTGGGAAACTATTGGGGTACTCTTTGGGGCTTTTTCATCTGTGGAAGATTTATAAAAGGAAATACCTGAGTTTCTTTCCATTCTGAGAAGTCAAAGAGACAGAAAATCACATTACAGAGACAGAGCCAAGAACAAGGACATTCGACTTAATGATCTTGGAGGTCTTTTCCAAGCTTGATGATTCTGTGACATTGAAAGCAGTGAGGCAGCGACATCTTGAGGAAATCCCTGCTCACTCAACCCTTTGGCGGCACTCCAGGAGTTGTGGGATAAGGGATCTTAAGTTCTTGTCTTTCTTATTCATCCATTGTCTTATCTCAGTGTGTCTCTTGTTTATATATTTTAAAATTCACCTTGAAAGACCCCTGAAAGGAGTTAAACTACTTTTTATGAATTATAACTCACATAAGGCCATTCCTACAGATTCAAGCCTTTTTTCCAGCCCTCCATGCCCTCTGTCCATCTCACCATGGGGAATCAAGAGAAGACGAAGCAGAGAGTTAAAGACCCTGATGACCAGTCCTGATGGCTCAGCTTAGACTCCCCACAGCCAGGCGTTTCAACAGAATTAACCAAAAAACCTCACTGACACGGTGAAGCAAGTTCAGTGAGAGCCATCAAGATGCTGGGGGAGTTGGGAACGGGGAATGTGAAGAGAGATGGGGAGAAATTTGGATTATTCGATCTGAGAAAGAACATAAAAAGGGATCTTATCCTCCCTAACAGTTCCTTGCCTTTCCAAAGCGATTTGGGGACCAGAAGAATTGATATCCAGACATGAAGCCAATCTGGGGTGTCCTCTATTCCTGTCAGTTTTGCAAACATAGAGAAAGGGAAAGCTGAAGTGATACTTTGAAGAACCATAACTTTGAAGATACTTTGAAGACTCATCCAGCTAGTAAAACCACTCTGCCATGGCTCATCCACTGTCCTTCAGCAGGGATTTGGGGTACAGAGTTATGGAGTGGGAGGGCAAAAGGAAGTGTCCAGGAGATGCTGGAGGACATCCTGACCCCGGTGTGATTTGAACACACAGCCTTCTGATCTGGAGTCAGACGCGCTGCCATTGCGCCACGAGGTCAGGGGTGAGCCACTCTCTGCTCAATTATCATCCTGAAATTTGGGGCATTTTTGAGGGAATGGGAATTTTGTTTTACCGGGCAGAGGAGTGGCACCATTGTTGCCTGCCTTGCCTTGCTAAACAAAATATTCTAGATATTTAGAATATCTAAATGAGATGCTTCAGAGGAAGACAGTCAAGAATGGCCACTCCCCAGAGCAGCCCTCTCCCAGGAGAAACACTCCTGGATTTGATGTCTCCAGAGGGACAGGAAAAATGGTGGCCCAGTGTTGGAACCCTGGTTACTAAGAATTTTAGACTTTCTGTACTGACAAGCACTGACCCTCAAGACAATATTGTATTTGACCTAAGGTTCTGGAGAAAATTTCCAAAATTGAATGATAGAACTGGGATTATGGGTGTGGAGTTTGAATAGAAGTGTGTGATATCACATAGCAGAAAACTTAGAGTTCAAGGTTTTAGAATATAGTAATATATATAAAACAAGATAGAGGTTTTACAGCAGAATTTAGTCCTTCTTCTTCACCTTCTTCTTCATAGGTTTGAGTAGTATTGTGTAATTAGAAAAAAAATCTGTATTGTGATCCACAAGTAGTTAGTTATTAAGTCAAAAATAAAAATAATTTAAGTGTCATTTTTTAGTTAAACAATTTATCCTCAAAAACCTTATAGAGAGAGATACGACTCCATTTTTAGTTTGTTAAAATAAGATACTGTAGAACTCACAGTTTGTAAAACTATAATATAGATAAGAACTAATAAACATCTGAGTCCAAACATGAAATTTCATGTCACACATTTAATCCAAACCTTAACAAAAAAAGGGCAAAAACTCCACAGCCCAGCACCTACCTGGGGACTGAAGCCCCATTTACCCGGAAGATGCATGGATATCAAACCCATAATTCACAAGTCACAGGTCATAAACAAAGTGCAGGACACAGCAGGGAGGTGTGGTGGGTGTCTGCTGCACTTTGTCTCATGAGGAAGCTGAAGGGAGTGAAGGCATTCTCTGAAAAAAGGAAAAAGCTTCACAACTGCAGGCTCAGTCACTCCTGGGGGACCTGGACTTATCTCTATGTGATATTTCCCTGGAACACCAGTGTGGGGTTGTACAGTCAGTCCAGGGGACTCCTGGAGTGTTTAAGGACAATGATTCAGTGTAAGACAATGGAAATAGAGAAAGGTTTCTGGAGAACACCATGAGAAGTTTTTCTCAAGAAAAGAGTAAAAAAGAAGAGTCTGGTCCATCCCACCTCAGAGGCCAGGTGAGAATGTCCCTGAAATGATGGAAGAATGTGATGATGGAGACAGGGACCATGGACTTCTCAAGGGCGGAATACTCTGGGATTATACAATTCCTTACTTGATGGCCAAATGGACACTGAGGAATATCATTATCTTGACTTTGCTTTCACCTCTGACAAGGTCTCCCAGACCTGTCCCTGCAGCAGGACACGCACACAGAACAGCTGAGCTCAATCCAAAGACAAAGCAAAGGGCCACGACCAGGCACTGAGCAGGTTGGGGTCAGTGGTGGTGGTCCAGGGACCCTTCACTGCTGGATGCTGAACTGGCTGTGCTTTGGGGTCTCTGTGGTGGAAGCAGAGGCTGCTCTACAGAAGGAAGGACACAGCCAGGCTGGCAGGGACCTGGGAGTGACCAGGGGACAGGGCCAGTGGCGCAATGGACAACGCGCCTGACTACGGATCAGGAGATTGCAGGTTCGACTCCTGCCTGGCTCAACACTTTTAGCCAGCCCACAGAAATTCCTCCTGCTCCCTCCTTTCTGAGCACCTTCCTTCTCCTGCCCATCATCCATCCTCCCTCAAGCTCCTCATGTCCTGTCCCACACTCCAAAAGGGGCAAGGATGAAGCCCACACCAGAGCCAGGAACACCATAGCAAATCCCACAGCAGAATGCAGGTGCCTCCTGGGCATGCAGGTGCCTCCAGAACTGCTGTCCCACAGCCAGGACAGAGCCAGCACTCCCAGGATGTCCTGGCACCTCATGTGCCCTGGTCCTCAGCACCCTCCAAGGCTCCCAATGGTCCTGCTAGCCTTGGTCAGTGCCTTGACAAGTTCTGCTCTGGAAGCAGTGCCCTGCTCGCAGCCTTGATGCCATAAAATGATGTTCCTGTGATGGTGATATTGGAGAGATGGGAAAAAGCCTGGACGGTTAAGGACCTCAGGAAGACAGCTGACTACGGATCAGGAGATTGCAGGTTCGACTCCTGCCTGGCTCAACACTTTTAGCCAGCCCACAGAAATTCCTCCTGCTCCCTCCTTTCTGAGCACCTTCCTTCTCCTGCCCATCATCCATCCTCCCTCAAGCTCCTCATGTCCTGTCCCACACTCCAAAAGGGGCAAGGATGAAGCCCACACCAGAGCCCTTGTCCATTGCGCCAGTGTCATTGGCGCATGTGAGACACATGGCGGTCTCCAGTCCAGACTTCTGCTTAATTTATGACTTGCAGACCAGGACTGCATGCTCAGACTCAGAATATCTCCAAGGATGTAGAGGCCACAGCCTCTCTGGGCTCCTCTCTTGGTGATTTATCATCTCACAGAGAATTTTTTTCACCAGTGTGTCCAGCCAGAGCCTGCCCTGATGTGAGGGAAATTCTGCTGTGCAGGAAGGGACAACACCAGAGAGAGGCAAGGCACCATGGGGGAAGATGGCCCCTGTCACCATCAATGTGACAGCCAGGCTGTGGGCAGGAAAATTGCGAGCCAGGCAAGAAGTCGAACCGGCAATCTCCTGATCCGTAGTCAGGCGCAGTGTCCATTGCGCCAGTGGCCCGGCCCTTGTGGAGCTCTGGGGGTTCCCATCACTGGATGGGATTTGGGATATAATTAATTAGGAACAGAAAAAATAGATTTTAGGAGACCCCTGGGAAGCAGGTGATCAAATCCCTGCTCAGAGCACAACTGTCTTCAACATCAAGTTGTAGCCAGACTTTAAATAACTCCAAGGATGGAAACTCCAAAGTTTCGCTGGGACCGTCTCCTACTCTGAGGCCATTGCTGTCACATGGAGAACTTGGCAAGGCACTGACAAAGGGCAGCAGGACCTGGGTGAGCCTTGGAGGGGGGTGAGGACCAGGGCACACGAGGTTCCAGGACATCCTGGGAGTGCTGGCTCTGTCCTGGCTGTGGGACAGCTGTTCTGGAGGCACTTGCATTCTGCTGTGGGATTTGCTGTGGTGTCCCTGGCTCTGGTGTGGGCTCCATTTCTACCAGGCTGGAGCTTGAGGGAGGTTGCCTTGGGCTAAGCTTTCCCCTCCACTGGACACCACAGCTCCAGAGAGTTCTATGAGGCCTGGGAAGTTTAACCACACATCCCATAGGAAGGCAAGATGTGCCCTCCAACCCTCCAGAGCAGCTGAGCTGAACCTGGAGCTCAGTACAGGCACCTCCTCTCCTGAGTGGTGGAACCGGTGGGACCACAGGTGAGGAGGGCAAGGCTGACATGGAATGGGCAGGTGGGAGCAAGGTGAGATCCTGCCACTTCCCTTTAACCACCAATAAATCCAGGAGGTCCTGAAGTGAGGACAGCAGGTGGGATCAGAGGCTGGGGCCAGTTTCTCAATGAACACCCCTAACTATGGATCAGGAGTGTGCAGGTTTAAACCCTGCCATGATTGCCCTGAAACTGGTGATGGAGGTGACAAGGGACAGCTGTCTTCCTGAGGTCCTTAACCGTCCAGGCTTTTTCCCATCTCTCCAATATCACCATCACAGGAACATCATTTTATGGCATCAAGGCTGCGAGCAGGGCACTGCTTCCAGAGCAGAACTTGTCAAGGCACTGACCAAGGCTAGCAGGACCATTGGGAGCCTTGGAGGGTGCTGAGGACCAGGGCACATGAGGTGCCAGGACATCCTGGGAGTGCTGGCTCTGTCCTGGCTGTGGGACAGCAGTTCTGGAGGCACCTGCATGCCCAGGAGGCACCTGCATTCTGCTGTGGGATTTGCTATGGTGTTCCTGGCTCTGGTGTGGGCTTCATCCTTGCCCCTTTTGGAGTGTGGGACAGGACATGAGGAGCTTGAGGGAGGATGGATGATGGGCAGGAGAAGGAAGGTGCTCAGAAAGGAGGGAGCAGGAGGAATTTCTGTGGGCTGGCTAAAAGTGTTGAGCCAGGCAGGAGTCGAACCTGCAATCTCCTGATCCGTAGTCAGGCGCGTTGTCCATTGCGCCACTGGCCCTGTCCCCTGGTCACTCCCAGGTCCCTGCCAGCCTGGCTGTGTCCTTCCTTCTGTAGAGCAGCCTCTGCTTCCACCACAGAGACCCCAAAGCACAGCCAGTTCAGCATCCAGCAGTGAAGGGTCCCTGGACCACCACCACTGACCCCAACCTGCTCAGTGCCTGGTCGTGGCCCTTTGCTTTGTCTTTGGATTGAGCTCAGCTGTTCTGTGTGCGTGTCCTGCTGCAGGGACAGGTCTGGGAGACCTTGTCAGAGGTGAAAGCAAAGTCAAGATAAATGATGTTCCTCAGCATCCGCTTGACTCCCAAAGAAATCATCTCTTCAAAGAAATCTATTATTTTGGTCTAGGGTGGTCTGCATTTGGTAAATCCTTGGCCTTCCAGTCATTTTCACTTCTTTCCTCCTTTTGGGCATGGATACGTAGGGGTTGTTTCCATAGTGTTCAGGCAGATCCTGAGCTGTGGTTGCCCAGACTGGAGCTTTCCAGAGGGTCTTCCTTAATATTCTTGAAAAAATTATTTCCATGTTGTTCATCAGAAACTTGTCCCTTTCTTCATAAACCTACACAGAGTAATTGCTCTTGATTCCGCTCCAGATATCTCCAGATCCTTGGAGATATTCAGTCCCCTGGACTGACCCTACCACCCCATGTTACCCTGCCAGGCAAGCATGTCCAGGTCCTCCAGAAGTGACTGAGCCTGGAGTTAGAAAGTTTCCTGCATTTTTCTGAGGAAGGCATTAACTCCTTCCTGAGGTAAATTATGGCAAATCCCCACCACAACACAACCTCCTTGCTTGCATCCTGACCCATAATTTCCATCCAGCACAGCTTCCTGCTCATAGGAGAGCTCTGGGTATCATGTTCCCCATATAATCTAGTCCATGCCCCTACACCCTGAGCCCTGCCCCTCTCTCTTGGTTTGAACAGACAGGTGTCTGCTAAGGAAGGCAGAAGCCTTCATTGAAATGGAAAATGCCAAACCTCTTTCCTCTGAATTATTATAATTTTGAAATTAAGGGGCTCTCGGGCAAAAATATGGGAACAGGAGTAACAGTTCTTTACTAGGAAAATTAAAAATACAAATGCAATAGTACAAAAAGAAAACAAACCAGTGTCAGAATATGCCCTGACACCCTGTGGGTCAGGGTGGTGGCAGCAGTCCCATTCCATGGTGGCTGCAGCCCTCCTGCAGTGCCAGGTGTGGCTCTGTTGGAGCAGGGACCTTTTACAAGGGTGGAGTTCTCCTCTGAAGGTCCAGGGGTGCTGTAGATGGGCCTGGTCTTCCTCTGGGAATAAAGTAGAGAAGAAAGCTACTCCTCTGGGAATCCACTGCAAAAGGCTGCCTGTGGCGATCCAAACCTCAGGTTATATCCAGGTGGGAATGTTTGGCTCCTCCCCCTGGGTGGAGCATCTCCCAATGGGGTGATGTAATTTTATCATTCATGCAGTGACACTCACTGGCCCATGAACAGAAGGGATCTCCTGGAGGGAGGATTGGGTGTGGAAGAGATAAAGAAAATTGCCCCATTAACAGAAGACAACTGTGCCACCTCCAACAGATGGAAATATAACACACATCCCCAGGCTAGGACACCCTCCCACAGAACAGCCCCCCAGAAAAGCAGAGGGGTGCCAGTGGGGCCCCAGACTGACCCCGGTGTGATTTGAACACACAACCTTCTGATCTGGAGTCAGACGCGCTGCCCTTGCGCCACGAGGTCAGGATGGAGAGAGATCCATGGGCCTGGGATCACCCGCTGGGAATGTCCTTTCCATGGGGACCACCCTGGGGTGTCCCTGCACCCTGGGAGCAGGGCTGTGGCTATGGGGGGCAGCCTGAGGGGAGGGTGGCTGCAGAGACCAGCCCGGGCTGCAGGATGGAGGTGTGGGGTGGGATGAGGGCATCCACGGGGTCAGTGAGGGCAGGAACCAGGCCCAGGGACGCTCCAAGGGAGCATGGTGGCTCAGGGCAGGAACACAGGACAGCCCAAGGTGGGTTTTGGCAGTGGGCTCAGAAATGGTTTTGGCTGGGGATTCAGAAATTGTTTTGGCTGTGGGATTCAGAAATGGTTTTGGCAGAGTGGAGCACCCATGGGCTCAGGCCAGTCACAGCTCCAGATGTCCTGCCCCAGCCACAGCCCTGGGTGGCTCAGAGTGGCACCTGGAGCTCCTGCAAGGAGGACAGGATGCTCCCTTGTCCCCAGTCCCACCACTGCAGCTGCCCAGTCCTTTCCTCACAGGTGCTTAGGGCAAGGCTGCCATGGACATTGTGTCAGTAAGGAGGAAAGCCTTCCTTAGCCCTCTCCAACTCCATTCCCAGCTTCATTCCCACCCCATGGAGACATGCTGGAGACAGCCTGCTGTGTACCAGGGGGTCTGGAGAGGGGCAATAGAGGCAGAGGCTGTGGGCAGCTGTGCAATGGGCGAAGCACCAGGAAACTCCTCTCCGGCTCAGCCTAATCCTGGCAAGGGCAGAACTATCAGTATTACCGTAGTTACAGTGATTTTTGAAGTTATAATATTTCGTGAAGTTAGGAAACACTAATTTCGTAGTTAAACACTTACCCTGAATGTGACTCCCTCCAAAAATTCGATTCCTCTGTAAAATCTGGTGCCTGAAACCAAATCCCATCCCTGCTGTCCAAACATATTAATAATCACCATGCATTTTCCCTGCGGATTACCAGTGCTGAGGAAGGAGCAAAGAGACATTTCCTCTTGGTTTTACCTTTTCACCAGAGCAAATTCTGCACCACGAGTTCCCTTCCTTCTCCAGCACCTTTTCCCACAAGAGGGAGCCAGGAACCAGCTCATGGGCTCCATGAGCTGTAAATCAGGCTGGAGATTAATTTTGTTCAGTGAAGAATCCTCCATCCCAAGGTCAAACTGGAAATTCAACTTGTTTCTTTCCTGGAAATACAACGTTTTTTCCTCCACAGCCCGAAGTTGTTGCCTATTCAACCCCAATGATTGCTCTTAGATTTTCCCCCCATATTTTCCCCTGCTGACCACCCCCAGTGCCACCTCTCCTCATCCATCCCACTCTGTCACTTGCTCTTCACAATGTTGTAAATGAAGTCAGGTTTTCAGCCAGTTCCAGGACCACTTCAGCCTAACTGCAGTCAAATCCTGCTGATTTACATTACCATAACACAAATCTGGTTAAGAGCTTTGGGACAGCAGGTGTTTCCCATAAATTTAGCATCCCAGGTATTATTTTCAGAGGTGTCCCATGACTGAAAACTTCAAAATGAAAGTGAAGTCTTCCCTTCTCATAAAAACTCCTTTACTCAAATGGATGTGAGTCCCAGACCAGATCAGCAAAACCCTCCAGGGATGGGGACTCCACCAGAGCCCTGGGCAGCTGTGCCAGGGCTGGACAGAGCTTTCTGGGTATGAATTGTTCCTAATTTCCAATCTAAACCTCCCCTGGTGTAATTTGAGGTGATTCCTATTGCTCTGTCCCTTGTTTCTTGGGAGAAGATCCCGACCCCCCTGGCTGTCCCCTCCTGTCAGGGACTTGTGCAGAACCACAGGGTCCCCCCGACCCTTCTTTTCTCCAGGCTGAGCCCCGTTCCCAGCTCCCTCAGCAGCTTCTCACAAGAGATCCTGAGGCAAGGGACAGAACTTCCACTCTGTGTGAGCATTTATTTTGTGATCCATATAAAACATGCCTCTGACCTGGAATAGTCTGGGAAAGTAACCTGGGAAAGGAGGAGAACAAAAAAGAGCAAACAAAGTGCAGAGTCATCAAGGCAGACTGAGATAGTACTTGAATTTCAAAGAGTTGGGTTTTTTCTGGGATTATTTCTGATCCTAATTTGAAGGGGACTGTGATTGTATCAGCACTTGTGGTGTGATAGTGAGGACATTCTGGAAATGATGGGGAGGGATTTTGAATGTGAGATTACTGGGCAGTCACTCCTCTTCCGCTATTGTTAACACACTTGAGGTTTTAAATTTGTACTTCACCTCCCATGGAAATAAAATTTTAAAAGGCAAACATTTTCAAGCCATCACTACAGAACAAGACCATTTTTTTCTGATTTAAAAAATAATTGCTGAGAAAGCTGAATGTCTGCTCCAGTCTGACAAAGTACAACAGATCCTGCCTGAGAGCTGAGATGAATATCTCAGCTAGAATATCCTTGTATTCAGAGGGAACCTGAGCCAGCTGAAGGGTTCTTGTTGCAGCCTTTGTTTCATCCCTGTCCCTGGAGTACCTGGAAATGGACACAAACACCTTTCTTCATCCAGGATTGGATGGCACCTGCAAATTTGTAATGGAAAGCAAACAAAGAAAGCAGGGAGGCAGACAGAGAACAATGCACATGGCTGAGGGGGAGGTTATGTTGTTGATATCAAGGCTGCTGGGTCAGAACAACATAAAAAAATACCTTGCACAGAAAGAGGCTGAAGTAAATGATGGAGGGAGAGCCTGAGCTGTCAGCTGCCACCTCCACGTGTCTGTTGATATCATTCAAACTCTGTACAAATGCTGAGGAAAACTCATTAATCTCACTTGTCATGTGCTCTTTGTGCACCTGCAAAGTTGATGGTGCTGCTGATGACACCCGAAAACTGATAATCTGCACTTCATACATGGAGTGGCAGAAGGGTTTGAGATGAAAATAATCTGAAAAATCATTTCATTCCATGGACAGGATGACCTTCCACTAGACCAGATTTTTTTTTTCTTCACAGCACCTTTCACAGAAAAAAATAAAATTATTTTATATGTTTGTGTATGGAATGATTATTATAATTTATTTATTTATCTCGGGAACAGCTGTTGCATCACAGGACAAGCAGCAGGATCAGATATTCTCTGTTGTCCAAAGAAGCTGTGGCTGCCCCTGGATCCCTGGAAGTGTCCAAGGCCAGGTTGGATGGGGCTTGGAGTAACATGAGATAGTGAAAAGTGTCCCTGCCCATGGCAGGGGGGTGCACTGGATGATCTCTAATGTCCTTTCCAACCCAACTATTCTATGATTCCATGATGATTGTATGATATGCCATCTGCCTTCTCCCCACCAAACAATGACTAATTTCCTCCAGACAATCCATTACTAACCACACTGGCATTTCAAGTTAATGATGCTCTCTGGCTGGACCCATATTGATAAGGGGCCCTCCCAGCAGCCTTCCCAGTGGTCAGGCAGGCAGGCACAGCTATTTGTCCCCTTGTTTTTTGTGCCCCCGAGCCATTGTTCAGGTTTAGCCACATGCAGAGGTCAGGCTGTACCTGCTGCCTTCCCCTGCCAGGGCTCCCCAGACAGCCCCAGCTGTTCCCACTGCTGTATAAATGCCAGAGCACTCCCTCCTCCCCTGCCAAAGGTTCTGGCATTGTGGCCCTGTCTCCAGGCTGCAGCTGAGACCTTCCACCATGAAGCTCTTCTCCTGCCTCATGGCTCTCCTGCTTTTCCTCCTCCAGGCTGTTCCAGGTAAGGGCCAAGCCCCACGCTGGGGTTTGCCTGTGCAGGAGGCACAGCTCGCTCATGTGGTGGTGCAGAACGTTCTCCTCCACTCCTTTTCTTAGAGCAGCTCCCTTTTTCTAAAAGCAGAAGTGAAAAGTTAACCTGTGGCGAGCAGGTGTCACACCAGAACCTCCCCACACAAGCTTCTGCCAGGTGTTGGGGGTTATGACTCTTTGAAATGTTTTAATGCCATTTTGTGGCACTATTCATGGTGGCACCATGGAAACCACCTCCTCTTCTAACCCCAGGGTTAGAAATTGTCCCCTCTGGGTAGGCAGAAGAGAGCAGAGGTGTTCCCTGGTATTGGTCAGGTTGAACTGCACCACTGACTTCAGCTGTCTGAATATTCTGGTTCCCCTTCCTCAGCCCTTCTGCTGCACTGACTCATTTTCTGATTGTGTTTTTATCCTACCTGTTCTTCATGCTTAATGAAACTCTTCACCTTGGAGAAAGGCTTCCAGAAAAAGAAGGGACTGGGCAAACTGCTAGTTCCTGTTAATTGAGCCAGATCTTGCTTTTGGGGTTTTTTTAAATTTTATCTTCAGGGCATGTGGTGACCATGCTGTCCCTTGCACGTCCCTGCAGCACTGCAGTCCCAGAATTCAGAAGCATCCAAGACTGGGCTGTCCCTTCCCATTACAGCACAAATTGCCAGGATATGTTCAGAAAATTGCCATCCACCCCTATGTTTCACTTCAGTTGTACGAAAACCTTCCTTGAAATGCTCTGAGGTCCTATGAGTTCCTCCACCTTCTGGGTTTTGGGGTTATTTGTGTCAGATCCCTAACTGGGGTCTGTGGAGTTTCAGCAGGAGAAATGGAGATGAGAATGGACTCATCCTGCAGCACAGCTGGGAATCCCATTCCCCCTATGTTGGGAAGGATGAAAGTTTGACAAGAAAGTCTCACAGATATGTATGCCTAGCAGAAAGATTTTTGAATGTAGAATCAAAGGAATAGAGATGGTAGCAAGTTTTGATATAGAAGAAAAGAATTGCTGAGTCTTACTGGCTAACCAAGGACGCAAAGGGTGTGTTAGTTAGAAGGGGCTTTTATGACTTAGAGCAAAGCATAAACCCACCTCAAACAAGAAGTTGTTTTTACCAAGCAGAAAGATAGCACACACAAACAAGTCAGCAAAGGTTGCAAGTAGAAAAAAAGGTCTCAGAATTTTCCACTGCAAGAAAAATTAAAAACTACTTCTAGCTTAAACTGTAATATACTAGCTTTTAGTGATTGGAGAGTAATAACATGAATGGTAATTATAGTAGTTGTGATAGGCTATAGATAAAAGTTATTATAGTAGTTATGATAGGCTATAGTTAATAGTTAAGGTATAGATTGGCTCTACTGTATTAAGATGCTCATCAAAGAAAAGTCTATAATGCATTGTAACCAAAACCAAAGGGTCTCCAGGCCTGCCTGCAGCTGGAGCTGACAGCTGTCAGTGCAGGCTCTGTCACCCACCACCCTGGACTGCTGTAACCTCTTAGATAGAATAAACTGCATTTTGGAGAGCTACCTGGAGTCCCACATCCCTCATTTTGGCTCTTACACCCCTGTAGGTCTCGGCTTGCCCAGGGACACCTCACGTTGTTTGGAATACCACGGCTACTGCTTCCACCTGAAATCCTGCCCGGAGCCCTTCGCTGCCTTTGGGACCTGCTATCGGCGCCGGAGGACCTGCTGTGTTGGTACGTGTGGGAACCCTGCCCAGGAGGGAAAATTAATTAATTTGGGGGGGAAATGGTTGAACTCAGCCAAACAAACTTTGCCTCCAAATCACAGAATCATAGAATGGGTTGGGTCAGAAGGAACTTTAAAGTTCATTTCATTCCACTCGCTGCCATGGGCAGGGACGCCTTCCACTGTCCCAGGTTGCTCCAAACCCCATCCAACCTGGCCTTGGACACTTCCAGGCATGGGGTCTAAGCCATCACTTTCCATGTACAAAGATAGACCTGTGTGTTCCTCCACTGACATCAGTGTGGAGCCTTTGGAGCTGGCCAGAATAACCCAAAGCTCCACATCCAACTGGGGAAACAAAATAAAAGTTTTGGCCCACAGAGAGTCCTTCTTCCTTGGTCAATCTTCCTGTGATTATCTGTTGCGGGACTGCTGGCTGCACCGACTCTGCTGTGTTTAATAGGTACCAACTGACCCTGTTATTTTATCTGAATCTTCCCAGAACTGCTTGGTTTTAGGGCTCCTCAATGAATAATCCTCAGCATAAATCATTCATGAATATATACTTTAGAAACAACTGTGCTAATCCTAAAGTTCCTTTGATCCAGCACCTGGCCAGAAATGGATATTTCCTTGCAGTTACTCTGTGTGTGTAAAATGACCACAACCACATCATTACATACTGTATTGTATTATATTATATTATATTATATTATATTATATTATATTATATTATATTATATTATATTATATTATATTATATTTATTATATTATATTATTCTGGCTTTCGTGAAATTCCAGCTCAGGATTTTTAGATTTAGGCATCCTTGTGTTTAAAAGTCCTTACTGGATTATTTCCCACCAGGTTAGGAATTCCATTTATTTTAAAACCTCATCCCTCACAATTTTATTCAGTACCACCTACTTGAAATGTAGTCATTCTGCATCCATCTTTTTCATAGCTTTACAGTATCCCTCCCTCACTTAATTCTTTTCCAAGCTGGTGGGTCACAAATTCCTTCTTTTACAGAAGTGCTGTCATAAGCCCCAAAGTTCATCTTTGTGTCTTTGCTTTTGGAGACACAGTAAACACAACTTCCCAACAACTTTTGTGTATAAGATGGTTTGGATGGCAGTGTCAGATTTCCTGGTTTGACTCAACCCCTCTGAATTGCAGACACCACATCCAACTTCCACATCTGCCAGGATGAGGGGGGCCATTGTGTGCCCCCAGAAATCAGATGTCTGCAAGAGCAAGAGGGGCTCTGCCCTCGCAGGGGATGGAAGTGCTGCACAGGAGTGTGACAAGGACCTCGTGGGACTGCAGAAAACCACGGGAAGGAACAGCCAAGAAAGCAAACAAGTTTTATTCCAAGTATTGCAGATGTGTCTGCTGTTTTCAACATGCAAAGTGTGTCATTAACTAGAGGTGACATGTGTCTTTATATAAAGAAAGCAATAAATGCTAAATAAACAAGTGCAACAGTAATTTATTTATGGAAAGAGGCAGGATGTCTCTCTATTACACCCACAAGCAGAATTGCACAAAAATTTGCTGTTGTATCCTTGGAAACCCCATCCCCTAATCCTTCTTACCAGCCTAATCTTATTTACCATGTTTGATTTTACACTTGGATGCTTTAGAGGACTGAGGACACTTAATCACAGAATCATTGAGGTTGGAAAAGATCTCCAAGGTCATCAAGTCCAACCTGTGACTGATCCTCACCTTGTCACCCAGCCCAGAGCATTGTGTGCCACATCCATGCATTCCTTGGACACTTCAGGGAGGGGCTGAAGGAGCTGGGAAGGGGCTCAGCCTGGAGAAAAGGAGGCTCAGGGGGAACCTTGTGGCTCTGCACAACTCCCTGACAGGAGGGGACAGCCAGGGGGGTCAGGCTCTGCTCCCAGGGAACAGGGACAGGGTGAGAGGGAATGGCCTCAAACTGTGCCAGGGGAGGGTCAGGATGGACATGAGGAGGAATTTCTCCATGGAAAGGGTGGTTGAGCATTAAAACAGGGTGCCCAGGGAAGTGATGGAGTCCCTCATCTCTGATGGATTTAAAAGAGAGGCATGTGGGGACATGATTTAGTGGTGGCTTGGGAGACCTGGGGAATGCTTGGACTTGATGACCTTGGAGGCCTTTTCCAACCTAAATGACTCTATGGTTTTAGTTACGTTGTTCTGTTTGGTTTTTTTTTTTAGGGATAAAGGGGTTTTTAATTTTACCCTTTAGCTTGCCAGTTTAAGATGTGTTCACAGAGCAGTTTTATTGCCACAGCTGAAGGGACAGCAAACAGCAGGGCCAGGCAGGGCAGCTGGAACATCACATTTTACAACCAGAGCTGCACACCCACCACAGATTTACCACCATGAGGTGCATTGCTGAACTAACAGCGCTTCCACCAGCACTGTGTGCTCATCACACTCAGGAATGAAGCCTCCCAAATTCCTTGGAAGCCAAAGCTGGGAAAAAAAAATAACACCCAGGTTTCAGCTGGAGAAAATATTCACACGAGTTCAGATTAAAAATTAACCACTCCCAGCCTGCATCCTTCTCCTCCTTGCAGATCCTCAGAACTCATCCCTTGCAGGTTGCTTCCCTCCTCCCTGTCACTTCCAAGAGATTATGCTGCAGGTGAAGAGCAGAGGATCTCCCTGAGCTTCTTCTTTTTTCCTGCTGGAATTCTACCAGCTGCCAAGGAGAGGAATCAGGAAAGTCAGTAACCAGTGAATGCGAAAAAAAGTCATCATTGTTTGGAGCAGCAGTGCTGGGTCAGAACGACACAAAAGGGTTTCTCAGCAGCAAATGTTACTCCAGGGACTGGAATATAATTAACTCCTGCCTACTCCTCCCCTCTTCCAGGATACCATCCAGCATGCCAGCAGCACACAGAGGCTTCTGTGAAATGTCACTCCCAGCCCTGGGATTTTCCAGCAGAGCCAGAGGAATGGGGATCCTCGTGCTTGTTTTCATATTCATCTCCCTGACCCAGCACGGTAAGACCAGGAAGGCCTGGGGTGGTGAACAGGATATCTGGGAACAGGGATAATCTTTCTTCACTGTGTGATAGCTACTGAGGAAAGAGGTTTTCTGGGTGAGAGAGTGGGTGAGGTGCTTTGGAAAAATCCATTATTTAATCCCTTGGGGGAACACAAAAAAATGAGCAGGGAGGAGGCTGTGAAAATGGGGCACACCACTGAGTTAGGAGAAGCCCTGTGCTCTGGGAAAATATTCCTATCTTTTCTCAGGCTGCAATTGCCTCCCTGGCAGGGAGAGGACAGCCCCTCTGACCTCCCATGCATGGTCTTTGCCAACATCCTGAAAAAACAACTCCGTGATAAAACATTCCTTGAGGGAGGTTGGCTCAGCAGCTTGGGATTTCTAACAGGGATATCTGAACCTGTCTCTGGGTGTGCTCGAGGTGCCCAGGCTCTCTGTGTGCTCCCAGTGCTGGCTTGGCTGGCTGGGAACATGAAAAAAAGGAATCCCACTAATTTTATCCACGAATTTGCTGCTCCCTTGTCCAGGAGATGCTCATGGACCAGACAGCTGTAAGCAGGGAGGGGGCTTGTGCCGAGTGGGAAGCTGTGTTTCTGGTGAATACCTGGCTCAGTTCTGCTTTGAACCTGTCATTCTCTGCTGCAAAAATCTCTCACCTGCCACCACAGAGAGCTGAAGATTTCCAGAGCAGCCATGCAGCACATGGAGAGCTGCAGGCTCCACTGGAATGGCACGAGGAGCTGCTGGAAAGGAGATTTTTGTGGTTTCTGTGGCTGTGGATTCACTCATGGACTCCTGAACACTTTGGTTTTGCTGTAACTTTTTTAGGAAACACTGGGACAAGAAGAAGTTGGGGCCATTCATATCTGTGGTCCTTTTGGGACTCTTGATTGTTATCTGGCATGCCCAGATGAAAAATTGCCTTTCTGCTTACCTGAAATCAATAAAGCTGAGGTTTAACAAAGCAGCAAGAGCCCACCTGTGAGTCAGTAACGCTGCCAGTGATGGGATGGCACTGAGCAGGAGTGGCCACAGCATTCCTCACCTCCCCAGAACACCAGGGGGACTCTGTGCCTTTATTTTCCTTCCCAGACAAAACAGCTGCAGTGGAGAAAATCGTTTTAGCATCACATTTGGTGCAAAAGGCACCTGGTTTAACATAAAGGTGAGTGTGGTCTGTGCTTCTCAGGCAGGATCCACCCCCATCCACTTCTCCTTTCCAGGCTGTGCCAGGTTCTCAAGGCAGTCATGGAATCCCAGAATGGATTGGGTTGGAAGGGACATTAAAGATCATCTCATTGCCATGGGCAGGGACACCTTCCACTATCCCAGGGTGCTCCAAGCCCATCCAGCCTGGCCTTGGACACTTCCAGGGATCCAGGGGCAGCCACAGCTTCCCTGGACACCCTGTGCCAGGGCCTCACCACCCTCACAGGGAACATTTTTTTTTTTTCCCCTAAATCCCAGGTTTACTTGTTTTAAACATGGTGGGGAGGGGATCCGAAAGCTGTGTCCCATTGCCCTGACAGGCTGCCCTCTCCACCCACAGATTGCACTTCTGATGTAACTCCTTTTCCTTTTGGTCACCCACCCCCAAGGAAATCAGTCTTTTTGTCCCTCACATCTTTCTTCCTATGAGCCCCCTCAGCCTAAATTAATTTTCTGTCCAAATCCCCTCTCAACCCTTCTGTGTCTTTTCAACACAAAATTTGGACACTTCCCTGCCTTTGTCAGCTCCTGGTCTCCCTTTCCAGGTAAAATGTTTCTCTCTGGGTCAATAATTTCTGTGAAAGCAAGGAAACAATGATGCAATCAGAGAGCTATGCCAACCAGCTGAGGCACTGGTCAGACAGAGCCAGGGAAAAGTCCTCCCTGGGAGATGAAATTCTTGTTCTGATGAATCAAACAGGAAAATTCCCACTGACCTCACCAGGGTCAGGCCCCACTGCCAGGGGAATGACAATTAATTCATCCAAGAGCCTCCATTCATCCAAGAGCCTCCATTCACAGATGAGCAGCCCAGTTTCTCTCCTCGAGTCACCACTGGCACTCCAGTGATGCCAGTGCTCCCCTGGAGATCCCCTGCAGCTGGATGAGCCCTCAGGAGAGCCAGATAACCCAGAGCTGGCTGTTGGCTTGGGAACTGGTTCTGAAAAGAGGGACAGGGCTGAATCCAGAGGCAAATTCCTGCCCACGTCCAGCCCATCCCTCTGACGCACGCGGATGAACGAGGACAGCATGGGGAGGGCTTGGGATCAAGGCACCTCTCCAAATCAAACTGTTTATTTCTCACATTCATCCACAGGGTTCATTGTTCCTGCCCCTCATCTGGGAATGCTCAGCCATCCTGGTGGCAGCCTGGTTTCCCAGGAAAGTGGGGAGTGGGCTCTTGCAACTCACCTTGCACATTTCTCTCATATCACTGGGCATCCTGACACTGATATGCTTCAGAACTACTGGCCAGTCCACCAGGAAAGGTGGGAAAGCTCAGTTTGTAGGGAATATTGTCCCTCTGGCAATAATTGTCCCTCACAGGCATGGTCCCACTGTCCCACTGCTGTGTGTTCCCTTGTTTGCTGCTCTGGATGGAAAAAACCTTAAAAAAACCTCCAAACCACAACCCAACAACAACCAAAAAAAAAAAGAAACAAAAATAAATCATTATTTCAGCCCAATGAATAAGATTGACTGAATTCGCTTCCAGTCTCACAGAGATGGAGGAGAGAGAAAGCACCAAGGACAGGGTGGATGAATGGCACTTCCAGACCTTATAAAACTGTTTCTTGATGTGGTTTCTTTACCTCTGAACTCACCTGGAGCAAAGCAGCCAGCTCAGCTCATGGGGAGTTGTCACTATATGACATGAAACAACATGACGTGGACACACTGTTGTTTTTAAGGTAAAAAGGGAAGTTTATTTTCTGACTCCAACATTTATAGCTTTCCAAAAGTGACAGTGGGTTGGAGGGTGACAGTGCCCAATGGCACTGGACAAACCAACAGTCCATCAAATTTCTCCTCCTCCATAAAAGAATGCAAAACAATAAGTTATTTACAGAAAGTGTGTGAGAAAGTTCGTTACAAGAATGTGAACATCAGAAGGCTCAGAAAATCTTAAAAAAACAGGGAGTTGCTTGAACAGCAGCATGAGCTGCTTTGGTGTAAATGTATCACAGGGAATACTGCTCAAATTAATTAAATCCTATTTGGAGTACCCTGTAACCCTGGGGAGGAGGAAGATTCATAAAATCATCACAGAATCCCAGGATGGTTTGGGTTGGAAGGGACCTTAAAGATCCTCCAGTTCCAACACTTTGCCATGGGCAGGAGAAAGCCAAATGAAGAAGAAGATTTTAGTAAGAAATTCTTGATTGAGACTTGAACACCAGCTGTCTGTACCTGATAGAGCTCAGAAAGCTACAAATAGGGGTTCTTTAGTACTACCTCACCAGACCTACACCTAAAGGAGATGTAAAAATCATCCAGACATCTTGGGATGCACATTTGGGATCTCTGCAGCCACACAGACAGCCAGGACAGAGCTCTGCCCTCATTCCAGGTGTGTCAGCCAGCACAAGCCTCCTGCATAACTGGGGATTTCAGTCCATCAAAGCATGGCATGGATTCCCTCAGCAGGATTTGTTTGCTGTTCCCAGGCAACAGGCCAGTGTTTGTTTGAAAAAGAGAGAGCCAAATCCTCCTCTCCTGCCCTCAAAACGTCACTGTGATGTGCAATCAGGAGCAGGATGGGGCTGGGTGGGCTCCTGCTTGAGGAAGCTGAGGTGCCACAGCCACCCTTGGATCCAGGCTGTCCCTCACATCCCTGGCAATCCCACACAAACCAGTGCAACTCCCTGAGTGCCTGGATCTTCCTTCACCCCTACATAAAGAGAAAAGGGGTCACATTCCAACATTCCACCCCCTCACATGGAGCTCTTCCCAGTCCTGTGGGGGGAAAGGAATCACCTGAGCACAGCCCAGCTCTGGGGTGTGCTGGGGAGATAAAACAGGCCAGGGTTCTGAGGCTGTACCTGCACGAGCAAATCAAATCACGTGGGGCTCAGGAGTCAGTGGCTGCTCAAATGTGCAGCCAGAAAATGAACTGTTTTCCACTCTGTTCCTTGGCACGGTTTGGAGGTGGGCATACATCAGGAATGATCAATAATTCACACCTGGATGTGGCCCTGCACTGGAAAGGAGAAGTTGATTGCACAAGATGTGCTCTGGCCATTTTCTGTGGGGCAAAAACCATCATTTCTTGCTGTGTCCAGCTCTGGGGAGTCTACTTGAGACAGACATGGACCTGTTGAAGAGAGTGCTGAGAAGGCCATGAAGAGTGGTCTGAAAAGAGAGCTATTGGGGGTTTCTGGACCAGGGCTGAGCCCAGATCTGAGCCCACAATCATTTCTTCACAGGTTGAATTTCAGGGCTTTATCAGTGCCTGTTTGTTTGGCAAAATGCTGGCAGTGGGATTGGGAGTAGGAGGTGGCATCACAAGCTGGAAAAAGGGTTCATTCACCCCAGGAATTGTTCCTGCTGGCAAAAACTTATCCCAGGATGTATTTAAGATAAAAACTCATCCCAGGATGTATTTAAAAATCAGCCTGCTCAGGTCCTGGCCTGGAGGCAATGAAGTCAGTGGAAACATCCCTCCCATTTGGGGCCAGAGAGCAGATATAGATTGATTCAACTCCTCCCAGCCCCAAAACCTCTCAAGCACCCAGGAGCCCATTCCTGTGCCACGTGTCTGAGCACAGATCAGCCTTTGTGCATGGTGAGCTCTGAAAAAAGACATCTGCTGGCAGGTTGGGGAGCAGGGGAGGGTGGGAGGCTGCTGGGCCAGCCCCAGTGGGCCCACCAGAGGCTGAGGCCAACACAGCAGCAGGACCATGCCAAGGGGAGCCAGACCAGCTGTTGTACAAGCAGTTGCCCCTGGGACAGAGATTTCCTGCCCCTCATTTCTGGAGGAAATCTGTTTTTTGTTGGTACTGGATAGTCCTGGATTTCTTTCCCAAGGCATGTTCTGCAGCTCAACCCATGTACCACAGCTGCAGAGCTGGGGTTTGTAGTGGTGTGGAGGATGCAGCCTGGTCCCCATGGAGCCTGCAGCATCCAAACAGCTCCAGGAACAAATCCCCCTCTCCAGTGGTGCTCCTCCCAACACGGGAGAGCAGCTGAGCTGGAGACAAACAAACACCTGGAGCTTTGCCATCCAGCACTGGGAACACCGTGGCCACATGGTACCCTGGCCCCGTGCTCCACATCCTCTCTGGAGAACACCAAGCCATCTGCACACACATGTTCAGACACTGCAGGTCACACACTCAGAGCAGGACACTCACAGGAGCATCCACACGTTCCTTCCTGCTTGGGCTGCAGCTCAAGCACTGCTGTCTCCTTTCTGCTGGATGAGCTCTGCCCAAATTCTTTACTTTGGAAGTTCTTCCCTGTGAGGGTGGGGAAGCCCTGGCAGAGGTTTCACAGAGAAGCTGTGGCTGCTCCATCCCTGGAAGTGTCCAAGGCCAGGTTGGACAGGGCTTGGAGCAACCTGGGATAGTGGAAGGTGTCCCTGCCGATGGCAGGGGGTTGGACTGGATGATCTCTAATGTCCCTTCCCACCCAAACCATTCCATGATTCCATAATTCCACAAAATCCCGCTGCACCATCTCTCAAATTGGAGATGCCAATCCTCAGAGGTACAGGGTGGGCTATTGTCTCCCACCCAGGCAGGGTACCAATTCCAGAGGTTCACACACATCCTTGCATCCAGCTCTCCCCCAGGGGGGTTCCAAGGTCCATCTCCCTTCCCAGGCTGTGCCTGGCCAGTTTGCAGGACACCCTGGCTAAGAGCTCAGTGTTCCCTACTCCAAAGTCCAGCTGGTGAAGGCCCCTTTATCTGCACTGTTTGATGAAGGTGATCCTTGTTCTGTTCAAGCAGCCTGAAGGACATGGGGTTTGCATTTTCCAACACCCCCTGCAAAGAAAAATCCATTGAGAAGGGAAAAATCCATTTCTGAAGGGAAAAGGGAAGACTTGGTGATGGCCTCCACTGCATCACCACTGTAAGAAAAACCTTTATAAAGTTTCTATTTCCTCTTCCTCCATTTGTTCTTGGCTGGGGGACATTCCTGCTCGTTGTTTGCTTTATGTTGTTTTCCCAAGTTGAAATGCAGGTCTCACCTCTGCTGATTTCCTGGAACTGACCTGGAGAACTGGTACAAACCTGAGAGCCTGCCAGGATCCCTGGGAGAGCTGCAATCCACCTGCTTTCCTGATGCCCCTGAGTATTTCAGGGAGGTATTCCAGCTTTCCCATTGAATGAGCACATAAATGAATAAAATATTAAATTGCCATTTTTTCTTGGCAGTTGTAAACAAAACCTTGGCAAGCATCCTCTATGCAGCCTGCAAGTTGTGAAATTGAAGCAGACTCATGATTTTTTAAAGGATCCCATTATTTTCAAGCCAGCTATATGTGTTGGGGAGTGCTGAGGAGGAGACTCTGGATTTTTTCACGCTTGACTGTGTCAGTGTTAAACACAGAGAGTGAGAGCTGGAAATATAAAAAAAACCCAAAACCAAACCAAAACACAACATTTTGACACTGCAAACACTTGGACTGGATTTTAACATCACATGCTTGAGCCTACAAACACGGAGCCAGGCTGGGTCAGTCCCAACATCCTGTCTCCAGCAGCAAGCAGTAGCAGACTCCCCAGTGCTCAGTGTAATTGTCAACAAAACCCTGATTTCCCCCCTCACTTTTTGGTCTTTTTCCCTCTATTTTTTCCTTTCTGTCTGTAACACGGTGTGACTGAGAGCAGGCACACCCTGTGCAACTGTTTGCTGTCATGTTGAAATGCACCTGAGGTTGACAAAGTTCCCTCCACTCCAGGAAAATTACACAACCCCCCCTGGCCTCTATAAATCCAGAATTTCCCTCTTATTCCTCTCTTTAGGATCCTTCACTCCTCCTCGGGGTGGAACCTCCACCCACACCGAGCCATGAGGATTCTCCAGCTGCTCTTGGCAGTCCTTGTCATTCTCCTCCAGAGCGCTCCAGGTAAGGACAAAATCCTCACAGGGCTTCCAGCAGGACTGTGGAGAGAGAAAAGGCAGGTTCCTACTCTTCTGAGGTAGAAGAGGACAAGACAGAGCCCCCAAGTCAAGGCTGAGCTAACTCGTGCTTCCAAGGAAATAATTTCTCCTGGGATGGTCTCCATGAAGTTCTCGCATGCAGCTGTCCTGAGTTCACAGATTGTGTATCCCCTCCTCTCTGCACCCTCAAAACTCACCCAGAAATGCTGAGCCTAAGCCAGGAGCCTGAGCTTTGCTCTTGACCAGGATAAAAGCCTCATCCTCCACCAAACAAGGAGAATCCCATTAAATTCTCTATGAGTGGAATACAGATGTGGCAAATGCAGGGAGATGCAAGTGTGGCCAGAAAGTTGAAGGAGGTGATTTTCACCCTCTGATCTGCTCTGGTAAGATCCCACCTGCAAAGCTGCCTCCAGATTTGGGATCCTCAGCATCAGAAGCTGATGGAGCAAGTCCAGAGGAGACCATGGAGATGCTCCAAGGGCTGGAGCCCCTCTGCTCTGGAGCCAGGCTGGGAGAGCTGGGGGTGCTCACCTGGAGAAGTGAAGGCTCCAGGGAGAGCTCAGAGCCCCTTCCAGGGCCTAAAGGGGCTCCAGAAGAACTGGAGAGGGACTTGGGATGAGGAATGAAGGGACAGGACAAGGAGGAATGGTCTTAAGTTGAAGGAGGGTAGGTGTAAATTAGATATTGGGAAGGAATTGTTCCCTGTGAGGGTGGGGAGGCCCTGGTACAGGTTGCCCAACAAGGGTGTGGACTTTCCATCCCTGGAAGTGTTCAGGGCAAGGTTGGATGGGGCTTGGATCAGCCTGGGATAGTGGGAGGTGTTTCTGCCCAAGGCAGGGGGTTGGAAGTAGATGGTCTTTAATGTCCATTCCTACTCAAATCATTCTGTGTATCTTTGATTCTATAAAATCAAAACTATCTTTCAGGGGGGGAAAGAAGAGGGAAAGGCAGATAGTTTACCTTTTTTTGTTTGTTGTATTCTGGTTTAATATAAAATAATAATTTATTCCATGACTTGGCATTTTTGCTGGCTGCTTGTATACACATGTCAGAGATTTGGGTTTCATTCAGGGGTAAGGTCACTATGATGTTAGCAAGGCTTTAGTAATATCACTTTTGCAGAAGGCAAACCTGATAACCAAGAAGAGGAAATTTACTTGCTTAGCCTGTTTATCTTGTCATTTATGTGACTGAAGTCCTGGGGACAACGAAGGGAGAGAGAAGGATTTGCCCACCCCACTGGTGGTGGTGGTGGACCCTCCAGAACCCCCAAACTTGGTGTTTCTGCTGTGTCTAAAAAGAAGCAGCACATGCCCTTTTAATCAAAACAGCAAAAGATTTGAAAAACCCAAGCAAACAAAAACCCCAAAACACCAAGAAGCCAAAAAATCTCAAAAGGAAAAAACAGGTGAAACAGCTGCTCCAAAAGGCACTTCTCTGTCTTTTAAAGCTGTCCAGCCTCACCTGACTCATCCAACCTAACACAGCCAAGCCAAACCTGGCTGCCTCACCCAGGCCAGTCTTTAGGAGACTCCCAGTGCTTGCTGGATGGAGAAGCTCCTCCCAAGCACATCTGATCCTCACCATGGAACCACCTGAATTTCCCTGCTGCCTGCTGAGAGCATCCCATGCTCAGCCACCAACACCAGCGGAGTTCCCAGTAAGTTTTAGAGCTCTGAGTAGGTTCCAGCTCTCCTCACCAGGTCTCCTGTCCTCTTTCCCCAGCAGCCAGGGGCCTTTCAGACACTCAGCAGTGCAGGAACAGCCGTGGTCACTGCCGGAGGCTCTGCTTCCACATGGAGCGCTGGGAAGGGAGCTGCAGCAGCGGCCGCCTGCGCTGCTGCCGGTGACAGCAGCCACCCCAGGGAGCTGTGACAGCCCCAGGAGAGCCAGCACAGCGATCCTGCAGCCAGAACTGTACACAGGACCTGCCCTCAGGCACCTCCGTGCCTCCACATGCAGCTTGGTTTGTCCACCACCAATAAACCTCTGGGTTTGCTGTGTCCTGCTGGGTCCGTGAGCTTCCCCCTCAGATGGAGCTCCCTGCCTGGCACTGAGGGGTTGATGGTGCTGGAGGTGCACTGGGGGATCCAAATTGACTGCACAAGGGTGGCAGATGTGGTGTGTGACCGTGTTCACAGGGGTCTTAGGATGAGGGAAGAGATGAGGATCTGACTCCATGTTTCAGAAGATTTGATTTATTATTTTATTATATATATTATATTAAAACTATACTAAAAGAAGAGAAGAAAGGATTTCATCAGAAGGCTGGCTAAGAATAGAAAAAGAAGGAATGATAACAAAAGCTTCTGTCTCAGACAGAGAGTCCGAGCCAGCTGACTGTGATTGGCCATTAATTAGAAATAACTCAATAAGACCAATCACAGATGCACCTGTTGCATTCCACAGCAGCAGATAATCATTGTTTACATTTTGTTCCTGAGGCCTCTCAGCTTCTCAGGAGGAAAAAATCCTCAGGAAAGAATTTTTCATAAAAGATGTCTGCGACAGTGGTGTAGGGGCAAGGAGTGTCCTTCCAGAGTGGCAGCAAGAGAGGGATCTGCTGGGCTGGTCCAAGCAGTTCTGAAACCTCTTTTTGGACCCAATCCTCTACCTCTGTCTCAGTCACTGCCTTTAACAACCTCAATTTCTAGCTCTGTTCAGAAGAGGCCATGGCAGGATTCATTCTCTTCAAGGGGATGGATCCAACAGAGAGGTATGGTTTTCCCTCCAGAAATTCCTCTTCCTTATTGTAGTTGAGAAGGAAACAACAAAAAGCAACACACTCCATTTTCAGAAGGCTTCAAACTGATTTTATTATAGCATGAATACTTTTTATACATTCTAACAAAACTCCTAAGTTTACACTTTACTCATTGGTCATGAAAAACAAAGTGCTCATTGGAATAGGGAGTTGCAGGTTTCTCTTATTTATCCTTCTTCCTTTCTTGGTTTCTATGTCAACAACCTTGGTAGAAAATTCTTTCAGGGGTAAACATGGACCCTCTTATCAAACTTCTCACAGAAGTCGCTGTAAAACCTCTTCCATTCTTCCTCTCCTATAGCAACAAGTTGAACCTAGGTGGGTGACTCAGATTATCCAACCTGATCTCCTGGAAAGTGTCCCTGCTCATTCCAGGAGTGCTGGAATAGATGACCCTTAAAGCTTCCTTCCAACACAAACCATTCCATGGTTCTGTGATCCACCTCTGTGAGGGGGTAAAGGTGGGTAAGGCTGAGAAATCCCGATGTGAAGAACAATTCAAACAATTCACTTGGTCTCACAGGGAGTGTGGTGGGCTCTGTATCTGCCCTGCATGGAGCCATTCCCAAGTGAAATCCAACTCCCAAAGTGCAAGTGATTCCAAACTCTATCCCAACATCACCCGAGGGGTATCACTGCCTCTTGTCCTGCATAGGCTGATTTATTGAGTGGAATTAAGAGTGGGAATGAGCCAAGGCCATGTTCACTTCCAGCAGCTCCTCACCAGGGAGTGAGAGTTGTTGGCTGTGGACTGTTGTTTACTGAAGGAAGGGGAATTGCCCATCATGGTGTGCTCTGGAGCAGGACCCCCAAAGCAATTCCTCACCTTGGAGGTGGTGAGATGGAAAGGAGCTGGTATAGGAGGAACAGCAATAGAGATGAAGGAGGTATAAGTAGAGTTGACCTGAAAGAGTATGAAAATCTCCTAAAGAGAAAAGCTGGAAAATTTATCTCTAGAAAACACCCAATGTGGTACTTAGGACATGGAAGAAATGAGGTGGGCAAAATTCCCACCCTCAGCTACACACCTGGCTTCAGCCTAAACCCACTCCATTGTCATCCATCCCAGAGGCACCAGTCTTGCCCTGGAGAAAACCAGTAAAACCAGTGATCCCAGTGGAGACCTGCCCCATCTCTGGCTGGACTGTGAGCAGGGAAAGATCCCCTCACTCCTCCCCACCACGAACTGAGGCAGTGAGGGCCTGCTGGGCTCCATGCTGGGATACCCCATCCTTGCTTGTGTGGCTCTGCAGGCTGCAAACACGGTGGCAATGCTTTCAGGCAGTCCCCTCTCCTGGATGCTTTTCCTCTCCATTGTTGAGTGACACTCTGGCTCCTCAGGGGCCTGGGGAAGCTCAGCCAGAGGTTAGCAGCCACTGCGGCTCGCATGAGCCATCAGCCCCATCGAGAGATAAGGCTCCCCTTGATAACAGAACCTGCCAGAACTGAGCCTCCAGTTTTTCCACCTTTTTGAAGTCTGGCCGGTGAAGTTTTGCAGAAATTTGTCTTTTTGCCAAAGTAACCAACTTCCAGCTCCAGCCTTTGCCTTCCCTCCTTTTCCCCGGCCTCCTCCCCCTTTGCCTTCCCTCTTCCTCCTCACTCCTCCAAGCGTGATAGGGATTCTGGGGGGAGGATGGACACGACCAGGGGGTGATGTCATGTGTTTTTGGCCCTTCAGAGGGTTAGACACGTCTGCCTCTACCCAGCCTGGCGCCAGGAGCAACTGGGAGCCTTCCTCTGGCAGCCGCCCCTGCGCCTTATCAGGGGCAGGGTGACATCCCAGGGCAGGGTGACATCCCAGGGTTGGGATGCCGTAGCTGCCAGGGAAAGGAGGTGGGGAGCCCCTGAACTGAGCCCTGTGAGAGGCTGTGTGCACAGGGATGTGTCTGTGTGTGTGTCTGAGCTCACTGGCAGCAGGGAAATCACTCCCAGCAGGATGGAGCCAGCTATCAGCTGCAGGAGAAGGGGAAAGCACCTCTGTGCCAAAGCCCAGGCAAGTCAAGGGTGACGCTGTCACCCAGATCTGCTCCTGGGGTCTTGGGGCTTTGGCTGGTCAGAATGACCCTGAGATGCATCAAAAAGTCTCTTTTCCCAGCCCAGCAGTTGAAGAAGGAGTCAGAACTCCTCAGTTCTCATTCTCAAGGTTGTTTATTTGCTCTTATCTAATACATTGTCTTTCTGACCTGCTGAGATTTGTCCAGAATTTCGGTTCATGGCACACTGACCACCTTGGGGCAGTGTCATCTTTTTATACTAAAAACTACATGTACATTATTTACAATAACTTCCCAACACCTATCACCTATGTTAGACAGTGAGCTTCTACTCTAAACCAATCAAAAAGTGCCTCCATCACAGCAGAAGACAGAGGCCAAGAAGAAGAAGGAGAAAGGCTGGACATGTCCAGATTCCTCTATCTTGCCTCCTGAATCCCTGTTCTAAAAACCCCCAAAAAATCTATTTTTCACCCTGTGACAAACTATTATTCTACTTAGACTTTCATGGACTGCAGATCTTCATATAAGGCTGGTAATTTTTTCCATGGGTCAAGATCAAAGTCACAGGTGTCTTGGGCTCTGTGCCAAGGTCTCTGAGCCCCCTGGCAGGGGTTTGGACAATCCAGGACAGCCAGAGGGATGTCCTGAATTCCGACTCTGGGGAGGTTTAACCTTTCATGTCCCAGGCAGACAACCTGGAAAATTCACCTGAAAAAGGTTAGAAGATGCCCCTTGCCATCAAAGGTCAGGGCAGATGGAGGGAGATAAATTAATTTGTCCCATACCCAAAGCTCAGGGTCTGGAGTGCTCTCAAGCAGAGCTGGGTACAAATTTACCATAGAAATGGTTTTGGGATGGACTTTTGCATCCTTCTCTTGTTTTGGCACCTTTCTCCAAGGTGGAATGCAAAACCTTCATTTTTTTAAAAATGCTAACACCACCCCCTCTTTTCTTCTCTCCCCCAGAAAAGTGGTTTGATCAGAAAAGTGTGAAATATTTTAGGCAAAATCCAGGGAAAACGGGGCTTTCTATCTCTTAAACACAATCCTCTGAAGGGAAAAGCCTTGTGGGGCATGGGAGCCCAAGGAGAGAGACAGTTCTCCATAGCAATGGTCTTCAAATAAATTCATATTTGTATTATTTATTTATGTTAGAAAGAATATTTTCCCCCCGTTCTGATGGATCATCATGCTCACTTTGGAGACCAGTGCTCTGGAGGGAAAAGGAAATTTTGGGGAGAGCATCCAAGGCCCCTGAGGATTAGGACAGAAATCTAAACAACTGGGAGGTCTCCTTCCAGCTGGAAAGTTTATAAAATTGATTTTCTTTTGCTTGGAATAAATAAAGTTTTATGCAAAAGTCATTCGCAGTTTTTGCAACTAGAGTGAGAAAATAGATACCAAAAAACTAGCAGCGCTACAAAATCAGAGGGAATGGGGTCAAACTGTGCCAAGGCAGGTTCAGGTTGGACACCAGGAGGAATTTCTCCATGGAAAGGGTGGTCAGGCTTTGGAAGGGGTTGCTCAGGGAGGTTTGGAGTCCCCATCCCTGGAGGTATCTAAGAAATGACTGGATGTGGCACTCAGTGCTCTGGGCTAGTGACAAGGTAGGGGTCGGTCACAGGTTGGACTCAATGGCCTTGGAAGTCCTTTCCAGCCTAAATGATTGTGTGATTCTGTGTCAAATGAACCTCTGCCACCAAACCCAGGCACTTTTTTTCCATTAATAAATTGGCATCCTGTTTGTACATTCCAAAAAGGGGACTGGGAAGAAACGCAGCCCCTGGCACTGCCCCGTGCTGACCTCGGCTCTCCACATCAGCACAAAAACCTGGCAGTGGCTCAGTGCCTCCTCTCAGGGGCTGTGCAATAAAGTACACGTTTTTTCTAGGCATAAATAAATTACTTCACCTCCTGGCGAGCTGCTCTGGGCTCTTTCATCAGCTCCACGTGGAAGAGCGGCAGCGCTGGAGCAGCGCAGCCCCCTCTCCCCACTGAGGGAGCACTGCTGATGGGGAGGCTCCAAAACAAACACCGTGCTGAGCAGCAGCAGCTTGTGCTCCCCAGCACAACAGCCAAGCCACCTGAAGCCAAAATCTCGTGGCTCTCAGTTTGGAGATGCCCCAGGGCAGGGTGGAATTTGGGGAATGTGCAGGGGAATGGATTTGCACCGAAATGGGGAGGGTGGATGGGCCCTTTCCCCTCTCCAGCCTCCTCCCCAGGATCACAGCTTGCAGGACCCTTCCCCAAATCCCACAGTCATTCAGGTCTCCATCCAGGACTATCCCCCGTGCCTGGGATGGACACAAAAGCTGTCAGGAGTCTTTATTGTCCAGATCTTTGCGCCGTTATCAGTGACTCCCACACACTGGAAGTGAGATATGTGTGACAACATTTTTTCCATCAGCATGGAAAGCTTATCATGGCTGAGAAGAGTGGAAGGGTTGGGGAGGGTGATGGGGAGGGGGAGGAGGAGGAGGGAGGGAGGGAGGGGAGGTGCATGGGCATGAACACCCACCCAGCCCTTCCTCCACCCACGCCATGATCCCACGTCTATGGAAGAAGAAGAGGAAAATGAGGGTTTTGTGTTGTCAGAGCAGTTGTGCCAGACCCAAGGCCTTCAGACATAGTAGAGCCAGTCCTAAATTCCTTGGGGAAGATCCAAAAACATCCTTCCTGCAAAAGCATCTCTTAATTCATATGGGTGTATGTACAAATGAGGGGAGCCTCTGCAATGATGTTGGCTGGGCTAGCAGGACCCCAAGGGGTCTGACCCCTCCTTGGTGTCAGGCAGATCCTTCCCAGGGCAGGGGGAAGCTCCAGCCAGCAGGAAAGACATAAATGTGGAAAATATCTCAGCTGTATCAGACCACAACAGAGCTACTGGGACCCCAGCACTGCATCTGTGGTTGTGAGCTGTGTGCTGCATCTCACTGGATTTCTGCCACTTTTCTCAAGTTCTGGGCCTACAACCCAGGTTTTTAGGGTAAAACCTGAAGCCTGCCCATTCCTGTCTTCATCTGGAGGAGGTGGAGGGAGCAGAAGTAGGGGATGATTTTTTTGAGACTGGAAGTTCATCTGCAGCGTGAAAGACCTGATGCTGTGGTCCTGAGGCACCAAGAAACATCAAAGTTTGTGCTGCAGGAGCTGTGGGGGTAAAACCAAACCTGCAGCTGGGTGATGGGAAAATTTTAGGGAACTACAAAACTTGGTGATAGAGATGTGGAGCTGGCAGCACTTGCCAAGGCAACACGCCCCAGTGAGGTCAAGCTAAAAATACAGATGTGATTTCACAGAATCATAGATTGTTTTAGGTTGGAAGAGACCTGAAAGCAGGGACACCTTCTACTGTCCCAGGTTGCTTCAAGCCCCATCCAGCCTGGCCTGGAACACTTCCAGGGACAGGGAGTCCACAACTCCCCTGGGCAACCACATCACCCCTATAGTAAAGAATTTCTTCCTAATTTCAAAGGCTCTGTACATTTCCTCTGGAAATCACTACATTTATTCCAAGTTCATCCAAATTTGCCATTAGCCCGTTTTCTCCCAAATATCTGGGTGTCTGCTTGGCCCATAGCAGCCACTTCAAATGAAACACATTTCATTTGTGTTGGGGTGAAAACCACAGAAATTAAATAATCCCTCCTTCCAGGCTTCTGCTTTCAAGGAAAACCCAAGAAGATGCTGCCCTGGTTTTACTTCAAGGTGAGGAGTCTGGCAGTACTGTCTTGAGACCATGGGGAGATGATGGCCCAAAGGAACCAGCTCTGGAAGCAAAGGGGAAGCTGAGCCCCCCTTGCTGGCATGGGAACAGCTTTATCTCCCCAAGGAGAACAGTTATGGATTTTCCTGTTAGAATCTGCACAATGGACTCTCTGCCCCATGAACAGTTAAGGATTTGCATTACAGACCCTCCAGGCTGATGCTTCCAAGGATGAGGCTGGATGACAACACAATCCTTCAATGTATGATCCACAGCCCAGGGGCAGCCCTATCTGAGCACCAGACAACTCCTGACACAGAGCACATGGAGGGAAAACACATGGGAGGGAAAAAACATGGATGTTTTGTCTGCCTGGGGCTGTGACTGCTTCTGGTAGCTGGGATGGGGAGGTGGTGGCCGTGCTCCTGTGATTAATGGGAGGTTTCACCATCAGCATGGTGGCTCCCAGGCTGCCTGTTCCCTCAGGAGCTGCTATCTGCTGGGAGATGCTGCTCTGGGAGCTGCTATCTGCTGGGAGAGGCTGCTCTTCAAGCACAGCTCGTTAGCAGGGTCCCCTGAGGGGTGGCAGACTGCGGTGGGCTCAGCACAGGCTGCAAAAGGAGCTTTTGGGTTTTGTGAGCTGACACGGTGGGGGATGATCCGAGGTCCTGCTTCTCAGGTTGCTGTTCATAATTGCTGCCCCGAGATGTGCAGGATGTCTCTGCTTTGGCCCGTGCAACTGAAGATTGGTTCTGGACTCTTCACTTTTCAGTCTTGAGGTTGTTTATTAATTCTTATCTATAAAATTTTCTTTCTGCCCAGCCGAGATCTGCTCAGCAGTGCAGCCATAGGCACTCTGACTGCCTCTGGGGTAGTGTTGTCCTTTTATACTACAAACTACATATAACATATTTACACTTAATTCCCAATACCTATCACCTATGTTAGACAGTGCACTTCTACTCTAGGCCAATCCCAAAGTGCCAACATCACTGCAGAAAATGGAGACCAAGAAGAAGAAAGGCAGACATGCCCAAGTTCCTCCATGTTGTCCCCATAACCCCCATACCAAAAATCCTAAAATCTACATTTTCACCCTGTGATCATTTTATTATTACACTATTCAAACCTCTGTGATTTTCAGGTCCTCATACAAAGTTGACAATTTGCTCCAGGGGTCAAAATCAAATCCCCAGGTGTTCTGGGCAGCATGCCAGGGTCTCCGAGCCCCCTGGCAACTCTGGACACCCGGACGGGTGTACTGAGTTCTGACACTGCTGACTGTAGGCAGAAGCAATTCTGGCTCAAGCTAATCCAGTTATCAGCCCCCACAACAGCCCTGTCACTCACCAGAGTCACGTGGTGAAACTGCAAAAATGCCTTCATAGAGTGGAAGTCACCCCACCAGCCATCATCAGTCACCAGCTGGACAATCCTGAGGTAAAAGTGGATCCCAAAATATGTGCAGGGACCTCCTGTGACTTGGGCATGGGGCAGAGATGAGTGGGTTTCCCATGGATGATCTGCAGCAGTGACTCTTTTGTCAGCCTTAGACCAAGAAATTTGGTTTGTGGATGAAGGAGGTGGAATAAAAGATGGGGAGAAGCTTTTTAGCAGAGGCTGCTGTGACAGGACAAGAGGTGATGGTTTTAAACTAAAGGGGAGTCAATTAGGATTAGATATGAGAAAAAGGTTTTGCAATGCAGGTGGTGAGGCCCTGGAACAGGTTGCTGTGGCTGCCTCATCTCTGGGAGTGTTCAAGGTCAGGTTCTGTTCAAATCAGTTTTTTTCAGGGCTCAATGATTTGGGTTGGAAGGGACCTAAAAGCCCATCCAGTGCCACCCCCTGCCATGGGCAGGGACACCTTCCACTACCCCAGATTGCTCCAAGCCCTGTCCAACCTGGCCTTGGACACTCCCAGGGATCCAGGAGCAGCCACAGCTTCTCTGGGCAGCCTGTGCCAGGGCCTCACCACTCTCACAGGGAACAATTCCTTCCCAATGTCCCATCTATCCCCGCCCTCTGGCACTGGGAAGCCATTCCCTGTGTCCTGTCCCTCCATCCCTTGTCCCCAGTCCCTCTCCAGCTCTTCTGGAACCCCTTTAGGCCCTGGAAGGGGCTCTGAGCTCTCCATGGATCCTTCTTTTCTCCAGGTGAGCACCCCCAGCTCTCCCAGCCTGGCTCCAGAGCAGAGGAGCTCCAGCCCTTGGAGCATCTCCATGGCCTCCTCTGGGCTCATTCCAACAGGTCCATGTCTCTCTGGTGATGATGACCCCAGAGAGCACATGGATTCAACATATATCTCTCACTTCATTCTTTTTATAATGGAGAGGGAAAAAGGGGCTGCTTCTCTCTGCAGCCCCTGCACAAACAACTCACTGAGCCCTTCTTTTTTTTTCCCTAATTAGTGGCAGTTTTTTATCAGTTGTCCCAGGCAACACTTTCTCATATCCAGGATGTGTCACCAACCACATCCTGGTCCAGTTCCCCGTGTGCTTGTGACTCTGAGGCTGGAATTTCAGTTTCCATCTCCAGCACTGTCAGTGTTGTCTCCTGGATCAGGTCACTGGGATGATTCTGCTCAGGCTCCTCTGCTCACACGTCTTGTCTGGCAGCAGAGTTGGTGTTCTGCATCCCATCTCATCCCAGGGGATGCTGGCACTGTGGAGGTCTCCTCAACCTCTGCTGTGTTGGAGGATTGACCTCTTCCCTTCTGGGGTTATCATCTAGCAGCCCCTCACTGCTGCCAAGTTACCTTGGCAAGACAGGGATAATCCTTCCCATCCAGGAGGGAATTAAATTTGTCTGCACTTTTAAATTAGCCACTTGTTGCTTTTAACACTGACCAGTGAGCACAGAGCTGAACAAGCCCTCAGCACAGTTTGGCCATCAGGACATTCCCAGCAGGCTCCTGTAGGGAAGAGGTCCCAGAGAAATTATTCTGAAGGAACACCAGATTGGGTGTGCCTCCATTGCACCCATCCGTGTTTTGGGGAGGGTTCCTCCACAAGTTATGGCTGATCAGGATGGATGTGGATTGGGGTTTTATCCATGTAAATGGAGAAGAAAGGCAGTGTCCTGGAATAATGATGAGATTTCCATGTGCCACAAGTGTGACCTGCTCCAAAGTGAGAACGTGGAAGTGATCAGTGCCCGAGGGATCAGTAGAAAGTGGTGGTGACTGCAGAAATCAGCCAGGAAATGCAGTTGTTGTGTTCTGCCACATTGAGATTAAACATCAGGGCACCTCCACAGGGAACCTGAGGCAGGACACACCTGGGATATGGACACAAGCCCCTCTCTCTGTTTTTTTTCACCCCAGCAGGGTTCACACTGAGTCATAGAATCATGGAATCGTAGAATCAGACAGTGATGGAATGGGTTGGGTTGGGTTGGGAGGGACCTTAAAGATGATTTGGTTCCAAACCCCTGCCATGGGCAGGGACACCTTCCACGAGGCCAGGCTGCTCAGAGCCCCATGAGGCCTCCAGGACTGTCCCTGTCCCCAGGACTGTCTCTCTTTAGGGACAGCATGCACAAGGCTCAGTCTCAAAACAGAATCACAGAATCACGGGATGATGAGGATGGAAGAGACCTCTAAGATCAAATCCAACCTATGCCCTAACACCTCAACTAGACTATAGCACCAAGTGCCATGTCCAGTCTTTTTGTAAACACACCCAGAGATGGTGATTCTACCACCTCCCTGGGAAGAGCATTCCAGTACTTTATAATTATTTCAGTGAAAAAATTCTTCCCAATATCCAGTCTATACCTTCCCTGACGTAGCTTGAGAACAATGGGAAACAGGCCAATAACAGATTAATTAGCAGTCTTCACAACAGGCTAATTACCATTTTCTCACAGGGCTATTTTTGGAGTTTCCCATTCAGGTATGACCCCGTGGGTGTGTGACATCCCCTGCACACAGACCTGCTGAGCACCCCTGTGCTGTGAGGCTGAGACCCTTTTCCCAGCACAATGAGGATATTTCTGGGCTGCTTTCCTTTCAGCAGCTTCCTCTCGCAGCACGACGTCTGCTGTGATCCTCATTCCCCTCTCTACTCTCCATTATTCCTCAATATTCCTCTTCCAGGTCCTTTTCCTTATCTGCAGCCACTTTCCTGTTTTTCTTCCTCGCTCAGCACCCTCCAGCCTGCCCGGCTCCTGCACCATCAGCTCCTGTCGAAGGGTTTCCTCCTCCTCTGGCTGATGTCCTCCCAGAGATAGCCCTGAGCATCCCAGGGGACCGTGGGCATCCCGTGGGGTCCTGTCAGGAGAGGGTGGTGGTGCTGACCCCGAAGGAAACGGCAGCGCCGGGAGGAAACGGCAGCGCTGGGCTCCCAGAATATCTCTGCTCTGGGTTACCCCAGGGATGCAGAGATAAGCAGAAAAAGGGGGAAGGAGAAGGAGGTCAGGGCTGTTTTCTGAGATGTTTGTGTGTCTTCTGGCACAAACAGCAGTCTGGCCTTCCCCAGTAGGCGCCAGTGTCGTTTTGGGGGGCAATTGTTTGTCCAGCCTCGCTCACCTTGGAACGTGCAGCTCAGCACCACGGCGGCCAGGGAGATGCTCAAGGCCATGGGGAGACAATGCTGGGAGAGTCACAGCAATTCCCAGGAGAGGATCCCCTCTTTTTGTGGTGTTTGTTGCCTTGGGTGGGTGCCAGTTCAGGGTTAGGATCTCGCTGTGCCTGGTGCTGACAAACTCAGGGTTATCCCTTACCCGTCAGATGGGACAAGAGGCACTTGGTGTCACAGCCCATCCCATGGGACAGCTGCCTGCTGTGTGGGGACTTCCATGGATGATATCCATCCTGGAGAAGTCCCAGGAGCTCATGGCCCTTGCAAGCAGCAGCAAATAGAGTTTGCCAGGTACAAGTCCTTGGAAAGGCTGCAGATACTTGGAAAATGCAGCAATGCCCCTCTTGGAAGGACCCCATGGTGTTTAGTCAGCCTTCAGACCCTGAGGTCCATCCCAAGGTAGGAAACATGGGGACTCGGCACAGTGGAGGCTGCAGCCAGATGTCACCACCTCTTTCCTCATGCCAAAAACTTCCTGCAGCCAAGTGATGCCTTGGCAGATAAATAAAAGACCCTGGAAGAGGAATATTGAGGAATGATGGGGGGGGGTAGGAGGGAAACGAAGATCACAGCTACTCCTTCAGCACAGGCATAGCTGGAGATAGTGACATTGTATTGTATTGTATTGTATTGTATTGTATTGTATTGTATTGTATTCTATTCTATTCTATTCTATTCTATTCCATTCCATTCCATTCCATTCCCTTCATTCAAATGATTCATGGTTCTTTGACTGTGCCATGACCACGGCCGTGTGTTGGGACATCTGCCGCCCTGTTCCCCAAGCCACCTCAAAACTAAAAAAAGCCCATTCCAATCCAGCTGACTTGTTACCCCATCAGCTGAGAAAAACACCCAGCTGCCAACTTCCCCTCCGAACCCCAAGACCTCTCCAAAGTCCCAGGACAGCATAACTTCAGGCTTAGGTCTTGGTTTAAGCACGTACACGTGACTCTGTTGCAATGACCACAAAGCTGTCCCAGAGCCAGTTCCCTCTGCCTGTCCCCAGCCAGACCTGCTGCCTTCCTCCTGCTATATTTATCAGAAGGATTTGGCTGGTTGGAAAGTGCTTGGGGAGGCGGCAGGGGTGGAGCCACCTTGGAGATCAGCCATGGGAGAAAACCTGGAGCCAGCTCCAGCCCCACGTGGCTGCTTTGAGATGGTCTCACATCCCTGCTCGGGGTAATTCCAGTGCAAATCTGGGAGGTTGCTCTTCAGTTGGTGAATTCTTTATGCTTTACAGATAATTTATAAATCTTTAGCACCTTTGTGCTTGTCCTTGTGCTGGGGTCTTGCTCCTCTCTGGAACCTTCACAATCCTCATCTCCAAAAAGAGATTTCCAGGGAGAGATGCTGCCACTCTTTTTCTATCCAGATGTTCAAATCAATTTTTGTCACCCTTTCTCTCTGAACCACAGGGATTGTCACCCTAAACTGCGAATTCTTACAGATACCAGTGAGATTGGCTCATTTGAGTACCTAAAAAAGCTTTGTCACCCCCATGCTCTCCTGTAGCAGTGAGACCAGAGGAGAACAATGCACAAAACCTCTCCCAAACCTCCGCAATCGGGCAGGACAGCGTTTGCTCCTCATTTTTCTGCATCCCTGGGAAGATCTGTTTGTAGCTGGAAGCTCTGCCTGTGCCAGCCTGGAGGCACCGCCCCAAATCCCTGCAGCTGCAGATGTTGAGCAAGCAGTGCAGAGATTCCTGCTGCACACCACAGCACGTGGGCTGCTCTTGGGCAATCAAAGGCTTGCAGCAACACAGGACCAAACCTCGTGGATCTGGAGGTTTTATGATGCTCAGCTTCCTCTTCCCTCCTGGAGCACTCACCCCTGGAATTTTGGGCTCTGAATGTTTTGTCTTTTTGTGCTGGGATCCTTCTCTGGGCACCCTGTGCCAGGGCCTCCCCGCCCTCACAGGGAACAATTGCTTCCCAATATCCCATCCATCCCTGCCCTCTGGCAGTGGGAAGCCATTCCCTGTGTCCTGTCCCTCCATCCCTTGTCCCCAGTCCCTCTCCAGCTCTCCTGGAGCCCCTTTAGGCCCTGGAAGGGGCTCTGAGCTCTTCCTGGATCCTTCTCTTTTCCAGGTGAGCACCCCAGCTCTCCCAGCCTGGACTCCAGAGCAGAGGGGGTCCAGCCCTTGGATCTCAAAATGAGAAAGGGTGAGACAGCCCAGCTCCCTTGAGGTATTCAGGATGGCAATTCCCAAACAGACATGGGATAGGGTGATGGAAATCATCCTCCAGGAATGAGACCTGTTCAAAGTGACAGGGCCAGGGGTAGATTTCACGATTCTCCCAGGGAAGTGACAGCAGGAGCTGCCCAAGCCCACAGTTTTCTGCTCAGCCAAGGAAATATACTCCACACATCCCTCTGTAAAACCTTCCCGGACCACGAGATGGCATCAAAAACCAGAGCAGCCTGAACCAGACAGGTTTTCCCTCTGGTCTGGCCTCCTCCAGCAAACCCAGACTTTCTAAGGTTCATCTTCCTGGGATGAATGGCACGGCATGTCTCTTCTTACAGGAGAGTCACTTCTGCCCCAGCAAACTCCCTGTTAGCTCCCTTGTCCTGCATTTTTTTTTTTTTTTCTAAATAGATAAAATTAATATTAAAATTAAAATTAAAATTAAATAAAAATAAAAGTAAAAATAAAATCAAAAATTGAAATTAAAAATTAAAATTTAGTTCTAATTTAATTAAAATTAAAATTAAAATTAAAATTAAAATTAAAATTAAAATTAAAATTAAAATTAAAATTAAATCCAATGTACTTCCAGTTCCTTCCACATCCCAAACAGGTCCAGGTACTCATCTCACGGATCCCTTGCTGCTGACATCAGAAAACCCTCCTGGCACTTTGCCCTTCCTGTCCCAGCTCCTTAGGAATGACCCCGATTTCCAGTCCCACCAGTTCTCCTCCTATTTCCATTTCCCCCCTGAGGTTCATGTATAAACAAAGCAGAGAACAGGGAAAAACAGGGCTACCAGGAGAAAATGGGTCCTGAGTGGCTGGTGGCATGTGACAGACCCTGGCATGTGACAGACCCTCCCACGTCACCAGAGCCTGGCACGGTGCCTGCTGAGATAACCTTTCACTGGAGCACCAAAAACGCCCTTTTCTGAAGAATCCTGGGAGGTTTCCCTTCCTGCTGGGAGCCAGCAGCTCCTCTGGCTCTGCAGGCAGTCAGAGGGTGCCAGCAGCACAATGAAATTGAAATCATTGCAGCAAGGCTCTCCATGGGCCACCACTGTGTGTTTCTCCAGATGGAATCACCATGGGATGGAGCCTTCCTGCCTCAGTTTCCCTTCTGCCAAGAGGAAACCAAAAATCGCCCTGTAGAGGAAATGGTCTCTCCCCAAAGCCAAATTCTGCCTGTACCAGACACAGCCTCCATCCCTGTATCACCTTTCCAGTCCAAAAACAACACAGAACAAATGCTTGGGCCTAAGGAACCCCCCCACCCCATGGGTGTTTCATGCTGTGAGCAGGAGACATCAAGAGGTGAAGTCACAGACACAAATGAGAACCTGAGGATCTCCTGGAACAGACAAGGGCAAACACAGCCCCATTTCTTGGCCAGAAACGTTGGGAAAACACCTTCCCAACTCTGTGTTGGAAGGAAGACTCAGGTGAGTGTAGGAGGAGCCAAGAGCTCAGGTGATCCCCTTGTTCAGGCTCTGATCTGGGCCATGGCAAATCTCTGAGCTTGCAGTGAAAAGCCAAATTGTGAAAAACTTCCTCAAAAAGCTGTGCCCAGAGCTGTCCCAGTAAAGCCAGGATGGCAAAGTTGCTGTGGTTGGAAGGGACTGACACACTGGTCATGCAGAAGAGCAAAGGTCACAGAACAGGGGTTTTGCTTTCCCTCTGTACTTTGGATGCAAATTCTCACATGTCACTGTCCCACTTCTCTCTCACTTCTTCTTTTTGGTGGATTTTCTCCTCTGGAGCCCGCTGGGAGTTTCTTTTTGAAGCATAAAGTCCTCATCCTTAGATGTTCCCATCTTACATTTGTCATCTGGGCAGCGGGTGACCCAGAGGGGCACAGAGGGGAAGTCAGGTCCCACTTTCCGTCACAAGCCAGGGTGGATGGACACTGTAATCAGTGAGTGCTCACTGCAATCACAGATTGCAGCTGAGTGGCTCAAAAGCACAGCCTCAGCAAGAAGGGGAAGGATGAGGTCAGGATCAGGTGACCAGGCAGAGCAGCTGAGTCCTGAGCACTTCCCAGAACTCCTGAATTCCCTGGAGGTTGGGGCACGGCAGGAGCAAGAGCAAAGTCAGGCGTGAGCCACAAAGGGAACAGAGATCACAGTGGCTGCTCCAAAGTGTCTGAGCACACCTGACCCAGCTGGACATGAGCCAGGTGTGCCCAGGTGGGCAAAAGGACAAAGGCACCTGGGCTGTGCCAGCTCTGGGGTGGCAGCAGGAGCAGGGCAGTGCTGCCCCCTGTGCTGGCACTGCTGGGGCACCTCCAGCGCTGGAGACAGCTCTGGGACCCTCACAAGAAGGACATGGAGGGGCTGGAGATGTCCAGAGAAGGGAACAGAGCTGGGGAAGAGTTTGGTGCACCAGGAGCAGCTGAGGGAGCTGGGAAAGGGGCTCAGCCTGGAGAAAAGGAGGCTCAGGGGGACCTTGTGGCTCTGCACAACTCCCAGACAGGAGGGGACAGACAGGGGGGTCTGCTCTGCTCCCAGGGAACACGGAAAGGACAACAGAAAATGACATCAAGTTTTACCTGGGGAGGTTTTTAGATTGTATATTAGGAATGATTTCAATCAGAAGTGCTCTCCAAGCCTGGCACAGCTGCCTGGGGCAGTGATGGAGTCCCCATCCCTGGATGGATTTAAAAGCCATGAGGATGTGGCACCTGGGGACATGGGTCAGTGCTGGCCTTGGCAGTGCTGGGGGATGGTTGAATTCAATGATCTCAGAGAGCTTTTCCAAACTAAACTATTCTAGGGCACCTTGTATGGAAAGCACATGGCAGAAGTGCCCTGGAGTTAAGGTGATTCCAAAAGGAACCTCCTGGACTATCTGGGGCTGGAGCAGCTGCCCCAGCCAGCCCCACATTGATGGGGACACAGGTCTGGGGATCTGCCCCGGCCCCAAAAGCTGAAAAACACAATCCCTTGCTAGGGCAGAGAGAGAATATGAAACAAGTTCCCATAGATTCAAAGATCTGTCAGATTCATGGAGGAAAATTCAGATCTGATAAAATTCCACCTTTGACTCCAGGAGAGCTGCAGCCAAAAATTATTGGGAGGGTGGGGAGCGAGGTCTGGCCATGCTGAGGAGTGACATTCACAGAGGTCTACAAAGCTCTGTCTCAAGCAGCACACAGGACAAATTTGTTCTCTGCCTCTCTGATGTGCCACATATGAAGAAAAACTTTTCCACCTTAGGATGGGAGCAGTCCTTGGGCACAGCTGGTGGTGTTTGCTTGAAGAATTAGGAGGGGAAATACCCCAGGAAGACAGGATGGATGGAGCATGGGAAGCAAGGATGTGACAGTGCTCACAGGGGTCTCAGGTTGAGGGAAGAGGTGAGGATTTGACTCCATGTTTCAGAAGGCTTGATTTATTATTTTACGATATATATTACATTAAAACTATACTAAAAGAATAGAAGAAAAGATTTCATCAGAAGGCTGGCTAAGAAGAGCATAGGAAAGAATGAGAGCAAAGGCAGCTGTCTTGGACTCTGTCCAAGCCAGCTGGACTGTAATTTGCCATTAAATAGAAACAACCAACACAGGCCATCACAGATCCACCTGTTGCATTCCTCAGCAGCAGATAATCAATGTTTACATTTTGTTCCTGAGGCCTCTCAGCTTCTCAGGAAGAAAAATCCTAAGGAAAGGATTTTTTATAAAACATATCTGCGACACAAGGACGCATTCTCAATAAAAATACATCAAACTATTAATGTTTAATCTGGACATGGACTCTGCCTTATGCTCGTGCTGAGGATCAATTAAAAGAAACATAAACTTTGCAGGAATTAACAATATCCCTGTCCTTGGCTCCCCACATCCATCCGGGGCCAGCAAGCTCAGCCCTGGAGGTCTCGATGTCTCCTAGCCAGGGTGGGAAGAAGCTTTTTGCTGTTGTCATCTGTTCCCGAGTCACCTCGCTGTGGTCACAGGGCTCCTCGTGAGCCAGCCCGGCTGAGTCACCGCGCCCGAGGCGTTGTGTAACCGGAGTTCCCTGTTTGCGCTGAATTTTCGGGGAATCAGAGCTCCCTCCCTGCTCTCAAGGATTTCCCGAAAGCAGCGGGGAGGATTTTGCTGGATCCTCCCCAGATCTAGATGAAACCTTCAGCCTCTTCAGCAGCATCACTAGCACAAGGCTAAAGGTGATGCTGATGGGTGTTCAGGGGGTGTAGGACACCCAAGACCCCCCTGATGCCTCAAATAATCTCCCGTCCACACCAGGAGCACACAGCCTCCACCCTCCAGGACAGCCCCTCTTGCTCAAGGAGGCAGCAAAGCTCATTTTCTGTCTGGACAGAAAAAATTTGGTCAACAAACTTCCACCAGACAGGCCTAAATCCCTCAGAATTAGCCAAGAACCCACCCAAGGCATGTTCCAGGGAGGTTTTTAAAGCCACGTGCTCCAGGTCCTGGAGATGGTCTCACATTCCCCCTCGGGGTAATTCCAGTGTAAATCTGGGAGGCTGCTCTTCAGTTGGTGAATTCTTCATGCTTTACAGATAATTTATAAGTCTTTAGCACCTGTGGGATCGAGAAAAGCCAGAGGCAGCCTGGAGGAGGGATACAGGTGGGCTGGAGGAGGAATTGAGGAAGGATGCAGTGACTCTGGCAGACACTGAATGCTTGGGGGGTGAGGATTGGAGCTCAGGATGTCCCAGCTCCCATGGAGAGCTGAGGATTTCATCAGGGCCCAGCCCTTCCAGCAAGGATTTCTCAGGCTTTACAAAATCCTGTTTTAGTTGCCCTGGGTGAGTATTTTACCTTGGCAGCTGATGCAGGCATGTAATAACCATCATTATTCCCATCAAGGCCTCACAGATGCTCTGCTGCTGCCAAGGAGAGCGAGTCAGCTGCAAAATCACGTCACAGAAATCTTGGAATCATAGAAATGTTTGGATTAGAAGGAACTTCAAAGCTCATTTCATTCCAACCCTTGCCGTGGGCAGGGACACCTTCCACTATCCCAGGTTGCTCCAAACCCCATCCAACCTGGCCTTGGACACTTCCAGGGATGATGCTCAAAGAGGGACATAAAGCCAGGAATAAAAGCATTTCAGAGGCAAATGTTGTAATGCTGCTTCAGCAGTAAAATTATAGTGTTTAAAAGCATCTGAAAATGATGAATCAGGAAAACTCAGGGTGGATATTCCCTAAAGGAGATCTGGCAGCCCAGCTGGACAGGCTTTGGGTTCAGGGAGGAGTACAATTCACTACTACCCCAAGCAAAGCAGATCTAGTTGGTTATTAAATAAACCTGCATTTCACACACTTTTTGTAAGCAATGATGATTTTAAACCCTGAAGATGAAAAAAGCCACACCTGCATTAATTAGGACCATAAAAAAATTATGGTAGGAGATGAATTTACATAAAACTTGGTTTTTTTCTTCTAAAACCTATAGGTGTTGGCCCTGCAGTGGCCTCCTTAAGAGCTGTGTGCTGTTCAGTGCTGAAGCAGGAACACCACGATTCAATCAACACTGATTTAACAAGCGATAAGAGAGGTTTGCCCAAGGCCTCCTGACCCATTTCCTTATCTTGTTCCTGTAGTGTTGAATTTTGCTCCAAAGGCCAAAGCCTCAGCAAACACCATTCATTTTTTCTGATATGCTGAAAAAATACAGCGAGAAAAAAGAGGGTTTGTTTCATGCCTGGTTTGGGCACACAAGGGATTTTTAAACTCTCTAAGAAGTCTCAAATGGGGAAACTTTCCTGGCTGCATTCAGCATCATATATAAAAACAACTTAGCATTGAACCACAGAATGGTTTGGGTCGGAATGACCTTAAAAGTTCATCCCATTCCACCCTCTTCCATGGGCAGGGACACCTTCCACATCCCAGGTTTCATCCAGCCTGGCCTTGGACACTTCCAGGGAAGCAACAGCTTCTCTGGGCACCCTGTGCCATAGCCTCCCCACCCTCACAGGGAACAATTCCTCCCCAATATCCCATCATGCCCATTGACCTGTCCCTCCATCCCCTGTCCCCAGTCCCCCTCCAGCTCTCCTGGAGCCCCTTTAGGCTCTGGAAGGGGCTCTGGGCTCTACCTGGATCCTTTTCTTCTCCAGGTGAGCACCCCCAGCTCTCCCAGCCTGGCTCCAGAGCAGAGGGGCTCCAGCCCTTGGAGTATCTTATCTCAAAAATGATCAATTTATCTCAAAAGCTGACATGTTCTCAGTCCAAACCAACTGCAATAAGGGCAGCAATTTTGACACTTCCCCAAAAAGGGCAGAAAGTCAGCAGCCTGGGCAAAGTTTTAGTTCATGCTTTCATTTCTTGAAAAAGACACCAAATATTTGCAGGTGGCTCCTCCCTCCTGAACAACCCACAGAGGACACCAGCAGAGCCTGAAGGATGGGACCCCTGGTGACACAGAGCAAGGCAAAATAAAAGGTCTTTTATGGGACTGCACAGGTTTAAAATTGCTCTTCTGGGTGAAAACCTAGCTGGAAATAAGGAGGTGTGGGGAATTCAGAGGGAAATTATCAAGTTACTGGAATAAATCAGTGTTAAGTGATGTCCCGACTGCAGCTCCACAGGACTGGAGGCACTGAGGCTTTTGGAGTTGGATTGCACAAAAGGGTAGGACAAAATCCAGATTATTTCTCCTGTTTTATGCCAACAAAACCTCACAGACAACATGGAAAATTAAAATCAACCTTCACAAGGAGAGTGAAGAAATCCTGGGGAGTCAGAGGAAAGTTAGGCAAATTACAGGTGATTTTTAAAAAATTATTTTAATTGTTAAAGCACAAATAAAAACATAGTGAAGGGGTGGTTAAATATTACATGCAAAGGCATGCACTGGTCCAAGGGCCATTGCACATAGAGCATTGAAGAATAAAAACATTTGAACACATCAAAAACATCTCACATTTTACTGCCTAAACACTGAGTTGTGCAGTCAAGTGTATTAAATGCTATTCTGATTTTTCTCATCCCTTCACTAGGAAACCTTCTCAAACTAAAATCAATCTTTAAAATTGTGAGTGTGACCAAAAATTAATTTGTATAAATGTAAACTGGGGGGAAAGGAATATACTCACTGCTTTTTGATCATGATTTTTTTTTTGTTCTAGGCCACATGGTCTTTTTATTTCTGAGAATTGTGGGGAGTATAGTTTTCACGTCCTCCTCACAGAGAAGCATTAGAAAACAATAAAAAAAGATGGGTGTTTTATCATTAAAGAGAAGTTTTATTGTCATTGTGGTTTAGAACAGGGCTTGAAACTGGTCCCTGAGATGATTTTTCTGTTGTTCATACTCCTAAAAATTGGCCAAAATGAGGGGAAAAGAGTCAGCCCAGCAACACAGTGAAATATTTCTGAATTTCTAGATTAAAACTTCAAGAGATGCTGACAGGACAGAAATGGAATGGAGACAGGAGAGGGGTGGGGTGCAAGGAGAGTGGAGTAGGAAAATTAGATGGGATAGAGGCAGGCTGGAGGAGGGAAGCAGGAGGATCACAGAACCCCAGAATGGTTTGGGTGGGAAGGGACCTTAAAGCTCATCCCATTCCACCCCCTGCCATGGGCAGGAACACCTTCCCAGGTTGCTCCAAGCCCCCTCCATCCTGGCCTTGGACACTTCCAGGGATTCAGGGGCAGCCACAGCTGCTCTGGGCACTCTGTGTGATGCAGGTGGAGTTGAAAAGGGATGGGTGTGGGATGCAGGAGGGTTTAGGAAGGATACAGGCAGGTTGGAGGAGGAAAACCAGGTGTGAGAGAGACCAGCTGGAGGAGAGAACCAGGAAGGAAAAGGGAGGAAGGAGGGAAGGAAGAAGAGGAGCAGCAAGGAGCAGCGATGGAGCCGGGCACAGGGATGCACAGAGGGATGGATGGAAGCAGGGACGGAGGGATGGATTGAAGCAGGGAGTGATGGATGGAAGCATGGAGGGCTGGATGGATGGAAGCAGGGAGAGATGGAGGGAAGCAGGGAAGGATGGAAGGAAGCAGGGATGGATGGAAGCAGGGAGAGGGGGATGGAAGCAGGGAGAGATGGATGGAAGGAAGCAGGCAGGGATGGATGGATGGATGGATGGATGGATGGATGGATGGAAGGAGGGAGGGATGGGTTGAAGCAGGGAGCGATGGATGGAAGCAGGGAGGGAGGGATGGAAGCAGGCAGGGATGGAGGGAAGCAGGAAGGGATGGAGGGAAGCAGGGATGGATGGAAGCAGGGAGGGAGGGATGGAAGCAGGGGGGGATGGATGGAAACAGGTATGGATGGAAGGAGGGAGGGATGGCTGGAAGCAGGCAGGGATGGAGGGAAGCAGGAGGGAGGCGGGCTCTGGGGGCGGGCAGCCGGCAGGATGCTGTCACACCGGGGGCGGGCCGGCGGGGATGACTCAGCCTCCGGGAGCTGCCCCGGCCGCGGTCACCGAGCGGGGGCCGTGAGCGCCGGTGAGAGTCGGGGGCGCGCACAAGGAGCGGTGAGGAGCGGTAAGGGAGGGGATGCTTCGGGACAGGGGACACGGAAAATCGGGCACATCCTTACAGAGCTCCGTGAGGGCCACGGAACACCCGCAGGGACAGCAGCAGCAGCAGCAGCGTCTCCCGCTTTTTCCAGCGGCGTTTTTGGGGGATTTTTATCCGGGATGCGCAGTGCGGGGTGAGGGAGGGGGATGCGCTGCGGCGGAGGTTGTGGCAGGGATAATGAGCTCTCGAAAGGCATAAAAACCTTCAAGGAAGGTCACGGGAGGAGAGAGGAAGCCTTGTTTTTATGGTAGAGACAGGAAAAACAGCGCAGCCTTGCTCGTCAGCTGACGCCGAGCTCGGTTTGGCACGCTGGGAGCATCCCGTGATGCACAACCCAGCCTGGGTTTGGACCAGGACCGTGGCTTGGGAATGGCGATGGAGAAGCTGCCATGGGTCCCTCTGGCCCGGAATGAATCCCTCATCCCCGTATCCCACTCCCAGGGATGCTCTTTGCACAGTGATGTAGCAAAGATCGCTTCCTTCTGGCATTTCCCTCGAAATGTCCTGTCCTGCTGTAGCACGGGGTGTCCGGGGGCTTGTGCAAGACTCTGGTTTAGGGATTGGTTTGTAAGAATAAGAGTTAAAAAAAAAAAATCAGTGCGGCTTCATTTGGGAGGAATCTTGTGCTTTCTGTGCATGGAAGCTGCAGAGGTGACTGCTAAAGCTTGGCTCAGGAGGGAATTATTTTGTCAGATACATAACAGCCCGGTCTAGTAGGGTTGAAATAAGATGACCTTTAGGATCTCTTCCAACTCAAACCTCTCTAGGATTCTGTTACCTGACCCGTGTTAGCGATCTGGCTTTGCTAGAAGGGAATAAACGCGGGGAGCAGTACGTCATGTTGGGTTTTTTTCGATGAAAATATAATTCCAGCTCTGGTAATGCAGAGAGAGCTGTAATGAAGTGCAGGTTTGGGTGCTGACGAGCTCACCTGGTGACGCAGCAGGCTGAGCTGGAGCTGGAGCTGGAGCTGAGCCTTTCTGGGCTGGCTTTGTTGTGGTTTGGAGTCACAAGCCCTGGCAAAGAGAACAAAGGACAAAGCTGGGCCCAGGCTAAGGGCTGGTGCTGAGCAGGACACATGATTTGGGCTGTGCTGAGCATCCCTGGAGGGCTGGGGGGTGTTGTGGAAAGGAGGGTGGGACAGCTTTTACCTTCCTCAGAGCCTTGGAGAAGGTGTGGATGGCTCCTTGGAGAAGGAAGGTGTGGATACCTCCTTAGAAAAGGTGTGGATGGCTCCTTGGAGAAGGAAGGTGTGGGTGCCTCCTTGGAGAAGGTGTGGATGGCTCCTTGGTGGAGGTGTGGGTGCCTCCTTGGTGGAGGTGTGGGTGCCTCCTTAGAGAAGGTGTGGATGGCTCCTTGGAGAAGGAAGGTGTGGGTGCCTCCTTGGAGAAGGAAGGTGTGGATGCCTCCTTGGAGAAGGTGTGGGTGCCTCCTTAGAGAAGGTGTGGGTGCCTCTGTCTGTGCCTGCAGGGGTTTGGCCCAGACACTGCAGGAGTTGGGAGATGCTTCAGGGCTGTGACTTATCTGTGGTCTGACCTGCCTGGGCTGAGTCATGTGAGCTGGGCTCGGAACAGCCGGTTTGGGGGTTGGGTTGGTGCCTTTTTTTCTTTAATAAAGTTAAGTGGGCTTTGTTTTGGGGTAGGCGAACTTTGTGGTGCAAAGGTGAAGGGATTTGCTGCTGTGGGCACTGAATGTGTGTCAGCCTTGGCTGCTGGAGGGTGATGTGGGATCCTGCTGAGGGCTGGGATATCAGGATCTCTGCTGGTCAGAGAGACTCTGAGATATGGACAAGTCTCTTTTTCCCAGCCTGGCTGTCAAAGGAGTCAGGATTCTTCTGTTCTTGTTCTCAAGTTTGTTTATTATTTCTTATTTATAACATTCTTTCTCTGGCCTGCTGAGATCTGTCTGGAAGGTCGGGTTGAGACACTCTGCCCGCCCTTGTGTTATCTTTTTGTACTAAAAACTACGTGTGCATTATTTACCATAACTTCCCAATATCTATCACCTATGTAAGACAGTGAGCTTCTACCTTAAACCAACCCAAAAGTGCCAATACCACCCAGAACATGGAGGCTAGGAAGAATAAAGAAGAAGGACAGGGTACACCCAAATTCCTCCATCTTAGGACCCTGAGCCCCCATTCTAAAACCCCAAAAATCTATTTTCACCTCGTGACAAACTATTATTCTACTGAAATTCTCTTAACTTGTAATCCTTCATATAAAGGTGATAATTTGCTCCTTGGGTCAAAATTAAAGTCACAGGTGTCTCTGCCAAGGTCTCTGAGCCCCCTGGGCAGGGGCTTGAGCCATCCAAGACAGCCAGAGAGATGTCCTGGGTTCTGACAGCCTGGGATATCAGGATTTGATTATCCAAGAGCTCTGTCCAGGAGAAAACCATTGATACCATTAAAAAATAAAGGAATTGAAAAACAAATATGATGATGATGATGATAATAATAATAATAGCAGATAATGACAACTTCATCCTTTCATTGCAAAACCAAAAAGGTTAAAAAACTTCTGTTTATTGCAATTGCAATTGTTAACATTTTCAATAATAATAATAATAAAATAGCAGATAATGATAACTTCGTCCTTTCATTACAAAACCAAAAAGGTTAAAAAACTTCTGTTTATTGCAATTGCAATTGTTAACATTTTCAACAACAACAACAACAATAATAATAATAATAATAATAATGTATCAGTTTAGGGGAGCTGCCCTGGCTGCCCGATGTGCTCAGGAGGGATGGAGATGGCTCTGGGCTGGTGTCTCCTCCTCCTCTGCGGCAGCACAGAGGGCTGTGGGTGGATGCTGCAGCACCAGCACAGCCACAGCCCTGTGGCTGCTCTCCTCCCTCGCAGGCTGCAGCTGCTCCGAGCAGCTCCTGCAGAGCCTTCGGCCTCGCTGCCTCCTCCTCCCTGGGACAGGGGCTGCGCTCAGCTGCCCCAAATTTCCTCTTTCTGAGCGACCAGCTGGCTGAATCGTGAGTGTCCTCTCCCACCCAGGGGCAGGTGTGCTGGTGGGTGTTTATTTCTTGTTTATTGCTTGCTCATCCTCCAAGAAATGGCAGGAGCAGATGCTTTGGGGATCTCAAAGTATTCCCTGCTCTCAGTCCAGGGGAAGGTGAGGTGATCTGAGGGACTCTTTGCAAGCCCCAAACATCCTCCTGCCACCTGGGGAATCCTGCATGGGGAAGCTGACAAGCCCAACAGCCTTGCTCCTGTTTCCAGGCTGGTGGGATGGGAGCTGTGTGAGGCTCAACCTTAGCCAGGGTTGTCCTGAAGCTGAGGCACCTCTGGACATGTTGAGGGATGCAAAGTGCAAAGATCTGCTGGGGTTCCTGGGGAAGCTCCTCTGCTGTGCTGTGCATGAATTGGGAGGCAGATGTTGGGGTGCAGCAGCTGATGCAATTTTGGTTTTTGGGGCTGCTGCTGTGGGGTTTTAACGGCCCTGAGGGTTTTAGTGTGAGGAGGAGATAGCGGTGCTGGGGAAAGGAAGCACCAGTGTGATAACGCTGCCAGGGGAAGTTTTGCTGCTCAGATCAGCTGGGGCAGGGCGTGAGGGAGGAAAGCAGCAGCTTTTTGTCCCTGTAGGGTCTCTGGGGTTGTTGTTTTTGTGCTGCATGTGACCCATGGCCGGTGGGAATCCGTCCTGCCAGTCCCGTGCCTGTGCCCTATTTATAGCCCTGCTGTACACGGGATAAAGCCAGGGAGAAGGGGGGGTTAGGGAGGAAGAAATCCCACGGGGGTGAAGATTTCCCCTTCCTTTTCTTGACACCTGATCTTGGCTGTCAGCTCCCACCACCTTAAACTTCACAACCATAGGAGACCTTGTAGAATAATAGAAATGTTTGGGGTGGAAGGGGTGTTTAAAGGGCATTTAATTCCAACCTCTCTGCCATGGTCTGGGACATCTTTAATTAAGTATTTTAACTGTATGTCAGGTTGCTCAGAGCCATGTCCAACCTGACACTGAATGTTTTTTGGGATGGGGCATCCCCCATCTCCTGGGGCAACCTGTTCCCTCACAGGGAACAATTCCTTCCCAATATCCCATCCATCCCTGCCCTCTGGCTGTGGGAAGCCATTCCCTGTGTCCTGTCCCTCCATCCCTTGTCCCCAGTCCTTCTCCAGCTCTCCTGGAACCCTTTTAGACACTAGAAAGGCCTCTGAGGTCTCTCTGGATCCTTCTCTTCCCCAGGCTGGACACCTCCAGCTCTCTCATGACCCACAAGAGACTTGGCAAGAGGAGTTTTTTGGGTGTTTTTTTTGCCTCAAGAGCCATCTGGCTCCCAGCTATTTGCTTTGCTGGATTTGCTGGCCCTGGGCCATGTCCATGGTGCAGATGCAAAGCAGCAGAGCTGAAACTCTGCCTCTTTCAGGGGAAACTGCTGGGATCTATTTTCAGTTTGGTTTCGGGTTGCCTGGACAGTGTGGTCTGGTGACCCGAGGCTGGGAGATGTCCCGTGCCTGTCCCTCAAAAGCTGGGTATGAGCAGCACATCAGTGCCTGGCAGGGTGGTTTTCAGCCTGTCAGCAGATTTACAAACATCCTGCTGGAAGAAAAAAGTGTAATCATGTGACTTCTGGCCTCAAAAACACCTCCTGCGGCTGCTATGGGAAAATACCGAGTCAATTGCAGGAAGTACAGGGGGTTGTGGGGTTTGATATTTTTGTGTGTGTGCATTTTTTTTAAAATTATTTTTATGAGATTTTTCATTTAAAAGGTGCTTCAGCTCAGGCTGGTTACCTGCAGGCTTTCTGTGGCCTGTTGTGGGCAAAGAGCACAGCTGTATTATAAGTGTATATTTATTTTCCTGGGTGTAACCTCCTGTGTAAGCAGGGGAGCACAGCCAGCAAGTCCCTTGCCTGCAGAAACCTGTAAGCAACAAAATATCCATGAAACCCCTGAAAAATATGTATAAAACCCCTTCAAAAAGTTGATATTTAGGAGTGGGAGAACCCAAGTGCTGCTAAAGCTCAGCTTTTTTTTTTTTTTTTTTTTGGGTGTCCTGCTGAAAGCACAAAGCAGGGGGAACAAAATAAATAAATGGTGGAAGGAGGAGTGGGAAAGGAGAAAAAAGCCCCTTTATACAGCGAGCTGCAGCCGCCTGGGCTCACTGCTGGCAGAAAGTAGGACACTCCTGCTGGGTTTTCTTCTCTGGAAAGGCTAAACTTGGCTGGGAGTGGGTGGAAGCAGCCGGCAGGGAGGTGTGAGTGTGTGGCTCCATCCCCATCCCCTGCTCATCCAGCAGGAGCTGTGTGTCCGGTTTAAAGCCGGGCTTGCAAAGGTGATTACACCTTCATCTGGCTGAGCTGAGCAGGACTTAAAGCCTGAATGTCTCTGCTGGGGAGGATCTGAGGTCTTGGGGTGCTCACCAGGCTTGGGGTGGATGTGGAGCTGCTGGGAGGGTTTGGAAGAGGAGGAGGAGGGTGCCCTGGTGTGTTTTGCAGAGATAAAGGAGCTCCTGTTGTGTCTGAGTCAGGCTTGAGGACGTGGAACAAGTGGCTGCTGGTGCTGGGGGTAAATTTAAAGTTGGGCAATTTGGTGTGAATTAGGTTAAAGGGGAGCAGGGAATCCACAGAGCCCTGGGCTGTCTGTGGGCTGGATGGTGCTTGTGCTTCTGCATAGGAGGCTGTGGTTCTTTCTTTCCTGCTCTTCCTCTGTGTCTCTGATTCCCAAATTGGGGCTTTTCCTCATTCCCTGCACCTCCCTGGGGAAAAGCCCCAGTGGGAGGGGAGCAGAGGACAGGAGCAGCTCTGGTGCATGTGCTGACCCCCCTGTGCATGGACAGGGGGTCACACCAGGGGCTGTGACACCACCAGGGCAGGGGGATGGCCAAAATGAGTCTCTAAAAATGTAATTTGGAGTAATATCTTTAAAGGGAAGAACAGGGCTTATCAAATCCCATGCCTGAAGTTTGGTTTGGAGATGGGATGTCACTTGTTCCTTCTCCTGGTCCTTATTCTCCATTGTTGTGGAAGTAAACACAGGTTTTAATACCCTCTAAATCCCTTGGATCTGCTTCAAAAGGTATTTTCCTGCTGCTGCTAATCCTGCAGTGGTAAACAAACAAGGTTGCCTTGTCTGATTTCTCCTGAGCTGCAGGGGGGGGGGGGTGGGGGGGGGGGGGGGTGGGGTTGTTGCTCTGTTCCTGTGTCTCTCTCCTGACCTTTGGGGCAATTGGGGATCTGGTGCAGCCACACATTTTATCCTTCCACGTGTTGCTGCAGCTGAGCCCCCCCTGGCAATGTCTCAGCACTGCTTTAATCTGGCTGCAGGTGGGGTGTCCTGTTCAGCAGCCAAGATGTGGCCGCCCGTGTCCCTCCTGTGTGTCCTGGTGGCCTTCGCCAGCGCTCGCAGCATTCCGTACTTCCCTCCCCTCTCTGATGACCTGGTCAACCACATAAACAAGCTCAACACTACCTGGAAGGTGAGTACTGGGCTGATTTGGGGTTTTTTTTGGTGGGGGAAGCATTGCTGACAGTCTCTCTGTGGGATTCAGTGGCTGGGCTTTGGGAGTGTCACTGTGGTGGTGACACAGATCCAGCCTTGGTCCCAGCTGGATTCTCCAGTGAGGTGATGCTGACAGGGTTCCTGCAGTGACAGGAGCTGTGGAGCTCCTCCTTGCAGCAGAGCAGGATGAATTTGTGGGATAGGAGCTGCTGGTTGTTTGCTTTTTTTTTTTCTTACCGAGGTTCTTTTTATTTCTTACCCAAGTTTCTTTCCAAGGCTGATTGAAAGTGCTCAAGATGATATTTTGTGTTCAGACTCAGGTGTTTATTATTTCTTATCTATATCACAGTCTCACAAGCTGTGAGTTCTACAGCATTTCACTGACAAGCTACAAAATGGTCCTGTATCTATCTCTATAAGGTCTTTCAAGGAAAAGCTATTTAATTAAGGAAAGACACTTAAATTATTTTCACTTTTAACTCAGTAACTAATCACTTGTGTCCCACAATGAGGATTAATTACATAATTACATAATTAGTTACATTATAGAAAATTACATTATAAATACAAATATAAAAATACATTATGAATTATAAAATGCAATATTAAAAATACATTATAAAATTTACATCATTAATTACATTAATAATTATCTAATTACAAGATACTACTCAAACCTATGAAGAAGAAGGTGAAGAAGAAGGATTAGCCTCTGCCTTAAAACCTCTATCTTGCTTCACATCTATTATTATATTCTAAAACATTAAACTCCAAGTTTTCCACCACGTATTATACACTTCTAATCAAATTCCACACCCACAATCTCAATTCTATCATTCCATTTTGGAAGCTTTCTCCATGGCCTCAGGTCAAATGCAGTGTTCTTCTGGGGGTCAGATTGTCAGCACAGAAAGTCTGAAATTTTCAGCATCCAGGGCTCCAACATCTCCTTCCCCTCTTGTTTGAGCCATGAACACTGCTCTGACAGCTTTGTCAAACCTCTGTTGGGTACACTGAAGTAGAGGAGAAGGAGGAGGAGGAATAATGTAGGAGGGGGAAACTCTGCAGGAGGCTGGAAATGCAGACTTTTCTGTCTAATACAAAATACTACTCAAACCCATGAAGAAGAAAGTGAAGGAGAAGGATTAGCCTCTGCCTTAAAACCTCCCTATTGCATCACATCTATTAGTATATTCTAAAACACTAAACTCCAAGTTTTCCACCACATGATATTACACACTTCTAATCAAACTCCACACCCATAATCTCCATTCTATCATTCCATTTTGGAAGCTTTCTCCACGGCCTCAGGTCAAATGCAGTGTTCTCCTGGGGGTCAGAGTGTCAGCACAGAAAGTCTGAAATTCTCAGCCTCTAGGGTTCCAACATCTCCCCCTCTTGTTTGAACCATGAGCACTGCTCTGACAGCTTTGTCAAACCTCTGTTGGGTACACTGAAGTAGAGGAGGAGGAGGAGTAATGTATGATGAGGAAACTCTGCAGGAGGCTGGAAACAAGCAGGGAGTGTCCAGTTATTGGTGACCTGACCTTCCTTGGCCAGTTTGTTGTGTCCAAAGCCTTGAGCTGGACCTTACTGGTCCTGATGGGCTGATCCTGGCCTGTGTTCTGTGTCTGTAGCTGCTTGGCTTTTGGCCCCTGGGCTTTTGCAGCAAGTGTCAGACTCTGGTTCAGGGAGCTCTGGAGCACCATGCTGTGATCCCAGCTCACAGGTGGGATTGGTGGCTCTGGAGAATCCTGTCCCAATTCTGTGTGTGTCTTTCCCCAGGCAGGGCACAACTTCCACAATGCTGACATGAGCTATGTGAAGAAGCTCTGTGGCACCTTCCTGGGTGGGCCCAAGCTCCCTGAGAGGTGAGTGCAGGGAGGAGAAGGTGAAGCTCCAGTAAAAGTTCTCTGCATCCTTCATGAGCATCTGCAGTGGGTGAGGGGCTCTCCTGGCAGGGTGGACACTGTTCATGAGATTAAGCACTGAGCACACATGAGGGGAAAACCCATCCTGTGTCCTGCCAGACCCTTGTGCAGTTGTGCAGTTTGTTCTCCTTGAAAATGAACACTCCAGGAGAGCTGCTGACCTGCTCTGAGGACAGCATAAGTATGTGTGCTCCTTCAGTAAGCAAACAACACAAAGGTCCTCCAGGCCACCTTCAGAGGAGGCTGGAGAGTGCAGTGCACCCTGTCGTGGTTCACTGGTGTTCCTGATACAGGATTTCCCTCTCCTCACAGGGTGGATTTTGCTGCAGACGTGGAGCTGCCTGATAACTTCGACTCACGGACTCAGTGGCCCAACTGTCCCACCATCAGTGAGATCAGAGACCAGGGCTCCTGTGGCTCCTGCTGGGTGAGGGCAGGGGAAATTTAGTGTTGTGTTCATAAAATTTACTGGGCAAAATCCACACCTTTGTATTTGCTGCTGAACCCCTGCCACAGGCAGGGACAACTCCCACTGTCCCAGGTTGTTCCAAGCCCCATCCAACCTGGCCTTGGACACTTCCAGGGATCCAGGGGCAGCCACAGCTTCTCTGGGCACCCTGGGTCAGGGCCTCATCACCCTCACGGAATAATTCCTTCCCAATATCCCATCTATCCCTGCCCTGTGGCACTGGGAAGCCATTCCCTGTGTCCTGTCCCTCCATGCCTTGTCCCCAGTCCCTCTCCAGCTCTCCTGGAAGGGGCTCTGAGCTCTCCCTGGATCCTTCTCTTCTCCAGGTGAGCACCCCTAGCTCTCCCAGCCTGGCTCCAGAGCAGAGGGGCTCCAGCCCTTGGAGCATCTTTGTTGCCCTTTTTGAGGGTACACTGTGGGATCCTGCAGTGTCTGAGCTCCTGGTGGCTTCTCCCAGCCAGACCATGCTTGCTGCTCTCATTTCCAGGAGGTTTCCTGGTTGTTTCTCCCCTGGGTGAGCTCTAATGGGTGTTTTGGGGTTGCCCTCAGGCTTTTGGTGCCGTGGAAGCGATTTCAGACCGGATCTGTGTCCACACCAACGCCAAGGTCAGCGTGGAGGTCTCGGCTGAGGACCTGCTGTCGTGCTGTGGCTTCGAGTGTGGCATGGGGTAAGCTGCTCCTGGTCCCTGTGCTCCTGGAAGGTGGTTGGGAGGAGCAGGGGCAGACCCTGGAGGTGCCTTTGTTACCTCCTTTAAGAGCACAGAGCTCCTCCAGAGGTTTGTGCTGTGGATGAGGGAGTTTGGTGGGAACATAAAGGTGGTACCAGGGGCTGGGGCACATCCTGCCCCCAGCACAGTGGGTGCTGATGGCTGCAAGCACATAGTGATGCTCTCCAGCACAGAGCTGGCAGCTGCCAAAGCCCAAGGAAGGATCTTTCCTTAGTCCCAGATCCTTGGTTTTCAGGCACAAGCCTTTTGCCTGTGGCTTTCCCAGTTGTTGAGCACAGGGTGGGGAGTTCAGTCTCCAAGTTCTGTTGCTGCTGGCAGCAGAAGCTGGTCAGGGACCTGGTAATGAGGCACTTTGGGATTTGAGTGCTCTTACCTCCTTGCCTGAGGCCTTGGTGTCTCAAAGCAGATCCTGGGGAAGAAAAGAACAGACTAAAAAAAGGCTTAAAATGCCCAAACCTTCCTTTGAACCATCCCAGGCTGGCTCCATTCCCTTGCCTCTCCCAGAATGGGATGGCTGGGGCTGGAGCTGGTGCCTCTCCCCCCAGGTGCAATGGTGGTTACCCCTCTGGTGCTTGGAGGTACTGGACAGAGAGAGGCCTCGTGTCCGGGGGTCTCTACGATTCCCACGTGGGTAAGTCCTGGCACATTCCCTTGGGGAAGCGGGGAGGAGCATCTCTGCTTGCTTAAAGTTCATGGGTTTTGGGACCCTTCTCTCCTGGTCTGCATCCTTGTGGCTGCTCCCTCCTTCAGCTTGAGCACCTCTGCTATCCCAGCTGGCAGCCCCTGGCCCATGGCTCCTTCCTTTGGGACAAAGGTCCTTGAGCAGCACCCAGAGGCAGGAGGCCCATCTGGGAAGGGAGCCAGGAGCCCTGAACACACCCCCCAAGGCTCCTGTTTCCATAGCAGGAATGAATCAGGCCATGAATTTTGTTCTGTTGCTGGTTTTGAACCAGTTCACTACACTTTGGATGAGGTCAGGAGTGTTCCTGACATGTTCCTCCTTCAAAGAATAACTTCCAGACTGGAACCCTCTGCCTCCCCCTGTCATGACCATCTGCTGGTTCACGTTTCCACTTTTTCCATCACCATTTTGAGAGGGAGGTGGTGGGAAGCAGCTGTGATGGGAAACACATTGCTCATGGAAGGAAGACGTCCTGCACCCCACTAATTTATGGGGTTCCTGGGGCAGAAAGTCTTTTTCCTTGGGTTTCTGGTGCTTTCTCCAGCATGGCTGTTGGGATCTTTGGGGACAACCAGTTGATGTCACCTCTGTCCTGGACAGGTTGCTGGCCCTGCTCTAGCCCTCAACACATCCCCAAGGCTCCTGTCTCCATTAGCAGGAATGACTCAGGCTGTGAATTTTGTGCTGTTGCTGGTTTTGAACCAGTTCACTACACTTTGGATGAGGTCCTGATATGTTCCCCCTTCAAAAAATAACTTCCAGACTGGAACCCTCTGCCTCCCCCTGTCGTGACCATCTGCTGGTTCACATTTCCACTTTTTCCATCACCATTTGGAGAGGGAGGTGGTGAGAAGCAGCTGTGATGGGAAACACATTGCTCATGGGAGGAAGACGTCCTGCACCCCACTAATTTATGGGGTTCCTGGGGCAGAAAGGCTCTTTCCTTGGGTTTCTGGTGCTTTCTTCAGCGTGGCTGTTGGGATCTTTGGGGACAACCATTTGATGTCACCTCTGTCCTGGACAGGCTGCCGGCCCTACTCCATCCCACCATGCGAGCACCACGTGAACGGCAGCCGCCCCCCCTGCACTGGGGAGGGAGGGGGCACCCCCAGGTGCAGCAGGCACTGTGAGCCTGGCTACTCACCCTCATACAAGGAGGACAAGCACTATGGTAAGGGAGGTGGCCTCCAGAGCTGCTCCTCGTGGTACCTGGGAGGGGTGGGCAGCATTGAACCCATTCCTTGTCACAGACATATTTTATGAAAAATCTTTTCCTTAGGATTTTTTCTCCTGAGAAGCTGAGAGGCCTCAGGAACAAAATGTAAACATTGATTATCTGCTGCTGTGGGATGCAACAGGTGGATCTGTGATTGGTCTCATGTGGTTGTTTCTAATTAATGGCCAATCACAGTCCAGCTGTCCGGACTGTCTCAGTCAGTCACAAGCCTTTGTTATCTTTCCTTTTCTATTCTTAGCCAGCCTTCTGATGAAATCCTTTCTTCTATTCTTTTAGCATAGTTTTAATATAATATATATGATAAAATAATAAACCAGCCTTCTGAAACGTGGAGTCAAATCCTCATCTCTTCCGTCATCCCAAGACCCCTGTGAGCACCACCACAGTTCCTGGTGAATTTTTTTCCTGTGCTCTGTCCCTGGTGGTCCTGGACCAAAGCTGAGTGTGGCAGAGGCACAGTTTGTGTTTGCTGAGGCTCAGCTGGGAAGGGGGAACTGGTAGAACTGGTTTGAGTCCTTGTGGTGCACGTGGCTGGCTTGAGGAGTGTAGTGTCAAAGCCACCTCCAAGTCTCCTTGGCAGCTCTGCACATTTAGGATAATCCGGCTTTTTCTTGGAGATTTGTCTTCACCTTGAGTCTTTTGGGTTTTGAAAAGTAGAATGTAAAAGGGAAAAATGTCCCTTCCCACTAAAGCTGTCTGGAATAGGTCTTTGGGTACAGAATAGGCTCAGATTAAATAATTCCCTCTAGAAGAGGAGGGGCTGGAGCCCACTTTTCCTGCTTGGCTGTGTCAGTCCCTCTGGAGCTGCCAGGTTTGGATTTAACCTGAATTTAAGTGCAAGAGGCCTCCTGCAGGGTCACACTGAGCCATCCTAATGGTGGGAATTATTTCCCTTTTAGGCATCACATCCTACGGAGTCCCTCGCAGTGAGAAGGAAATCATGGCTGAGATCTACAAGAACGGCCCAGTGGAAGGAGCCTTCATTGTCTACGAGGATTTCCTGATGTACAAATCTGGTGAGCAGCACCACTGGGGCTGGCGGGGGGAGAGCTTCAACCAGAGGGTCCTTCTTTTGTGGCCCTGGTCTGTCTTCTCAAAGTCTTGGAGATCTCGGCCTCACACTTGAGTATCTGCTGTGACAAAGATGTGGGCAGGTGCCACCTCCTGTGTCCATAGCAAGGGGAATCAGTTCTTGGGATTGGATCAGCCCTAAGGGGAAGCGCCCCAAATTTCAGCTGGCAGCAACAGCTCAGATTTTAGAACCTCAAAATTCTTGTGAACTGGCTTTGAGCCCCTTGGGGAGTGTCTCTGGGTGTCCTATGTGCTCAGTTGGTGCTGAGCATTGGTCATAGAATCATGGAATGGTTTGGGTGGGAAGATCATGATTAAAAAATCTTCTCATTCCAATCCCTGCCATGGGCAGGGACACCTTCCACTATCCCAGGTTGCTCCAAACCCTGTCCAGCCTGGCCTTGGTCACTTCCAGGGATCCAGGGGCAGCCACAGCTTCTCTGGGCAACCTGTGCCAGGGCCTCCCCACCCTCACAGGGAAGAATTTTCTCCTAACACCCAACCTAAATCTCCCATCTTTTAGTTTAAAACCTTTCCCTTCTGTTCTTTTGCTATCTCCCTGTGCAGAACTCCTTCCTCCAGACTCTGGACTAAGCTTCAGTTTCACATTTAACCAAAACCCAAAATAAATAATATTTAATAACTATATAATTTTACAATAAATTTTATTATTTATAATTTTATAATAATTTTTATTATTTATAACTTTATGATAAATATATAATTTTATAATAAATTTTATTTTATATAGTTATATAATGTTATAATTTTATATATATTATTAATCTCAGCCACTCTGGGCTTTGTGATACCAGTCTGTGATCACTCTGTGGTGTGGACAGGCAGTGCCCTGTTGACATTTTGGGGTGTTTTTTCCCTTGCCAGGGGTGTACCAGCACGTGTCTGGGGAGCAGGTGGGAGGCCACGCCATCCGCATCCTGGGCTGGGGCGTGGAGAACGACACTCCCTACTGGCTGGTGGCCAACTCCTGGAACACCGACTGGGGGGAGAACGGTGAGAGCCTCTGGGACTCTTCCCTGCCCCATTTCCCCACCCCATTCCCTTCACTGGCAATCCCTAGTCTATTTCCCTGCCCCACTCCTTTCCACCGGCAATTCCTGCTCCATTTCCCTGCTCCATTCCCTTCCACCAGCAATCCCTGCCCCATTTCCCCACCCCATTCCCCTCCACCGGCAATTCCCACCCCATTTCCCCACCCCATTCCCCTCCACCGGCAATCCCTAGCCTATTTCCCTGCCCCATTCCCTTCCACCGGCAATTCCTGCTCCATTTCCCTGCCCCATTCCCTTCCACCAGCAATCCCTGCCCCATTCCCCTCCACCGGCAATTCCCACCCCATTTCCCTGCCCCATTCCCTTCCACCAGCAATTCCTGCACCATTTCCCTGCCCCATTCCCTTCCACCAGCAATCCCTGCCCCATTTTCCCACCCCATTCCCTCCACCGGCAATCCCTGCCCCATTCCCCTCCACCGGCAATTCCCACCCCATTTCCCTGCCCCATTCCCCTCCACCGGCAATTCCCGCCCCATTCCCCTTGCACGGATGGAAAAGGTGACTTTTTTTTGGTGTTCTCCCAGGTTTCTTCAAGATCCTACGGGGAGAGGACCACTGTGGCATCGAGTCCGAGGTTGTGGCCGGCATCCCCAGGACGGAGCAGTACTGGAAGAGGATGTAACTCTGATCAAACCACAAATAATCCTGAGTCCCTGATGCTTTTAACTGATAGTGGGTTGGGTGCAGAGACCCTCCCTTCTAAAAGAGACTCTAGTTCAGGTTACTTTATTAAAGCTTTTTGTCTTTTTTTTTTTTCCAATTTTTTTTCCTGGTTTTTTTTTTTTTTTTTCCTTTTTAAAATTTTTGGGTTTTTGTTTTTAAAATTGTACGTTGGAGCTGGAGGTGGAGCTGCTTTCTGCCAACCTCCTGCTTTTGGTGGGTCACAGCAGGACACTGGGGCATTCCCTGCTCAGAGGACTGCTGGAGAGCTCGCTGGCCTCTTGGAATTTGGTTCACCTGGACCCCTTCCAGCCCAGTTTGCTACTGGGAGGGCAGGAAGCAGCAGCTTTGTGCTGGGATTAGGGACTTGGTGGAGCAGCAGAGGTGGATGCTGCAGGAAAGCCATGGCCAGGGGGGGATTTGTGCACCCCCAGATGGGTTGATCTGACTGTTAGCACCCAAAACGAGCAGGGAAGAATTTCCTGTGAGTGTGTGCCTTGAATTGGCTAATTTTAGACCTATTAATGAGCAAACTACTGATGAACTTGCTGTGGAGGTGGCTCTGGCCAGAGCTGCCTGCACCAAGTCCCTCGTGCATCGCCTGCTCTGCTCCATCCCTCTGGCTTCTCAAACCACTTCTTCCTCAGCTGTTTACTGACTTTTTTTTATCTGCTGTAGTCTGGGGTTATTGATGCTGGGGAAGGGCCTGGCTGGAGCTCCATGAGCCTCTGATCAAATATCCTGCAAGCATCTGGGAGGGAGCTGGGACAAAGCAAAGCCCCTCTCTGCATGGCTGAGCAGCTTGGTGTGTGCAGGTCATGCCTGGGCAAGGGTGCAGTGCCCAAATTTGGGGTGCTTTGGGGCTGCAGGTGCTGGATGCTGAGCTGAGGGATGGTTCCCAAGTCTCTGCAGGGAGGTCAAGCTGATGCTTGGAGGTGTCTCAGTAAACTGGACACAATTAAAGCATTTTTTTCTTGATATTAGGGAAGGTAAAAACCCTTATTTTTGTTACTGGGGGGAGGTAATAGGTTGTGTACAGGAGGAATCATGCGATTTGCCAACACTAATATAGCAAAGTTGTTTGTTTTTTTTTTAATTTTAAAGCACAAAATATATTAGTGACCTGAGGCTATGGGTCTGAGATGTGTGAAGCAGGCTCTCCATGCACTGTAAAATAGCCCCTTAGCTCTGCTTGCTCAGGCACCAGTGAGGCAGAGCTGTGCTGTATTTGGCTGGAACACCTGTGCCAATAAATGATTTCTCCAGTGTCTTGGCTCCTGCCTCTTGGTTGCTTCTGCTTGGCTTCTGCCACCTCAGGTGGTTGGAGTGGAAGCCAAGTGAGACCCTTCTGTCTTCAGAGAATGGTTTGGATTGGGAGGGACCTTAAAGATCATCCAGTCCCACCCCCTGCCATGGGCAGGGACATCTTCCACTATCCCAGGGTGCTCCAAGCCCTGTCCAGCCTGGCCTTGGACACTGCCAGGGATCCAGGGGCAGCCACAGCTTCTCTGGGCATCCTGTGCCAGGGCCTTCCCACCCTCATAGGAAAGGATTTCCTCCCAGTATCCCACCCATCCCTGCCCTCTGGCAGTGGGAAGCCATTCCCTGTGTCCTGTTCCTCCATCCCTGGTCCCCAGTCCTCTCCAGCTCTCCTGGAGCCCCTTTAGGCCCTGCAAGGGGCTCTGAGCTCTCCCTGGATCCTTCTCTTCTCCAGGTGAGCACCCCCAGCTCTCCCAGCCTGGCTCCAGAGCACAGGGGCTCCAGCCCTTGGAGCATCTCTGTGGCCTCCTCTGCACTCCAGCAGCTCCACATCCTTCTGCTGTTGGAGCACAGAGCTGGGGCAGCTCTGCAGGTGGGGTCTCACCTGAGGGGGGCAGAATCCCCTCCCTTGTGCAGGTGTGGTCACTGCCAGCCCTGTCCTGTGGCCCTGCCACCCTGGTGGTGGGGAAGGTGCTTCCACCTGGAGCAGAGAGCAGCCAGGAGCTGTCCCCAGCATCCCTGAGGGTGCACAGAGCCCTGGAGCACATGCCTGCAGCCCAGGGCTGTGCCACCATTCCTTTCAAGGTGAATTTATGGACTCTCAGTTGTCCCTCTGGTTAAAACTCTTCCCCCAGGTATGTCACACTGGGCTGTACTTTGATACTCAGAGTTGTCACCAAGGGAGCACTGGAATTTTATGAGCTGAGGGCTTGTAACTTGTGGGGAAATTACTGTTGTAAAAGAAATGACAGCTGAAAAAAAAAATAAAATGATGACCCAGCACTTTTTTTTTTCCAAAGAAAACTTTTAATTTCAACAAGACTGGAAGCTGCACAAAGAGCTACCATGAGTTTCTTTAGAACAACAGCTTAAATCTACACCAGGAACTGTGGAGTAGGGGCTCTCCTTCTGAGTAACAGCCTGGCCAGGGCTTGGCCTTGCAAAGGCCACCACCCTGCACCTGGCAGCTCTGTCCTAGACCAGGACATGGGCTCTCCTTCCCTTCAGGACAGCAAAGCAGCATTTGAAGGGGGTGGGTAGGGACCTTGCAAACAACAATCCACCCCAGGAGAACAGGACTTGCCTTCAGAGTGCTGTTTCCTCTTGTGAGGCCAGCCTGACGTGTTTGAAGACAGCAGCAGGAGCCTCTTGCAGCTCACACATCACTCTGACCCAGAGCCAGAGCCAGGTGGGTCAGGGGAACCTGCCCTGGTCACCCCCTGGTGGCTCCAGCCTTCCCAGCTCCTGGCAGGGATCACTCCTCCCTTCCAGGGTGAGCACTACCACCCTAAAAAAGCATCCCATGAGGGACAGCAGGGTGCAAACCCCACTCCCCTGCCTTGCTCTGCCACCCATGCCCTGGGCTGGGTCAGTGCAGAGCCCAGAGCCTGCTGTGGGGTCAGGCCCGGGGTTATGAGCTCAGGGCTGTGCTGGCAGCTCCTTTCTCGTTTTAACCATTTTCCCACTGCTGAAACAAGATCTGTGTCACTGCAGGGGCCATCTGTCCCAGCTGCACAGCTGCCTTTCAGCTGGGGCACATTCAGGTGGACAGAGTACCTCTCATATATTTAACATTAAAAGGGCTCATTTCAGCATCCTTCAGCACAACAGAAATGTGGCTACAATCTGCCTGCTTCCAGGCTGCAGGATGTCAGTCACTGAGGGCCAGAAAGTGGCCAGAGCTTTTTCCTTGGATAAGGAAGCACATTTCTCTCCCAGCTGAAGCAGCATCTTTCCAGCATGGAGCAGGCACCAGAGGGGAGGGAGAAGAGGCTGCCTAAGAAAGGGAGGCAAAACCTTCAGGGTTTTGCTCAGCTCTGAGCTGGAAAGATGCCTCAAATCTCAAGGAAGAAAAGAAACAACTGGAGTTTCTATTTCAAACCATCCTAATGGAAAAAACAAACAAACAAACAAACAAACAAAAAATCACCAAAAATATTCAGGTAAACAGGAAAGAAGGGGGGAAAAAAACCCACTCAACCCCAAACACTGAGACTCCAGTCAGCACTTGCAGACAGCAAGGGCAGTGAGGACGGAGTCCAGCAGTGCCACACTGTCACCCCAGGGGGCTGCAGCTCCCCAGTGTCCCATCCTTGTCACCATCCCAGTGCTGGGCCACCCCCACAGCAGGGAACCGCCTGCCACCCATCAGCCATCATCGTCCCCCCACCCGGCCGGTGCCCTTCAGTTGTCCCCTGCCTGCACGTACTCCTCGGTGGCCTTGGAGAGGGTGCTGAGGTACTGCCAGCTCAGGGCTGCCAGCAGCATGGCACAGGACAGGTAGATGGGGGAGTAGTGGTGGCGGGAGGCCATGGGGCCGCCGGGCAGGCTGGCGGCGCGGATGGCGGCGATCGCCTGCTGCGTCTTGTGGCACGAGGGGTCCGTGCTCGGGATCTTCTGGTAGATCTGGAGGAGGAGGAGGGAGGAGGAGTTAGGGCTCTGTCATGGTTTGATGCTGGCGCAATGCCAGTGTCCCCATGAAAATGCATTCTCCCTGGTGTCTGCTGTGAGATGTGACTGGGAATAGAGCAAAGCAGGCCCCCACTTAGAAATGAAGAAGAGAAAACTTTATTAACTAAACTGCAACTATATGTAGGTAGAAACACACAGGAAAAATGAAAACCTCCCAAAAACATTTCCTCCTCCCCCTCACCAAATTTCCAATACATCCATCCCTCAGATCACCCACTCTCGGTCCATCACCACCCTTTAGATAATCAATTCTCAGTTCATCAAGGAGTGAGGAGTCCCCCTTGTGCCTTAGGCGTCCCCAGGAAACACAGCTGAGACCTCATGTGTTTCCATGTCACTCATGGCACCGCCCGGAGATCATTTGCCATCATGACATCTTCCTTCCATGCCCAGTGCTCTCACCACTGTGCATGGACCAGAGCTACTTCTAGGGCTCTCCTTTTAAGGGTGCTTTGTCCAGTTCCAAAAAAGAGCAGAGTCTCTCACTTTTGGGACACCTGTCCCCCCCAAATTTCACCCCCTGGGGCCGAGGGGTCTCAAAAACAGAGATCTTCTCTTCCACTGAAGATCGAGGGCACCAGCCACCACCCTCCTCATCAGTTGTCTCTGTTCATGCACTCCCATAACATCACTGCACTCTCTTAGCTCCAAGTCATTGCCTCCCCCCTAGATGCAGTCTCTGTGTCACAGGAAACATGGTTCTGTCCATGGCTATACAAGAAAAGTCCAGACAAAGGCCACTCCATCACCTCCTCCCACCTAAGATTCTTCTCCACTCCTCCGACATCTTTCACCTACACGAACTTTCACCACACTTGCCCATTTCCTCCTCCATCTCATCTCTATCTCTCTTCCCATTCAGATCCAGGAGGATCAGTATTTGTAAGGTTTCCATTATTCAAGAAAAGGGTTAAAATCTCAGCCTCTGCCTGCCCAGAACTCCCACGACTTCTCAACGTGCCCCCGCTGCACTCCCTCCTTCTCCTTCTTCTTGTCTGGGCTATGCTGCCAGCACATCATATCAAATTTCAAGGTGGCACGGGGAGTTTAAGGGAGGAAAATGGGAGGAGGTTGAAGTTTTGAGGGCCAAGAGTGATGGTGGTGGTGGAGCGACATGAAGCAAGGGACAGCTGAATGGGGCCAGAGGCCTGTCACAGCCATCTTTTATGAAAAATCCTTTCCTTAGGATTTTTCCTCCTGAGAAGCTGAGAGGCCTCAGGAACAAAATGTAAACAATGATTATCTGCTGCTGTGGAATGCAACAGGTGCATCTGTGATTGGTCTCATGTGGTTGTTTCTAATTAATGGCTAATCACAGTCAGCTGGCTTGGACTCTCTGTCCAAGCCACAAACCTTTGTTATTAATTCCTTCTTTTTCTATTCTTAGCTGGCCTTCTGATGAAATCCTTTCTTCTATTCTTTTAGTGTAGCTTTAATATAATATATATCATAAAATAATAAATCAAGCCTTCTGAAACATGGAGTCAGATCCTCATCTCTTCCCCCTGAACACGGTCACAGGGACCCATCCCTTCCCCACTTCCCTCGGGAAGTGCACTAAGCCAAGCTGCCTCTTGAGGGCACCCCATGATGGGACATGGACCACATGGCTTTGGACACGATCCCTCCAGCCCCAGTGCTGTTCCTGGGACCAGTGGTGTTCCTGGGATCATGGGTTCTCACCCTGCAATCCTCACTCACTGCATAGCCCACCTGACACCAGCGGGAACATTCCTGCCTGGAACAGCCTCATCATCACCTGATTCTGGGCCATTTGTGGTTTTCTTCTCATGGCTTTCTGAGACACTCCTCTGCAGGAGCCTGAGCAAGGTGGCTCAAGCAGAGACCCTCTCCTGGGTTAAAGCCCTGCAGTGTCACTGTCCCTTGCCATGGGATCAGCCAGTTCACAAGGGCAGCTCTAATAACCCATGGTTTGGGGTATCCCTGCTGCAGAAGTGAAGGATTTTTATTTAATAGCCTTCCCTGGAATTGGTTTTGGGGAGAGGAGGTGTTTTTTTCCCATAAAACCCCCCACCAGTTGACTCTCTATGTGAACTTTTAATCTCCTCAGGACCCTGAAGTCAGGAGGAAGTCATAAGGTCCCCCTTGAGCCTCCTTTTCTCCAGGCTAAACCCATCCCCAGCTCCCTCAGCCACTCCTGGTGCTCCAGCCCCTTCCCCAGCTCCATTCTTTTCTCTGGACATGCTCCAGCCCCTCAATGTCCTTTGTGTTGTGAGTGGCCCAGAACTGACCCCACATTGGCTCAAGGGGATGGGCACTGCCCTGGTCACAGTACTGCTGGTCCAGGCCAGGATGCCCCTGGCTCCAGTCCCTACTTCCCAACACAGACCCAGACCCAGGGAACATTCAAAGGAACACATCAAGCACAGTTTGGTCCAGGCCCAAACCACATCAGGGTCACCACTCCCCACCACCACTGAGCCAAGGACAGAATGAACAGATCCCAAATGTACTCCCAATTCCACCCCAAAACAAGGGACAGGAACAGCCAGAAATGACTGAAACTGCTGAGCCTACCTCTTCCACATACTGGTACACGATGGCTTTGACAGCTTGGATGTTGGTGGCATCCATCATGAGGGTGACAGCCTGGCCCTTGCGGATCTTCACCACCCCCCTGAACACCTGCTGGTTGTTGTAGCAGGCAGCCAGCGTGGCAATGGCCATCACCTGAGGAGAGACAGCAACTTGCACTGCAAGGAACTTGCCAGGGGATCACCCTGTCCACAGGGACATCCATGGAGTGGAGCCACAACCTCAACAACAGCAGAAACGGCAGGAGCCAAGAAATAAGCAAAAAACCCAATGACACAGGACCTCCTCCAGCTCCAGCTCCTCACCAGCTGGGTTGCAGAGGGTGAGGAACCACTTGGAAGCTCAGCTCACCTGGGGGATAGCGCAGAAGTTGAAGACACTTTGGTTTTTGAGGCGGGACAGGTAGGTGAGGACGTCGGGGACGTGGTGGAGGGCGTTGGTGATGAGCTCATTGAGGCACTGCACGGCCACGTCGATGTTCTCTGGCTTGGCAAGGTCTGAGAGCTTCTTGGCATATCTGCTCCAAACCTAAACACCAAGATAAGTGTTCCTGAGCTGGAGGGTGCATTGATGTCATCAGAGAGACAGCAGGTCTGGGAGAGCAACAAGAAGCACCAAAAACCCCCACACAACAGCCTTGGGGTAAAGAAAAGCAGGAAGGGCAGGCTGTGGGGACGTGACAGTGGCCTTGGTGGACACAAAGAGATGGTAAAGGAAGAGGGTGCAACTCATCTCCACATCTTTCCTACAGAGGGCAAGGAAAAGGTGAGTCACACATCAAGAAGTGCTCTGTGAGACAGCTGAGCCACATAGAAAAGGGGGAGAAAAATTTTTGGATGTCATGTCACGCACAGGCAGAGCTGATCTTGCTTTTTGGGAGCTTTTGGGTACCCTCCTGGGATCTCAAGCAGTCTCATTCTCCCTCATTCCTAGAGAAAAACCTAGCAGAGAGGAGAAAGAGCTGCCTAAGTGGCTCTTAACTGTGTGTGGCAACATCACCTTGTCCCCACATCTGCACCCAGAGAGCTGCAGACAGATGCCAGCCAGAACTGTCATTACCAAGAAGATGTACAGCCAACAGCAGCAATTTTATGAGGTTTTCCCTCACCTCTCTGGGCCAGAACTCCCTTCCCTCCATCTGGTCCTCCAGGTAGTCACGGATGATGTTGGTTTTCTGCAGGAAGAGGCCCATGGAGTTTGCCAAGTCTGTGTCCTGCCCAACGATGGCATCTTCCAGCTCTGATGCAGAGAAGAGACGGGAGAGGCCAATCCCCACCAGCCCAGCAACGTAGTGACAATACTGCCAAGGAGGTGCCAAGTTGGGAAAGGGAAAAAAAAAAACAAGATAAAAGGAGCAGTCACAAAGAGCTGCCTGTTTGCCACAGTGAGTTTTACAAAAAGCAATTGAGAGTTCATTTGATGCAGAGTCTCACTGGGATGTCTCAGCTTTCCCATGAAAACACTTTTTCTCAATAGGGATGGTCTGTCTAGTCCTTCCATAGAAACAAGGTGGGTCCTACCTGGAAATGTTCAAAAAAACCTGTGGATGTGGCACTTGGGGCATGGTTCTGTGGTGGTCTTGGCAGTGCTGGTGGGATGGTTGGGCTTGATGACCTCAGAGGGCTTTTCTAAACCTTAACTCCACGACTCTGCTCATGCTCAGTCCATTCCTCTGCCTGGGCTCACTCACCTTGTCCCACTCTTGCTGAGAATCCACTTTTTTCTCCAAGAACTCTGCCATCCCAACACCCATCTTGTGACAAATATCTGAAATCACATCCTGGTAGACCTTGGACAGTTTTCTGAACTCCATGGAGATCTGTAGAGTGGTAAAAACAGAAAGAGAGTGTTCAGGAAGGAAAAAAAAATGCAGTGCAGCTCAACATTTATTAACAAATCAGAAAAATACTGTTTACCAGGCTCTAATCCTGCCCTGGCTGGAGATCTGGGACAACTCCCTCAACCTGAGCTGTTTCAAGGTCCTTGGAGCTCAGGCTTAGCCTGTTCCCAGTCTAAACAGGACGGTCTCTGGCAGGAGATCAGACACAGCAGAAATCTTTGGGAAGGCTCTGTGGCCTTGGACTGGTATCATCTGGGAGCTGCAGGACAAAACTGACTGCACTTGGTACACAGAGCTGTTTTCCTCTGTAATTTGAGAGCATTCCATCACACCAGCCACGCGAAAAGACCCGTGGGAGGTTTCTGGTGCTCTGCTCTCCCCAGCCCTCTCCAGCTCTAGCTTCACTCATCTGGCACAACTGGAGAGGCATCAAGCAGTGAGGGAAGTGTGAAATCTTTCTACTGCATGTCCAGTAACGTGACCATGGAATCCCAGAGTGGGCTGGGTTGGAAATGACCTTGAAAATCTTCTAGTTCCAACCCCCCTGCTATGGGCAGGGGCACCTGCAGTGTCTCCATCACTCTCACATTGAAAAAAAAAAGTTAAAAAGTGTCCCAAAACTGTGAAACATCATGTTTTACTGCTAAGCTTTATCCTCCATCAGTGGGAGACCTGCAGCCAGCTCAGGGGTTTTTCTGCAACAAGGGTTTGTCTGTAAAATAAATGTATTCACTCTGCTTCTGCCTCTGTGGCTTCAGTCCCCTTCCAAGAGGAGCACAGCCTGCAAATGCACCTCTAAGAAATATTATTAGAAGTTTTTCACTATAAGGGTGGTGAGGCACTGGCAGAGCATGCCCAGAGAAGCTGTGAATGCCATCAAAAAAATTCACTGTCAGGGTGGGTAGGGCTTGGAGCAACCTGGTCTAGCGGAAGGTGTCCCTGCCTTGGCAGGGGATGAAATGGGATGAGCTTTATGGTCCCACTCAACCCAACAATTCCACAGTTCTATAATTTTATGATTATTAAAATTATTAAAATCATATCTGAGCATTGATTTATAAAAATATTAAAAAGTATTTAAAATATTAAAATAATTGTTATCAAAATATTAAGTAAAATATATTTGAATAATTATTAAAACATTTGTTTTAAATATTAAAAATTATTAAAATCATACCTGAACATGGATTGCCACAAATAAATAACATATACACCAAGAGAGAACAGCAAAGTGCCACAAGCACCTTCTCAAAAGCTCCTCCAAAGCCAAGCCACTGACTTTTCTACTGTATCCCTGCCCACATTCTTGTTGCCAAGATTCCCAACACTCACATCCCCTACAGCATTCCACACTCCAAACCTGAGCATCAGAACTCCCAACACACCTCAGTTCTCCAAACAACTACCCCAGTCCCACTGCTAGGGAAAGCCTGAAAAGGGCAGAATAAATTAAAAATGGTAAAAACTTGGACAAAACAGAACATTCTCAGAAAATGAGATGTTCCTTACCAGAACTATTACATTTTTTTCTTAAACAGAGCGATGAAAAAAATCCTAAAAACCAGCTCAATAATAAAAAAATCAACACAATATTGTTACTAATAACAGTGAAGATACTTTTTGTCTTATATCACAGAGTTATGGAATGGTTTGAGAAGGAAGAGGCCTTAAAGCTCATCTCATTCCACCCTCTGCCCTACCTGAGGGCAGGGATACCTCCCTCTGTGCACATGGGTGCTACATTTACATTTTTTGAAAAATCTTTTTGTTAAGATTTTTCTCTTGAGAAGCCTCAGAGAAAAAAAAACCAGTAATTATATTATTAACTTTTGCTTGTACAAAATGTGTTTAAAGACTGTTTATTTACAAGTAATTGTTTTATTAGTTTCTGGTGTGAGCTGTTTTGACTCAATAGTCAATGAGTGCTAAGTTGCGTCAAGACTCTGAAAAGAGCCATGAGTTTTCATTATCATCTTTTCAGCTTTCTATAAATATCCTTTCTGTATTCTTTAGTATAGTTTATTATAGTATTTTTATTAATATAATATCATAAAGTAATAAATTAACCTTCCAAAAACATAGAGTCAAATTCATCATTCCTTCCATCATCAGAACACCCCACAAACACAATTCACTGTGCTGGGTAACAACCCCAAATCTCTCTCCACAAGACAATGGTCATCTGCTCTTCCAGCAGAGGAGGCAAAAAGCCACTTTCCAGAGCTGAAACTTTTCCACAGCCAGATCCCCTCTGCCCCACAGCGTTGCACAATGTTTGAATTTCTCACCCCAGCTTGGCACCCAGCCCCACAGGCAGGTGATGGAGCCCTCGGGAAGATATGCAGGCATCATGTGGAGACAACCAGGCACCCAGAGATGCCACCAGGAGCAAGGAGGAGGCTGCCTTACCGTTGGGAAGTCTTCCAGCACCTGCCTGTCCTTCTCCTTGCTCTCTGTGTACTTCCAGTCTGGCTGGTACAGATGGGAGTGGAACTCGTGCAGCATCGGGACCTTGACATCCAAGGGGATGCTCATGTCATCCTCTACAGTGTCCAGGGCACGGAGAACCAGGTAGAATATGCAGACTGCATGGCTGGAAAAGGAGAAAAAAAGTAAACTTTTACTTGGGAGTGCCCTGGAGGCAGGACAAGCAGCTAGGATTAACCACACAGCCTTCAGCAGAGGCACTTTAGCTCAGTGTGTCACACAGTGGCACTGCCAGGTGCCTTTGGAAGGTACCAGCCAGCTTAGGAAATCCAGGATTTTCCCTCGTGAGGAGAACCACAGCATGATTTGGGGGTTTCTAAGATGTATATCAGGGAACTACAGCATGATTTTGGGGTTTCTAAGATGTGTTTCTCAGATGTGTACTTCCAGTCTGACTGATAGAGATGGGAGTGGAACTCATGCAGCATGGGGACCTTGACATCCAAGGGGATGCTCCTGTCATCCATGGGAAATCCAGGATTTTCCCTCATGAGGACAACTACAGCATGATTTCGGGGTTTCCAAGATGTGTATCAGGGAACTACAGCATGATTTTGGGGTTTCTAAGATGTGTATCAGGGAAGGGTCAGGCCTGTGAGCTCCCTGAGCAGGGGAAGATCCAGCCCTGCAAGCAAGGCCAGTGCTCACCTGGACCCAGAGGACAGAGCCCAAGGTCAGCTTCTTGGGAAATGCAAATGTCAAATAGGGAAGGGGGGGAAAAACAGTTAAGTTTTCCCCCATCACTCCCCCTTCTCTGCACACCTTATACCCTGTTGGGGTAAAATATTCCTGTCCTTTGTTGGGGGGGAATAAAGGGGTCACACTGCGCAACAGGAACATTAGCACTGGCAGAAAGAGCCAAAATCACCCTGTATTTTATATCTCCAGGAGCAGGACACTGGAGGCAGCTCTGGTGTCCCAGCATTCCAGCAGGGAGCTGCTGGAGAGCCACCTCCCCTCCTGCTCCCACCACCCCTGCCTTCCCTATCCCTGCTTCCTTCCCCATTCCTGCCTCCACATTTCTGCAGCTGAAGAAGAAAAACACAAAAAAAAAACTCTGGAGTTTACAACTGCAGGATTTATATAAAATAATCCCTAGATTTCCATGAGCACAGGGATATATGCCAAGGAGAGGAGGCATTTATTAATTGTTTAACAAATGGAAAGCAGCTTGGTCTGCTTAAATGCTAATTACCAGGTGACAGTGCTGGACTCCTGGAATGAAAATGTGCAAGCAGTGATTAATCACCCAGGGAAAACTGACTTGCTCTTAGAGCCTATACTGTTAAATTTGGCTTTTTTTACCTTGATTAGAAGGGTATTTAACACCTCTGTCGCACCACATGAGCAGCTCTCGTGCTCCTGTTCCTTTGCATGACTGAGTTTTTCCATTCCAGCCAGGCTGTAAATGTTCATCCAACAGGATGCAAGTGCCCAAGGCTCCAATCTGCTTCCAGGAGCCCCAAGAAAGGCAGAGCAGAACCTGGAAATGTCATCCCAGAGGCACCTCTCACATGGGCATCATGCCCAGGGAAGAGCTGGTATTAATTACAGAACCCAGCACAGTTAAAACACCTATTTACCTCAATTCTGCATCCAGACCTTACCTGCCTCCCTAACTTCCATCACACACTGAATTTAGTTCTGTGGCACAAATGGAAGCAGACACTTGGAAAGAACAAGTCTGGATCTTCCAGAGCTCAAGCTCCAGCCCTGTCAGTTGTAGCTCCATCCTGCCCAGGTGTGGAGGTCTCCTCTCTCCTTGCCAAGACATACAGCCTCTGCTGGACCCTCAGGAATAGATCCTGAAGAGTTCCAGAGACAGGCAGGACCATGGAACTGGCAGCAGAAATGCAGGAGCATCCCTCCTCTCCTCTCCATCACCAGGAGAGGAGCTATGAGCTTGGATCAGAATCTTTTCCTCCACCAGCAGTTTTGATGCTGTTGGCTCAGCTGTGGATGAAATTGCAGTTTTGAGCCTCCCACCTTCCCAGAAAATGCCCTAACCATGGAGCAACGAGCTGGGCAGGGCTCTGGCCAGCAAAATAGATGGTTTATGGGGCCAAAAAAAGCCAGGAAGGAGGAACCAGACATTTTAGCTCAGCTACCAACACCCTGCCTGGCCAGGGAAGTACTGCCCCAAGCACTCCTCCAATAAAGTTCCCCATTTTCCAGCAGCCCTTCTGGGATGCCTGTCTGTAACCACAGGGGCTCAGCTGAACTCCCTGATGGGGTCAACATTGATCCAAGCACTTTTTTGATCCAGCAAAATTATTTCCTTCTGCAAGGCTGTGGCTCTACCAATTTCTCTATCCTCCCTATTCTGTATTTCCTTGTTTGTACCTAATTCCCCAGAGAACTCCTGGGGTTTGAAAATGAATCTCTCCTGATCCACTACTGAGCCAGCTGTAATCCAACCACCATCTCTGCCCAACCTGGGTTGCAAAGATGAGGCAAGAGCATTTTTAGGATGCCAGGCAGAAATTCTGTGCCTTGAAGGGTGATCCTCCTGCAGGGCTGTAGGGCAAGGATTAAATGACAAGAAACACAAAGCAAACTGTAGGAAGTTTGAGGCAAGCACAGGGCAGACACATTGCTAACAGGTTTCAGAGTGTTTTCTTAATTTTTTTTTCTTAACGCCTGCACAGAAAAAGCATGGAAAATAAAAAACTTAATTCTTGGCCCTACTTGTACTTTTCCACGCAATTTCAGCCAAACCACTGAACTTCTCTGCCTTTCCTGTCAACCAGGCTGCAAACACCATTTCATAAACACTGGACACAGCTATGGGGTATCATCCAAAATGCCAAACCAGGGCTCAGAAACCCCACAGACAACCCAGTGTTCAGGGTGGTGCCAGCAACTGCTCAGATCAGAGTCACCAGATGTGTCTGGAACAACTCCCAAAATCTCTAAATTTGATCATCAACCCATCTTGGAATTAACTGGAGATTTAAAAACTGAAATCAGTAATTGTCAAATGAATATAGGGAATTATATGGAGAATAATAACATGGCATGAGGCCCCCTGACCAGCTGAGCTTTATTTACATCCTCTGTTACTATTCCTGTCTGAAGCTCTTCTGCACAGGGCAGCAAAATCTGCACAGCAAAAAATGAGTGTGCAACAAACCCCCTGTGACAGCTGCACAATTTGGTTCCAAAAGCACCTCCCAGGCAAGGCTCAGACCCTTGGCCAGCCCCAGGTTTTTCCTCACCTCCTCCCTCCAGCCTTTGTCCAGCGCCAGCCTGGGCAGTGCCAAGACACATTCCCAGGGTGTCACACAGGGCACAGTGCCAGGCCCTGTGTTTAACAGCCTGCTGGCCACAGGCTCAGCCCAGAGACCCAATTTGGGGGGGGATGTGATGCAGAGGGGGGATGTGGCACAGCCAACTAGGACGTGAAAATCCCCACGTCCTGCTGCACGGGGTGGGGCTGAGCTGAGCGAGCCCAGTCAGCTCCTGATGGGAGAGGGAGCGTGTCCCAGCAGCTCCACTAAAGAAAAATGGAGTTTGGGGGTAGGTAGTGCATGGGCCCAGCTCTGGTATTATGGGGGGCATCACACCCACCAGCTCCTGGGGAGACCTGAAACTGGGGGGCCACCAAGTTCCCCGGGATCTCCAGTGTTGGGGTGGCATTGTACCACCCAGGGAGAAGATTTACCCCCATCATCTCCACCATCACCACCTCCATCATCACCATCACCACCTCCCAAGGAGGAGATTTACCCCCATCATCACCACCACCCAGGGAGGAGATTTACCCCCATCATCATCACCTCCATCACCTCCCAGAGAGAAGAATTACCCCCACCATCACCAGGGAGTTCCTGGTGTGGGACAGAGTGAAACAGGAGAAAGCTGCACACACCCCTTCCCGAAGATCCCCATTGTTGGGGTGTCACCCTACCCACCATCCCCCAAAAACCCCCACTGCCCGGGGTCACCGCACCCCTCCCCGGTGTCCCCCGCTCACCGCAGCTCTCCATCCAGAGCCTGGATGACGGCGGCGAAGCTGCGGCTGGTCTGGTTGAGGTACCGGTAGCAGGTGCGGAGGCCACATCCCAGCGAGTCCTGCGGGCAGAGCGGGCCGGGGGCCGCGGGTTGGAACCGGGGGGCGACAGCGGGCGGCGGGGCCGAGGGGGCTCCGCACCGCTGCTGCTGTCCCCGCCGCTGTCCCGCTGCCCTCGGGGGCTTCCGCGGCGGGGACAGCGTCAGTGTCCTCCGGAGCACGGACACGGCCCGGGAGCCGGCCGCCATGGGGGCGGCAGCGGCACTGGGGGGCTGCGGCCGCTCCGCCCCGGCCCGGCCCGAAACCCGCCCCTTAACCCGCCCCGTGCCGTGGCCGGACACGCTGCCATGTACGGACAGCGCCGGGGCCGTGCCATGTCCGGAGCGCCGGGGATGAGCGCAGAGTACCGGCACCGAGCAATGCATGGGATGCTCGGAGGTGGGGGGATGAATGCGGGTATGGGCACTGAGAAATGCATGGAAGCTTGAGATGATCGGAGTCAGTGGGATGCTCGCAGGACACCGGCACTGAGCGATACAAGGGATGCCTGGAGCTGCGGGATGCTCCGGTAGCACCGGGGCTCTGCGATGTCCGGCACCGGGCAATGCAGGGATGCCCGGAGCCGGTGGAAAGCTCCGGGCACCGGGCAAAGCAGGGATGCTTGGAGGCGGTGGGATGCACCAATGCACAGGATGCCCGGAACCGGTGGAATGCCCAGAACCGGTAGGATGCACACACGGTATGAGCAATGCAATTGAATGCCCGGAGCCGGTGGAACCGGGGAGCACCGAGGCGCACACAAGGCGCACAAAGCCGGGCTAAGTCCTATACACGCTGGATATAGGATGGTCACCCATGGCACCACCGTATCCGCGCCCGGACATGACAGTGCGCCCCACCTCCTCCTCCTGTGCCCCGCTCCCCACCGGGAGCACCGCGCACCGGCGACAGCGAAGCGCTTCCCGCCGCCCGCGCATCCCTCGCCCCTCACCGTGTCCATCCGCGGCATGACGGCGCGGTAGCCGCCCATCTTGAAGCGGAGCAGGTTGTAGATGTCCTCGGGGTGGCCCAGCCATTTCCGCAGCAGCTCCATGGGGGCCGCGCTCAGACCCCGCCACCGCCGTCGCGCGCTCCCGCCGCCCCCCCACCCGCCGCTTAACCGGGCACGGGCGGGGCCGCTCCAGCCCCGCCCCGCAGCCAATCACAGCGCTCGGCACATCGCTCGGTGGGGCGGGCGCGGCGCCGATTGGCGAAAGCGCGCTCGCACCAGGGCAGCGCCAGCCAATAAGAAGGCGGCGCGGCTGGTGTGACGGCCGGCGGAGAGCGCTGATTGGCTGAGGTGTGCGTCGGCACAGGCGGAGCGGGAAGGAGTCGGCGGCCCCGAACCCCCTCGTGTGAGCGTGAGGGGAGCGGAGCCGCCATGGAGGGCTGGGAGGGAGCGTGAAAACCATTCAGTCCAACCCCCTGCCACGGCAGGGACACCTTCCACTATCCCAGGTTGCTCCAAGCTCCGTCCAGCCTGGCCTTGGACACTTTCAGGGGTGGAGAAGCCACAGCTCTGGGAATTGCATCCCAGCCCTCACCTCCTCCTCACAGGGAATTCCTTCCCAGTACCCATCTAACCCCGTGCTCTGGCAGTGGGAAGCCATTCCCCCTTGTCTAAAGTCCCTTTCCAGCCCTCCTGAGCCCCTTTAGGCACTGAAAGGGGCTCTGAGGTCTCCCTGGAGCCTTCTCCAAGCTGGACACCCCCAGCCCTGAGCCTGCCTCCATCACAGAGGGGCTCCAGCCCTTAGAGCACCTCCATGGCCTCCTCTGGACTCGCTTCCACAGTCCACACCCTTCCTGTGCTGAGAACCCAACACATACCCAGCTCCATCCTCATCCTTCAAAATGCAAGATTCAGCTCTTGGGGTTCTTTTTTTCTGAGTGGTTTTCTTCCAGAACTTGGGCTTTGATCGTCATTGTGGGTCCCTCCCAACTCAGGATATTCTATGATTCTTTGTTTTGGATGGGCACTTGGCCAACACAAGGGACATTAACCACCTTCTTTGGCCCCATAACCCCATGAATTCGTTTATTCAGCAATCCCATAACCTGCAACCACTCAAAGGTGTTGCAGTTCCTAAGGGAGAGGCTGTGCAAGTCTTGCCTAGGAAGCAGCTGCCTACTGCAGAGGTGTTTATCTCCAGTATTCCCAGCTGATTTCCAATCTATCTCTAAATCCAGTTCCCATTAATGAGACCACTCAGCTAAGTAAAGTCATTGGTACCATCCTCAAAAGGCAGCTGTTAACCAATTCCAGGCAGCTGGAATTTCCATGTACACCCCAGTTTTTAACCAAGAAACTGCCAGAAAGGACACACTTGAGATGAACATCACTGATTCTAATTCCTGCTTTTATTTTTTTGCTCAAGTCAACAACTTATTATTAAAATAAACTCAAATCCAGGGAGAGAGGACAGCAGCAGTTCCCATCTAGCGTACAGAGACACAGCTCTATTTCCAAACCTTTCTGTTTTCAGGTTTCCTTGGAGATCCTGAGTTTTATGCAACACTGCCACACACTGTAATTTTTTCAGCAAGATCTGGAATGGGCACTTTGCCACAAAGCTGAAACCTGTGGGTGCAGGGATGAGCTCCACCAAGCACTGACGTATATTTTGGACATGTTGATGTGGAAGGAGGAGGGAGCTGTTCCTGTCAGATTACGCAGGAGCAGCCCCTCATGTTTAACCACACCCAGTCACAGCCCAGCACACAGGTATTCAGCTCCAAACAGAGGCAGGATTATTTAATTCCTAATTAATCAAGCTGCTTAGGCAGAGGGATATCCTCTGTTTTGCTGACTCCTCTGGGGTCAAGGGACAGGGTCACCAGACCACAGCAATCCCCTGCTTAACCCTTTACTTCCCATCCACTGCTGCCTGAACAGGGTGACCAATGCACCTCAGACCTGGTCAAACTCTTTACACTGTGGTGCCACTGTGACAAAAAAAACCCCATGGACAGCCTTTGTCCTTTCTGCAGCCACTCAGGGCACCTGGGACTTCCACTGAGTACTTAACTCTGCCAACTCCCTAAAGACCAAACTCAACAGCCTAAAAGAAACCACAGAAACCTTCTAGGACAACAAGGAGCATGGATCAGAGACCACCCAGCACCTTGCAGGACAGATCACTCAGTGACTGGGGAAGGGTCCCCATCCCCTGGCAGCAGCTCAGGCTGGCACTGAGGGCACCACCATGTCAGTCTCTTGAAGCCACCCGAGGGTCCAAAAGTGCCCTTCATCAGGGGATGCCCCAGGGGACACTGCTCCTTCTGGTACACCTGGGGGTGCAGCCCTTGGCCTCGCAGTTTGTTGTGCAGCCACTCAGAGCTGAACTGAACGGCGCAGTCCAGCAGGCGCTCCAGGTCTGAGAGAGCCAAGAGGGAGCCTGGTGTCAAAGGGTGGATCCTGGCCAGGTACAAGATCTCGTTCTTGATGATGTTCCCTGGAAGGGGTCAGAAACAAGGAGACAGCAAGGATATCTCTAATCAAGGTAATGCAGGCTGCTGGCTCCAACCTGTGATTTCTGCCTCAAGGATCACAGCCAGCAACACCACTCCCTGTACCAGAGCTGGCATCCAGAGAGTAGACTTAGAGCTGGGATTGGACTGGAAGAGGTTCTCTTCCCTCTACTGTTGTTACAGGCCTTGAAGATCAACCAAAACCTCTTACACTAAAGAGAAAACTGCCCAGACATGCACTTCTGCATCTGTAGACATCCCACCCACCTTCCTCTATTTCTCCTTCTGCCCCTGTTCCCTGGAACTCACCCAGCCCTGAAAAATATCTTTGGTCTAGGAGGGTGTAGCAGATGGGGTCAGGTGCACAGAGGGCACGCAGCGCCCGGCCTCGGTGGAATTCCACAGCCAGGATGTCAGAAGCAGGATCAGCCCTGGGAGAGGAGCACCAGAGCATCCGGCAGTTGTAGAAAACGAGGAAGCCTCCGCTCTCAAAGTGCAGAACCAGCCTGGGAGAAGCAGAGAAGTTGGAGTCTTCTCATCAGAAACATCTCTGAACTATTTGTTATACTCTGCAGCTGGCCCACTGTCTCAAGGCAAGGTGGCATCTTTAACAACTGCAGCCATGAAGCTTGGTGGTGAACCCACACAGCTGGTGGAAAGCTTTTCCTTCTGCTCCCCTGTGACCCTGGTTGACAAAGCCTTCAGTAGGAGAGCCCACAAATCAGAGAAATGGATGTTAAAATTTTATCACAAAAAAGTGTCTAAAAACACTTGTGTAGAAATAAAGTCATCCTTCAAAAGAATCACAGAATCATAGAATGGTTTGGAAGAGAACACAAAGATCATTTTGGACCACCCTCTGCCATGGGCAGGGACACCTTCCCCCACCCCAGGTTGCTCCAAGCCCTGTCCAGCCTGGCCTTGGACACTTCCAGGGCAGCCACAGCTTCTCTGGGAAGCTGCTCCCCCTTGCTCTGTACAATTCCAGTGGGATGCAGGACACAAACCACAGCCATGTTTTCAATTCACTGCTGCCTTCTACAGCATCACTCCAGCCTGTGATTCCAGGTGTATGTGATATTTGTTATTTATCTAAGGCTTTTTTAAAAACACCTAACTGGGAGAAACTGGCATTTTTAGGGCATGATTCAGCCTGGCATCCTAAAAATTCTCTCTTCAAGATAAAAATCTTAGCAGAGCTGGTACTAAAATCCCCAAACAACTGCATCCTACAATTCCACTGTGGACTCTCTGGTTGAACACACCCCACATTCACTAATGCCTTAAAAATTATTAGAAAAACAAGGCTAAGAGCATTCCCACACAGATTTGGTTTGGGAGAAAAGAGGAAATACCTGGGCACAGGATCCTTCCAGTCCCCCCTTTTATTGGCTCTGCTTGCCCTCGAGAACTCATTTGCGCGGACGCTGCCGAACATGCCAAAGTGGATGCGCAGCCAATTGCCCCGACACTCTGCTGCATCTGGGGCTTCAGATCTTGAGTGCTGGGCTTCCTGCAGCTCCTCATCCTGGCAATGGGGATGTGGAACACCATCCTGCCCTTGCTGTCCCTGGGCAGGACAGCGTGGCCCACAAGCAGCCTCTCTTTGCAGCACTGTGTCTTCTGCAGCTGGTCCAACGGGACCTTCAGCTGCCACAAATGCCAGGTACAAGTTCTTCCCATGAACCTGAGAAAAGAGGTGGGATGTGCTGATGATCCATAAAGGATCATAACATTCTAGAAAGACCTGGGTTTGAATGGACCTTAAAGCTCATCTCATTTCAAGCCCCCAGCCATGGGCAGGGACAGCATACACCAGACCAGATTGCTCATCCCTCATCCAACCTGATTTTGAACACTTCCAGGGATAAAACCTTTGGTTGTTTCCATACAAATCACTTATTTTCTACAACCTCTATTACAGGGCACATCAGCCCACCCTGAACATGGGATTCATCAGCATCCAAGCCATTCCCATCAGAGCTGGGGTCATCCTTGCAGATTCCTTTCTTTGCCTGCCTGAAGCACAAGGTATTTAGATGCCACTCAATTCTGAATCCCTCACAGGGATTCCCATCAGGCCCACCAAGACAGACACTCAGGGGTTTGAAATTTGTTATCATCACTTCTGATTTGTCTTCCCACTTTGTGCTGGGCACATTTTGTGCTTTTAATTTTGCTCCACACCTTTAATCAGAGGTGAGGCTGCACCAGGGTTTGGCCAGTCAAGTCCAAATCATCATCTGGAGGTGTCAGGCCAGTGAAGCCCCAGCAGGACTGACCCAGTGTGACTTCTGACAAGTACCCACAGCACAGACATCTCAACTTAGCCAGCTGAAACCCTCAGGGAAACATTCACAGGTTCTGCACCTTCTGTCACCCAGGTGTGGGACAGTGGTGATTTCTGCCCTCAGACTTGTCATGGATCTGTAAATTCAACTCACCTGGGAGTCCTGGAGCCTCAGGGCATTCAGATCATTCACACTGAGCTTCCGGCTGCTTCCCCCCACCTTGGCCACCACTTGTCCCACAAAAGGGGAGGTCAGCAGCTGGAACTTCCTCACTGAAGGGCCCTCTGGCATCTCCAGCAGCTGCAGAGGGATTAGCAGGTCCTTGTCACACTCTGCCCTAGACTTGAAGGGAAGCTGCAACTCAGAAATACACAAAACATTCTCCTAATTTCCCTCCTTAAGTTCCTGTGGCAAAATCCATGAAGATAAATAGGACCAGGGAGGTGGAGGAGTTTCCATCCTAGTGGATATATATAATTTAATCCAACACAGCCCTGAATAACATACTCCAATGGCAGATTTCATGCTACAAGTGGGAATTTGGCCTGGGGAATCTCCCAAAGTCCCTTTTTTTCCTGGGGCAGTGGGAGGTTTCCCTGCCCACATCACTGGGGTTGGAAGTAGATGATCTTTAAGTTCTCTTCAACCCATTCCAATCTGTAATTTTATGATTAGTGACCCAGAAGCAGCACAGGCCAGTGACCCATCTTTTTCCCCATACACCATGGGAAGTGCTGCTCCCATGGAAAGATCAGCCCTGGAATTAGAACATCCCCACCCCTGGCTTTACCCACTGCTTGCCACACTGACTGCAATGGCATGGAACCAGTTGGGGAGCATTCCTGCACTCTGCTAAGAGCATCTGGGAGCAGAAAGCTCTGGGTGAGGGGGAGATGAGGCAGCACCATCCTGCAGCTCCTTCCAGGAAGTCACTCCAATACATAAGGAGTTATTTCTGGCATGAAGCCCCAGTTCCTTGCAGTCCTTCTGAGGACGCCTGCTGGCTGTGGGTGTACAAGGAAAGCTCAGCTTGGCTTTCATCCCACAGTGCCAGTTCTCCCTGCACACTAATTCCAGAGACCAGCACTGATCAGAGGCTCAGCTTCAAGCTCCACAGCACTCAGTACAGGGGTCAGAGGCACCTGGCACAGCTCTGAGACAACTTGATGAGAAAATCAACAGCAACCCTCGGGCCCCCCACCAGAAGAGCCATTCCCACCTCATGCCAGCCATTCCTGTGCTGCAGCACAAACCAAATCCCTTTTGGAATGGCTCAAGAGGAAAACATGTTAGGGAACATTAATTTAATGTCTTAGATCAAGGTACAGATATTAAGTGGTCATCAAAACTCGATTTCGCAAGGGTAAAAGACTGAGCTTTAGTCCTCTGCCTTCAAGGGCCTGTGATGATTATTAGGCCTGCTCCAGTTCTATTGAAAAAATCTGCATATTATGTTGATCAAGAGACACCTAAAGAGATGCTTCTGCTGCCAAAAGCACCAGCAGCAGTTTGGATCCCTGGAAACAGCTGGGCACAAGGAGTCTGCCCTGACTATCCAGGCACTGGCTTCACAGATTGAATGTCAGGACAGCCCTGTGAGTCCAGAGCTCACATCCCAGGGAAATTCATCACCTGCAGAGTTCTCACTGCTGCTAAGTCAGCTCTCCACAGCTCCTTGTGAGAGACTGGAAGTGCTGGGAGCTCTGTAAGGTGTTAATGCTCACACTGCCCCAGCTGTAGCCCATCTGACAGCAAAGGAACTCTCCTCCTCAAGAGGAAAGTCTGCCCTGTTCCCCACCACATCAGAGCCACCAGCATCTGCCATCCTTATCCCATGTACTCGATTCCCTTATCACCATGTACGTCCTTATTTCACATTTTTTCACTAAATCCACTTCAGTCTCATCCACAGCACTTCCCCCTCCAAGGAGGAAGGGGAGGAAAACCATCCCCAGCCCTCTGCAGGGCACGGCATCCATCTCACCATGAGCATGGTACCTGAGCTGGTACCTCTGCAGGTCTGGGGCAGGGAGCCAGGCCTCCAGGACAAACCCTCGCCCTGTATGGGCTCATTCCCAGTCCTTGTGCCCAGTCCTTGGGCCCAGCACTCACAGCAGAACAGAGCAAGGACAAGGCTCATGCTGCTCACCCCAGCTCTGCCTGCACCCAGGGACTGCAGGAAGGCTCCCTGTGACCTCACACCCCTGGGCAAGGCTCCTGCAGGGACTTAAAGCACAGCTCCGACCCTCCACAGGCAGTCGGGGGGGGTGCAGAGCTCTCCATCTTCTCACATTCAGCCAAGCATCAATTTATGGCCATCCTTAGAAAACAGGCATTGATTTCCCACCCCATTCTCACCCACATCACCCCAGGGCAGTGAAGGCACCCACTGCTTTTCCCCCAAGCCTCACATTCCTGCATCCAGCTCTCATCCACTGCTCTCCCCATGCCCACCCTGTGCATCCATTCGAGGAGCAGGCTGGGCAGCCTTCCCCTCTTACTTCATTACCTCGCCTCTACCCCTCACAGCCCTTCCTCTGCCTCCACCTACCCTCAACGGGACTGAGCACAGCCAAACGCCTTCTACCCACCTTTTTATAAGGGAGGAAGATCCTTCCTCCCCACCCCAAAAAGCAGGGGAGCTCCCCATTGGCTGCTGGGGTAGGGATGGGCGGGTTCCAGGTGCAGATCTCACTCACCCCACCAGCTGTACCGGTTTATAAACTGGTTGGACTGGGCAGGAAGCTGGGCAGTATTTGGCAGGGTGATTGGGTGCTCAGTGCAGGGCTGTGCCCCTGCAGAGTGGGAGGTGGCTGAGCACATTTTAAAAACAAGTGATTGGCGTTTTTCACAGCACAGCCCTGGCTGACAGCCTGATTTCAGCTGGAGGCTGTTGTCTCTGGGTTCAGCAGGAAGCATTCAGGCTGAACAAGGCCTACCAAGTAAAACTCAGTGAAAAGTCAGACTAAAAAGTTGAGTCATGGTGGTTTTTAAGTGTCCTCAAGGGTTTTTCTTCTCCCTGCTGTGTTCAGGGGCTTTTCCTCATTTATATTAAAATCATAGTCACAAACTGGTTTGGGTTGAAAGGAACCTTAGAGATCATCCAGTTCCACCTCTCTGCCATGGGCAGGGACACCTTCTACTAGACCAGGTTGTTCCATGCCATGCCCAGCCTGGTTTTGAGTTGCTTCAGGCTGGGTCTGTCACCTCTGAGTTCTTCATTCTGTGTTGGCCATTCCAAATCCTGCATATAGAAGGGGGCTCTGTGTGGCTCAACATTGATTTTCCTGCAATGACTCATTGCTTGGGAATTCCCAGGTAATTAATTTACCGAAGATTTTTGTTCTCATTAATGACCTAATATTTATTAAATAGGAATTTTTTATAGGACAAGGAGTAATGGGTGCAAGTTGAAGGAGAGGAAATTTAGATTAGATATTAGGAAGAAATTATTAACTCTGAGGGTGGTCAGAAATTATTAACTTTGAGACACTGGAACAGGTTGCCAAAGGTGGTTGTGGCTGCCCCATCCCTGGAAGTGTCAAAGGCCAGGTTCAATAAGGCCTTGAACGGACTGGTCTAGTGGAAGTTGTCCTGCTCATGGCAGGGGGTGGGACTAAGTGAGCTTTAAGGTTCCTTCCAACACCTTCACATTCTATGATTTGAGAAAACATTTCCACTGTGAGGGTGGTCAGACACTGAACAGGAACCCAGAGAGGTGGTGAGATTTCCATCTTGGGGTATGTTCAAAACTTGGCTGAACAGGGCTCTCAGAAATCTGATCTCATCTTTTCTGACTTTAAATTTCATGTAATTTTTTCATTGTGAGCTCTCTGGGACAGGACCCACTTCACCATTTCTTCTCCAGGTGCATTTCATGTTTTCAGTATTTCATCATTTACCCCCTGCCCTCTCCAAGAAGCTAATGAGCGTAGACAGAATCAAGCAGAAACCTTCTGTTTTTATTATCATTGTTTTATTTCCATTAGTTCTAAAGGTGTAGAAGTTACGTGGATTGGTAGCCATACTACTTCATAATAGATATTTTTTTACATCTTTAAATAATTACAGCTTGTTCAGTTGGTTGGTTTCCCTCTCCCCCTTACAAATAAGTGTCTGTTTCCATGAGACCTTCCCAGATGACCTGGGAAGCTTCAAACTTTTTACATGGGGAGAAAAAAAATAAAGGCAAAACAAAAAACACCACCCCTGACATAGTCGCAGCTTCAATGTTACATTGAGAGTTGTTGATTGGTTTTAAAGCTCCCTTGCAATATTCCTGAGCTCCTCCTGATTGCACCCTCTCCATCCAAGCCCATAAGATTGCAAGTGATCTCTGCATCTTGTCTGATCAATTTACAAAGAATAACTGAAGTGAATCAAGATAATGCACTTCCACAAAGAGCAAAGACATTTAGAAGTGGTTAAATGACCTTTCTTGGCTCCCTTGTCCTGGTTCTCATCTGCCCATCTCACTTTGGTGGCTACTGGGCCAGTCCCAAGGTCTGGTTTGACACACCCGAACCTTGTGCTGTAAACCCTTCAGCATCAACATTTTCCTGATTAGGGATGATCTCAAGTGAAGCAAATCCCACAAATGCAGTTTTAAATGTGCTGAGGTGTTTTGCAGGAGTGGGCCCTTCCCTCTTGCTCCTCAGAGAAGGGATCGTTCTCGGTCCTGTATTTGTATAGGACCTGGTATGGATCTCGTGAGGTTCTCTAGCAATAAAAGCAATAATAAAACCAATAATTACTTTGCCTCAATGGGTCTCTAAGAGTTGTATCTAATTCATTACCAAAGCAGGCTCTAACTGCCTCCCCCTTCACAGTCAGGGAAGCAGAGCTCAGGTGGAACCTGTAATTTTGTAATTAACTCCCCTTGTTGGAAGGAGCTGAGTGAACTGACAGTGGCAGCACTTTAATCCTCCTGTCCTGTGAGTCTCCCTTGGTCTGTCACCTCTGGAGTTTGTCATCCTGCATTGGCCATGCCTGCAAGACGTGGCTCTGAGTGATTCCGGGCCTTGGAAACCATGTTCAGCCTTCCTCCCACAATGACTCCTTACGTGGGAATCCCCAAATGTGAGTTTCCAGCATGAGAGCAATCAAACACTGGAACAGGAACCCAGAGAGGTGCTGGGATTTCCATCCTTGGAAATATTCAAAAATTGCCTGAACAGGGCCTTGAGAGACTTGATCTCATCCCTTCTAAATTAAATTATTCTGTAATTTGATCATCAGAAGCCCTGAAGAAGGGGACTCATCAATTCTGATGTGTTTGTACCCCACCTGAAGTGGTGATGCTCATCTGAGATCAGTCTCTCACCATCCTGATACCAGAACTGGCTTGAAAAAGACAAAATCTCCTGGGCCAACAGCAGCTCTACAACAGTTTTGGGATGATTGAAAAGAACCACAGAACCTGGTATATCTGAACTTCTGCTTCTGCTGCAGAAAGGGGGACAAAAGAGCTAATTTCTACCCCTAAAACTGTCCACACAGCCCCCAGAGCTTCACCTTTTGAAATCAGATCTCTTCTTCTGTTAGCAGGGACTTGTAAATGCTCCTCACTCTGTTTCAAGAATTGTTTTTCAGGCTTTGAGGAAGGCTAAAATCCAGTTAATAAATCTCTACCTCAAGGGGACATAAGGCAGATATGTTCTGCAGGGTTTTTTTTTCCTTCTGGCATTATAAGCAGAGTTCTTTCTGGCATCTCTGAATGGGTTTTAAGGACAGGAGAAAAATTCCACTGGGGAATTTGCCTTTGAGGGAAGGAGGAGGAGGACAGCAATAGGGAAAGGAAGGGAGAACCAATGTGAGCCTCCAGATGGAAGGAGAAATGGGGCTGTGGTTGGTCTGGACTTTTAATCCTTATCAGGAGGCTCCACTCCCTCTTGGGGCTTTCCAGGGTAGTTCTGGATCTCTCAAAAGTTGGCATGAGCCACGTGGCATTTTGTGATGCAGGCTGCTGTGTTATGGCCAGGAATTCACAGCCAGATCCCAGGAGAGCTCAACTGCCATTTCCAAAGGGATTTACTTAAGGAGGAGTTTGGCTAAAGATCTTCCTGCCAATGGAGAAACACTTTTGTGTTTTCACCTAAAATTCTTTTTTTTCAGGACTATTTCTGGCCTCTTCTCTAAAGCCTAGCAGGTCTGAACAAAATCACAGAACTTAATTTCTTTGTATTCATGTTTCATGAATGTCTTTCCCTCATCTATAATTAGCACTAATGAGGCTAAACATTGCATTAGCTCCACAAAACAATGGGAACAGGGTGCAAGCACCACCCAGCTGTTCCCATGGCACCATTGCCATGGTGCTTTTCTCTAGGGAGTGTGGAGGCTCTGTCACTCCTACAAAACCCTGCAAATCTGAGCTATGGAGAGAACAGGGAATGTGGAGACTCTCCAGTCATGACCAGTCCAGTTGAATCCTTCTTCTTAGAGAAGCTTTTACACCATAGGGAGGAAAAGGGTGAGTTCAAGCAAAGGCAACACAACACCATTCTTTTGCTTCAAACCTGTCCGTGGCTCTCCTCTTCACCAAGTCATGTGCCTTAGTTTGTGTGGAAGAACGCTCCTTGTGGGAGTGTTAAACAGTGGGAGGCAGAGGGTGGCACATTTGGGAGGGTTGCCCAATCCCCCTTAGAGATTTTTCACTTGGTAGTTCTGTACTGGAGTTCTGGATGCGGGGAGAAAAAGAGAGGAGCTGGGAAGGCAAGAAGGGTAACAGAGCTTGGGAGCAGACAGAAACCAGAGTGAAGAATCTTGCAGGATGAGGTCTCCCAGGAACTCTCTGCGTGGACAGGCAAAGCTGTCCTTCCTTGGAAATGTTGATGCAAACGTCATGGGAAGCATCTGGTGAAGCACTTGGGCTGCCCAGGGGAGCTGTGGCATCTGCCATGCGGGAGTTTGAGTTTGTTAAACCAGAGGCAGAGCAGTCAGGGCTGGATTAGGCAGGATTGATCCCTTTGGGAACAGGGAATGAGTCCTGCTCTTAACATCTCTTCCAGCTCCATTTGCCAGGATTCCCTGGTAGCTGAGAGCCTTATGGGCAAGCAAACAGTCGAGTCTTGTGTAATGGAGTTGTGCTTCTCTTGCAGGCAAGCAAGTCTGTGCACATGCTTGATAAGGAAAACGGCCCCTGCCACCTCCAGTAGGGGCTGAAGCCACTGCTTGTTGCAAAAAGTGAAATCCTAAAGGATTAGATGTGGGAAATGGTCACAAGCCAGCTGTTAGGGGGAAAGTGGGCACTCACAGTACAGCCAAAAATAAGTGACAGTCAGATTTCATCATTGGCATCCAAACCAACATAAAAATAGGCAAAATAATTAAATTATCTGTCTGAAAAGCAGTGGCCCAGCAGCGTTAGAAGAGCATCTTTCACTTGCTGTGCTCTTGAATCATCTCTAAACCTGGCTTGTCACTATCCATCAGGGAAGAGCCCAGCCATTTCCTCCAGGATTTGATGACCAGCATGGGTCTCATCTACCTTCTTCCAGAAGGTTCCTTCTTCCAAAATCCTCCTTTGACTTTGGACAGACCTACTCCAGGCTCAGCCAATAACCTTTGGGAAACAGTCCCATGATCTCGTAGTGATAAATAGGAAAGGAGTTACTATTAAATACGGACATTCATGAGCTTTCCAGACCATCTAGAAAAATGAAGATAATGTTCTACATGTGTGAGCTGAGGAGGAAGGGGGATGTCTCTTTTTTCTCTGCCCCTACATCATATCAAATCCACTAAAGCCACTGAAGAATCTCTAGTGAAGTCTGTTCAGCAAATTGTCCTGGAAATGGGTCCATTTGGTGGAAAATCACTGAATTTGGGTCATGAGAAGACAATGGCATTTTCTTCTGTTCAGGAAAAGAATGGGTGGTGGGAGAAGAAATGTCTCTGTTCCACCACTGTCTGAGTCTTAAAATGCCATATATTTAATTGTTAAATAAAACTCAAGAACTGTGTCCGTCTCTGTGTTTCTGGCTGTATCATAGTAAGTGGTGACAAGTCAAATAGAGAGGCTTATTTTAAGTGGGGAAAAAGGCTTCAAATCCTTGAGTTACTCTGAGATTTGAGTCTTCTCTGTTCATTTCATAAGAGCTCCCCTACACCTCAGATAAGTTCTCTTTACCTCTTTGCTGGAACGTCTCACAAGGGGAGAGAAGACAGGAGAGCAGGGGAGGTGGAGACAACATTGACTTGATGATTACGTGGCATCTTCTTCATCTCTCAGGCAGATCAGCCTGGAGTTCATAGAGAAAGGGCCAGGTTATGCAGTTATGATGTCCCCGTGGTTCTCAGCCAGCACCAGGCTGTTCCAGGAGTCCTGTTTGGAGCTGGTTTGGGGAGACTGGCTCATAGCTGACTGGTAAGCCTGGGGGGAAAGCTTCAGAGCTGAGATCGCAGGGTGAATGGATGATCCATGTCCAGACATGGCAGAGACTGAGAATGCCTATGGAAAAAGGAGAATGCTGTGAAAAAAGCTTCAAAACCTTAGAGCACCGTGTGAATCCCTTTAGTGTGGGCTGGTGCTGTTGTAAAAATGTGTCTGGATTTGCTGCATGGCTGGAGATTCCACCCCATGTGGGATACTTTGGGCAGGCTCTTTCCTTCTGTCTCCCTTTCTAATTCTAGAAACACAGAATGGTTTGGGTTTGAAGAGACCTTAATGATCATTTCCTTCCCACTCCCTGCCATGGGCAGGAACATTTTCCACCATCCTAGGTTGCTCCTGTCCAGCCTGACCTTGGACACTTCTAGGGATGGGGCACCCACCCACAGCTTCTCTGGGTGACCTGTGCCAGGGCCTCACCACCCTCACAGGGAAGAATTGCTTCCCAATATCCAATCTAAACCTCTCTCTTTCAGTTTGAAGCCATTTCCCTTTGTCCTGTCACTCCAGACCCTTGTAAATAGTCCTCTCCATCTTTTCCCGCAGCCTCCCTTCTGGTGCTTGTCTTTAAGTAAAGTTATGAGGATGTTCTACCCATGTCTACCACCCTATTTCCCTTTTTTTTTTTTTTTCCCACTGCCAACACCTCCCCTCAGTACCTGAGAAACGGGGCTGGGGTGCCCATAGTGAGATGAGAGCCCAGGTTCTGTTTTGATGGGGCGCATTTCCTCGGTGGTCGTGGTGCTGCTGCTGCTGCTGGTGGAGCTGGTGGTCGGGGTAAGGCTCTCACTGCTGGATGGGCCTGGGAGAAACCAGAGGGTAAAACAGGCTCTTTTCAAAGATCTTTCAGCACAGAGTTATGCTCACTCACCCAGAAGTGAGTGTGGTAAAAATAAATTTTAAAATAGTTGGAGGGGTATTCAGGTATTTAGACATCCCACATTTTTTTTTAATGGCCTGTTTTGTCATTGGATCTCTCTAATTTGAGGGCACTGTGGTTAGAAACACAAATGCACACACAAACACACATAATAAAATAAATTTCTTCATTCAATACTTACCTGCTGGTGCCTTTGTTTTGTTAAGGTTCTTAGGCTTGCGTTTCCTTGTCTGAATTCCCTCTTTTCTCATGGCTAAAGGCCTTGGGACCTGTGAGCCCAAATAGAACAGCACATTGGTTTCTGAATGTCCTTAAGGTCATCTAAGAGAACATGATTCCAGTTCTATCTGGTGGTCGAGCTGGTTTAATTGAAAGCAACAACAAGATGGACCCCAAATTCCCTGGTCAAGGGAGATTCAAGATGTGCATCCAAATGGGAATAAGAAAATCACACCATGGTATTGAGTGTTTTAGGGCCAGAAGGGATCTACAGCTCATGTGTTTGTGCTTCTGACTTGCCTTTTTAACTAAAGTGCCTGAATTTATGTGGGAAGAATCTGGGCCTTGTTTCATTAGGTTTTAAGACTTATTTGCAAAGGGGACCTAATTAGTAAGTGAGAAATATGCAGCATGTTCACCCCCTTACAGATATAAACACAACATTACCTTGAGGGGGACTGAACCCAAAAGGACAGCAGGAAAAGCAGCTCCAGGAGAGCACAGAGCTATGTAAAGAACCCAACCCCCAGTCTGGTTCCATGAGCACCCTCCCACAGCCAGGATTTACCCCGTGGAGCTTCATGTAGAGCCCGCAGGCGTTGCAGACGGGCTCCCCCTCGGCGTTCCTGCGCCACAGCGTGGTGGTGGTCGTGTGGCAGTTGGCACAGGAGAGCCCAACACGGCGGGACGCTGACTGTGGGGACAACAGAGCAAGGAAACAGTGAGCCCTGCAGTGCCCTCACCAGCAGTGCCCCACATACCAACCAGCTCACTCCACCACGCCTCAGGGTTCCCTCTCCTCTTCCTCATATTTCTCTGGCTTTTTATCTTTTGCTGCTTTGCAGCTGTCCAGCTGCATCTTTCTGCCCCTCTTGCCTTTCCACTGACTCCAGGAGGTCTCAGCTCTCCTGGGCCATCTCAGGTGGCACCAGAGACATGCAATAGAATCATTGGAAAAGATCTACAAGACCATCGAGTCCAACCTGTGACTGATCACCACCCTGTCACCCTGTCCAGAGCACTGAGGGCCACATCCAGTTGTTCCTTGGACACCTCCAGGGATGGGGTCTCCAGCACCTCCCTGGACCACCCCTGACAATGCCTGACCACTGTTTCAGTGAGGAAATTCTCCTTGATGTCCAAAGTGAACCTCTCCTGACACAGCTTGAGGTTCTGTCCTCTCATCCTGTCCCTGTTTCCTGGCAGCAGAGCCAAAGCCCCACCTGACTGCCCCCTCCTGTCAGGGAGTTGTGGAGGGCCAGAAGGCCCCCCCTGAGCCTCCTTTCTCCAGAATCCCACATCACCTGAATGGAGCCCCAGATCTCCAGCAGCTCCAGTGGCAGCTTAGAGACCCCCTGCATGTGTACACACCTACCCTAAGGTGTCTGGATCCCAGACCATCCTGCCTTTTCCAGCTCCCAAGCCCTTCCAGGCATCCTGGCTATCCCAAGACAATGTTACCAATACCATAAATGTTGCGTATTCTTTGCTGGCTTTGCGCTATGTTGTTTATTGAGCCCAAGGTGAAGATAAAAAAGAGAAGCTTCCAGCAGTGTTTTCCTCCTCTTGATAAAGAGAGATAATTAATAGGAAGTCTCACTAATGAATTAGTGCAGGGAGCTGACCCAAAGTTCCTTTTCTGGGTGAACTGGTTTAGTCAGGCTCAGAAGGCAACGGGAGAAAGCAACGGGCTTGAAACCGTATAAAATACAAGTTTTGAGCTGAGAAACAGTGGGAGGTGGATGAAGGAAAAGCCGCATCCTCCACACCTGCCTGGGTTTTGCCGTCATCCTTCAAAGCTCAGGCCTTAGAGGCCCTTAAATGAGAGAGGGAAGGTCCTGGGTGCCGGGCTGGGATCCTGCCGGGATCATTGGGACTCTGGAAAGGCGTTTCACAAGAGGGCGCTCGGTGCCCATGGCTGCTGGCAGCGCTCAGGCTGCCCGTGTCGCTTTTGTCACTCGCAGGGGACGGCTGGGTTTGGGCACAGACAGGGCTGAGCGATGCGAAGGGCAGGGCAGTGTGGGGATAGAGCCTCGAGGTAAACAAGGAGTGTGGAAATCTGGCTTTCCGGAGGCTGCTTTTAGCTTGGGTTCATGATCACAGAATATTATGGAATCATAGAATGTTGTAGGATCATAGAATTTTAAGGGGGTAGAAGGGATCTTAAAGCTCATCTAGCCCCATTCCCCTGCCATGGGCAGGGACACCTTCACTGGACCAGATTGCTCAAGGCCTTTTCCAGCCTGGCTTTGAACACTCTCAGGGCTGGAGCATCCACAGCTTCCCTGGGTAACCTATTCCAGAGTCTCACCACCCTCACACAAAAAAATTCTTCCTAATACCAAACCTAAATTTCCCCTCTTTAAAGTTGTACCCATTGCTCCTTTCCTGTCACTCCAGTTCCTGATGAACAGTCACAAATTGCCTGTAGGACTCTTCACATACTGGAGAGTGCTGTGAGGTCTCCACAAGACCTTCTCTTCTCCAGGCTGAACAGTCCCAACCTTCTCAGCCTGTCATGATGGACTCATGTCATTGGGAACACAGAAACCTTCCCAAAATCCCTCACCAAAACATGCAGGGAGCAGTAGATTATCAACACTGAGCTCACAGAATCATGGAATGGTTTGGGTTGGGAGGGACCTAAAAGATCAAGTTTCACACCGTGCCATGAGCAAGGACACCTTCCAATATCCCAGGGTGTCCAAGCCCTATTCAAATTTGCCTTGGGCACTTCCAGGGATCCAGGGGTAGCCACAGCTTCTCTGGGCACCCTGTGCCAGGGTCTCAGCACCCTCACAGGGAGGAATTTCTTCCTAATATCCCATCTAAACTTGCTTTGTCAGTTTGAAACCATTCCCTGTTGTCCTGTCATCCTTGTAAAGTGTCTCTCCATCTTTCCTACAGGCTTCCTTCAGGAAAGCTGCAATCAGATCAACCCAAAACTTTCTCTTTTCCAGGCTGAACAATCCTGTTCCTGTCCCCCATGTTCCTTGTGCATACCCCACCCTGACCACAGAGGGTTTGGGATGCCCTGGCCTGCCCTACAATGGGGGCTTCACCTCATACAACAGATCTGGGATCAGAGTATCCAAAAAAAAGTATCCAGAAAAGTCACCATGAAGTGAGTGGCTCACCCAGCAGTGACCAGGGACCCCTGTGGGTAAGAGAGGATGGACTGGTGCCGTGCTGGAACTGGAAAGAATTGCCATTCCTCCAAATATCCCAAAATCACCCTGTGTCCTACAGCCCCTTCCACTGCCTGCCTGAGTGTCTGGAGAACTGCTTTGGGCAGTACCAGGGCTTGGAGTATCCCAAGCATGAGAAAATCTGGCTTGTTTTGAAAATCTGCACCTCAGCTGGGCAGATGGGAGTCGAAACACCCCTGGCATCTCCAGCTGGCCGAGATTTCTTTGCCTCCTCCTCCCACATGTGTGATCTTGACTTACCAGCCTCCTCTGGGGTTTGAACAGGGGCCGGTTGATGCCGTTCATCTTGTGGTAGAGCCCGCAGGCGTTGCAGAGGTAGTGCCCCGTGCCGTCCCTCCTCCACAGCGGCGTGGACATGGCCCCACAGTTGACACATTCTCGCCCCTCAGAATAATCATCAAAAAATTCTGCTGCCAGGATGGGAGAGAAGGGAAAGACTCCGTTAATTAGGTGGCTGTACCTGTAATTGCTGCTCTGCTTCTCAGTTTAGTTTCTTGAAATATCCCTCAGAAGGGATATTTCAAGAAATCACAAATATTCAGATTTTATGGGTTGCAATAAACAGCTCTTCCTTCTCCAAGGAAGCCCCCCCACCAGGATAATTGGGAAGAGGGATTCCTTTCCTTGCCATGGCTGCAGGACTTCTGTGGCAGGAGGGATGTGCTGGGACACAGATGTCAGGAGACAGAAATAGAAATCTTTGCCTTCTGCTCTGATGTTATCCAGTTTTCCCTTCTGCTCTCATGTTATCCAATTTTCAAGATTGGCCATATCCAGGGTAAGCAAATTAGGGCAGGTGAACAACCCTGGTTACAATCAAGACAGATTCCTGACCATGGATAAAAACAAACCCCACAGAGCAGAACTGCCGAGAGGTCAGGCAGCTGCATCTCAGCTGGGCAGGGAAAACCATTCCATGTGCCCTGCTCCCCTTGGGAATGCTCCTCACCTCCAGCCCCTCTGCTGGGGGGAATGGCTGCATGGGAGGAACCTCCAAGGGGAGGTTTGTGTGCCTTCACCCCATTCTCTGCATGGAAAACATCTCCTGAGGTGCAGGAATCCACATGTACAACTTGAAGATTCCCTTCCCATGGAAGGGGGCTGGAAATGGATGGTCTTTAAGGTCCCTTCCAACCCAAACCATTCCATGGTTCTGGCATTCAAACCCCAGCTCAGGTTGACAGCTGACAGGGATTGTTGGGAATTTATGTGTGTTAGAGGCTCAGCTTTTGATGGAATCTGTATTGTGCTTGATGCCACACTCCACACTTGCTGCATTCACCCGCTGCATTCCTGGCACATCCTGCACTGGGGCTGCAGCTGGGGTTTGATGGACAACTGGGAATGGAGTCATAGGAGAAGGGGGAATGCATTTAAACCAACAGAGGGCAGGGTGAGGTTGGATGTTAGGAAGAAATTCTTCCCTGTGAGAGTGGGGAGTCCCTGGGACAGGTTTCACAGAGAAGCTGTGGCTCTTGCATCCCTGGAAGTGTCCAACACCAGGCTGGACAGGGCTTGGAGCAACCTGGGAAGGTGGAAGGTGTCCCTGCCCATGGCAGGGGGTGTGGAATGGGATGAACTCTAAGGTCCCTTCCAACCCAAACCATTCTCTAAACTGCCCTGGGCTGGGCCAGTCCAGTCCCTCTGGCTGTGACAGAACCAGGAGGCTCAAAGGTCAGCACAACACAGCTCAACCTCATCATCCTTTGGAAAGACACTGCTCCCTCCCCATTCCATACAAACCCTTCCAGACACCAAGAACTTCACTGTATTTTTTGTCCACCTGCTTTTTACACAAAAATCTCAGCTTCCTGCTGGAAGACAATTGCTCCCCAAGGAGCAAACCAACAAAATTTGGCTTCTGGCTGAGTTGTGCCTCAGTCCCGTGTGGATTCTCTGATGTCTAGCAAGGGTTATGTTCAGACGTGGCCTTATTTTCTCTTTTCCCCAGACTATTTTTGGAAAATCTGCAGGAAACTGCATAACTGTGAAGCAGCCAAAGGACAAAAAAATTAATGAAGTGGCGCCAGTTAGCAGAGACAAATATTCACGTGAGCCTAATTCTCCCTAGGAAACCTGGCTAAAAATGGCAGGAGATTACACCATGTGCCCAAGGGGAAATGGTAGAGAACACTAATTTATTGTACCCAAGCAGCTCTGGATCCAGAAAAGCAGGAATCCAGTATCTTCTCAGCAGTTTAGGAAAATCTCACTACCCTGGGGCAATTCTGGTGGTTTCAAGAAGATGGGAATCCCTCCAGGTGATTTTTGTCCACATGGATTCGATGATACCATAACCCTCACTTTCACCCTTAAAATGACAATTGAGTCACAGCCAAAATCTAGATCAAATAAACTTCCTTTGAAAAGAGAAGGGGTTGGAACAGCTGGTCAGGAAAGAACCCGTTTCCTTGAAAAATCTCAAGAAAGGAAAACATTTCACTTTTTTTTGGTTTTTTTAATCTTAGAAGTTGTTGAGGTTTTTGATTATAATTTTCCAAAGAAAAAGCCAAAGTATTTTTGCAGTAATTTTTTCCTGTAAAAAATGGCTTCTTCTTTGAAAATAATTCAGAGTTGTGGACATAATCCAGGGAGAATTTAACAGAGCAAAGGTAATCAAAAGGTAACAGTTAAAACTTAAGTGATTTGAGTTGTGCCTGTGACTAATTACAAAATACAGTCTTGGAAATTTTTCCACCAGGAAACCACAATACAAAAGTTTTTAATAAAAGACAAAGGAGAAAATTCCTAGCAGTCCCTCAGAAATTTTAAGAATTGGACTAGTTCTTGAATAAGAAAGTCCCTCAAAAAAATGTCAAGTATGGATATATTTCTGCTTTTAGAAAAATGTAAGTCTCCTACCTGCTGGCAGTAAATAATTTATTGCCAAGAGTTGAGTGTTATTTCCCAAGAGTGGGACACCCAGCTCCAATGCCACAATATTTTCAGTGTTGGTTTGTCATCAACACCCAAAACACCAATGCAAACCTGCCTTGAGACCTGCTTTCCTTTCCCATCTGCATTTACTGATATTCTTCCCTATTTCTTTGGTGCCTTTGGGTTGGGTTTTGGGGTTTGTCCCCAGTTTCCTTGGGATTTGGGTCTAGAACATCTCTCTCAAGGGACTTCCATAGAATCACAGAATGGTTTGGGTAGGAAGAGACCTTAAAGCCCATCTCATTCCAGCCCCCTGCCATGGGCAGGAACACCTTAAACTACCCCAGCTTGCTCCAAGCCCCATCCAAGCTTTCATTGGTTGAAGTTTCCAAAAGTCCCCTCCTTCTTCCGTGGCAATAACATTTATGAGACTTTCCCCTCTCAGCTGCAGGCAAAGGTGATCCTTGTGAACGTTCCATAAACAGGAATCATTGGTGTTTGAGTCAGGGAAGGAACAGACTTTGTTCCCAGAGGACACCAAGGCTCCAGCAATGGGCGGCTCTCCCTTATCACAGCCCCTATCAGATGGGTGTGTCCCCTCCGGGCACCACCCAGTGCTGAGTCAGGTGACACCTGCCAAGTGCAACCTCATTAAAAATATTCCTGCAGCCCTGACAGAGCAGGGAGAGCTCCTTGACCTTGGGAGATATCACCTGGAGGAGAGATATCCTCACCTGCCTCAAAGAATGCTTTGGGATGGCACAGGAGGTATCTTGAACACTGCTGGAAGTTGGTTTAGAGATGATGATATGGGATTGGTGTGTGTCATTTATTGAACAAAGGGTGTTTGGGCCCTAAGGAAGTGGAACACAAGGGACTGGATTTCTTTCTAGAAGTAATTATATTTTTATGATTGTTATTTTGTATATATACAATTATATATATATATATAATTTCACAGCATCAGTGAACTCCAGGATGAAGTTGCCAAGGGGAGCTTTCTGAGGTGTCCTTGTGGCCACACATCCTCCCTGCTCTGAAGAACCCCAAAGATCTACAAAATTATGAGAAAGGCTCACCTGAAGACCTACAGCCTGTGCAGTTTGATATGGGTGGGTGTTCAGGACCCAGGAAACCAAAATGTTCCCAGGGCTCAGAGCCCACAGGAGCTGGGATCTCCAATCAGGCTGAGCTAAATTGGGCATGGAGGTCACTGGGCTTCAAATGCTCTAATTGTTTAATTTGTCACTGTTATTAATAATGGGGATTAAGGAGACTCCCCAGGAAAAAGCAGCAAAGTGTTTCCTTGGCTTCTGGCTCAGGGGCTGGAGCTCTAAATCCTGGCATTATGAGATCCCCTGACACTTATTCCTTGTACTTTGCAGCCGGGAAAGGAAACGTTTATTCAGGCAGCAAATGGCCCGAGCGGCTCCCGGAGGGCCCTGAACAATGAGGGGGGAAGGAAAGGCTCCCCCAGTCACACTCAGGGCAATAATTTCCGTTCTGTGGCACAGGAGCCGCTGCCTGATAATGGAGATTTATGGGTCCATCCGGTGACCTCTGGAATGGCCTTTCTGCTGGAAAGATTTACTCCCTCTCCCGAAGCCAGGTACAGCCCGCACTGGGACAGGGTTGAGAGAAGGATTTGCTGATCAGGCTGAGAAGGACGTCAGCCCACGGCTGGGGGAGCCTCATGTGTTCAGAGTGGCCTCATCTTCCTCTTTGAATGTTCAGCTTCCCCACGTGCCTTTGCCAAGCCCTTATCTTGTATCTTGGGATCATTCAGTCCTTTTTATGGGCTGGGTCCCTGGTGTTGGCTAATCCTAATGGCCTTCTGCTTAATTCTTCATAAAACCCTGCCTTTAGTCAATGAAGGAGCTTCTCACATGAAAGCAGATCATGAAACCTCACTGAATGACCAGCAGAGAGGATGGATTGTGTCCCATCCCCATCCTGGTCATCAACTTGCTGTGTAAAATGAGATTTTTTTCACCCTCACATCTACTGTTTATGAGCACTGCAAGGTCCCCAGGGCAGGAAATGTCATTTGTGTGTTGCACAACAGGCAGCTAATCTTGGGTGAGGCCTTGAGTATGCTCATGTCAGAAATACTTTCCACAATGGGATATCCAGTCCCCAGGGAGCCAGGAGTGACTCCTGAGTGGGACACAGAAGTCTGGTAGGGAAAAAAAGAATTCTTGGATGTGGCCCTTCGTGACACTTGGTCATTGGGAGGGATCCTTCACATCCACTGAGATCGGCCTGTACGGACAATGCTGAGGTCATCAGAAAAGCAGATTGGAGCTGGTCCTGCCAGCCCACACCTCCAGCACCTCTGCCTCACCAAAAGTCTGAGGAATTTTGCTTTCCCAAGGAGGAGAATCAGATACCCACGTGCAAGTCAACCCAAGGCTTGAGCCTGGAGCGTGGCATGAAGTGACTTCTTCCTACCATTTCTGCAAACCCCAACTCTGCCAGCCTGACACTACATCCATTCCTGAGTCCAGGCCTTTGGGCTTTCTTTAGGAACCCATCCCTGGAAGTGGTCCAGGACAGGTTGGATGGGGCTTGGAGCAATCTGGGATAGTGAAAGGTGTCCCTGTCCATGTCAGGGGGTGGGACGGGATGAGCTTTAATGTTCCTTCCACGATTCTGTGATTAAAACTGTTTGCACAGGGGAGATCATCTTGAATGCCTAAACCTGATGGATCAGGAACCTAAGGAGTAATAACAGAAAAATGAAGGATTTTGAATCCTTCAGTTCAGAGCCAGCATCCAATTTATTAATTTCTCTTCCCAAATTATCCTGTGGAAAGGGACAAGGAGCCCTAGCCCTCCCTACCCTGGTTTGAGTCAGACCCTCCTGCATGAGAAACAACGAGGTTGTCTTCTACTTCCCTCCAACCCCCTCCTGCTTTCACCCTCTCTGGATGGAAAGAGGCTTCCATTAATATAGCACTGGAGTTTTGTTTACAGCTGGAGAGATATTTGATATCAACAGTTCCCCCTGCAGAAGTGTCTCCTCAACCCAATGAAGCAACTCAGCAAAGGAGGAACTGTCCTTCAAACACAGCCAGGCCACTTAGAGGCTCTAAACACAGCCTGAGAGCAGTTTTCCCAGCAGAGAAGCAGTTTCCTAAAACAATTTGTTATGATAAGAGGTGAGAGCCACGATCCTGTGTATACACAAACCCCAAATGGACTCTCGGGGGCACTCGCAGCTGAGGCGAAGAACGTGGACACCCTGGAATCCCACCAAGGACACCCTCACCTTCTGCTTCAAGGGACAGCCACAACAGCATGCCAGGGAATACAGGATTTACCATTCCCAGCCACTCTGTCCCAAATCCCAAAATTGTTCCCAGTAAAAAGTGGCAGTTTGGAAATCCTTCCAGCCTTTTGGGGTCCTTTAAACGAACACTTTGCTGCAGCCGCTAGAGGAGCTGAAAGTCACATCTTCTGTTTCTTTGGGATGGGTTGAGGTGTTTCCATGAATTGCATGATTCCAGAAGCTGAAGTTTCAAGGGGAAAAGCCCACCAAAAGGTTTCTGGTCAGATCACATCCCAGCTAAAAGGGCTGGTTGGTCCAGGATTGTGGCACAGAAGGAAAAAAAAAGAGGAGAGACAAAAGGGCAATGGGCAGGGAGCGAGTGCGCAAGTTTTAAAACCCCAAGTTTATGCATGGAGGATCTCTGTAGCCAAAGGAAAGTTGTCATTGAGCCTTTCCTTTGTCCATGGGGACATCGCCATCTCGGCACACTGGCTGGGATCAGAAAGTGAGGATGGAGCTAAGGGAGCCAAGGGTGTTTCTATAAAAACAGGTTTTGCTCATTGGCTTTTCCCCCCTCTGCTCCCTCTTCTCTTCATGTTTCCTCTCAGTCAGAATTCGGGGGAAATTCACCCAGGGTTTTAGAGATTAATGGGATCTAAACACAGGGAGAGCAGGACAGTGCCTGTCTGAGCAGTGCCCATCTCTGGGCTGGGAGCTGTGGGAATGTTGCTCCCTGCTCTCCCCTGATCTGGGTTAACAGAAGGCATCACCCATGTGAGTGAGGATCTGCAGAAAGTGGGGAACCAGGTAAATTCCCCACACTTAGCCAGAAACATGGTTTCAAGCAAAAAGCATCATTGTGCAGCCTCACAGACATGGCTTGGTGCTGTCCCAGAAAGTTTTAGGGTTTATCTGCCACATCTGTGGTGGAGAAAATGCCTGTGTACCCAGTTCGCTGCCTGGGCCAAACAGTTTTCCCTTTGAAAACATAAAGACTCTACTTATTTCTGAGGAAACATTCACCCTACAGTCTGGCTTTCCAGAAGGCAAAGAAATCTGCTTTTTTCCCCGGCTTCACAAAACACCACGGCGAGACATTTCCCGTGCAACCCTTCCCAGGCCAAATGTTTCACGTCAAGGCAAAGGGAACATTGTGTCCCTCCCCTGCAGCACTCCCTGCTCTGCCTGCAGCAAGCCAAGGTCTGTGGCACACACCATTGCCAGCAGCCAGGAATACTCCTTTTCCTTCATGGATATGTTTTCTGTGCTTTGAAGGACGGTGGAGGTGGAAGCGGCCAAAGGACCAGCTGAGATCATGTGCAGGAGGGCCACGGTGGCAAGGTTGGGCAAATTCTGGGCCTGGCTTGGAGTTGAGTCTTGGCTCTGCAATAGGATGCCCTTGAGCAAGGCTTTTCATCTCATGGTGACGCTGTCCTTTCCCCATGACAAGGAGTGACACTGGAGGGGGGCAAGAGGACAGCTTTCAAAAGCCACAGCTGGAGATAAGAAATGGATGGAAGAAGGGCGGGTGGAAACAAGCTGGATTCCTCTAAATCAAATCTAAGCAGTACTTTGGGAAGGGGTAGAAGCTGGGGGGATGGCCAACCTGGCAGCTTGGAAAAGCACTGACAGCTCTTCAGTATACAAAAACCACCAGAGCCCAAGTCATCCCAGAGCTCTGGTTATCCAAGAGCTGAGTGGAGAGACAGTCCACAGACACACTGAAGAACCATGTTATGTGTATATATTCCACATCCCAAAAGTGCACAGCCTGCTCTGAAGGAGACAGGAATGCAGACATCCCTGAGGGTGTTATGGTGCGAGCCTCTTGGCCACCTTTTAGAGACCAACCTGGTGTCCAACAGCAGCTTCTGCTGACTGTCAAGCTGTGCCTGAGTGAACTCCCACCCAACAAGGTGACCTCCCCTTCCTTACTCCTCCTTGCAGTTCTTACACTTGTAAATATCCGAGACTCCTCTGATAAACAGAAGATTCCTCCGCTTATCGACTGTCCAAATATTTTTTAACTAATCTCAGATTAGCATGGAGAGCCCAGGGAATGGGAAAGATGGGGTCAGCCACATCCTGGAGTCTGCTTGGCAGGAGGCACCTAGAAATGGTCTTACTCTCTTTTGACAAAGAAAAAAGAGCCACAGCCTTGCCCTCCTTGAAATCTGGTCCATCTCCAAGTGGATGTGCCCATTGAGACCTTTTGATGGCCTCAGGGAAGGGACAGTGAGGATAAAATGAAGAGGACCAGAAAAACTTGGGATTTACAGTGCCATGATCCCTCCTGGGCAGCTGTCTCTGAGTTGGGACCAGGTAATGGATCATGTGCAGCCATTCTTGGTGTCTCCACAGGGGACCACAAGCAGGTGTGCTGTGGAGCCCTGCCAAGCTGCTGCTCCGTGGCTGAGCCATGGGAATTGTCCTTATGGCCACAGGATAACCAGTGAGCCAGGGCCAGCCGCTGGGGAGGTGGTGAAGCCTACCCTAAGCCCAGCCAGCAGAGTCTGGCCAAGTTCAAATGTTCTGAGACCCCAATCACACCCAAACTTCCTCCCAGAAGCTGCACCAGGAGATGCTGGGCTCGGGCTGAGATGGTCTGTGCTTGGACCATGCCAGGGGCTAACAATTATCACAGAATCACAGAATATCCTGAGGTAGAAGGGATCCACAAAGAACATTGAGTCCAACCCCTGCCTCTGCACAGGATAACCCCAAGATGATTCTTCACCAGTGACTGAAGATTATGGTCTGTTGGGTTTTCATTAGGAGATAGGGGAATGTCCATCCTTGGGCATTCCAAAGCCTCATCCACATGCCCTCTGCCACTGCTGAGTTGGTTGTCCTGCTAGGGATCTTAAAATGTGCATTTCTACAGTCCTACAACTCCAGAAACTCTAAGTTTGTGGTGCTTGGGGTTTTTTTTTCCCAGATCAGAAGGATTGACATTTATCTAAAGCAAACGGCAAAATATTTCTTGTAGAAATACAATAATGCAATTGTATTATTGTTATTATATTTGTGGGCATGTGGTATACATATATATAAACATATATATTTATATATACACACACATAGCATGTCCTAGAATCACAGAATGGTTTGGGTTGGAAAGGATCTTAAACATCATTTAGTTCCAGACTCCCTTCCACAGGCAGGGATGCCTGGGATGTCCTTGAGAATGCCATTGTAGCAAGTTAGGAATCACCTCCAATCAATTCTTTCTGGTTTTGCTATTAAAATTATTATTATTATTATTATTCTGTGACCATATAGAACTTAGCTATATAGAATAGTGTGTGAACATATATTTATATATGGGTGCACAAATGCACACATATATATCTTTTAAAAGCTCATTTTATATGTGTAAAACATATGATATATTAAAACACCTCACTTTATAAATATAAAACATGTCTATACCATGTGTAGGAATATATGAAATACATAGGACTGCTCCACATATCCAATCCCTCCCTGAGCACGACAGCACTGACCAATACTGACACATCCAAACTCCAAACCCCCCTCCCAGTTTTGTTCTAATTTCACTGATTTAGACACAGGCTCTGCCTCCAGTTCAGAGCTGTTCCACTGATAAATCCCAGTCAGAGGAGCTGCACCAGCACAAGCCAGGCCAGATCCCGGCCTCCCAGCAGGACTCCAGCCAGGGACAAACAAAAAGGTGTTTACTAGGGCTCATCACGTTAGAGGGGACAGTGAGTTTGTCTAACCCCTGGCCCTTCTCTTTTCCTCTTTTATTAGTTATTCTGGATGTTAAGTCAACTCAGCCCCCGAGCGGGGCGGGAGGAGGGGATGATAAAGCATCTGCAAAGGTCACTTCGCAGCCCAGGCCAATAAAACGGCAGGTACCGAACTTATCAGGGCCACATATAACTTGCAGTTTTTCTAACTCAATTGATTGGACTTTTTATCTAAAATAACAGGCATTATAAGATAGGCGAAAGTCGAGATAAGGAGAAAAATTGAGTAGCCTCGAATCAAGATCAGCCTGGGGACAGGTTCAAACTCCCACACCTGCCCCAGAGGAATCAATGAAAGTTTCTTGGCGCCGTCCGCTCGTTTTGAAATGCTGCTGAAGTTGGGTGAACTTTGAGACTGCGGCGTTTATTCTGTGATTATAATTAACCTGCTCACCCGTTGTTATTGATTTGTGTGGAGGGAGGTGCCAGAGCCTGACTGGGATGTGGGTTTGGGAAGAGAAGTGCTCAGGGAGAGCAGGCAAGAGTGAGACCCTTCCCTGGCTCGAGGCAAGGGGAACAGGGTGAAATCCCCCTCCTGCTTGTGGTCCTACTTATTTTGGGAAATGAAAAGACCCTCAAGCCCAGATCTTCATGTCCAGAGGGGCAGGATAAATTACAGCATCCCTCATCTGTCCCAGGGAAATAATGAAGGACTGAAACATGGGAAAAGTCATACCCAGGATCCAGAGCATCATCCCAGCCCAGGGGAGTGTGAGGAAGAGACATCCCACCCCCAAACCGGGTGTCCCTCTCATGCCCCACACCACCCAGGCATGTCCCAACCCAGAGTCCTTCCCAGCAGCCAGCCCCCCAGGCAGGCAGCCCCTGGGGCCAGCACTCCCTTCCCAAAATAATCTCAGACATCTGGGACCACACGTCATTTGGAGGAGTCCTGATGTCTGGAGCTCAGGGCCTCACTGATTTTTTTTTTTTTTTTTACAGCTCCATCACTGTGAGCCCTGGATGTTGAATAATAGTGGCTCCCTGGCTTGCAAATCCAAGAGTCTGGCTTGGAAAGTCATAGGAGTTTAAATAATAAATATAAGGTTGGGATTTTTTTGGTTTTTTGCCTCGTCTAGGATTTCACCATGAAGGAATCAGGGTTTTCCAGCCTCTCCCTTTCCCAGGAAAACTGTTCTTTCCCTTTCAGAAGGAGCAGAGCCTGATATATGATAACAGGACTCCGGAAGCTGGAGCTTGAAGAAAGATTGAGGTGCACCAAAGTACAAGGGCTGGCGACAGCCAGGGGTGGGTAGCTGGGAATCCAGCAAGAGGGAGATGTCTCCTGAACTGTCTGGAGGTGTTTGCAGAGCCAGAGGAGGCCCTCGAGGTCAGAGGACAGCCTGGAATTTGCTTAAATATTACAAACACAGGGATCTCCATGTGGAAAATCCAGGAAGAATTGGCAAAATGTTGGTTAGAGGGACTGGTGTGGCCTCATTCTCCCTCCCTGCTTCAGCCCTGCCCCCAAATTTGTGTTTTAACCTTTTAGGAGAGTCTGATGGAAGTGGGAACCCAGCCCCATCCCAGCTCCCTGTAAATCCACCGTGCTGGAAGCATTGTCCAGCAGCAAAGGGCTGAGCTCTGGGAAGGAGAGCAGGAACAGTGAGCAGCATCCCACCACGGGACCTCTCCTGAAATGCTCCCCCAGCAGACACCAACTTAATTCCCAGGGATTAGGAGGAAGCATTTCCAGGCAGCAATTTTGTTATCCCAGATTCAGAAGCAATCCAGTACCAGTCCCTGGTGGAGGCGGGAGATCAGCCCTGCGGGATCCCTCATCCGGCTGCCCTCGCCCCACCTCTGATGGAAAAATTATTAATTTTTGGCTTTCCAGGAGTTATTTCTTTTCCTCTTTCACAAACAAAATTAATTTCCGAGTCTCTCCCAAGTCTGGTGTGAGTGGTTTGAGCCCGGCTGGCTCCGATAAGGGTCTTGCAAGCTTTAGGGGAGACCAAAAATAATTAAAAAAACATCCTGAATTCCTTCACGCTGCAGCGTATAAACGAAGTCGCCACTTCCCAGGAAAAAAAAGGAAGGTCCCACTGGATTTTGGGGTTTCAGGTCCCTGAGAACACATGTAAATTCCCATGTAATTTGCAGTGGGCTGAATTTCTTCCCTATGGAATGTATTTGCATGAGCCTGATCCTGCACCAGCTCCCAGTGAACTGCCCTGTGCTTAATTCAGAGATAGCTTCAGCTCTAAGCAAGGAACATGGGTATTTTTTGATGTTGTTTTTTTATTTTGTCACAATTTTTTCTGTTTTTTTAGGGGGTGGCTGATCCTAAAACCTGAGAAAGTTTGACCTTAAAAAGACAGAGAAATCAAAAAGAGGTTGGAAATACCCAACTTGCTCCCCCCGGCAAAGACTTCATTCTGCTATTAGGTATCTACCTCATTAAGCAAAAAAAAACCCTCTATGCCAGCAAATAATTGAGAAAAAAATTAATCACCAGGCACTTCTTGGAAAAGAAAAAATTATTTTCGCTTCCACTTGACGCTGCCCCAAATTTAGCTTTAAAACCCAGGTCTTGCCAAAACCCCAAAGCTGAAACATTTCAGCGCTGACGACGGGGTCAGATCTGCATCCAACTTGGAAAATCTCTGCCTGGCTCTTCTTTTGGAACACACTCAGCACCCGCCAGTTCTTTTTTTGGGGGATGAAAAAATCCAGCCCGAGCTTATTGTATTGAAAAAGAAATCACTGCCGAGTGCCGCGAGCGTTTAGAAAAGTGCAAGAGCGCGGGGAATGCTGCAAACTCAATGCACCCTGCAGCAAGGAGCTCTTGGAAAAAAGAAAAAAAAGAAGGGGAAAAAAGGAAAAAAAATTGAAAAAACCCTGATATTTTTGAGTAGATTTGAAAACACGGGCGTTTTCAGAAGAGCCTTTAATGCCACTCGTGCCAACGGTGCTGGGATTATTTTCGAGCGCTGTCACACAAGTGCAAGCACCGGTGTGTGGGAAGACCTCAGTGCTCAAGCCTGGCAGATAATTGGGTTTAATTTGTCATTACAGATGTATTTACAGCTCAGGCCCGGTCACCGTGACCGATGATGTGGGGAAGCCTTGGAAAGGCAGGAGAAGTTTTCATATTTTGCCATAATGTGGGATGTGATCGTAGCCAGCTGCAAGAGTTCTGTCCTATGAAGGAGAAAGACCAGTTTTTCTTAAAATTAAAAAAAAACCACCCCAATCCGACCTTATAATGAAATTTGCTTCTATAATTTGCATTAATTTGGGAGGTCAGAGCAAATTCTCACCTATTTCTCTGGTTATTTAAACAGTGTTTCACACTCGCACACCAAAGGCGAATTTACACCTTCCTGCCAGACGGCAGCGCGGATTCCAAATGCCGACAAGGTGAATATTTGGCATTTCTAGATATTCTCATTGCCCTTTTTGCAATCCTGCAGGCATAATTACACACGCTCCCCACTCCAAAGCAACTCAGGCCTGTAACAACCCAACCTGGCCATTACAACCGAAGGGTTTTGGCAGCGTAATTGCGTTTTTCGGGATCCCACGTCCCCAAAATGTGCGGCTGGTGCAGCAAAAATCTGCATTTCTGCCTTTCCCTCCCAGAATCCACAAAACTTTCTTTCCTAAGCCTATGGACTGAGCTCTTGAGGTAGATTCCCACCTGGTTTTGAGCCCCAAAGGGGAAGCAGACTCTTTGTTAAGTTTTTTATAGTTCAGTTGCAAAAGCCTTGAAGAAGCCAAGATTTCACCTTCATCTGCCCCGTGAATCCCCAGGAGCGTCACCGAGCAGGGGGAGATCCCCAAAAATCCCATTTCTGCACCTCGTTTTCAATAAGGAAATTGCAGGGATGGAGGGACACACCGGACTGGTGGGCAGATTTGGGAATAAAACCTCTCAAAGTTGATATATTTGCATTCCTTTTTTTCCGTATGTTTGCAAAGCTCCTCAGGGCTCAAGGAGTAAAAGTTTCAGCCCAGAGTCCCCCACTGATGAGAAACAAAACTTCTGAAGGTTTTGGGACAACACAATCAATTTTTTTAAAATTGAAATTTCTTTAAAATTGCACCTTTATTTTAATATCTTCCCTAGAAACAATGGGCTACCAACCTGCAGGCACGTAAAAAGCCACTTTTTCACCCAGTTTGGAATTTTATTTGATATTTAGTGCTTTGTTGGTGCTTTTTTCCATACATCCTTAAATTTTCTGAGAGAAATGGTTTGCCCTTTCAAAATACCCCTCTGCGTTTGGCAGAACCAGTTTTGGGGAGCCCCTTTCTACCAGCCAAGCCAAGGGTTTCCCATCATCAGAAGAGCACAGAGGTGTCAGGATTGGGCCTGGTTTCCTTTGGAATACTCTGCCTGATAAACCCTCGTCTATTTCCAAGAATTTTGCCTTCTTCCCTTAAAATTTCTGGCAAAAAAAAAATCTAGAGAGCAAAGTATAAGTTGTCTCTTAAAAAAATATTGCTGTTTTTGTTACAGGGATAAAGAAATGCACATGAATGGGTGAAAAATAATTAATCCTGATTTAATAAAGTCTTAGATTAAGCACCACCATCCACTGTGTTAAGTTTTACTGCTCTACAAAAATTTGTGAGCTTTTCTATTATATACTACCCCATGGCTGTTCTGTGCAAAATAAGCTACACTTGGTAATATAGTGCAATTTTAAAGTAAATAATTGAATTATTAGTAGCAGTGACAGAGTGTCCGTGATGGTGTTATTTTTATTATTATCGCTGATTTATTTGAAATTTAAATTCTACTGCTTGGGGGGCCTTGGAGAGGGGAATAAACACTTGTGTGTTCAAGCTTGATCTTGCTCGGAGATTAGAAACCCTCATTCTGTGGGTTTCATCCCAAGTCCCAGACTGACGGGTGACAATTAAATTAGGAGGGAGAGCAGAAGGTGGATTCAGACCCGGAGGGGGGAACAAAGCCCTGGGCGAACCTTCCCCGCCGGCGGGGCTGGGGTGAGAAATGCGGCCGCTTGCGAAACGGGGCACGGAGGAAAAGGCAGACACGTCCAACAGCCCCATCCCGATGTCCTACAGCCCCTTCCCAGTGTCACACAGCTCCTTCCCGCTGTCCCGCAGCCTTTGCTGCCATCCTACACTCGCATCCCTCTGTCCTAAGGTCCCATCCCCCTGTCCTAAGGTCCCATCCCTCCAGGATCAGGGACAGGACGATGCTGGTCCCCCCTCATCGCCTGCCACCCCACAGGGACCTGCCACCTTGTCCCTTGGTGCCTGAGGAAGGTCAGGGACTGCTTGTAGGGCAGAGGGTTGTAACAAATGCCAATGAATCACTGGAAATGTCAGCCCCGGGATGCGACAGGGCAGATCTCTTAGCATCCCTGTGGGAAAGCTTAAGATCTGGTTCCCAATCTCTCCCCCACCAGCAGCAGAAAGGACATTTTCCAACCCAGTGTCTGCTCCAGGCTTTGATCTTCCCAGATGCTGCTGCTGAGTTCCAGGAGCGCCTGTTTGGGGAGCCCTGACTTCGATTTAGCAAAAAAAAAAAAAACAAAAAAAAAAACAACAACAAAAAAAAAAAACAAAACCAACAAAACAAAACAAAAACAAGCAAAGAAAAAAAAAAACCAACCCAAAAATACACACCAGGGATGCCCACAGCCCTGATTTATCCCCAACCACAGCAATACCTCCGCGATGCCACAGCGAAAGTAAAATCCCCGCTGTGAGCAAAATAAAAGGGAACGGAGATGGCAATCTAGGATAGGAGCAATGTGGGATCGGAGCGATCTGGGATCGGAGCGTCCTTCCCCAGCCTGGAAAGATCCGGGAGGCTGCGAGGAATTGCGGGATGGATGCGCTCGGACCCCCGTGCCCGCCCTCCATCCCCACTCCCCTCCGCCTGGGGAAGGGGCAAGGGCCAAACTGCCCATCTAGGGTAATTTTGGGAGCGACTTCAAGAGATTTTTGGTGCTGGCGGGGAAGTCTTTTGAGAGAGGATTCTGCAGCTGGTCCTTTTCATGCCTCATTAAGTCGGGAATTCGCAGTAACTCCATCCCAGGCAATGCCTGGGGCAAGTTCACTGCCTCGACCACAGGGTCTGATCCTGCTCTTCGGGGTAACGAAATCAGTCACCAAACTTACCCTGAAAAGCCCAAATTTGGCATTTGGAGCTCACACCAGGGAAAGTTTTCCAAACGGGCCCGTGCGTTTTACCCATCCTTCCCAGTGCTTCATACCACGGTTTAACCCAAGCAAAAATTCCTCAATTTAGGGAAAAACAAGATTTGTATTTCTTTTCGTGTTATTTTCTTCGAATACCTTTTCACTAACCTTCTTTTCCCTGTATGTTGCTTTATTGTTACAGGGATATATTTATATAAAACAGGGAGGAAAACGTCATGCCCAATTTTACAGACTGAATTCCTGCCTGCATATTCAGCTAGAGCTGCCTATACTTGATCTTTATTTTTAAAAAATCGTAGTAATTAAAATTTTAATGACCCCAGGGGTGCTCTGCATTTAGCACTGCCCGAAGGTGGTGGATATTTCTCTGGGAATAGAAAATGAGAGCGCTGAAAATATTTATATTTCACACATTTAAAAGGATTGCGTTTCCACCCTGAGATTCCTCGTTGTGTCGAGAATAAAATTACTTTTAGCCCTAAGAAAAAGCAAAGAAGGAGTCAACTCCACCGTTCCGGGGATTTCTCAGGTGCTGACCAGTCTCGGATGTGGAATTAAAGTGGGTCTATGATGGGAATAATCCACAGCGGTGTCCCCCCCACTACATCTTTCAATGCCTTCAGTTTTCCAGGGGTTTTTACCCTTAAAATCATGAAAATAAAACCCTTTCCCAGCTCAGAGCCCCACAGCCAGCCTCTGCATGCTTTACTCAATCCCCTCAATGCCTAAAGCATCGCTCGGCTTCAAGGAGGGACCCGGCAGCGGCCGCGTCCCGACTCAGAGAGGGAGAAGTGGGAACGGGGCAGGTCTGGACCTAAAACTACTTCCCGGAGGACCTGCCTTCCAAAAATCCATTTAAAACTCACCAGCTCTCAGTCAGTTCATTTTATTTTATTTTTTTTAACCAAAACCCAAGCACTTTTGTTTTAAAAATCGAACGCTTTTCCATATCCAAGGCAGAGGCGTAATTAGCCCCATGCTAATGAATCCCGCGGATTCGGCCGCGCTGCCGAGAATCCGGCACCCGAGTCAGGACCCGGCCGTGGAGTCCCGGCTCCTTCCTCCTTCATTAAAAACCATTTTCTGCACTGGCTCAACTCATCCCTTCTTCCCAGTGCTATTTAAAACCTTTTTTTCTTGCCATCAAAATGCGGAGCTGCAGCACAAATCACCACGCTCAAAACCCCCAAATCCCCTTGCGCTTTAAAAGCTGATGGATGTTTCTGCATCTGCAATTCTTCATTTGCATTATTTTGGGTTTAGAATATTTTTATTATTAAGAGCCCTTCTGAAATCAACGCAAAAAAAGGGATTTTTTTTTCCGCCCAAGGAAGAGATGGCACCATGGTAAAATACAAATATTCGTGTGTGCTTACTGATACTCAATTAATATTTGATGGTTTAATTCAGCCTGATTTTTTTCGTCTACGATCTGCCTTTTCATGGCTTCCAAAAAAACATTGTCTGATTGGCTAAAATTTTATCCTCGATCTGTTCCTCGTCTTGAGAAATTTTCTAGCACCTAAAGAAAAGCACAAGATGTTGGCCAGGCCAAACCCTCACTGACGCCCAGCTTTCCATCTTTTAACATCATAAAATAATGCTTAAGACAACGCAAATCCCTCTGGACACGATGGAAAAACCATCCTCCAAAACTCGAGTCAGAGGAACACAGTCGCAAAATAGATCTGCAGACAAATTTGATGTGTTTTCTTTGTTAACCCCGACCCCAAAGCCGACAGAAATACCTTCATGGAGAGGAGGCGGGAAGGAAAAAAGGGTTTATGAAACCACCATGCAAAGATGTGCCCGCATTTCTCTCTCCTTTTTATCCCTCTCCCACCTCACGAAATATAAAAGCAGTATTTTAAGCCATTTGGACCAATTCTTCGTTGTAGGAACCAGAGGAATTTAATGAAATGAAAGGCTCCAAGACTGGACTCAGCGCGAGAGATCAGGGTGAGGTTTTTTGGGGTAAGGAGACTCTGAAATACCAGGGTTTCGTTGTTCAGATGTGCCTGAGTTCCCCGAAAAGCACCATTATAAATGTGGATGCATTTCTTTTAGTCCTTCTCCAGCATCTCTCTCACCTCAGCTCTAAATTTCTCTTTGCTCTCCCTTTTTGTAGCCCGACCTTTCCAAAAGAAATTTTTTAAAAGAGCAGAACATAAAACAGCCCGAAGGGAAGATTTGGAATTCATGGAACCAACTTTGCTTTCTCAATGCTCCCAGTTTGACACCTAAAGCCAGCTCAGGAAGGGGCTGCCTACTTGTCCATGGAACATCGTGGGGATAATTCAAATTATCCCCATCAGAGCCCCTAAATCCCCTCTGAGCTATTCGAGGAGCCAGCAGGCCTTCGCTCCAGAGCTCGTCTCATCACTCCTTGCCGCTGCGGGCCTGCCCTAAATTTCGTTTACTTTTTGGATGTTTTGAGGATGTTTTGGAACGGTGATTTTGCAGAATAATTAAGAATAAGGACCCCGATGTTTTCCAGACAGAGAGACCACTCAGACAGCACCAATACTTCGAATTCCTCCCTCCAAAAACCAAAACCTATTCACAGAGGGGTACGTGCCCCAAAATCTGGGGGGGATAACGGGGTGAAACCTCCCCTCCCATCTCCCAGCCCCGTGCTCACCGATGTTGGCGTGGCGGGCGGCCGCGGGTGTCCCTCGGCTCTGCAGGTTGTGCAGCATGGGGCTGTCAAAGGGCGAGGAAGTCCAGGTCGTGGCCATTTCGGGGCTCATGTAGGCCGGGTAGGGGCTGGAATAGGAGCTGCCGAAGCCCCTGCCGTACTGCTCCCTCCCGTTAGCAGAAAGGTTCAAGGAGCTGCTGTAAGCCGCCGCCGCTTCCCGGGAAGAGGTGGCCGGGATGGGGGTGCTGGTGGAGAAGGAGAACCGAGGTGACACGGGAGGGTGAGAAGATCCAGGGTTGTAAGCGGCGCTCTCGGCTCCGGGTTGAGTCCAGATGGAGTGGCTGGAGTGGACGGGGCTGCCTTGCTGGGAAGAGGCGCCGCTCTGCAGGTAGGGCAGGCTGGGGAGCATGGAGGTGACCCTCGTGGTGGGCACATAGACCGGGGACGCTGCGGCCGCGCTGTGCATGAAGCCACCTGCCCCCTCGTACGCCGGAGGGCCGGGGTTGGCTGCCATGGCTAAGCTCTGGTACATCTCGTGCGGGGCCTCCCCAAAGCCCAGCCGCGATCCAGAGCGATGGGGAGCGCCTGGAAAACCCTCGGCTCCACTTTTTTTTCCCCCGGAGCGGTCCCGCGTGGACGCAAGCCTTCCAGCCAAAACCAAAACACCACCAGCGATGCGATTTTTTCCTCCGACCCCCCTCCCCCCGACCTCTCTCTTCACCACCGCCCACCTTCCCCACCTTCAGCAGGTCCCGCCGCCTCTTGCAGACCCCGAGCAAGAAGTCCGGGTCCCTCCGGAGGGGAAATTTAGCTCCCGCCTGGATTTAGCTGCTCCCACCGGGCTCCATCCATCACCTCCCGCCCCCCCACCCCCCCGCCCTCCACCATCAGGCTGGGCTGTTTAAAACCCTCGCTCAGTCTCCTCCTCCCTCCCCTCCCGCCCTCCCCTTCCAACACCCCCGGGGGAGCAGGGGGAGATGCTGCCGGGATGCGGGATGCGGGATGCGGCGGCGGCCGGGCCGGGACCCCCCCGGGCGGGGAGATAAGGAGGTTAGAGAAGGGGGGGGAGGTGAAAGGAAGGGGGACACAGCCGGGAAGGTGAGAGACAGCGATGCTCTCTCCTCTGGCCCGCAGCAAAAACCTTTGTCCCGCAGGTACGATCGGTGCTTTAAGTTGTTAATGGCCCCCGGGGCCGGCGTTTGATGTGGGCGGCGGGAGGGCTGAGGGGTGGGGGGGAATTAAATTAGGGAAAAGTAGGGGGGAAAGAGGGAAAGGAGGAAGGACGGATCGACCATCCCATCCCTCGCCTGCCCCACGCGTGTCCGCACCCCCTCAAGCCCGGCCAGGCGTGACCGAAGGGGCTTAAAGGAGAAGGGGGGGAACATTACCCACTGCAGCTCCATTAGTGCTGCCCAAAGTGGGGAGCAGACCCCAACTCCCTCTTCCTGGTGTTTTCTATCCCTCTCCCCCGTTTTTCCCGTATAGGGAACTCGGAGAAGCTGGAAACACAGTGGGGTGACCCGCTGGGGACTGGGAGTGCTGTAGGTCTGGGTGGGGAGGAACGTCCCAGAGTCGTGGGACAGGGTGGGGGAAAGGGGTGCTTTACTTCATATTGAGTTGGTTTCGAATTTTGGGGAAATTTGTGGGAATTTGGAGTGAGTTTGGGCCTTGGGATGCCACTGGGGCCTTGTGCGTGACTTGCAGTGGCAAGACCCCAAAACTCACTTGTGGAAAGGGATCAGGGTGAAACTCCTTTCCCAAGGAGGGTCTGGTAGGTGGGGTGAAATAAGTTGAGATGTGAAATTCTCTACAAATCATGGAGGGAGCCTCTTGCACAGGGCTTGGAACAGCCCAGTCTGGTGGAAATTGTCCCTGCCCAGGGCAGGGGGGTCGGAACTGAATGAGCCTTTAGGTATTTTTTAACCCAAACCATTCTGGAATTGTAGGATTCCATGAAAACCACCTCACTCCGGGAGAAGAGCTGGATGGGGCAGGGAGGGGGAGGAATTATGGCCGCAGAGTTGGCTCTTGGGACTGCTTTAGGTTTAACCAACAGATTCCCCCGGCTGAACCCCTCCACTGGGCTGAATTTAGCAGCAGAAGAGATAACCAGCAGATAAGGGCTGATACCCTGGGAGGACAGCGGGAGACGGGCAGGCGGCCGAGGAAAGGGAGAGAAGCCGGAGGCAGCGCTGGGAAGGGGTAAGGATGGAAGCGAGCCGGGAAGAAGGAGCTTTAAGGGAGATTTGTGTCCCCCAGACCTCCAGGGAATGGTTGGTGTGTAACCGGCCTAGGACAGAGCTTTTCCACAGGATTCCCTAACGAGGAGCAAGAATTCACAGGAGGGGAACAAGGAGCGAGTTCAACTCTTGCTTTACAAATAGTAGTGGTGATAATAATAAAAAAAAATAACCAAAAAAAAAGCAAAATCGAGTCACTTTTCAAGCCCGAGGAGACAATAGGAGGAAGCTTTCGGGGAGGTCGCTGGGGTCCCGGCGTGACAGCGAGGAAGAGGAGCGAGGGGACAGGGAAGCGCTACCCACCTTCAGTGCTGGGGGGGCACAGGGGTGGAGGGGGCGAGGCCGTGGGGCAGGACCCCCCTCCCCTCGCTGTGGGGCAGGCAGAGGGCTCAGAGATGCCCGGCTCCTGCTTCCTTGGGGGGGGAACTGGGGGCAGCGCTGTCCCCCTCCAGGCTCCCCAGTATGGCCAGGCTGCCCAGTCCCACTCGCTGACTGGATTTCCCACGTCACGTGGAAGTGGGCGGCGATGGGAGGGAAGGGGGGGTGAAGGGGGTGGCCGGTATCTGTTGCACCATCAGCCGGGCGCCAGGTTTCACGGCTGTGGAGGAGAGGGGGGAAAAAACAATAAAAAAGGAATAAAATAAAATAATGAAATCAAACCAGCCCCATGGGCATGGCCCCACCAGCTGAGCAGCCTCGCATCCCCAGGGATGCCCGTGCCTGATTGCCAGAAAAAATCGGGGATTTTCTGAGGGGTACAGACACCCCCCAGCCCGCAAATCCCGCTGGAGTCAGCCCCTTTCGTTGGCGATATTGCACAGGGAGATTTTTCCGCGCTTCTGCCCCAAATCGCGATCCCAAATTATAGAGTGAGGAGGTGGCAGCTGCTCTCCTCTCTGTCCCAGTCAGTCTTGGGGTGCTCCCCCCAAACTGGACACCCCTTTCCTCTCCGTCCATGCTCTGATGGGTTTAAGGCTAATGATGAAGTGCAGCGGGGGTGCTGCACCCCTCTACAATTTGGGGTCCCAGTCCCACGTGGGGTTCAGCCCCACATACACAACCCCCCCTCCCCAGGGGCTCATTTCGCCCTGGAGTCTCTCCAGACATCCAGGGGGTCCCACTGCCCTGTTTCCCGGGAAGAATTCTCACACCATTAGGATTTCCCACACTCTGGAGCTTCCCGTGGAAATTTGGGGTTCCTACCCTAAGTCTGTGGGTGTGGGAGGGAGATGTCAGCGGATTTTGGTGCTTGGAAATAAAAATATTAAGTTAATTTCATATCTCCGTATGAAAGACACGGGGTGGGGGGGAAAGGGGGAATGGGGAAATCGATTTATTGAAGGGGGATGGAGGGTGAGGAGAGCATTTGGGGGGGTGCTCCAGGGTTGGGAATGAATCCCCGGCGATGTGGGATCCCCTCGTCCTCTGCCCTCACGTTATTCTGCAATACCCAGGGGGCATAGGGACTCCCCAAATCCCCAAAAATGAGAAAACGCAGTTTGAGATAACCCCAAATATCAGGATGAAAATATTTATAGTCCCGTATAGAAATCAAATTATAGGCACAGAAATACATAAGAAATTAACATCAGCAACGGTGTCTCTGTGCGTATTTGTAATTTCAGCACACGGGGAAAATATTAATTAATAAAAGGTGTGTGATTTTACACAGATTGATAGAAAAATTAAGTATAAACGGGACTTAATGTATGTTATAATTCACAGGAACGTGTGTTACATGCAAACATAGATGTACTGTCTTACCGAAATAATTTATTGTTTATAATTTATAACGCCCTGTGGTATTGTTTTTGTAGATATGTAAATTATGAAATGTATTAAAAATAGACATATAACGTATAAACAATAATGTTTAATATATAATATATAAACATGTAAATGCGTATATTTAAAAATATGTATCAATACAGGTATCTATAAAAATACGCTTATGAACACTAGCAGAGGAAGAGAAGAGAATTAAATATATCAATGTCTCTTTTGATATCTGTTCTCCGAAGCAGTGGCTACCCAGATGTGGCAGGTTCGGGACACTCATCTTTCCTTCCTTTGCAAAATCCCTGACGGTTTTCTCTCCCAAACCAAAGATTTCCTAAAGATTCGTTGAATTCCTACAGAAAAGAAGCTCTTTCTGTACTGAAAAGAAATTTAAAAAATTAAAAATCAGAAAAAACGAAAATGCAATTTAAACTGATTAAACCTACCCAAGCAGCAAAGCAGCGATACCAGGAGCAGAGAAGATTTCAAGGACTTGTTTTGGCTATGCTCCTTGCAGGAAGAAAGGGACAAAAGCAATTCCCGTGGATTGTTTCGCGTGCGTGTGGCCGGATCCAGCCTCTTTCTTTTTTTCGGGGAATTATCGGTCGGCGGAGCCGGGAATCCCGGGGACCCTCATCCCAAAATTCGGAGAGCTGAGGAACTGCACCGAGCCCAGCCTGGAGTGACCCAACAGGATTTAGGACACAATTTCTCTCGGAGAAAGCAGATGGGACACAGCAAAGTGCAGAGACAAAAAAACCCCCCAAAAAAACAAAAAAAAACCCCAACAAACAAACAAACAAAAAACCCTAAACCAAACCCGAAATCTGTTCTGCACGCGGTGGAGCTTATTTTTTACCTTGCGATAAACGAAATCTGTGTGAAAATAACCCAGGGGAGCAAACTTTGGCCTTGCCTCTCTCCTTTTCAGCCTGCACTTCTGCCCCGGACAGGAAAAAAATCTATACTATGTCTATTTTTTAGGGGTTTTTTTTGTTTTGCTTTATTTATTTCCCCGTATCGAACTTAGTTCCTCGGTGGTTTTAGAGTTAAAGCTCCCAGTGTTGATGCATGGGGAAAAAAACCCCAAATTTCCCCTCCAAAAAGCAAAAAAAAAACCCTTTAGGAATTGGAAGGGGCGGGGTGCGGAGGGGAAGAGGGGAGAAAATTAATTTAAATTTTTATCTGTGCTAAAAGCTGAATTTTTAAAACAATCATGAAGAAAAGTGGTTAAAAATAAGGGGAAAAAACAGCGGGGGAAATGTGGTTTTAGCAGAGCAAAAGGGATAAATGTGGCCGGCGGCTGCTGCCTATTGAGCATTTGGGATTATTTGGGGTTTTTATTAATATTACGTTAATTCTTTTATTTCTTCCTTGCTTTGGTTACAACCCGGAAGGGTCTGGAGGAGGGGGCTGGGGACAATCTGAGTTACAGACTCTGGGAGGGCATCGACCACCCCGGGACAGCGGAGAGGGGAAAAATTGGCTCCAAAAAATCCCGTGCCTACGGCTGGGTGGCATCTGCGGGCGATATGGGTCATCTATAGGTATCTATCTATAGGTTTCTATAGGTATCTATTTATAGGTATCTACAGGTATCTATCTATAGGTTTCTATAGGTATCTATCCATAGGTATCTATCTATGGGTGTCTCTAGGCTGTCCCTGGCTTGTGTTAGAGCCCCCGCTGCAATTGGGGAGGGAAAGGGGGAGCAAGGCATGGCTGCACCCCCGGATTTTTGGGGCTGTGCAGCAGGACCGGGGTGGTTTGGGAGTGGGGAATGGCCGGGAGTGGGGGACGAGGCTCCCCCTGCGAGCCAGGAGACGTCTCGGGACGGCATCGCCTCCTCCCGCCCCCTTCCCACCCGTCTGGGGGGCTGGGGATGGACAGGGGGGTGATACCCCTCCAGCCCTTTCCAGATCCAGGAAAAAAGGGGAAATTCCGAGCGCCAACCCCTCCCGGAGCTGTGAGTGGAAAAGGATGGATCCCCCACCCTCCTGGGAGGCAGATCCTGGACTCTTCTCTCTGCGGATCCTTGGAGTCCCCGCTCTGGGACCCCTCTGCGCCCCCCTGTCCGCAGACACCTCTCAGGACACCCCAGCGCAAGGAAAACCCGCGGGACGCTGTGGAGAGCACGGCTGGAAGGACAGAGGGACAGCCCCGCACAGAGGGACCCCGCTGTGGCTGCCACCCCCGCCCGGCTTAACCAAAGCTCTTGTGACGCCTTTCAGAGACATTTTCCCAAACAAACGTCACATCTGTTTACGGGACCGCAGTGGTCCCAAAATGCCACCAAACCCCTGCCTCCTCCCCCCCACCTGCCCTTCACAGGGAGGTGGCCGAGCACCATCACGGCTCAGCGGAGCTTCGGGGGAATTTCTAAATCCTTTCTGACCACCCCCTCTACCCTCTATACGATATTATTGCTTTTTCCTGTATTTTTCCCCTTCCCCCCCCCCCCCTCCCCCCAAAGTAGAAATAAGTACAAGTGACTTCCTCAGGGACAAATCCGTGGGATGCAGAGATGCGTGGAGCAGCGATCCGTGCTCTGATGCAGCAGGAGGGGAGAGGCTGAGAAGTGAGAGTCAGTGCTGTGGAAATCTGGGGACAGACAAAATCCAAAATCCACCTGGAACGGGGTTTTTTAGGAAACAAGGATCTCTAGGGAACGGGAAGCACAGGACATGTGGTGCCCTGCACTGTGTGTGCATGGGGGGGACAGATGTGTCCCAGAGAACACTGAAAATTCACCGTGGATCAATGTGCCTCATTCCTGTCAGCTTTACTCCCAAAATCGAGTAAATTGAGCCTAAAACGTCAGGGCTTTGAATTTCCCGGTCTGGGATTCTCTGGATTGGTGGCGAGACGTGAAAGCCCAACTCAGAGGGACCTTCCCCGCGGGGACAGGGGCTGTGCCACGGCGCTGTGCGTGGCATCTACGACACACGTCAGCCGTGGATGGGGGATCCCCCGGGGCCACCAGCACGGGGGCGAGCGGGGAAACATCACTTGTGACGGGGGAGAACCCGCTGGGGACAAAGGGGGAGCGTCACCAGCCGGGCTGTGTCGCCCACTCGCAGCGCTCTGCACACGTGTGGTTCTGCTGTCATCATTGCCACCCCCCTTTGACGCAGTGACAGCGAAACCACCCGTGCGGAGCGCACCTGCTGTGGCATCCCGGCTGCCGGGCACTGACCGGCCCCGGCAGAGCCCCGCGTGTCTGGCGGGAGCAGCAGCGGTGATGGAAAACCCCTTCCCGTCCTTGGGGAGGCTGGAAAAGATTCGTGAGTCAGGCGGGGAAGGCTGCTGTGCCTAGGAATGCCTGGGATGGAGCCCTGGGAATGCCGAATCCCAGCCAGCATCACCACCCGCAATCTATCCATATATGCATTTATCCACCATTTAGCTATATATCTCTACATCCATCATCTGTCCATACAACTCTATATCCGTCATCTATCCATATATCCATTTATCCATCATCTATCCATATTTCCATTTATCCATCTTTTATCTATATACCCCTATATCCCAAATCTATCTACATATCCATTTATCCATTATCTGTCCATATATCCCTATATGCATAATCTGTCCATATATCCATTTATCCCTAATCTATCCATATATCCATTTATCCATCATTTATCTATATATCCCTATATCCATCATCTGGCCGTATACCCCTATATCCCTACATCTCTGTAACTCATTCCTATGTCTTATTTGCTTTTTTGTGCCAATCTACTTTGCCAGAACATCCATTTATTCATCCATCTATTTATCCACGTGTCTCTATCTCTCTCACCAACGTGTTTTATGTTCCTACTCGCCTGTAGCACTCACTGAGTGCCCTTACCTGTCACTGTGGGGTCCCCTACACCCCTGTACCCCCCTTCCAGCTCCCTTGACCCCCTCAATCTGCCCCACTGGGATGTTCGTAGCCCCTCACAATGATGCTGCGTCTATCCCAAACCCATGGTGGGAATGCCGGGATCCTTGGATAATCCTGTGGGGTTGATGCAGCCTGACCCCCGTGAGGTTCTGCACCCCGACTTCTCTCCCCAAATACATCCCGGCTGCATGGCGCTGCCTCCAACCCCACCTTGGGGGCTCTCCCTGCCCGCAGCCCGCGCTCCGGGCCGTGCCAAGCCGTGCCGTGCCGGCGGCGGTGCCGTCGGGGCGGCGGGGCCGGGGCTGTCAGCCCCTATTGATGAGGTGTGGGCTGACGGTGGCGAGCGGCGGCCGCCGGCTCCGCTCCAGACTCCCCGGCGCTGGGGTCAGTGCCCCGGGCAGCGCCGCCGGGAAGGGAAGGGAAAGGAAGGGAAGGGAAGGGCTGCAGGGCCGGAGCCCGATGCCCCTGAGCTCCCTCCGATGCCCCTGTGCTCCCTCTGAAGCCCCTGCGGTCCCTTCGAGCATCGCGTACCCCGTGCCGGGAGATGCAGCGCCGAGGTTGGATGTGGTGATGGAAAAATAAAAAAAAACTAGTCCTGACCCAAATCTGGGTGAAGAAAGAGGTTTTGTGGCTGAGTTCTTTCTGCACTGAAAAAATTGTTTCTCTCTCTGCACTGATGGTTGAATTGCACAGTGGTTGAATTGATCCGCTTATTCTGGAGAGGAAAGCAAAAATAAAAGAGGTAGATTTCACGTAAAAGTAAGACCACGAAGCCAAAATAATTTTCCTGCCAAAAACTCCAAGCACTGAATTTTCAAGCCCAAATCCATGTGAAATGCGCTCACATGAGCAAAGGACAAGCAGACAGTGCTGGTTGGACTGAGTGGTAATGCAGGAGGATGGTTTGACCTTGGACAAGATGCCAGTCAAAAAAACCCAAAATATTGACAATTTTAAAAAGGAAAGTTTGAAAAAAAAAAAAAAGGTGGAAAAAATGTCTGGTCTTTTCCATAAAGGAAAAAATTCCCTGGTGCAGGGTGAATTTGTAATCTGAAGTTGGCAATATCCCCCAGCAAAGGGGACAGATGGGAATTTCTGGGAATCTTCCTCTCTTCATTTAGATTTGCAAATAGTTGAGTTCCCTGAAAAGATTCCCTGAATTCCCTGAACTTTGGACACTGGCTGGAACTCAGCCTCTCCCAGATCCCCTCAACTTTGAAGAAGAAATGAAGATTCAAGGGGCTGCCCAGCCCTGGCACAGGACAGTGGTGGCATCTCCATCCCTGGAGGGATTTAAAAGGTGTGTGAGTGCAGAACTGTGGGACAGGATTCAGTGGTCGCCTTGGCATTTTTGGGGGAATGGTTGAACTCAGTGATCTTAGAGGGCTTTTCCTACCTAAGCAATTCCATGGCTCTATTGAGTGCTGCCAGAGTTCCTTCAGATTATATTTAATTTCCATGTCATCTACACAACAATTTCTGGAGCTGAGGCAGCAACATGGGATTCTTTTCATTTCCTAATTAACATCCACCCACTTTTCCAGAAATATCCCCTCAAAATCCCCCTTGCACTGCTGCTCTCCAGCCAAGTGAACATTGCAGCCTTCCCAGCATCACTCAGGACAGCAGGAATTCAGACTATGCCACTGAGATTCTTATGGCTGCACAAATAAAGATCCCAGTTTCCTTCTACCATCAGGAATATCCTGCTCCTTCTTCTTCTTCTTTTTGGGTTTGTAAAGAAAAATATCACTGGTGTAATATTTTTGATGCACCAGTGCTACCAGAGAAAGCAGAGTTGATGCTCCCTTAAATCTGCTGAAATCCAGTCTGCCTCTGGCTTTTGGACCCATCCTGCAGCTTCACACCCACCTAGGAATGCTGTCCAGGATGGGAAACCCTGGGTGAAGCTGGCGTTTTGTCATCCATGGGGAAAAGCAAGAAAATACGTCACAGGCTGTAATTGTAAAAGGCACAATGACATGAAAGTTCATTTTATCAGAAAATGATAATAACATCAGGCAAAACTCCAGTGCAGTACATGGGGAAAGAATACACAGGCATGTTGCCAAATTTATGTGTAATTGGCCCTCGTTCTTGGATCATTATTGCAGTGTTGATATTATTAATTAACTGTGATATTTGTTGGGCAACTGATGCACCTCTGAGTTTTCATGCACAGGACAAGACAGGAATGATGTGATTCCCAAGACTCACAGTGCAGCAGCAGAAAGGTGGAATCCCAGACAATGGTGTAAGTTTTGGAGGGTTTTAGTTGAAATGAACAAAAATCCCACCAAACCAGACAGAGACAGGAGAATTCTGGGCTTGAATGTGTAGTTCTGTCTGTTGTACAGAATCAGGGAATCATGGAAAGGTTTGGGCTAGGAGGGACCCTAAAGATCCAGTTCCACACCTTGGCCATGGGCAGGGACACCTTCCACTGTTCCAGGCTGCTCCAAGCCCCATCCAGCCTGGCCCTGGACACTTCCAGGGATCCAGGGGCAGCCACAGCTTCTCTGGAAGTGCCAGCGCCTTTCCACCCTCACAGTCAAGAATTCCTTCCCAATATCCCATCTATCCCTGCCTTCTGGCAGTGTGCAGCCATTCCCTGTGTCCTGTCCCTCCATCCCTTGTCCTAAGTCCATCTCCAGCTCTCCTGGAGCCCCTTTAGCCTCTGGAAGGTGTTTTAAGTTCTCCCCAGAGAATTCCCTTCTCTAGAAATTGGCTTTTTTTTGCATGACAGAGCAGCTTGGGCTCGGCTCCATCCTGTCCTACCCACCAGGGCCAAGGTGGACAAAGCAGATTTGGTTCAGCACAGAAAGGCAAAGACATCTCAGAGGGAGAGCTCTTTCCATGGGCTGGAGAAATGTCCCTGCAGTGTCACCCTCGCTGGCAGCCAGGAGATAAATGAAGGGTGGCTGCTGGGCTTTGCAGTGAGAACTGATCCTGATCCTGAGCTTGTCTTTGCCACAAAATCATGGAATCCCAGAATGGTTTGTGCTGGAAGAGAACTTACAGATCATCTATATTTCCCTGGGAGCCACTCCTTACCCGTGTGACACCAAAATCAGGCTGAATCCTACATTTTCCTTATTTTCTTTTTCTTTTCTCTTTTCCAAAAGATCCCATGGCACTTTATAAAGATTACCATGTGAAGCCTCCCAACAGCACTGCAGGGTGGGTGGATTTTATTACTTGGGACGACAAGGGGAAGGGGGATTAAAGGCCTTGTGGGGACAGCAGATCCAGGGCAGGACCCATCCCTCCCAGAGCACTTTTAGCCCTGTGCCTTTTCCCAGGATTATGGATTTTTAGCAGAACAGCTGTGAAATCTCACTGTAATTCCAGCAGGACACCACAGGCATTGGAGCATATTCCAGTTGTTAACACCCAAAGATACCTAAACCTGCATGGATAAATGGTTGCAAGCACCTCACAAAGGGCTCCCTCCCAAAATATCAGCTCTTGATGAACTGCCTTTTTCTGACAATGAAATAAAAATAAAGGTTAATTTTTAGCACCTTGCCATCCGGTCTGTGGTAAAACTGCATGTGTAATGTTCATTCCAGGAAAACACCCATGAAAGGTAGAACCCATTAAGGAACTTTTTTTTTTTCTCCAATGGAAAATCCTCCCCAAATCAAAGAAAATGTTATTTGTGTTCCATCTGGAAGAGGTGGAAATACAAAAGCAGCAAACTGGAATGTTCAGGTTGTTTCTGTCTGGACAAAGCTCCAAAGTTAAGTAGTTGGTGGCCTTTAAAATTTTCTTTTCAATTTAATTGAATTTTACTTTCACTTTGGGGTTTTTGTTTGATTTTGGTTGGTTTGCTTGTTTTAGGAAAATTCTAAGACCTATCTGGATGAATTTCTGTTTCAACTCAATAAAAAGAAAACCTGGGCTTGAACTGCTCTAAGCAAGAAGTTTAAATGTTTCTAATAATTTTACTAATTATAGATGAAAAAATCTGAATTATTCTCCTTGTTGTTTTGGGGGAGGGTGGTTTGTAGAGAGAATAAAGAACATTTTCAGGGTTCAACCTTAAAAAAGCCTTGACTGTTCACAGCGTGCAGTGGGAAAACCACAGCAGGGGCAAAAGTTGTTACATTTTATATAATTTCAAGTAAAACCAAAACACACAAAGGGGAAAAAAAACCAAAAAACAACGGGGCTGTTTCTGTTTAACTCTTTCGTCCTTGCTTTTCCTCTTACATGGACAATTAAAAATATGAAAATCACAGACATCCACCACAAACACCGGGATATATAATAAGTCCCTATTTTTTTTTTTTTTTTTATTTTGGCATCAGATTCCTGTTTCTACCGTCACCCCTTGCAGTGTTTCTTGTACTCACCTCTTCTTTGAGCAAATCCCACATCACAGAGGGGTCACATTCTTCCTTGAGGCTGTAGGCAAGGAACTCTTAGGAAGAACAGGGGATTTGCTCCCTGGAAGTGTCCAAGGTCAGGTTGGACAGGGGCAGCCTGGGATAGTGCAAAGTGTCCCTGACCATGGCTGGGGTGGGACTGGATGAATTTTGAGGTTCCTTCCAACCCAGACCATTTGATGATTTCATGGTTCTGTGGTTCTTTGATTTCCATATTTCATATCCCATTTGGATCAAATCACAGGGGTTTTTTGATGGCACCCCAGAATCCTCCATTTCCCAGTGACTGGTTGTGTGAAGAACATCTTTGGGCCTCATCTGCACCTGCCTCATTTCCTGCCCTTTATCTGTCCTTGGGATTTCATCCCCAGATCAGAGGTGATGGGAGTTAAGATGCCATGAGTTCACATCAGAGGATCATGGAATCACAGGATCATTCAGGCTGGAAAAGACCTCCAAGACCATCGAGTCCAACCTGTGACTGATCCCCATCTTGTCACCAGCCCAGGGCACTGAGTGCCACATCCAGACCTTCCTTGGACACCTCCAAGGATTGTCCCTCTCCACCAGTTACTGACAATGATTTGGACACCACTGGGAAGCATCTGAAGAGGATCCAGCTGAGCCTCCAGGGCAGAGCCTTTTGTGAAATTCTCTTTGCTTCCTTCCCTTGTAGTTGACCAGCAATATTGACCATGTGGTGAAAACATCTTCTATAGGTGATAGGAATTTTTTTTTGTAATTCTGGGATAATTTAACATTTTTCATGTGGGGAAAACAAAAGGAAAGTATGTATAGCTTTTTCCTGTTTTTCTCTTTTTTTTTTTTTTTTTGACTTCTCTTTCCCCCCTCTCTAGTTTTTTTCTCTCTGCTGCTGGTTTGATGCTGGAGGCCAAATGCCTTATACTGACATTTGTGAAAGAAATAAAAGAATTATTTAGGGGAGAACTCTTCCCTTCAGATTTGGCCTCTCTTTGAGCCTGGATCATCAAGGGCTTTTATTTTTACTTTTTGTTCTTTCTTCTTTTCCACCCCATTGTTGTCCTGTCAGGTGGGTCCTGATCTGATCAAGGTCTCCTCATATGTCCTTATCTCCTCCCCAGTGACTGGAAGAGGGTTGCTGGGTAAATAAAGCTTGGCAAATGGCCACGTCTTTAAAAAGATATTGGGAATTTAGATGGAAAAGTGTCTCTGGCCAAGGCTTCTGTGTTCAGCTGCCAGCACAAAAACACCCCGAGTTGATGCGGTGCTGTTGGAAGAGGAGGATGTCCTTAAACTTTGGGAATTTCAAGCTGAATTTTAAATTGTCTTGAGACTCTGCAGAGGCCACATCACACTTTTTGGGACCTCAGCTGTCCATCTGCTCAAATAAAGGCAAAAAAACCCCGTGGGGTTAAGCCTTGACTGAGACGTGCTCTCCACATCATCAGGATCTGGGGTGGCACGACCCCAGGGGGACATTGAGGACATTAATCCCCACACCCAGCCCACAGACAAGGCAGGAGGGATTTGGCACACAAACAGAGATTTATCCATTGATCAAAAAGGTCCTGAATGGGATTAGGGATAAGTCTATCAGCAGAGAGGGTTTGGTGTCCAAACGCAGGCGGCTGATGCTGCTGCTCTGATGAGTTGATAGCCTTGGCCAGAGGAGTTATCAGGGCTGGGGACAATGCAGGACATGAGCAAACACTGGGCAGTGGCACCTCAAGAGAGGCTCTGGGAGTCACTGGGCTGATGTTATCTCACAGGGCAGACCCTGGGAGCCTCTTTCCCCTACATGGTGGGATCGGTGACTGCGGCAACCTTCGGACATGAAAGACTGAGGGTGCAACGTGAGGGTGTTTGGGCAACAGTGCTGGGAAATCAGTGGGCAGAGCAGAAGTCTTGCACTCTCTCATGAAGTGAAATCATCAGTTCTCAGCCCAACTTCCGCAGAATCATGGAATTTCTAGGGTTGGAAGAAACCTCTGGAGATCATTAGTCCAACACCCAGCCAGGGCAGGGTCACCTGGAGCAGGCGACTCAGGAATGTGTCCAGAGAGGGAGAGTCCACACCCTCCCTGGGCAGCTGTTTCTGTGGTCTCCCACCCTCAACATGAAGAATTTCTTCCTCATGTTGAGGTGGAACCTCTTGTGTTTTAGTTTATGGCCTCTGCTTCTTGTAAACTTGTGCACATCTGGGCTGGAGAAGGGCTGTTGGAAAAGTCTCTGTGCTATCTGTCTGTAGCCTCCCCTTTAAAAATGAGGTTGGGTGAATGTGCTGGCTGCACGTCCCTCCAGATGAGATTTGCATTGACTGATTCATTCAAGCCAGGCTTGGCAGAAGGGTGGAGACCTGTAGGTAGGAGCAGAAATAAGCACTGGCCATCAGGGTTCACAGACTGGCTGAAGACAGCTCAAATCTGTAGAAAATCACAGCATTTTATTCCTACCTTTCCCAAATGAGATCCCAGAGCAGAGACAGCCAGCCCCTGAAAAGTTCACACCTTTAAATGTTCTCATCAGAGGAGAAGCAAATGTCCAGAAACTTGGCAGTAATTGGATCACCAAGTGCAAGCTCCCGTGATTAGATCAGGAGTCCTCTGCCAGGGTTTTACTGAATCAAAAGGAAGGATCAAACGGCTGGAAGAGGGAGCAGCTCTTCATTTAAACTTCATTAATTTCCTGTCCTCTTGGCAGAGCCCTTGAAATGCAGAGATGGCTTCTAGCAAGCACAGGCAATTGCTGGAGCAAGAAAAATCCTTGGTAATCCACAGGATGGGAAGAAGCAAAGACCAGGCTCCAGCTGTCTGGGGTAAGCCTTGTCTAAAGAAAATATGTAGCTGGCTTCTGTATTTCTTATTCAGGCCCATGTGATGAAGTAGAAGAAATGAAAATTTTATTTTCTAATAGAAAAATCTAAGGTTGTTCAGGGAAAGTTCTGAAGATCTCCAGTTTATCCTGTGCTGGATGGAGCACATCATATCTGTTCAGAGATATGTGCAGAGGTTAAGCCACAAATTTCCTACTAAAAGAAGAACTTTATTAAACAAATACCACGAATCCAGAGGTTTATCCCTGCTCACTGAGGTGATGCTTGTGATGATCCAACATGGGGCTCATGCACACTTGGATGTGACCAAAGTGCCCAAAATCTGATCCATCTGAACTGTGAAGAGGTCCAAGCCCTGATGTAGCTGCAGGGATGCTCACCTGACCCCAGGACCCCTAAAAGTGTCCTTTCCATGGCCCAGTTTATAGGGCCTGGCTATCCCAACCTGGAGCAGGAGGCACCAGAAATGTCCTGGGCTGTGGATGCCCCATCCCTGGAAGTGCTCAAGGCCATTTTGGGTGGAGCTCCGAGCAACCTGGAAGGTGGAAGTGTGGAAGGTGTCCCTGCCCGTGGCAGGAGATTGGAACAAGATGATCTTTAAGCTCTTTTCCAGCCCAGCCTATTCCATGATTCTTCTCTAAATGGTGTAACTTCTCCAGAAGGGTATTCTGGTTTTCCAGAGCTTTTCATAACCACAGGTGAACACCCTTTCCAATGAGGAAGGTATTTTATTTTTTCCTAGCAGAAAACCCCCTAAAATCCCATCAATTTTGGTTTGTAAGAAAGTAAGGGAGTTGCTGTCAGCAAGAAGGTTCATTCATCTTAAAAGAGAAGGACATTCCAGCCAAATTATATAATGAAAGAGGTGATAAAACCCACCTGCTTTTTGACTCCAGGTTTCTGTTTCTTTTTAAACCAGACCAGTGTATTAAAGATATTGAGACCTTTTATTTTTTGTGGATTTCTTTGGGCCAGATCTGTATCTGTTCCAAGTGGGAAGGGGCATGTCCATGCAGGAGCCATCATTTCATCATGCTGTACATCCCTTTTCACTGCAGCCTCAGGGGAAGCAGGTTTCTATTGGGTTTTATAGGGCAGGGAAATCAAAGGAGGGTATTTTCCTAAAATTTGCCAGGTGGTGAGGGAAGAGGCTGGGAGGACAAGCAGAATATCCAATCACTCCATTCCCTGTGTCCTGTCCCTCCATCCCTTGTCCCAAGTCCCTCTCCAGCTCCCCTGGACCCTCTTTAGACGATGGAAGGGGCTCTGAGCTCTCCCCAGATCCATCTCTTCCAAAGATTGCTGCAATTCCCAGCTGATCACAGAGCTGGGCCCTTCCTGGGAGGATGCCCAAATCCAGTGATAAAGGACCCCATTTTGGGGGTGTCTTTTGTTAGATGTTGCCAGAGACTGCAGGGTGCTGCAGGGAACTGGGCTGCCAGAGCCCTGAATTTGGGATAAATATAAAAACCTGCATGTGAGCAAAATGGAGAGTGGCTAATTTGATTTCAAGGGCTCTAAACACCTCTGTGCCTGGAAGTGTGTTGGGAATTTTGGGAACAGAGATGTCACACGGTGGAAATGTGGCTCTGATAAAGCTGGGCTGAGTGAAAAGTGCAGCTCTTGGCAGAGCCAACTCCATTTGCAAAGTCTGGGACACTCAAACACAGAGGGTGGCAGAGGCTTGGGACAAGGGAGGGCTTAGAGAAAAACTGGATTAAATTCAATAACAGTGGGACAAGTGGTTCATAGCATTGCTTCACCATGGCATGAAGAGGATCAGCTGGAAGCAGTTTGGTGTTGGACCAACAAATCCTGCTCCCTTAAAACTGACAAACTCTATAATCAAGGCAGTGACTTTGCTGAGAAAGAGGTAAAACCTTTGAAAAGCCCCTCCCAACCCAAATTATTTTGTGATTTTATGGAAATAAGTGCAGGGACTTGCCCAGGGCTAAGCAGTGGTGGAGTCAGGGAGGGGGCTGAGGTGTCTTGGCTTCTGCTGGTTGTACTGACCTGGCTCAGGACCCAGAAAGGAGTAGTGACAATAAATATTGAGCAATATTGGTGTTTTTAACTCTTTCCCTATTCATGACACCCCTGGAGACTCACACAAGTGAATATACCTGGATCATTTAATGTAAATTATGGTCCCTACTCCAGGGAGACAATTTCACTGGGGTTTGTAGGAGATTTTGGGAGATCCCTAGGAAAAAAATATATATATATATTCAGGAAGTGGATCTACTTTGTGGCTTTTCCATTCCTGTTCCCTTTGTATGGTTTTGTTGAGCATAACAGGCTGGTTTTTAACAAATCTTCCAGGCATTTGATGTGAGCCCAGGGGAAAAGTGGGAAGGAGAGCTGTAAAATGGCAAGCCCAGGCTGTCTCTGCTCCCAGCCTTTCCTCAGAGTTAGATAAGAGCAGCAGCAGATAAGAGGAAAAGCAAGTCTTTAATTCAGTCAGAATTTCACTTAGTGTGAAGGAAAACATCTAATAGGAGAATTAGACTAAGCCAGGAAATTGCCTCTTAAACCTGAGCTCTCCTGTGCTGGCACAGTCAGCATTTTATATAAATACATATCTACACATCTGCCTTTCTCAGAACCACCATAAAACCCTGCTCTTAGCAAAGTGGCTGAGAAATTCTTTTAAACTCATAAACCCAAGCCAACACAGCCTTTTCAACCACATGGGCTGGAGCATTTTTCCAGGTTTCTCCCAGTTTCAAATATTCCCAACCTCCAAGGACACCTGAAGCCAACAGAGCCATAATCTCCCCTTGCCCAGAGGTGCCCACCCAACCCATTTTCAGCTCCAGATGTGGCCACAATGGTGTTTTAAGTGATGCATGCCCCAAATGAGGAGGCACCATCAAGGCTTTGCACTGAGCAGAAGCTTTTGGGGAAGCTGAGGAGGGATCAGGCTTTGAGTCTGACTCTTGCTGGAGACCTGGATCCCACATCAGGGAAGAAGAAGGCTGAATCTGACCTGCTTCTCCTCTCATTCATCCAGCCCTGGGTGTTTGCTGGCAGAAAACAACATTCCTTCCATGTGGCAGTGGTGTAGGATTGACACAGGGATGTCACTGGGGCTTGGGGACATCTGCCATGAAGGTGGAGTGTGAAGGGAAGCATCTATTAGGAGAATTAAACTAAGCCAGGAAATTGCCTCTTAAACCTGCATATTAACATATTAAATATGCATTTTATATAAATGCATATCTACACAGCTGCCTTTATCAGTACTGCCATAAAATCCTGCACAGCACAAGGAATATTCCTGGGGTTTGGGGAGATCTGCCATGAAGGATCAGCACAAGGAATATTCCTGGGGTTTGGGGAGATCTGCCATGAAGGATCAGCACAAGGAATATCCCTGGGGTTTGGGGAGATCTGCCATGAAGGATCAGCACAAGGAATATCCCTGGGGATTTGGGGGGATCTGCCATGAGCAGCCCATTCATGGCAAAGAGGTGATGCCACATCAAGAGGATAATTTGGTTTAATAAAAAACCTTTGGATGTTCCTCTATTGTCCCAGCTCGGAGCTGGCAAATAGCTCCAAACCATTTTTGGATTTGGGGAGGGAGATACATCCAAATACCCATTCCCATATCCCATATCCATATCCCTTGGGTTTTTCCCAGTGTGCATCTCACTGGGATGTGGTCTCCTGACCCCTCCATCAGCAGCTGCTGAGGGCCCTGCAGCTTTGTGCCACTTAGGCCAGGCAGATCAGAATTGTGGCAGGCTGGTATTAAAACCTGGCCTAATTCCACTCTGTTTCTCCATTTCAGGTTCCTGAGCTCAGCTGTCCTTGAAGATGTCAGGCAGAAAGGAAACCCTGGGCATCCTTTGGGTCATTCCTTATCCAAAATTAGTGGGTTTGATTAGTGATTTACATTTAATTTCTTCAATCCTCTGGCCCTCAGAGGCTTAGATTCAGACTGATTGTGGTCTTTCCTTCTTTGTTTGTTTGTTTCAAGTTATTCTTGTTATGGAAGTCCAGGTGCTTTTAGAAGTAAACCAGTTTTCTCCTGCGGCACTGACATCTCAGTAAAGGTAGCAGGAGCTACAATCTCTCCTTTGAGAAGTCCTGGTTTGTGGAAGTCATCAAATCCTTTATTGGGATCTGTTTCTGTTTTGATTTTTGTTTGATTTTAAACTTCTTAGGCTTTGAGTTGTCTTAATATCCCTATTATCTGCTACAAAGGAGTCCTGATATGCTGAGGGGCAGAGATTGCTGCAGTCATACAAACTTTATGAATATTAGTTTTGTACTATAAACATGAAATATTGCTCACTAAGATAAACAATTATATCAGAAAAATAAGAATCTGGTAGCACATCTTTGGTAGAACACACAGAGAGATGCCAAGGGTTGTGCTGAACCAGAAGTGGGGATTTGGGGTTTAGATGAGGATTTTAATTCTGTCATTTTTTCTGGTCACTGTTTGAATGCTCATGGACTTTTAGCATCCCCAGCATCCTGTGGATGAGACTGAGAGCACCCAGGGCAGCTTCTTGCAGCACCTGGGGCCAGTGCAGAAGCAGGAGGCATTCTCTGTGCACCTAGCAAGGAAAGGTAAAGTGGAGCTGGCTGTGAGCTGATGCCGAGATAGCAGCTCAGTATCTGCACAGGTAACACCCAATTACAACAGAACTGTGTTGACTTACACTTTCCCTTATCAGAAGAATCAGGTATTCATGTAAATCACAAAAGAGTTTGATGGATGCCAGCTCACTCTGAGCCCCACACCAAGGAACAAGAGCCTTGTTAAACAAAATGTATGTTGCCCTTATCTTTAAGCTGTGACTATTGCTATGAAATAAAAAACTATAAAAGAAAAGGGCCTTATCGTGAGGGTTATAATTCCTTAATGTCCCCCAGGGGCTGTTCCTGGGCTGGAATCAGCCCCTTGGGACCACTTTCTGAACCCCACAGAAGTCATTTTCTTGCAGACAGATGATCTTTCCTTATCACACGTTGTCTTGGCAATAAAAAAGTCTCTTTCTGAAGATGCATGTTTAGACTGAGCCTGGAGAAGAAACAAAAGAGAAAGAAGGGGCAGCTAAATTGGTCTTAATTCTGATGCTGGCCTAAAAGTAAACAATGAGGTCTAGGGACAATCTTCATTGGAGCCTCCTGGGCCTGGAAGCATGGCATGGGGAGCACATGTGGTCAGGACAGCCCAGCTGGAGACTCGTTCAGAGCCCAGTCTGATGGCCATGGCTAATCAGCCTCTCTTATCACATTTACTGGGAGATGGGTGATGCCCATAAAACCAAGTTAGGCTGAGCACACTTAGAGGAGCTTCCAGAGCTGGTTGTTAATGGATGCCTGTGGCTCATGGAAAGCCACCTGGCCCCTCTGCTCTCCTGTCTGGGCTCTGTTGGGACCCCAGATTTGGGTTATTCCTAAATTTCCTTTGGAAATCCTGAGCTGTGTCAGGAATGATGGGCAGGATACACATGGTTTTATTGGTATTTAGTTACATTATTGTGTGTCCTGGTGCTGTTTGAGATCCAGGCTTTATTAACATGATAATTGGAGTGACAATGAAATCAAGCTGGTGCTTTGCACCAGGGTTAATCTGAGCCCTGACTTTGCCAAACATGGAAAACTGAAATGTGGAACTTGTGACAGTGATGAACTGTGCTCACACTTCCTTCCTCCACCTGGAAAGAGGTATTGGTGGAAAAAGATGAGGTGGAGTTGATCTTGCAGTGATTTATAAATGTAATAGATTTATCTGTAAGAATTCTTATATTTATATATAATAATATAGTTATAGATTATATATTATAATATATTATATTTATATATTATATAATACATAAATATAATAAATATATTATATTTAATAGATTTATCTGTAAATATTCTTATGTTTATATATAAGAATATAAAAGAATATAGAAGATTACAAGCAATGGATATCCAGAATCAGAATCAACATCGAAGTGTTTAAATCCTTATCTTCAATTTTTTTTTCCCTTAAGAAGCACCTGGGTATCTAAAGCCTTGAGTGCTTCTGCATCCCAGCAGTTTAACAGAGATTTTACACCACTGTGGGACACAAGTCCTGTCTTGGAGACCTTACTACTTAAAAAAAAAATATATTTTTCTATAACCTGATAATTTAATTTCTATAACCCGATAATTTATTTCTATAACCTGATAATTAACAGTTTTCTCTGTTGATCAGTACAGAGATCAATGGATCCTTCAAGCCCAGCACCAGAGGGACAGGGCCCAGACATGAATGCCAGGCACTTTTCCAGCTGCCTGCTCTCCCTGCAGACTCCCAGACTCCAGCGAGTGCCTCCCCAGTCCCTGCAGCAGCCACGTCCCCCGCCTGCCCTGGGGGAGCCTTGGACTCCAGGTCCTTGGGGCAGCAGCTTTGAAGGTCTTTCCTTGTACCTGAGTGAGTCTAAACATGGAAAACACCCCAGGGTCAGCTGCATCCCTGCCTGATCCACATCCAGCAGGGATGGGAGGGCTCTGGTGCTTATTTGGATGGAGGGGCCATGGTGGGAGCAGGGATTCCCTCTTTTCCCAGGCTGATTTGAATTCCTGACATGGAATTCAGGGGTTAATCACAGAATGGTTTGTGTTGGGAGGGACTTAAAGGTCACCCAGTTTCAACCCCCTGCTTTGGGCAGGGGCAACTTCCACTGTCTCAGGTTGCTCCAAACCCCATCCAGCCTGGCTTTGGACATTTCCAGGGATCCAGGGGCAACCACAGCTTCTCTTGGAAACCTGGGCCAGGGCCTTCCTACCCTCACAGGGAAGAATTTCTTCCTGAGGACTGGGATTTTGAAAGGCAATCACTTGGCAGCTTCACCAGCCACCTTCTCTTTGCCTTGCTGGTGCCCCCAAGCCCACCCTCACTTCAGAACCCCTAAACCCTCACAAAACCTCCTCACTACGAGGTGCACAACAAGTGGTAAAGGCTTTAAAGTGTTCTTTGGAGAACAACAGCAGGAGACTGCCCTTCAGGTACACCTCAGGAAGCCAAGTGGCCTCTGCAGAGGCTTTGCAGGATTATTTCCTGCCCCTGAGGCTCTCATTCCTGGAGTGCCTGGCACCATTTGAGCTCCCCTCCCATTTCACTCCATCACCAGACCTGAAATCCTGCACCAAGGTGCAGAGACCTGGTGAGCTCAAGACATCAATTTGCAAAAAGGGGAGCAGGGGAGCAGCTGGAGAAGGGAAGTGGGCAGTGATTGTGCAGCCATTGGCATGGGAGGGGGCTCAGCCCCAGGTGTGCAAATACAGCTCATCCCTGGCATCTGCTGGGAACACAGCTGAGCAGGGACTCCTTGCCTTTATCTCCTGACCTCTTGCTCCCTGCCCAAATGGGTCCAGGTGCATTCCAGCCAGCCTGGATGGGTCCCACACCACAGGTAAGGAGACTCTTTGAGGGATCCCTGTGGAGGGATACTGCTTCCCAAAAAAACACATTTTCACTGAGCCCCACGGAAAGACAGTCCTGTGGATGTATCAGCAACACCCCCAGCTATTGTACCAGCACATCTGCACTCTCTGGGCTCACACACTGCACACAGAGGGTCAGGCCAGACCCTCCCTCAAACAGAAGCAGTTAAAATGCCATAAAACACCTTGGGAACTCTCAACCATCCCATGTGTGCTGCAGAAGCATCTTTAACTGGGCTGGCTGATGGTCTTCCTCAGCATCCTCAGCCAGCAGTGCTCTGTGTGTCATCCAGCAGCCAAAAAAAAAAATCCCAGAAGCCCAAGGCCCCACCTCTGCCTCTGTGCTGTTCACACGTGTCGCTTCTGCTTCGTTTTTCTGGCAAGGGAGGTAAAAACAGCTCGTGCGAAAATTATTTATTTTGTATTAATAGCTCGGAGTCAAAGCCTCAGCAGACACTTGGGATAAACAGGATCACTCAAAATACAGTTGTTTGAAACCAGAGCTTTGCTCTGACCCTGGGGTTTCCAACCAAAGCCAGAAAATTGTATATATAGAATCCCTTATTATTTCTCCCCGCTGTTAATCCTCAGTACAACAAGGCCTTGCTTGTAGCCAAAGGACTTTGACCAGGATGATTAAGGCAACATTTCATGCAGCGCTTGCACGCGTGGTTCTGAAGGTGGTCGAGATGTAAAATAATTCTCCCTATCTGACTAATAACCCCCTTTGCACTTCCAGTGCAATTTGTATTTAAGCACATCCAATTTCTCCCCAGCCATTCCTCTCCTTTCATTCCTCCTCCAAAAAAAAAATATTTTCGGTGCAAGTGGCTGTTGGGTGAAAAACAGTTTTGGAAGAAGTTTACTGGACTTGTTTTCTTGAGAAAGAAGGAGAAACACTCACTTTTGTTTTTTGGTTTTCCTTCCTCTTTCTTTTGTTTTCTTTTACTCCCTGTCCTGCACGCTCAGTTTTCCAGAGAGACAAAAGGAAGAAAAAGGGGAAATAAAACAACGAGTGAGTTTGTATTTTTATCTGTTTTCAGTGTGCTTTTCCTCTCTTCCCTTTTCCCCCTCAAACAATGGAAATATTCTTAGCTGAGGATCAGGGCACCTCAGCTCATTTAAGTTATTGTGCAATATTGACCACATCCATTAGTGAATCCAGCTTTTTAACTATGGTAAGCCCTTGCTACTAATGGATTTATTAAGGCTACTAATGGATTAATTAAAAAAGGGAAAAAGAGTCAATGCAGGGGTTAAAGTAGACCTGGAGAAACCCTGGTTCGAGTCCACGAGCTCCTTTAGGACCCCAAATCATCCATGTGACCACTTTTTGTCTCATTTCTTTGTGAAATGGGGCTGAGCAGCACATGGGGCCTTGCAGGGTCTCACAACACAAGGGTGCAGGCAAAGCAGAGGTAACGAGGCAGAGATAAAAGTATTTCCCCCCTTTGCAAAACTTCATTATTCCATCTGCAATTTAACGGCTTCCAAGGGGTGAGCACTGGCTTTGCCCACCCTGCAGCATCCCTGAGGAAGGTGGCTCCTGCAGGGCTGCTGAGCCTTCACACTTGCTCTGGCTCTAGGAAAGCCTCAGCCAGCAGCTCTGCAGATCCCAGCCAGCTGCCATAATCACACATTGTTCCCTCGCCGTCCCGCGGCACTTGGAAAATGTCAAACGTGGGAGTCCGGCAGCCTTAGGTTCGAGTAAAAAAAAAACTCCCAAACATATTTGGAGGGCCGCCAGCACTTTGCAAACCCTCTGCAAACTCAGATAAGGGGCGACCTTGCAAGCCTGCGGGCTAGGCCAGGAGTTTATAAACCCTGCTCTTGCTTGGGCTGAGCTTTCCCAATATTGTGACCATCCCGTCCCCTCCCAGCATCGCGCGGCGAAGGCGGCGTGCGAAAGCAGGGGCTGCTGGCCACGCTGACCTTCAGCAAAACGTCCAAGGTGGAAGAACCCGCTGGAGATGTGACGTCCAGAGCTGGCAGGGACAGGACTCCCCCGTGGAGGGGAGGCAGAGGCTGCCTGGGGCTGGATCTGAGTGAGCAAACGCAGCGCCCGGTTGCGTTTCTGACATTGTGCCCAAAAAAACCCATTTTGGGGATTTTTGCAGACCCTGAAAATGCAGCTGGGGAAGGGTGGCAAATGCTGCTTGGTGAGGAGGGGGAGGAAAGGTTGAGTTTGGGGCTTCATTTTGAACCGTAACAAAATCTAAACATTTTGAAATTCTTCCCCAAATGACAAATAATGTCAAATAGTGAGATAGCACCAGCCTGGATTTGAGCCGCGAGGCACCTTCTTATAGTCCTAACTTCTGATAAAAAGGATGGAACAGAGTCAGGAAAACTTTCCTCTCCTTCCCCTCATTATTTTTCTTAAAAAAGAAAAAAAAAAAAAAAAAAAAAACCAAAAAAACCCAACCTCAGTGAAATCAGCAACGTCTCCTGAAATGTTCCAGTTTGGATGGGAGAGCCTTTCACAGCAGGAAATGTTTCCCTCTGGGTTTTCCTGGCCAGCTCTGGCTGCACGTTTCAGCTGAAGGTCCAGCCTGGGCATGGCAGCTCAGATCAGGGTGGGCAAAGATCTCCTACCCCCACAAAAATCCACTCTCAGGGGGTTGATACCTGAACCCCCATTAATTAACAGGGTTAATTAGCTCAGAGGCAGCACAGTAGCTGTGTAAGTGACGGATATGTGTGCTTAAGCCAGTGTTATTAATCTTTTTTTCCCTCTCTTTTCTCAATTGTTTTAAACTTGAGGCTTTCTGCTGAAACCTTTGTGTCTAACTAAACCAATGTTTATGAGTTTTTGATCCATGAATCCTTACAAATCCTTTCCCCCTCTATCCTTACCACAGAGCTGTATGTGGGTGAATTATTTCTCACCCATCCATACATCATCTGGTGAATTTAGGCTCCTCTGGGGTCTGTTTGCAGTTTGTTTCTTACTTGCAAACACATTTGTTTTCTCTCCAGGTCAAATAAGTCATGTGAAAATGTCAGTGTATGAATTACCTGTGAACTATTTACCCCCTGCATCCCACCTGGGACCCCCCGAGCTTCCCAATGCACATCCGGTCACCTGAAACACCAAGAAATTTTTTGAGTAAAGCAGGATAAATTGCCAAGAAAACACCCAGGTGGATTCTTGTTTACTTTCACATTCATAAGAAAATCAAGAGCTGTTTTCCTGTATGTATTTTCGGCTCCCAAACCTAAGCAAACTCTATGATTTAATTGAAAAAAAAATACTCTCAGCCACCTTTTGGGGCTGCTGGGCAAGGTCCTTAACCTCTCTCAACTGACAAAAGTTTGTTGTCTGGCTGTCAAATTTGAAGGGAAAAAAAAACACAAAAAAAAACCCAAAACAAAAAAACCCCTATATAATATGTAAGAGATACTATATTATTATTATTATTATTATTATTATTATTATTATTATTATTATTATTATTATTATTATTATTATTATTATTATTATTATATGGAGCTGCATGCAAGGCACAGTGGAAAAAGAAAAATAGTCATAGTAGTAGTAGTAGTAATAGTAATAACAGTAATAACAATAACAATAACAATAATAATAACAATAATAATAATAACAACTTATATAGTATATAGTATCTATTACATATTTTATAGATATTATTATTATTATTATTATTATTATTATTATTATTATTATTATTATTAATAATAATAATAATAATACTCTTATTACTATTGTTACTGCTATTACTGTTATTATTGCTATTACTATTTTTTCCTGTTTCTTTTTCCACTGTGCCCTGCAGGCAGCCCCATGTCCCAGCCCTCCCCGGGCAAAGTTCACACTTGGGGATAATAAACCCCAACCTATGTGACATGGAAACAACTCTTTCCTTATTTTCCTTTCCACAAGGGTGAAAAAAAGACCTGTGTCCTCCAGATCCCTCCAGCTGCTCTCATCCTAAGGGGAGGAGTTGATGCAGGTTAAGGAGTTAAATTCCCCCAAACAGGGGGGTTTATTAGGATGGGTAAAGCCAATCTCCAGGGTAGGAATGGAGGGTCTCCAAATGAGAGAAAAGACCAGAAAATTTGGTCTCTGGGCAGGCACCTGCTTCTCCCCCTTGCCCAAATCAGCCTGCCTTGGTCCCCCTTTTTTTCCCATTTTTTCTTTCCTTTTTTTCCAGCTCTCTCCATGCCATCGGTGGAGTGCTCAGCAGTTAATATCCTTCTGTCTCCAATTGTGCCTGGAGAGGTGTAACGTTTGATAAGCCCCATTTAACTTGGCTGTAGTACATTGTTTAAATAATTCAAATACAGATTGGCCCTTTAGAAGGATTTCTGCTCTATTGACCCTGCTGGTCATGTGTTACCAGGAAGTCAGGGAGGGGCTTCTAGAGCTGAAAGCCTGGAAAAAAAAAAAAAATCAATTCCACCTCTTTAGTGCCCCAATCACACCCCATTATTCCCGGGTAATTGCAGACCTGCTTTGCTGTTAACTCTTTGGGAGCAATATGAGAAGAGGGGGAACAAGAAGGGTTTTCCTCTCCAGTGAGGTCCTAATCTGCTTGGAAAGTGTCATGTACTTATCACTAGAGTTTGGATGAATAATTATTTACAGGTAAAAGTGTCAAATTGCTTTCTGTGTTATTTTTTCTCCCTTTTCCCTCTCAATACGTGGTTTGCTGGAGGTTGTTTAAGCTGCAGAACTCATAATACTTTTATTTTTCCTGCTTGTATTTCTTTTTCTCTGTTCATTGAGCCATCAGAAGTAAGGAATGGGATGAGGAATCAGTTAGTTCTGATTAGTGCTTGTCTTTCATGCAGGGACCCCCCCAGGTCCCTTTGCTGCACAGACATGTGGCAAATCATACTCAATAACTTGTGGAAAAGCAGAAGGAGAGGTGGCCATGTAGGAGTAGGACAAAGCAGACAAAATATTGGCCTTGAGCAGGTGATGTCCCCACTGCAGATGGTTCAGAAGTGGTTTAATCTGATCCCATAGAAAACAGACCCATGGTGAGCTGTAGTGCATCTTTTGGATTGATTTAATCCAAAAAAATTCTGTGATTTTGGGCATAATTTGATCTGGAGGGGAAAGTGTTGAAGGTTCTAAACAGAGGTTGGACTGTGGTGATGCTTCAGAAATGAAATGGTTCAATCCCAAATGATGTGCTTCTTTTTTTGACAGCTAGAAAAAACCTCAACTTTGCATCCCTAAAAGTGACAGGTAATAAAACTGTTCTTTCTATTTCACTGTCATGAGCAGGTGAAACCTGCCCTGATAAGAAGGAGGTTGTGATCTTGGCACCTTTGCCTTCTGAGATTTCATTAATCAGGCAAAGAACCCAAAAACAGGTAAAAATGCCCCAGATCCCACCTCTGGCATGGTGCCTTCTGCCTTCCTTCAAATTCCTGGAGCTCCTGGTTCCTCCTCCTTGACACGAGGCCAACAAGATGGGACCCAGGGCTAAAACCTTCTCAGGACGTGATGCACAAAAAGATCCATCCTTCCTTCCTGGTGTGGGAAGGCTGAAAGTCACCCACCCCATCCTCCAGCCTGGTCTGGCCTGGGGCAAAAGCCAGGGCCTCACTCTGTCACCCACAGGGCTCCTGGGGTGGCACTGGGCGAGGAGATGCCAGCTGGGGTGGAAAACTTGAGGTGATGGGGAGCTGAGCAGGCTTGGTGAGGCTGCTGAGTCCCCACCCCTTTCACAAATGGTGACCTTATCACTGGGCTCTGTTTATCCAGGAACAGGGGACAGAGGACAGGGAGGAGCAGCATCAGCCTCCACATTGGATCACCACGCCAGAGGCTCCTCAGAATCCATTGGTGGGATGGGTGGGATTCCTGTCCCAGCTGCTTCTCCCAGGATGTCATTCCAGACCCTCTGTAGGAACCATCTCATAGTGCCCAAGTGGCATTTCCCAGACTCACATGTGTCTTACAGCACTGGGGTATCCCTGCTACCTTCCTGAAGGGTGTTTTTGATTGACTTGTTGATCCAACCCATGGATTTCAGGGTGTGGAAAAGGGTGAGGTGACATCTTAGGGTAATCATTGCAGCAATGTCCATCCTGGCCAGTTTACAACACTTCATGAAGCAGGTGGTGATTTCCAGGCGCCTGGTTTTGGTGTGCTGAATTGTCCTCAGGAGGTGCCACTGCCTCTTCCCTCACCATGGAGGGCCTACAGAGCCTCTCTGGTTAATTGAACTGGCTAAATGATTGCTTACAGGTCAAGAGACTGAAAATCTTCCTCAGTCTGAAGGCAGGAATGTGCTCTCTGCACATTTCAGAGACTAAAACACCCAGCAGCAAGACAAGAGGGACACAGAACTTCAGGACCTGGTTTAGAGGTGGACCTGGCCTTGCTGGGTTAATGGTTGGACTCCATGATCTTAGAGATCTTCTCCAACCTTCATGATTCCATGATTCCACAGTTCCAGGGTGGTTGGTGTTGCCATGGAGGCACCAAGATCCAGCTCAGGATATTCTGTGATTCTGTGAAGCTGGGGTAAATCCTACCTGCTCCAAGCAGCAGCAGAGACATTTGCCTGTGGTGTTTTGTGTCCCCCAGGGTGTGTCTGATGGGCTCTGTGCTGCTCAGAGCAGAGAGAATCCCAGTGCAGATGTGCACAGCTGCAGAGGAGCCACAGCTCAGGGGAGCTGCAGAATCATCGTGCCCTGAGTGCAAGCAGCACCTCAAGTGTGAAACAGAATGAAGAGGAAAAAAAGTCTGTGGTAGTTTTTCAGTGACAATATTTGAGGCTTTCAAAGCATTTTAAAGTGGTTAGGTGCTTGGCCCCTAACTGGAATAGGATGCCTTCAGGTGCAAGCACCAAAACAAATCCCATAAGAATTCAGGAAAATCCCGGATAAAGAGCAAGGGGACGGTATCCTAGCTGGAGTAACTTACCCCTATCTCTGAAGAGACTCCTGGAACCCTGATTTTAGACAAAGCAGAGCCATGCTCACCTCCTCCCCCTGCCTGAGCTGCGAAGGGTTAAAGGGTGGGGGAGTCGTTTGATTAATAGATGTCGTGTGAACGAGCACATTTGCCTGTGACTGCATTCCTGGGGCTTTCGGCGGGGCGATAAGCTGCGACCAAAGTCCTCGGGCTCTGGGCAAGGAGAGCAAACAGGGCCCCAATGGAGCAGTTATTAATCCCAGCCTTGCATCTCCCAGGGCTGTCTCTCAGCAACGGGGCTCCCGGGAAGCCTTTCACACACCAATCGATACAACTCACCTCTCCCCTTGCCCTTTTCATCCCCGTTCCTCCTTCTTTTGCCCTTTCCATCCTCATCCCCCCTCCTTTTCTGTGCTTGCCCTGGTCTCATTCCGTGCCAGCACCTCCAGCTCTGGGACCCTTTCCCATGGGTAGCCTGGGAAGGGGAGGATGATATTCCCATTAGGGTGATGGAGCAACCCAAAGTGATGCTGTAGCTGTCCCACCCTGTGCCCCCTGTTTTATTCTACTTTGGGAATGGAATCTTTGGGACCAAAAAATGGGAATTCAGCAGTAATATTTCCCAAGAGCATGCAAACCCTTCTGCTCCCATGGAAAGACATGCTCTGACAGTCATTGCTTTTCTTCAAAATACATTTATAAAGCAAACACATCTGATTCAGAATTTCTTTAGCTGAAAAATTTCCTTTTCCCTCAGTTACAAATTGATTCAAGCCCCGTATTGACCATTACAAGTCCAAACTTTGGCATGAAGACACAATTGAAAATGAAACTCCTTTCCCTTCCCTGAAAAGCAAAACAAACTGAATCACCTGGACCTTTCAATCTGCTGGGGTTCAGATACAACACTGGCATCCTTGCACAGCTGCTTTCACAAGGGTGTATTTTTAGTGGCAGTGTTGGTGCATGGAGGATTTCTCCATGCCACAGTTTAGGGACAAAAAGTAGATTTCTGGTTACTGGCATCTCTCCCAACCCCTCAGCTGCTCTCTGGAGGTTGGTGGTGGCAATGATCAGACCAGGAGGAGTCTCCTTCAGGAAAATCAGTTTCTTGAGGTGGGCCAAGACATTTAGTAATGGTTTTGGGAAGATTGGACTTTATAGGGAGAATATATATTCTCCCTATAAAGGCTGCTTTATAATTTACAATTTTCCAGTCTCCGAGCAGGAGGTAGGACCAGGGTTAATGGTTTCAAACTAAAGGAGGGTTGATTTAGGTTATATCTAAGAAAGAATATTTTGTGAAGAGGGTGGTGAGGTCCTGGTACTGATTGCCCAGAGAAGCTGTGGCTGCCCCATCCCTGGAAATGCTCAAGGCCAGGCTGGACGGGGCTTGGAGCATCCTGGGATAATGGAAGGTGTCCCTGCCCATGGCATGGGATGAAATGGGATGAGCTTTAAGTTTCTTTCCAACCCAAACCATTCCATGATTCCACAATTCCATGAATGTGTTTGGCACTGAATGAAAACAAGAGGTTTTCAGGACATGTCAAGCTGATCACTTCCAAAAAAGTCAGCTTTTTCAGCCAGACTGTTTTCCATATCCAGTTCCAGATTTCATAAATTTTATGGAGCCCTTCTGACGTTGCAGAGCATCACAACAGATCTCTATTCACACCTAAGCAGGCAGAACTCATGGAAAGGAGCCACCTGCAAGTGACAACACCTTTGCTCTGAAGAAAATGATTCACGTCTGAATAATTTTTAAATCACTGAGGAGAGAAGTTGGGATCACACTAGAGAGTTTGATCCAAACCACAGCTGTCCTCCTTTCCCATATCTCCTTCAGAGGCTGTGGTGGTGCACAGGATGCCAGGACCTACAAAGGGTTTGGAGAAGGGAGACAAGATGATTTAACATTTGATTATAAGCAACAAGCCACAAGCCTTGTGCCTAACCCTGGATTGTCATAGAGAAACAATAGAATGAGATGTCCAAAGAGTCAAAACTGAGAAACGGAGAATTAAATGCCTGATTGGGACTGTAAATGTCTTCAAAGCTATTGGGTGAGAAACATGATAATTTTGAGCAGAAATTCCACTTAGCACTGATAATTTTTACAGGATCCACTGCAATGAGTATGTTTCCATAGAAAAGAGTAACAACAACAACAACAACAACAATAATAATAACAACAATAATAATAACAACTACTAAACAAATAGGTTTTCCCTGTAAAAAAAAAAAAAGACAGTAATTCTGTCCAAGAATTCCCAGCAGACTCAAGTAAGCCTTATATCTGAGGTAGCAGATATGGAAAAGGCATACTGAGGTCATCTAATCCAAGGGCCGGAAACCTTTCAAGGGTTCAGTGCCAGACTGTATTTTTCTTCCCCAGCAGAATCTCAGCAGTCTCTGTCTCTCCTGGAAAAGGGTGAGGATCCCATAAGGGTGGGATCCTGCCCCTCAGATCCAAACTGTCTGCAGCAGCCCAGCTGCCCTCTCCAGGGTTTATCCTCATAGCTCCTCTCACAACACATTTCCCAGCCTCAGGGCATCATGGAATCGTGGAATATTCCATGTTGGAAGAGACAGGGATAATTAAGTTCATATTCCACTCAATCTCCAGTTGCTGGACAGAAAAGTTTAAGTCACTTGTGCTCCCTTTGCCTTCCAGCCCCATGAGGGCATCTTGGCAGCTCTGGTGCATTTTCAGTGAGGAAAACCTTCTTAAACCCTGAGTTTAGGCTCCTGGGACGTGCAGTTGAATCCCATCCCAACATTTTAGGATGAAAAATCCATGAAGAGAAACACTGTGCATTTGACTGAGTTAAAGGGTCTCCTCCCCAGAGGTTTTGTACTGTGGGAGGTAAAGGGTGTTTCATGAGGACCCCAATATTCCCACAGCCACATCAATTAGGAAATCCCACTGGTGTCAGAAGGTCTTTGAGGGTCTGGTCTGGAAACTTGTGTTTTGTAACTATTCCCTCCAAAATGGAAGGTGGGACTTGTCGAGATCTTGGAGGTCTTTTCCAAACCTTACTGATTCTGTGATTCCATGAAAAAAGACAACCACGGAACATCTGAAGGAATTTGAGACCAGAATCAGGCCGTTCACCTCCCTGAAGTCCCAAATCTTCCTCACACATCCCTTCTCCCTGAGCTTCTGAAGCCTCTTCCAACCACTTCTCCAGTTAACACAACACAACTTCCACCTTTCAGAGCCAGATCTAAGAACCAGTGAGGTCAGGGGAGGGAAATGGGCCAGCACTGAGGTTGTAGACACTGGATTTTTAATCCTCAAGCACCTTTGATCACCCTCCTCTTGTGGGACGTACTTTAACACTCCAGAGCTCTTCTTCAAGTAGTTTTGAGTCAAAGGGATCATGGATTCTTCTGGAAGAGAGTGGCTTTTCCAGGGATTCCTTCTTTCCTGAAGGGGTGATGCATTTCATTGTGCAAAATGGTGTTTTCTCGTGGAAAATGTCACAATCTGTGGTCATTAAAGATTTCCCATGGACCAGAGGTGTTCCAGAGCAGAAAATTAATTTCTCCCATGAGCATCCCCCTGGAATTTCCCTGCAAACCCAGGCCTGTCCTCCTGTTCTGTCCCAGAGGTGATCAGTGCAGGCAGACTGCAGTCCCTCACCCATGCCCATGTGTGCAGAGTGTGGCCCATGTCTGCCTCAGGCAATTCCCTCAGGGAATGGGGATTTCCAGCAGGAGTTTTGGGAGAACAGAGGTCAACCTCTGAAATATTGACTGCCTTCAGGCCAGGTTGGATGGGGCTTGGAGCAACCTGGTCTAGAAGAAAGTCTCTGTCCATATCAGGGGGGTGCAATTAGAGGATTTTTAAGGTTTCTTCCAACCCAAACTTTTCCATGATTCTATGATCCAGAGACCTCTACAAACCAATGCAACCATGGACACAAACTGTACCCCCAGAAGTCCTGATGAACATAGAGATTTGAGCCTTCATCCCTGCCTTTTTCCAAACAGAGAGGACCTTCTCTCCTTTCTGGTCCACCTCACCACTAAATCCAGTCATTTTGACAAGAAATTGCACTCCAACCATTTAGCTGGTGCTAGAAACCAGATCCAGACTGGATCTCCTTCCTCACTCACAAGAGGTTCATTGGGATTGTCATGGGGTATTTCTGGTCAGCATCAGTTTATTGAAACAAAGAGAGTAGAGATGGAGATGCAAGAGTCAGAGCTTCTTACGTGTCAGGGTCTCCTCCACAAACTTCCACCTTGAGCAGCTTTCCCTGGGCAACTTGGCTTCTTCAAAAACATAAATGATGGGCTTCCATCTGTAGCCATAATATTTTCTGAAAAATCCTTTCCTTAAGATTTTTTCCCCTGAGAAGCTGAGAGGCCCCAGGAACAAAATGTAAATAATGATTATCTGCTGCTGTGGAATGCAACAGGTGGATCTGTGATTGGTCTCATGTGGTTATTTCTAATTAATGGCCAATCACAGTCAGCTGGCTGGACTGTCTTGGTCAGTCACAAGCCTTTGTTATCATTCTTTTTCTATTCTTAGCTTGCCTTCTGATGAAATCCTTTCTTCTATTATTTTATATAGTTTTAATATAATATATATCATAAAATAATAACTCAAGCCTTCTGAAACATGGAGTCAACATTTTCATCTCTTCCCTCATCCTGAGACCCCTGCAAACACCACCACATCCATCCTCTTTTTTTTTTTTTTGCACTCTTCAACATTTTGGGGTTTGCTTCTGTCTTTGGATAATGAGGAAATCGTCCCCAAGTTGACCAGATGGGCAAGAAAGTCCAATAGTTTGGGAAAAAGAGAAAGGTCTTACTCAGAAGTTTTTCAGAAGAAAAACATGTAAGAAAGCATTGTAGAAAAAATGTTTTATTTTTATTATTTGTTTGTAAGTCTTTACTTCTGCTGAAGCAGAAGGGCAATCTTTGAAACTTTTCAGCCAGATTTCCTTCTACATCAGTGGAGTTTCGTGCTTTCTACCCCTGTAATGTGCAATGTCCTCATAGGTCTGCTCCACCTCTGAGGATCTGGGTAAAAGCATCACTCATTTCCCGACATAAAACCCATTTTCTGCTTTTACACTGAGTTTCCAGCCAGGCCTGATCTTGCACCCACTGCCTTGTGGCAGGCTCTGGATTCTTCATATTCCCACCGAGGTGTGAGCAAGCACACAAAGACCAGGTTGGGTCCCAGATTTTCCCTGTGACATGAGGCCTTTGCAGCATCCCCACTCCAGCCTTTCTCCAGGACCTGCCTTCCCACTGAGTGCAGCATTGGCACTAAAAAAAGCTTTTCTCCACTGTGATCCAGGCCAGCACGTCCGCTGGAAAAATGACACAACCCCAGCACGTAATCTGGAGTTCCTCCTCTGGGGCAGCCTCGAGCTGGAGCCGTGTGAGAGGAGATCAAAGGGCAGCACAGGAAAACGAGAGGGAAAAACACCCTCACCCTGCAGGCAGGGCACTATCACAGCCCCTGGCAGGCTCTGGGAGTTCCCGTTCACAGCAGGGATGGAAACAGACAGACAGACAGACATCCTCTGGTCCCTGGCACCGACTGGGTGCGGGCAGGCTGTCCTTCTCCATGCCTCTCCCACTTTATCTTTCAGACCAGTGTGGGACAGCAGCTGGAGACAAGATTTGGCTCCTCTTGTGCCGTGGAAGGGATGTTCTGGACCGAAAAGCACCTGGGGGGCTGCAGTGCCACCAGCATCCCCTCCCCTGCGTTCTCCAGCGGATTTCCCACTCTCCCTTAACTTCAGAAAACACAGGAGATGGGCGAGGCAGTGGGAGGGAGCTGAAACAGCAAGGAAAAGCCATGGAAAGCTGTGGATCCCATGCCAGGAGTGGTGGTGCTGAGGGATCTCTGTTGTACACAGAGCCTGGCACAGTCCTGCAGGCTGGACCCTTTCCATCCTTCATCCTCCTCCCAGTCCCTTCAGCCAAGGGAATTTGGCAGCAGCAGCACCCCCAGCTCCATGTGCCCAGCAGTGCCCACACCAGGGGATTTGCCTTGCCCGGGGTTTGTGGTTTCTGACCCCTGCCTTGCCCGTTGCCACTGGAATTCCCTATCGCTGCAGTGACTCAGCTGACAGAAAGGGAGACAATGGCATTTTACATCAGGCCAGGCTATCAGGAGCCTGCCTTATCTGAGCTGTGTTTTTCTATTAGTCTAACACTCCATTGTGCATCCCTTTATCAGCTGCAATGTTGATGTAATGCTGGCTTGGAAGTGGTTTCTGCATCCCAGCACTAAGACAGCTCACTTTTATTTCGGGGGGGAAGGGGAGGGTGCGAGAGGAGGGTTTATCGGGATTCTCAGGAGATAGGAGCCCTTCTCCTGCATGGAGCAGGGAGGGAGGGCTGGCTGGGTGGTGAAGGGGGGCTACCAGCCCAAATTGAGCAGACTTTTTTTTCTTTTTTTTCCAAGCAGCAATTTAATGAGCATAATTCCTGCTCCTCCCATCCAGACAATATTTTTAATTGTCTTGCAAGCCCCAGAAGGCGCAGACCTGGTTTTCTGCAGCAGGACTGGCCCAGCTGCTGGTGGCAGCTTGAGCCCTGTCATGTCCTGTAGTATGGATCATCCCTAACAGCATTTTCCTAGGCAGGTTTTCGCTGAAAGGCTGTTACACTCAGGGGCCTTTTCCCCCCCAGATTTTTTTACATCTCTAAACACCAATTTTCAAAATCCCGCCAGCAACTGAGCATCCTTAAAATGACTTTAAAAAAAATCTGGGGTTAAATGGAAAGGACAAATGAATCCTCATGCATGAAGTAATAACATAATGGTGTGGTCTCATCAGGTTTGCTTCCTGATGATCCTTTTTACCCCCAAATTTTTTACATCTCTAAACACCAATTTTCAAAATCCCGCCAGTCACTGAGCATCCTTAAAATTACTTAAAAAAATCTGGGGTTAAATGGAAAGGACAAATGAATCCTCATGCATGAAATAATAACATAATGGTGTGGCCTCATCAGATTTGCTTCCTGGTGATCCTTTTTACGCACAGATTTTTTACATCTCTAAACACCAATTTTCAAAATCCTGCCAGCAACTGAGCATCCTGAAAATGACTTTAAAAAATCTGGAGTTAAATGGAAAGGACAAATGAATCCTCATGCATGAAGTAATAACATCATGGTGTGGTCTCATCAGGTTTGCTTCCTGATGATCCTTGTGGGTCCTTTCCAACTCAGGATATTTTAATTTTACGCCCTCAGGACTTGCCTCCATGACAGCAGCAGGGACAGAGTCACTTCAGCTGTTACACAGGAAGAGAGAAGCACATTGGATTTCTGTTACTGCAGCAACATGAGGTTTATGGCCAGGTAGGATCAAATGTCAGATTTGGCTTATTCAGCAGTGGAAAGAGCAGCAATGAGGTTGTCGAGGCAGGGCACAGAACATCTGGAGCCATATCTGAGCATCAAACACCATGGCCTGGTTTCACTCAGCTGCCCCAGCCTATGTGGCACCCATGCTTTAGCCAAAGTCAGCAGCAACAAATACTGACCAAAATCAGCATTTTCAAACCCACTGTGACTCCCTCTTGGAGCAATCTCTGGTGGGAGGGGGTTGGACCTCATCAGGTACTCTCTGCTTCTTCCTTGTTGGAATTTTACACTTGTCCTTTCCTCCTGGCTCTGTGTGTGAAGGTAAGACCAGAAGGTGTTTTGAGGTTTCCTCTTCTTTTAATGAAGTTATTAATTTCTTATTTTGCTCCACTCAAGCCCAGTGGCCTGGTAAAGATGCTGCTGCCAAGACATTCCCTCATAAAGTGCATAGAGCCACTTGTAGAAGCCATATGTGAATTAGAATCATAGAATCACTGAATGGTTTGGGTGGGAAGGGACCTTAAAAAATCATCTTATTCCAACCCCCTGTCATGGACAGTGATACCTTCCACTATACCAGGTTCCTCCTAGCCCACCCAACCTGTCCTTGAATAATTCCAGGGATGGGTCAGCCACAGCTTCTCTGCAAAAACCTGTGCCAGGGCTTCCCCACCCTCTGAGTAAAGAATTTCTTCCTAATTTCTAATCTAAACCTCTCTCAGATAAACCCATTCCCCCTTGGCCCATCTCTATTTGCCCATGTAAAAAGTCCCTCTTTCTCCTTTTTATAAACCCCTTAAAGGTCTCTCTAGGGCCTCCTCTTTGCCACTGTGCCATTAATAACGACCCAGTTTGACTCCTACTTTGCTGTTTCACTGGTTCCCAGTTCACAGGGTGACCAAGCAGAGGATAACATTGGTTTTGGACTTTGGGTTCAACTGCTGGGTGGCTCACTGTGGATGAGAGGCTGTATTTTGTGGCTTCTGTGGTCCATGGAGCACAAAAAGCCAGTCAGGACCCATCTGCATCCCTTCAAAATTCAAAGGAATTTTTACCAAAGGAATTTACAGTAAACTGCAAATAAGAGCCTCAGGAAAATAGTGTGCACATGTGTGGGGTTCATCCTCTCTGCTCTCCCCAGAGGAGAGGGTGGGTGGTACCTACACGTGCTGCCCAGGGCAGTGCTGGAGTCACATTCCTGGAGGGATTTAAAAGCCATGTGGATGTGGCACTTGGGGACATGGGTTAGTGGTGGCCTGGCAGTGCTGGGGGAACAATTGGACTTTTCATCCGTCTTCTACAGCCTGGGCTTTGCTGTTTGTCTACCAGCACTTTTGCATCTGGGTTTGCATATCCTGGGGACTGTTTGCATGTTGAGCCCTGGAGATGAATGAAGAACACAACATGTTTTATTTGCAGCAGAGAAACTAAAACAGGCCTTTCTGAGAAGAACTTGAATTTCATTTCTTGCTCCTTCCTTTACTGCTCCTTCTCCTCTGCACCCATCAGATTAGTGAGAATCCCACCTGATGGGGACTGAACAGAGTTCACTTGGAGTGCTTGGGTGGCAGCTCTGAAGTGCTGTTGAAAGGACAGCAAGAGTAGAAACACAAACTGTGGTGGGCAGAGTTGTGTTTAATGGTTACTGCCCATCCCCAGCCACATTTGTGGGATTGCTGCATTCTCAGACCTCAAATAAACGTGTGGAAAGGCTCATGCAATGGGGTAAAGAAGTCCTGCAGAGTCTCAGCTTGCAGAGGTCCTACCTGTTTCAGCCATCTCATGCACTGAAGCTGTTTTGGTCTTGCTTGTCCTCCTCAGCCTCCCCTGCCCGAGGTGGGTGGTTGCTCTCTCTGCACAGTGAGTGGCTGCAGTTTCGTCTCAGTCATCATTTCTATTGTTATCTGCCCATTATCTGATCCTCTCCCAGGCCAGGCCAGGCCAGGAAACATCCTTCTGTCTCTGTCTTCGACGGCAGCGCTCCATCCTCTTCCTCCTTGGAGAAGACAAAAGCAAAAACAAGTGCATAATGAATCAGACGTTTCCCTTCTCGCTTCGCCCCTTATTTCCCCCTCTCATTTTTCACACAGGCCAATTTCTGCCTTTTCCCTCCTGTTTGTTTGGGATGTGCTCAGCATCCCGGGGAGTCTGGCTGGCTCCTCTTGGAGTCAGCAGGAGTTCAGCAGTGGGTAACGCTGATAGGGCTCCTCTGGCCCTCACTGTGTCCTCAAACTTGTCTGCAAGAGGCTTGGCCTCCTGACACCAGGGCATGGGATCAACTCCAGGCCAAGCTGGAGGTTCATGAGGGTTCAGGAAAGCAACTGGACAGTTGGGTGGAGGAAAAATGTTCTATGGAGGGTGATTAAACATGAGATCAGCTTATCCCGCTCAGGATGTCACGTGGCAGAAACGCGCTAAAGCTGGAAGAGGGTGTTGGGGAAGCGTTGCTCTGTCCTTGCCCTCATTTTGTATTTCTCCATGGTATTCCTGGAGGAGAGGTGGGGCACTCACCTCTGTGCACTCCATGGGTTCTGTTTTTCTGTTTCACCTCTAGAACTAGATGGGGCAAAGCTCTGCCCGTGAAGCCCAGCACTCCTTAACCTCCGGTGATGTTTCACATTTGCTGTTCCAAACCAATGTTGGATCCCACATCCAACATTCGTTGGAATTCTGCTTCTAAGCCAGGTCATCCTGGTCCTTCCTGGACCTGGTTAGGGCAGGAATATTGAGAACCTGTAAAGAAAGCTGCCCTGAAACACCCACACCACCTGAGCAACCCCTCTCCCTCCATCTCTCCACCCAGCAGTGCTGCACTTTGGCTCTCCTGTTAACTAGACAGCTTTTCCCAGGAGCCCGATTTTCAGAGATACCTGCAGCCCAGGGTCAGCACTGCTATGGGCTTGGTTCTGTCTTCCAGGTAGGAGTCAGGTCATGGGAAGCTCAGCTGCTTTTTGGGGAACTCATCTGCAGGTTGGCCAAGGGCAAAGGCCAGTGGCAAAGGTTTGGTGTCACTGGTATGGGTGATGTGGGTCAGGGCCAGTGGCTGTTCCTGCCCCATTTCCCTGACTGGGTGAAAGACAAGAATCTGCAGGGAGTGATCCCAGTTCTGAAACAGTCCCATTCTTTTCAGAAAATGATGGTGAATATCAAGACACACCAACACACCCCAGATAGACACGGTCTCCCAAATACAGATTCTTCAATGATTTTTTATTATCAGTTTTCATAAATAGAAAGGAACAAAGCATAGAATAATTAAGGTTGGAAAAGACCTCAAACATCACCAAGTTTAACCTCTCACCCATCACCACTATGCCCACTGAATCAAGTCATGAAGTGCCACGTCTGCTTGGTTTTTGAACATTTCCAGGGATGGTGACTCCAACACTTCCCTGGGCAGCCTGTTTCAATGCTTTACCTCTCTTTCAGCAAAGAAATTCTTCCTGATAACCAATCTGAACATCTCCTATCATATCTTGAGACCATTTCCCCTTGACCTATCTCTTGTTTCCTGGGAGAAGAGACCAAATCTCAGAATGTAGAAAGGAAAGAAGAAAACATCCTTATTTCTTTACCTTTATAAAACACCCTGACTCTTTTTCTGTCATTTCTAACCAGGCCACATGGCTGAGACCAGAAGGATCATCTCTCAGTGGATGCTGGGATAGTTACCTTGGGGTTAGGCACTGAGAGAGCCACATTGCTGCTTTAGAGAAGATCCTGAAAAATGAGAAAGGGCATAGAAAAAGTGCTGCAGACATTATCTGAAGAGTGAAAAGGAAACCTTGGCATGGCAGACCCAGAAAGCTTGGTCTGGTTGGCTTTTCAGAAAAGGAGATGGAGAAGTGACTGGAGAAGGACCTCCTGGTGAGAAAAATGCCTGGTGATAAAAATGTCTTTAATCTACCAAAAAGGCCTTTCTAGGCTGCAAAGCAGAGCCAAACCACCCAGGCTTGTGGTTGCTGCAATGGGAAATTAAACACTTGGTTAACCCAGGTTCTTCATCCTTGGATATCTTTAAATTGGGAGTGGATGCAGAGTTCCTGGAAGCAATGTTTCAGTCAGGTGCAAGCTGCTGAGTTACAGGCAGGAGCTGCACCTGAATATCACACTGACAGTGCTGAAAAGAGATAGGATGAGCTCTGATGGGTGGAGATTCCAGCTGGAATTGTTTCAGCAGCTCTGGAAGGACTGCAAAGGGAGATCCGGCACCTCCTTGCTTACTGGTTTATGAGAGTTATGAGATTTCTTCCTGGTTTGAGGACACAGCCCTTAGTCCTGTCCCAGAGCTTCTGACTGGGTAAGGCAATGGCTCAGCAAATCAAGGTGATGGGGGAACCAGAGCAAGAGTCACAGAATCATCAGGGGTGGAAGAGACTTTCAATCTAATCCAATTAGAATTTCCACTGGGAAATCTTGGAATAGTTCAGGAAATGTTTCTGCTTATGAAGCCAGGCTGGGAGAACTGAGGGTGTCCGGCCTGTAGAAGAAAAGGCTCCAGGGAGAAACCTCAAAGCCCCTTCCAGTGCTTAAAGGGGCTCCAGGAGAGCTGGAGAGGGACTTTGAGCAAGGGCCTGGAACACAGGATAAGGGGGCAATGGCTTCCCACTGCCAGAGGGCAGGGATAGATGGGATACTGGAATCCTTCCCTGTGAGGGTGGTGAGGACCTGGCACAGGGTGCCCAGAGAAGCTGTGGCTGCCCCTGGATCCCTGGAAGTGTCCAAGGCCAGGCTGGACAGGGCTTGGAGCAACCTGGGATAGTGGAAGGTGTCCCTGCCCACGCCAGGGGGTAGAACTAGGTGACACGTAAGGTCCTTTCCAAGCCAAATAATTCTCTCACTCTATGGTTCTTTGTGATTTTCTGCTGGTGTTTTTACACTCTTTATCCTTTTGGATGTGCAGGTCATAGGCAAACAGGGAGGCTGTTGGATTTAGTACTTCACCTCTTCAAAATGGAATTGTCCTTTCTTTAATACTTATCCTGTTCCTCCTTCTTTTGGTTGTTTGTTTCCCTTTTTGATGGAATATTTCACTCCCAGCTGCATCATTATCAATGTTCGGTTTTCTCACTGGGCAGAATTTACAGAAGAGACTTTCAACAAACATGTGGCTTGAAAAATGCTTTTCCTGAGCTCTGCCTGCCATTCTGTGCAGGGATCTCTGTTGGGGAGAGCCAGCAGCAGCTAAGAAGGGTCTAAAACCCCCAGTTAAATCACAGGCTGCATGGTGTGAGCATCAAGAAGGCAACTTCAGTGAATTCTGAGCAAATCTTCAGCAGTGGAGGAATAAAAAGTGAACAGGACTGAAGGATATTGTGACAGGTAGGGGACCTTGAAAAGCTCAGACCAAACACAGGATCAATAACCTTTCCTCCTTGTGCAGCCTGTTCTTGTAAACCACTGGTGATGGAGACACTGTTCTTCCTTTCTCCTGTCTCCCCAGACAGGGAAATGAGGGACATATCACATTTACCCCATGCCTTATCTGGAACTGAACACTCTATGTCCTTCAGCTGCTCCTCATTGTCTGTGTTTTTCACTCTTCTCCTCATCCTTGTTGTTCTTTCCTGCATTTCCCCCACTTCCTCCTGTAACTCCATATGGTGCCTGAGCTGGACCTCCTCAGTCCCAGGTTTTGGACCAATTTAAGTATCTCAGTGTGGAATAAAAGCCCTTTGCTGCAGCTGATTGATGCTCAGCCTCTGATCTGCAATGCAGGTCCTCTTCTACTCCTGCTCTGCTGCCCTGTGGTTCGTCACCATCAATCCCATCCTATTGCATATCCTAAATCCACCTTTTCCCCACAAAATTTTGTTCATGGAGATTACTCTGTACTCTTACAAACATTCTGTTTCCAGGGGTTTTTATACCAATATGGGGACACTGTGCTCCTGACAAATTTCCCACATCTCCCACAGAACCAGTGGTGCTCCAGACTTTTGGGAGGTCAGACCAGTTCCATCCATATGAGATGGAGGTGGGCTCCCAAGCCCCCTGGAGCATCAAGGATTTCATTCCCTATGTACACAGCCCTCAGCCCAGTAGGGAGGGGCTGCAGCCTCTTACACAGAGCAAGGCCCTAATACCTTTCATTGCATGGCAGGACAGGGAAAAAAACCCCTTTCCATTCATTCTGAGCAGGTTTTCCAGCCCCTCCCTTCTTGACCCTGATTGCTTATCAGCTGAGATATGTTTATCCTAAATCTTTCTTTTCTCCTTTTCGTGTCTCCCCCCTCCACCTCTCCCTTTCCTGCTTTTTCTCCCACTGTTTCTCTCTCTCCCAGCAGCCCACATGCACACCCCCTTCCCAAGGCCAGGGCTGAGCCTGCAGAGGAGTGAAGCTTCAGACTAAACTTTAATTTGCACGCTCCCTCTCTCAAGGGCACCCGGCGTTTTTAGCGGCTGTTGTTCCACCGCAGAACTGGAAGGTTCTGGTTTGTGCCACTGTCGATTGAGGAGACAGCACCAGTGTAATTACAGCACGTTCCCTCCCTGTGGAATTCAGGAGAGACCAGCTCCTTTTATAGCCTGGCCAGAGCCCCTCTGAGGGGCTGCTCTTGTGCCTCTTTTATACCCTCTGTCCCCGGGGCTGGTGTGAAAGTGCCGCAGCGTTGACCTCGAGCCCTGCAGGTCCTCTAAGTGGTTCCTAGAAAACCCTCCTGGCGCTGTGCCCACGGGGTACAGTCACTGTGCTGCTGCTGGCCTGTGTCTCTGCAAAGTCCCTGCTGCTGCAGACACTATTCAGAGAGACTAGGTCCTTAAAAAATTCACATTATGGCTTAGACACATGGTTTAGTGCTGGGCTTGGCAGTGCTGGGTTTGTGGTTGGACTCGATCTTAGAGGGCTTTTCCAGCCTGAATGGTTCTGTGATTCTCTGCACTGTGAACTGCCCAGTTGTGCATGTTTCCTGCTTCCAGGAGCTCTATTCCTACCACTTCCTAGACAATCCAGGAATCCTTTTCCTCAGCGAGGTTTTGCCCATGCCAGGGCAGATGTTGGGATGCAGATCAGGAGCCACCCTCCCTGCAATGATCTCTTGCCAGAGCAGTAGTGCTGGTGGGGAAGAGGCAAAGGGTGGGTTGAGAAGAGAAATTTTGCACTTTTGGTGTCTGGGAGGTGCTTGTGCTGTGGGAAATCTGGGCCTTTTTGGTGTCCTGGTAGTTGACAGCAATGTCTGGTCAGGAGGATTTAACAGGGAGAAGGGAGGACATCACTTCATGCTGCTTTCCCAGCCTTTTGAACCCAACTTTCAGCCTAAATCACACAGAAATATCAAAGCACAAATGAGCATCATCTTCTCTCTGCGGACCTGTGACTTCCATTCTGATGGAGCTGTGATTTCCATTCTGTTTCTGTCTCTGGGAGCCCATCCTCTGGTTGTCCCCATGCATCCCAGCCTGCTGCTGTTTCCCCACATTCCCAACCACTGGATAATAAAGTCAAGTGAATGCAACTCCTTCCCAAAACATGTTTCACAAAGGGGATTGGCCTTCCTATGAAGTTCTTCCTGCTCCTTCTGTAAGGACACAGCGTTTCAGTGAAGTCATCCTGGAGTGTTTCTCTTGGATTGCAAAAGCAGGATGTTGCAAAATCCCTGAAGACTCTGGGAGACTGAGGCTGGGTGGAAACTGAAGAGTCTTGTTCTCCTGAATTGCTTGGATGTTTTGGCTTTCCTCATCCCAAGGTCCATGAAGTGGGGACAGAGTATCTTAGGGTTGTGCCCAGTGTGTGTTGTTTCCCAAGTGAGACAGTTTTAGTTCTCCACTGGGTAGAGTGATGGTCTGGGAAGTGAGGTGGGATTTAAACTCTCCTCCTTGAGTGTCTCATCATGCTTCTCCCCAGCTGTGAGACAGAGGCAGTGCAAGAGTGGGATGAAGAGAGCTCTGTGTTATCACAAATAACAAGAACAAGTGGGTTTCTAATCTTGGGGATGAGATGATCTTTTCCGTCACAGGACACAGCTCCACTAATAAATAAAACAGTGCCAAACACAGACACTGGAACTTGATGGTCTCTGTCGTTGACATGGTGCTTGGCACAGTTTTGGCCCTAGCCAGCTACTGCCACCCTAAATCTGCACAGGGTAGAGCACAGGGATGCTGCTTCACCCAGACAAAATCCTGGTGGAACACCCAGTCTTTTGGGGTGCCCTGTATGGACCCCCTCTGGGTGCAAGGAGCATGTGGCAAAGCACAGCTGAGCCTGTTGATGCATCACTCCTCTTGTGCTGCTTCTTAGAGCCTTTACATAAACATTTGCAAGTGGCCAGGGTTGGGAAAGAGCCCATGAGCAGATAGGGCTCTGCTCTGACTCTGTGCGGCTGCTCAGATGTTTCTGCCCTGCTTTTCATGCAGATGAGCTTAGACCATGGCAGAGGTCAAACCAGCACAGGATATCTTTAAAAAGCCCAGAGCTGAACCAGATAGCTCTTCTCAAAAGCCTTCTTTTCCAGTTCTTTTTTCCATTCCTGCCATACTCAGGTCATGCCAGAGTTTCTGCTTGGAAAGTGAAGTAGTTGCATGTCAAAAAAATTGCAAGGAATAAAGAACTGCAGAAGTAAAGGGCAGATTGCACAAGGCAGTTCTTGTTTATCTTGCACTGGGGCTTGCAAGGTTGCAGAGACCCTCAGGCTGAGCTTGGATGGGGAGGAGATGTCCATTAGCTCCTTCTTCTTGATTTTCCATGTAAAGCTTTCCCCCCACTTTGCCACGCTGGTCCCCCCAGCACTGCCCCTGCCCCCTGTCCCATTAGGACCCACGGGCTGTCGGAAGCATAATGGAAGAGAGAGCTTTCATCCATCACAGACCTTGAAGAGTTCAGCGAGGCAGAGCCATCACAGAGGAGAAACATTCCTCTGCGAATCCCCTCTTGTCTCTCGGGTGGGAAGGGGGAGGAGGAGGGAAGAGATAAGGCCAAACTAATTTGTCTTTTTTAATTGGCTCAGAATACTTGAACGAAAGCTGGTTTGTTATCCTTGGCTTTGCTCTGGCAGGCGTCCAGGATGTAGGGCAGGGCCGGAGGCTTCTGAAGAGTTAACCTCTTCTAAATATCCTATTAGGATCCTCTCCATTTAGTGTAAGGGCGATGTAAGCAGAGTCAGAGTGGGAGGGTCTCTTTGGCCTTCTTTTTTCCCTTTTTCTGGTGGAAACTCAGGTTTGGAAGGGACAATGGGACACACAGAGCAGCAAAGGCCTGAGGGTGAGAGTCTGTTGGTCAAATTTTGCTGCATGCACTGTAAACATCCAGAGCTGAGCTGATCACCCCAAGCTCACTTTGTAGTCAGTGAAGAGAGACACGCACTCTCTGAGGGACAATTGAGTCAGATCTGAAAGAAGTCAAATGATTCAGGCCTGGAGTGCCTGCAAAGGGAGAATAGAATGGTTTGGGTTGGAATCACAGAATCACAGAACGGCTTGGGATGGAAGGGACCTTAAAACCATCTAGTGCCAGCTCCAAGGTGTTTTTCCTCAGGATGTTTGCATTTATCTAGTGTCCCACAGATGTGACAACAGATCTGTTGGGAGGCCTGTGCAGGTCTTGGAGGATGAGGGCATCTAAAATGGCACTTGGATCAATGGGCGATGGATCAATCTGACAAAGTCACTGAGGATGACTTGGGCTCTGGATGTCTGGCCTTATTGAGAGGCCATGTTTTGTATTGAGAGTTGTGAAGAATCAAGGAATCATAGAATGATCTGGGTTGGAAGGGACCTTAAAAAATCATTCATTCCAATCCTCCTGCCATAAGCAGGGACACCTCCCACTAGAGCAGGTTAAGAAGTGGCACCAAAGTCAGGCTTGGGGTGAGATTGACCAGCGATCCACAATTTCTGTTGAGTGACCTGTTTGTTGTAAAAGAGAGATCACCAAATCCTTTAAAACAAACTCAAAGGCATATTTACAAGATTGTTTAGGTATGAACTCCACCTTCATCAGTCTTTGTGCTCATGATGTCTGACAGACAAAGTGGTGAAGCTCACTTCCTTGAAGGGTCCCAACTGTACCCTTCATGAAGATGGATGGTGTGGGCCGGGCTGGTCCACGGGGCTTGGAGCAACCTGGGCAAGTGGAAGGTGTCTCATGGCAGGGGGTTGGAGCAAGATGAGCTTTAAAATCCCTTCCAACCCTAACCATTCAATGATTTTATGTGTGTGGAGCTGAGTTCAGGACAGTGCTGTTGAGTCTTAGAAAAACCCTGGACTTTTCCAGGGCTCCTCACACACTCAGCTGAGGTCCAGCCAAGAGGCATTCCGTGGAAAACCGGCGATGCCGCACGCTTTGGCTTCCTCCCGTGCTCAGAGGGGTGAATCTTTTTTTTTTTTTTTTTTTTTTTTTTGCAGAGGGTTGCAGTCCCAGGTCAAGGCCTGTGCCCTCCACATGTCTGGGAGCATCAGATTTGCTTTGGTCTCTGACAGCATTACTGCAAAGTAATTTCTCTCTCTGGGCCGTGCGACTTCGGCAGGGGAAGAGGCAGAGAGAGCCCAGCAGCTCTGACAGACAGTTTGCAAGGTCCAAGGGTTAATTCTGTGCTCTGTTATAAATTTCCCTTTGTAGAGCTGCCAGGCCTAATTGATTTAGGAGCCAAATTCCCATTTCTCAAAGAAGACTTATCTGGACTTGCAAAAAGTGGAGCTTGCTTTCAACCCCAAAGCAGGAGAGGTAATGTGTGTTCTACACGTCCTACCATCTTAAATCATGTTAATTAACAATGTAATTTAATTCATAGAAATGCCTGATTCCTTTTTTTTTTCTCCAAGAACCCCATATTGCCATCAAAACCCATCATGTAGGCAGTTCAGTTGCATTCCTCAGCCTGATGGAAAGGAAATCTACCTTGTAGAGGGGTTGTTTGTACAAATAAAAGCATACAAAGTGAGAAAGGGGAAAATTTTTTAGAGAAACATATCCAAGACTGGAATGATACAGCCAGGGCATTTGTCAGGGCTGGAAATCCCTGCTCCTTTATTCATTGATGGAATCTCCTGGAGTTCACCTGTGTGACCCAGGTAACACCATCACAAACCAGTCCCAGCCCATGGGTTTTGCTTTTCCTGAGGTTTTAATCAGCTGCTTTGACAGATGCAAGCACAGAGGGGGTGGCCCTGCAGCCAAACACGTCTGTGGATGCCTTCAGAAATGGGTCTTGTTCCGAAAGTCCCAAGATGCCTGGGACAAGTCCCATCCCATGGCAGCTGCCACAGCCCCAGCCAAGGATCAAAGAATCCAAGGAGTGAAGGGGCTTCCTGAGGGCATCCCCCCCCTTCTCCTGCCCCAAGGAGTCAGTACCACCCTGCTTACCCTTGCCAGAGCTGTTCTGAACGACGCTGAGTTTCCCAGGCATGTTCTCCTTCCCATACTTTCCTGTCCTTGCCATTCAAAGTCCCTTCCCTCTCCTCTTTCACCTCTCATGAAGGAATGTCACTCCTCAAGTGTCCCTGCAGACCAACCAATTTCACTGCTCCCTCCTTAATCTGACTTTCCTGCTCCTTTACTCATTCTCTTGGCATTTTTTTGGGCTGTCCCCAGTCTGACCCCTCTTTCCCTTGGAGCCTGGAGGGGGGCCCAGTGCTCCAGCTGAGACCTTCCCAGCACCAAGGAGATAACTCCAGAGCTGACTTCAAAGATAATGCCATAAACCCACGGAGCTTCCCGATGGCTCAGACACTTCCCAGCTTCTCAGAGGTTGGGAAGAAGAGTTCCCATTATGAAAGGAGGCTGGGGAAGGCAGATCTAAGGCATTCACATTTTGGTGTCCACATCCACCTGGGCAAGCCTTGGGTTCTGCTGCTGAGGGGAGAGAGGAGCTGTGGCACTCCATCAATACTGGGGTGGGATTTGGGTGCCACAGGGGTGTCTCAGGTCATTTTAGTCTGAGGTCCTGCTGCCATTTGGCCTTCTGTTGACATTTCAGGTGCTTTCAGACTTTCCCAGTGCCTCTGTTTGGCCAACTGAATCATATCTATGGGAATAAAGGGAATATAAAGGGAATAAAGGGAATATAAAGGGAATTGAGACATCCAGATCACTCAAAGACACTGACCTAGGGAAATCTATTAGTCTTAATCCACAACTGAGTTCTGACTTGGCATGCCAAGTCTCACAGTCTCCCTTGCTGTTTCACATCTCCCTTCTCCATTCCCATCACTTTTCCCCTTTCCCTGCTCAGTGGAGGCACTGCAGGACCCCTTCCCTCTCCATCCCTGAGCATCCCCTGGGAGCAGAGCACTGAACACCTGAGAGGGACCCCAACCCTTGGGATTTAAGCCTTGTACAGAGGAAAGGGATGCTAAAACACCTTCCCTCAACTCCCCTCTCACTGCTGAGCTTTGCCTGGAGAGGAGCTGTCTCCTCCTGCCTGGGGATGTGCTGGAGGCTGAGCAGAGCCCATTCCTTCATGGAAACCCCCCTTCCCTTTTCCATGGCTCTCAGAGCCGGGCACCCCCAGCCCTGGGAGGGCTCTGACAGTAACCATGCCACGGGGGCTGTCAGTCAGAGCAACCTTGGGCAGTGTCAGCCACAGTTCGCTGTAATCTCCCGGGGGGAGAGCGGTGCCAGAAGTGACAGCTACCTTTATCCACATCCCAGGGATATAAACAATATCCTGGAATAATGACAGGGGGAGCATAAGCATCAATATCCTTCAGCTGCTTCTCCCCCCACCCCCCTCCACCCTGGAGTATGTTCCTGAAAAGCCTCGTTTCCTAATACCTGGGGTTTCTTTGCTTATTAGCCTTATCTGCTGGAGCAAAGTACCTCGGTGAAAGACATTTTTTGGTGACTTTTTTTTCGGAATGTTTTTGTAATCCTTGCATTTATAGGCAAAGACAAGGAGATCAAAGCTGCCCAGGGTTTATAAAGCATGTCAGGCTGAAAGTTTGACATCAATTAGAGTGATATACACGTTGTCCAGATTTATGAGAAAACACTGATTTGGCCCCATCCCCTGCTCCCCCAATCAGTGGAACTCTTAGCAGTGACTTGCATCTCTTTTCAGGGCCTGCTGATGAGTGATCAGGGATCTGTGACCCATTGCCCAGTGGTTCTTCCCAGCTGGAATCCTGCATGCACTGAGTTGGCCAGACTCAGCTGCTTCCATTCACTCTGCCCAAGGTACTGCAGTGGCAGCAGTCAGAAATTATTCACTTGAAATGTGTTTGAAAGGGGATGAGGGACTGAGAATTTAGTTTTCCTCTAAATGCTCTTCTGCTTAATATATTTTTGTGGTGTGTCTTTTTATGCTTTCTTTTGCAGTAGAAATGACTACCACCAGAAGGAATGGTTGAAAAATCTAAGTCCTTCATGGTTTGGTTGCAAGTGGACACATTCCCTCTAGAAAGGCAACTGAGGGATTTCCTGATGGGAGAGGTTTGGGTCCCCATCCCTGCCATGTCCCAGCGTGGACACCCTCCCTGTGACACGACAGGGAAGGGGCAGGGCAGCCTCATGGTTGAGTTGTTCAGGAGAAAAGAAGAGATTTCAGTTCACAGCCTCTCTTAGGCTCAGGAAAACAAAACTGAAACCTTCTGGCTCCCAGAGAGGAGCCATGACCTTCCCTTCAGCCCTCTTGCTGAAGGTGGCTGAGTCTGTAACATAAAATAAGTGACTTGTAGAGCGTGAAGGCAATGGAGGGGAGGGAAGGCTGTGGCTTTCATCCTCAGGCTGCTCCCCTGCACAGGTGGCTGTGCTGTCTCTGCTTTTGCCTTGATGCAGTGACAGGGTGGGGATGGAGCTGGAGTCTGATTTATAGGCACAGACTCCCCTCTCTTGTGATCTTCTGGGACTTGCACAAAGAATCATGGCAAAGTTTGGGATGGAAGGGACATTTAATGGTCAGCTAGTCCAGTCTTCTTGCAGTAAACTGGGACATCTTCCACTGTCCCAGGTTGCTGCAAGCCCCATCCAGCCTGGCCTTGGGCACTTCCAGGGATCCAGGGGCAGCCACAGCTTCTCTGGGAAACCTGTGCCAGGGCCTTGCCACCCTTACTGTAAAAAATTTATATCCTTATATCTAGTCAAAACACAGCCTCTTTTAGTTTAAAGTCATCACTCTACATCACAACAGGCCCTACTAAAATTTTGTCACCACTTGTGCAAGGTGATTGTGATTAGCAAATCCTGACCTGAAGGAACATCTTAAACATCTTGAAAATCATTTTTTGGGCTCAACTGTGTGTTTTGCAGATTCCTTGCCTTTGGGAATTTGGTCCAGGGAGAAGATCTGAAATGTCAGGAGAAAGTCAGCTGTCCCCCAGCTGGAGGAAGTCCCTAGATGTGGATTTGGAAGCAATGGAGCTGTGTATGTATCTGTTGGGCAGATTTCATTTACCTCTGGTGTCTGGACAGGCAGCAAATCCCACAGGATCATTTACCTCTGCATGGCTGGAGTAAACATGAAAGCAATCCTGAATATCTGGGAGCCTAAAAAAAGGTTCTGGATCTAAAAATGGCCAGAGCAAAGGCAGGGTGGGGGATGAGGATAATAAATACAAATTGGAGAGTTTATCCCTAAATTAGACCTCGCTTCCATCTCATTTCCCCTGCTGCCTTTCAGATATCGTCCCAGTGTTTCCTGGCAGTCCCTCTGCATTTTTAACATCCAAATTTTCCTCATTTACCCCAGGGTTCAGTGCTCTTCCTGTGTCTTGTGACCGAGGGTTGATTGCGATGGACGCTGCTCCTCCAGAGCAAACCAGGAGCTGATTGTCCCTTTAACCCTCCTGGAGCACAGAAATCCACCCAAACCAAGGAATTCTCCCAAAGCACCTATGGCAGTTAGAAATAGAGTTTGCAGGGTGGCGGGAAAAAAAGGTGAAGATTTCAGCAGGGATTTTGTTCCTGTGTTGTCACAAGTTGTTCTATGCCACAACCACATAACAAGCAGAGAAGCCTCCACAAGGATTTTCCATTTCCTCCAAAGTGCTGCAAAGATTCTCTCAAATCTCAAGGCTCCTACATCTCAACACCTCCTCCAGATCAGACTCCAGGCAAAGGATAAGATTTAATCATTTATTGCTTTTGGAAAACATCTCAGCAAAGTGATTTTTCAGCTTTCTTTTGGTTGTCAAATATGTCCTGTGATGGTCACTGGAGGTGTCACCCAGACACTCAGAAGACCTTGGAAGGATTCAGCTCATGTTAGACACCTCCATCCATCTCTCCAAGCTCCACTGACTGCGGAGTCAGGGGACTACAATGAATTCAGATGCCTAAAAACATCTTTGATAATTTCTTGGGATCCTTTGGCTCTGATGCTGCATGCTGAGTGCTGTGCTCCCATTTATCTGGGAGTGATATTTGTGCTGTCCAACAAAGCCCATTCATGTGACCCAGCCTGTCTTCTGATCATCCTTTGGAGGAGCACTCTGAAAATTCATGTAGATCCATGATTTGGTGCAGCAGATGTTTTGTCTCTGCAGCAAAGGATGCTTGGGAATGGACCCGAATCAACATTATGGACCAAAAAGCTGGTATGGGGCTGTCCACACAGCTATTGTAGGCTGAAATGAATGAAGAATCCCTATGGGACCACATTTAATGGCTATTCCTTTATTTCTGCAGCTATTTAGGACCTCAAGGTGTGCAGGTTTTCTTGAAAGACAACGAGTAGTTTGTGCAGACCCCAGTGACTTGGCACTTCCCACCTTGGGATTTTACAGTGGGAGCCAATGTTGTATCAGTGAACTGAGCTGAGTGGTTCAATTCACCAGGGAAAGAAATATTTGCTACAACTTCTCCTGAAGAGATTTTCAAAGGTTATCTTTAGTTGTGGTGCAGCCACATCCTTTATTTCTCATTCTGGGCCAAACCAGAAATTACCTTGCACGCCTGTTCTGCTCATTTCTCCCAGATTTTCAGAGACCTTCAGCTTTTCCAAGCTGTGCTATTCAGTCCATGCCTGCACTTACTCTTTGTTTACAAATCCATAATGAGCAAGTTCAGTCTGGGAAAGGCACCAGAGACTGGACCACTCTTCCAAAGAGCTGCTTGTGGAAAAGCTGCCAACCAGAGAGAGAAATGCCATGAAAATCATTAGAAGAAAGGCTGAGATAATTGGCAATGTTCAGTCATTTTGAAACTCAGGGCAAAATGTGTCAAAGTTTTCTCTGTTTTTGGTTCTGTTTGTGGTTTTTTTTTTTTTTTTTTTTTTTTTTGGCTGAACTTGCCAAATTTGGCCTGAACTTGCAAAGAGACTTGATCTGCCAAAACCTGCATTTTTGAGTGAATTAATGATGGTCATGAAAAATTTCAGCCAGCTGAGACAAAACCCAGAGCTGTCTTGAAGAGATAAAGTTAAAATGGTGCACAAGTCTTTCCAGACAAGCCTTTATGGTTAGCTCCTTAAAGGAATGCATGTACCTAACTCCCTCTCAAATGATGGAGAGTCACTACTTAATTCTTGGATGACTTTGGCCCTTCATGCTTAGATGATGATGGCTGTTCTTGACAGCAGAGGGACTGAACCAACAATCACTGAAAGCAAAAAGCAGAATTTACACTAATTCCATTCACCCCAACCAAGTCGTTGCACAGATTTCCTACAGGACTGTGAAGGCAACATTTAGTGGCACAGGATTGAGTCTGACCCTTCTTCCTCTGAGCAAATTCCTGCACTTGGCATGTTTCAAGCCCAGTTTGCTTTAGATTTAGCAGTAAAATGCAGATTCTGTTGACAAATGCCAGTGACTGTCTCTACTCCTTGGCCTTGTTTCGTTTTCAAATCAAAGAACAGCCTCAGCATCCTCCCTCATCCTCCCTTTTATTTCCCTCTTGGCAAAAATTAAAGGCGTATATTTTTCCTAGGATGCTGGTATCTCTGCCCAGAACATGCCATGATATTATTTTTAACTCTGTTTTCTCTTCCTTGCTTTTCTTTATGGAAGAGCCTCTTTTTTCCTTCATCTGCACCCCCATCTGCTTTGCCCTTTCCTTCCCTTCCTCGCTGCTCCTGATAAAACACCTTGGTCTGATTCCAGCAAAATGCCAAATGTACTGTGCAGGGAGCTGGGCAGAAATACCTCTGCTGATTAAATCACCCTTTTTAAATAGCCTGAGCTGTTCATGTCAACCCTGGTGCCAAACAGTTTCTTGCCTACCCAAATCCCCTCAGCAGCAGCAGATGAGTGGCAGCCAACCTCTCTTGCTCTTGGCTTGTGCTGAAAAAAGGCAGCTAAAAACCAGACAGATATGGAGATATCTCCTGAAACAGCAGGAGGAGGTGAAGGAGCTGGAAGAAACATTTCTGGGCAAGACTGGATTTTGTGTTTCACCCAAATTCTGTTGTTTTCTTGCTGAGTGTGGGCTGGGTGTTGTGTGAAGAGCCTTAGAGGGTTTGGACCCTTCCTTTCTGGATGGATGCACAGGGCAGGGAGGGGTTTTGGAAGGCTCAGATTTATCTTGGTGACCACCAACGTCCTGCCACATAAAAAATACGTGTGTAAAGAATACAGGGAATATATGAAGGAAAAACAGGTAAAAAACCAAAATAGCATCACCTTATCTTTGAGATCTTGTGGCACTTCCTGGTGCTGAGTTTTCTTCTCAGGGACATGGGGAATGGGATCTAAAAGATATCCCATGGGCACTTCTCACCCTGCTGCTGGGGGTATCCAGCTCTTTCTGTTGAAACAGGAAAAAACATTTCTGAGCAGACTGGACTTTGCATTTCACTCAAGTTCTGTTGTTTTCTTGCTGAGTGTGGGCTGGGTGTTGTATGAACAGCCTTAGAGGGGTGACTGTCAGATGTGCAGTGTTTGTAGGTGGGTTTGGACCTTTCCTCTGCTGGATGCACAAGGCAGGGAGGGATTGTGGGAGGCTCAGATTCCTCTTGGTGACCACCAAGGTCCTGCCACATAAAAAGTCCTGCCACCAAGGTCCTGATACACCCTGGAGCCACCAGCTTAGGGACACGGACTGGAGCATCCTGTGCCTCAACCCCTGCAGGAGTGCTGGGGGGTAGGACAGTTGGGAAGGATGGAGATGAGAGATCTCTGAAGCCGGGTCCTGGAACTTGGGGGTTATTGCAAAGGGCCTGGGTGCAGGACCTTCTGGGAGCTGCCAGCCACAGCTTGGAGCAGACCTGAGAGAAGTAAGGAGAGAGGTAAAGAGAGAGAAGGCAAGAGCGTGGTGAAGAGGATGAGAGAGAGAGTAAAAGAGGATAAGAGAGCAAGGAAGAGTAAAGAGAACGAAGTTCCTGTTACAATACCATAAATCTTCTGTGCTGAATATTCTAATTCTCACTAACCAATCTAGTACAATATACAGATCCTATGGCATTTACACACAGCCTATAAGAATCATTACATCACCACACTGTGTTACATTTCAAATCCTAAAAACTCCTCTTTGGACCCTTCTGCCAAGTTAGTAGGGTCTGCTCTGACCCTTGGAGCTGTCTGCAAGCAGAAGGTATTGTTTCATCAAAAGGGGATTACCTTCATACCATTGTTTTCCAGTTGTTCAGTAACTGAGGTATCTCAAAGCTTGCTTTCATTCCAATTTCACTTATAGTTTCCATATTTTCAAAAGCTTTTGCCAGGAAGTCGTATTTATAAGGCTTTCCCGTTTCATCTTCCCCAAGAAATATAAATAACATAAATAATACAATAATATAATATAATATAATAATATTATAATATTATAATAATATGATAATATAAATAATATAAAAATATAAAGCTTTCCTGTTTCATCTTCCCCAAGAAATATAAATAACATAAATAATACAATAATATAAAAATATAAACATTATAAATAATATAAATAATAGAAAAATTAGAAATAATATAAACAATATAAACAATATAAATAATAAAAATAATATAAAGCTTCCCTGTTTCATCTCCCCCACCAAACCCCGTTATTCCCCACTGCTCTGCCAGCACAGCCCTTCCTGTTCCCAGCAGGAGTCAAGGCCTCGGTGGCAGCAGAGCCTGACGCAGGCGCTCCCCCGTGACGCTCCCGCTGCTCCCGGGGACAGAACATTCCCCAGGGAGGCCAGGGGTGCCCGGGGGACAGGCACAGATGTGCAGGGACTGTCACCTTGAGCGGCTCCATGGCCAGCAGGGATGCGGCAGGGTTGTTTTGCCGTCCTGCTCCAAGAAAGAGGAGGAGGAGGAGGAGTGGGGCTGACAGCAGGGATTTCATGGGAGATTGTGTTGGAAGTAGCCAGCACAGCTGGGCTCTATCCCGTGGCCTTCACCTGCTGCTTTACTCAAGGAAGAGAAGAGATGTGGCTGTAGAGTTCTTTGGTTTTTTCTCCTGCTTTCATGTTTTGTTTTCTCTCAGGTGGAAGGGCCCTCTGGTCCTGCAGCATGGGTTGGGTCCATCCTGTTAAGCTCTCTTCACCTTCAGAAAAGGATGGCCAGGCTCACAATGATTATTGGCAATGCTCACAATGAATATTGGGAATTTAGAAATGGTTGTCTGGCTCATAAAAAGCCCAAAACTCTGCCTGGGACCCACCTGGGTCAGTGCTACCCAGGCCAGGCCAGACCTGTGCCAGACTAAGCAGGATGGACAGTTTTGAGATGGAACTTCAAAGGGGTTTTTCCATGTTTCTAGGAGAGACAGAGAAATGGGGTCACCCCCTTTCCTTTCATCCATCTTTTTGGTCTCCTCCTGCTTCAGAGTGGACATTGGTTGGGTATTTCTCCTGCAATGAAATATCCAAATGTTCTTTCCTTTTGCATCCAAGTGGAACAAGGCCAAGAGAGCCCCTCTGAGTAAAACACAGTCCATCCCCAGGGCTCAGGCCTCCCTTACTTGTGTACAAGGAGCTGAGGGTGGGAAGCTGGAGAGGGGCTTGGGACAAGGCATGGAGGGGCAGGACACAGGGAATGGCTTCCTACTGCCAGAGGGCAGGGATATATGGGATATTGGGAAGGAATTGCTCCCTGTGAGGCTGGTGAGGCCCTGGCACAGGGTGCCCAGAGAAGTTGTGGCTGCCTCTGAATCCCTGAAAATGTCCAAGGCCAGGTTGGTTGCTTGGAACACTCTGGGAATAGTGGAACAAGCTGATCTTTAGAGTCCCTTCCAGCCCAAAACATTCAAGTATTCTGTGAAACTGGAGGTGAATTTAGATCACCAGCCTACTGGGTGTTGCTTTGCTCCCAACAAATGGCTTTACATTTTCATGCCACACTTGGGGCTGGGATGTTGTTGGTCCATACCAAAGGTTTTGCAGCGTTCCACAGTCCCACTCTTTTTAGCTCAAATCCATAAGAGACAAAGCAAGGCAATAATTTAGAAAAACCTTCTGTAGCACCACACACCCAAACTGTGCACGCAGAGCACACAGACAAACCAGTGCTCCCACCCCTGCAGCCTTCCCTGACTCCCCAGCCCACTGCATCCAACACTCAGCCACAGGCTGAGCCTCTCCCAGCAATTTGGGCTCCGAGCAGCCAAAGTGGGAGCGAGGAGAAGGCAGGGGGCTGGGGGGGAAGGGTGTAAATTGCTCACGGAGGATGCTATCACGTCAAACGCTCTGTTTACAAGCTGCTGCCAGGTTATTGAAGATCAGAGAGTCCCTGGCTCTAAACACAGCTACTCCTGGAGTGCAGCGTGTCGGGGCTGGTTGATACATGTCCCCTCAGTGCCCTTGGGGTGACCCTGGAGACCCTGGAGTTATCAGGGGGAAGCGACCGTGCGGTGGGGCTGGAGGACCACCTACGGTGCCAGGGGAGCTGTGGGGAGATGCTGCACAGCCCAAGGGGAGGAGATCTGTAGATACAGAAGGCTCCTGGCCCATGTAGAGACAGGGCTGGGAACCTACAGGAGCATCTAAACACCTGGGATAAACGTTTGCCAGCCCATGGATGGCAGAGGAGGCTTTTTCCAGTCTGACCAGTTGGGTTGATTGACGTCCTCTGTGGTGTTGCCCCATGGAGAGAGGTGGCTCTGTCCATCAACGCTGGTGATTTCAGGCAAATTTGTGTTTATTGGTTGTGTCTGGGTATTAAATTCAACCCAGCCAGGAATCTGAACATCTACACTGCTAAACTCTTAACATGTTCCTCACAGAAAGTATTAAAAACCCAAACAATCCCTGGGCATCAGACTGGAGACAGCACACATCAAGAACAGCTCCCAAAAATATTTTGAATCTGTCCACACTGTTTTGGATGGTTGAGGGAGTTTAATAGCATGGACATGGCCAGAGCAGAACAACAGGCCTCGGGACCAGGGGAAAGAACTGGTGATTTTTTGTTTACAAGCACAGCTGTACTAACTGCCAAAGTTAAAGGTACTGAAGGGTCAACACCCACCAGAGCAGCTCTGGCATTGTTTGTCCTGCCAAAGGAAGGCCCCTGAGATCCTTGTTTGAAGATAACTAGGGCTAGTGAAGGTGTTCCTGTCCAGGGAGGATGGAACTGCATGATCTTTATGATGTCTTCCAACCCAAACCATTCCGTGATTCTGTGATTTTATGGAAGTTGGTCTGATGCAGATGGGAGAGGCAGGGTGTGATATTAATTTCTGATCTCCTGGATGGGACAGCTGAAGAAGCATTTCAAGTGGTTCTGGAGGTTTGATCTGTATAAGAAACCAGGGATAAAGCCTTTCACATTCACCTGTTCAGAACAGCTGAGGATGCCTCTGCTTGCCAGAGCACAATTCCCAGTCAAGGCTTATCCCTGTGGTTTTGGAATCATTTAGGCTGGAAAAGCCCTCTGGGATCATCAAGTCCAACCATCCCTCAGCACTACCAAGGCCGCCACTCACCCATGTCCCCAAGTGCCACATCCACAGAGCTTTTAAATCCCTCCAGGGATGGTGATCCAGCCACTACCCTGGGCAGGCTGGTACCTCATTCCCAGCAGTGCCCTCACTCCCAGACATCAGTATGGTTTAAACTCTCATTTCTGATCATGTTCCTGAGCACCCCCAGCCCAGGGCAGTGGGCTGGCCACAGAAAACTCCCACCACCCTGCCACAGCTGCCTTTCCACTGTCTCCACCCTGTGGCTTCAGCCTGCCCTTGAAAGAGAAGAGGAAAGATAAGGCCAGAAAAAAAGTTCAGGTGAGGATGAGTTAAATACACACTTGAAAGGCTGAGGGGAATCTCCTGAAGAGATTCCTGGGGAATCTCTCACAGAGACGATGTCTGGCTGTCACAATCAGGGTGACATCTGGTATTTAGAGGATGGTGGCAGGGATTGGTGGCTCCAGGGAGATGTTCCTTCCTCCTGCTTTGCTGGCAGAGACCTGTAGCTTAGGTTTAAGGCAAGAGGACAAGCTAGCTACAAATCTTTTTTTGGTGACCATGAGGATGGCAAGGACATCCTCACCTCCAAGGGGAGTCAGAGCTGGATCTCCTGTTGCCAGCTCCCAGGATGGTGAGCAGGCCAGAGCAGCTGGCTTTCCCTTCTCTCCAACACTGGATAAACTGCTAATTTTAGCTGGGAGTGACCTTGCACAGATTAAAGGAGGAGGAAACCCTGCAGAGAGGAGGTCTGGAAGCAGCCTAGGAAAGGAGAACCCACAGCAGGTCACAGCCTGTCTGCAGTGGTGGGCAACCCCAAAAGTCATGGGGAAGGGTGCAGCATGAGCTCTGTGAGAGCAGAACAAGGAAATCAGTGATTTAGAGACTTTCCAGGCCAGGGATGATGCTGTAACACCTGGCTCAGCCCCCTGAGGGATGAGCAATCCTCCAGAGACAGCCCCATCCCTCTGCCTGCAACCCAACACAAACCTCTTTGGGGCAGCCATGGAGTGACCAAGGAAAAGGCTTCCCTTGATCCCTGTTATCCCTGGAGAGGTTTCCTGGCTGCTGGCAGAGGTGGAATGCTGCCCTGAGCAGCCAGTGGGGATGGAGAGGAATTTTCTTGGGCTGATTTGTTGCAGGTTCTGTCTCTGCTTCCCACCAGGAACACACCTGTGCTCTCTGCCACCCTCCCAGCCTGGCTGTGGCACACAGACCCAGCTTCTCCTTGGTCAGGGGTGCTCAGGGATGGCCACAAATGCTTTTCAGAGCCAGCCTGGAGTGTCACCACCCTTGGGGATGTTCTGAACCAAGACTCTTCAGAGAAGCAAGCTGGATGAATTCTCCCTTGGCACTGGGCTGCTGGGAGGGGGCCCTTGTGGAAAAAGTGATCCTTGTTCCCTTTGGTGGAGCAGCTCAGAGCCCAGAGCCCAGCCTGGCAGGGCATTGATGCCCTTGTTTGCTCTGCAGTGTTTGCCAGGGAATATTTACCCCGCTGTGTGTATGGGTGGAGGTAAAACAGAGCAAGGTGAAGGCTCCTCACCACCTCCCTTCCCTGGCAGCCTCCATTTGCCAGCAAGGCAAGCTCCAGGCAGCCTGCTCTGCACAGAGCAGGAGGAGACACTTGGATCCTCCTTTTATTCCCTTGGTAGAGATCCTGAGCTCCTGGAATGTGGCAGTGAGCATGTGAGTGAGCAGCCAGTGCTGTCCTGCTCCAAACAGGAGCCCAGCATGGTAAGGCATTGAAACAAAATCCCATGGCTTTAAGCTGAAGGAGGATAAATTTCAATTAGGTATTGAAAATTCTTGTCTGTGAAGAAGATGTTGCTGTCCCTGGATCCCTGGAATTGTCCAAGTCCAGGTTGGACAGGGCTTGGAGCAACCTGGGATGGTGGAAGGTGTCCCTGCCCATGGCAGGGGTTTGGATCAAGATTAACTTTCAGGTTCCTTCTATCCCAAAGCATTCTGTGATTCCCTGGCTCTGTGACTTTGACGCTGCTTTGCTCTTGTTTTACCCCAGCTGACCAAGCCCATCTCACAGCTCCAGGGTCCAGCTGCAGATGGAGTTTGCTGTGCTGAATTTTTCATTAGACATGAGAAAATACACGCTGCAGGGAGTGCCCACGTTCTGAGAAAAGCTGGAGCTCACACCTTTCATACAGGCAGCAGAAAAACCACCCAGTGCTGCAGCTCCCCACAGCCCTGCCCTCTCACTGGTTTTCCTTTGCTCTCCCTCCTCTCTCCCCTCAGCACCTGCTGATTTTTCCATACCAATCTCCCCTGCTGGCCCTGGCTCCGAGTTTCCAGATGCTCTCCCCACTCTGTCGAGGTGTCACAGGGCACAGCCATTGCCCAGGGAAGGTTTTACATTGCAGGCACAGGCTATTTCTATATCTGCAAGGTGAAGAACTGAGAAATACCACAAAAACCTTCTCTCCAAAGCCTCAAACCACTTGTAAACAGGGTGTTGATGACAAGGAACTCAGCACAAGACCAGACATTACCCACAGAGATGAAATTTCAGACAGAGGATGGGGATGCATCAACAGGACCCAGGTTGCACAGGAAAGCAAAGACCAACAATGGAGGACTGAATCTTTCAGTGTGAGAATTGGAAATACCATTCCAGTGACACCCAGGGAAGAAATTAAAGAATGATCTTGGATATTGTGCAGGATACACATCACTTGATAACGTTTTTAATCCCTGTCTGGGCCATTCAGGGGTTCATGCTCTGTCTGTGGCAGGAATTGACTCATATCTTGTGAAATACCTTTGCACAGCCCAACAACTTCTTCTTGGGCAGGTTGAATTTGAGAGCCTGGATCACTTTTATCACCTTTCTCCTGTTCCAGGACTCCCCTGTGAGCCTCTGGTTGGAGCTCACCCATGTGAAGAGGCACCTCTTGGGCTGCCAGGTTGGTATGGAAACAAAAGGGTTTTTCCAGAGCTTTCTGATGGCACTGGGGACATCCTGGGGTGGAGGTCACAGGTGCACCACCCCACTCCTCATCTGGGGTTGTGGCTGCACCCCCTGATGTCCATGCTCAGGGCAGGTCCTTTTCTGCCCAGCAGTGGTGGAGGAGCTGCAGGACCCATTTCACAGAGGTTTTGATGGGTGTTTTGTAAAATTATGGATGCTTGGTAAAACCATGGCTGCTCATGGAGCTCACACTCTCCCTCCATCCCCTGGAGAGGCTCAGCTTGGTGTCACAAGCCCCAGCCTGCTCCCCAAAGCAAGGGAAGAGTTTCCAGTGGCTTCATGGAGCCAGGTCTGCCCCAGGGAACAAATTTAATGTGATTGTTCAGCAGGAACAAAAAGGACCGTGGTGTCCAGTAGAGGAAGCTCAGCCCACAGCCTCTTGTTATGTTCACCCTGGACTTGGCCACGTGCTGCAACTGGCCATAAAAATATCCATTTCCTTTCTAATTTGAGCCACAACACTTGACACTTTGGCCTTGGGCGATAATGCAATGTACAAGTGCTCAGCAGACACCCTGCAGCCCTTCTTCCTGCTTTGCTCCAGCACAAATAATCCGCAGCATTCACTTCAATAAAATATTAACAGCCAAGGAGTCAAACAGCTTTCATCTGTATTTATTTCCTGACTATCATCTCATTAACAGGAATCTGCTGGTTCTGCATGGAGTTCCTGGTATCTGGTAGAGACCAAGCTGGAGTTCAAGCAAGGGGAAAGACTTTTCCTTCAACTCCAATGAAGTTATAGAATAAACGGCTTTTTCACCCTTTGTGGTTTAAAAAGGGATTTGTGTAATTATAGCACATGTGACTTGTCCCTTGGGAACCATGAAGGAACTGGACCAATCCTGATTAATCTTAAATTGCTATTAGGACTTACTAGCCTTGAGTTCACAGGGTTCAGGTTGGGAAGATGGAGATCTTTTCCACAGCCCAAGGTTTTCCACCCAGATCCAGAGCAGTCCTAGAGGGATGCAGGTCTCCCATAGACCTCCATCCATCATCCCTATGGAAAAATCCCAGACATCTTAGGGTTTCTGCACTAGATCTAACATTTCTGAGACTACCTCATCTCAGCCAGTTACCTTCTTTCTCAGTCTGGGAGATCATTTATTGTTATTAAAATCTCCTTTCCCCCTCAAGAGGACAACTCCTTTTTCTCCCAGACCCTTGTGCAGCAGTGGCATGAACAATAATTCTGTGTCATGGCTTGGGCTTGGTTGGGGGGTTTTTCTGACACACATGACACAGAATCATGGAATGGTTTAGGTTGGAAGGGATTTTAAGGATCATCTCATTCTATGCACCCATGGACAGGGATACCTTCCACTATCCCAGGCTGCTCCAAGCCCCAGTGTCCCATCTGGCCTTGGACACTTCCAGGGATCCAGGGGCAGTCACAGCTTCTCTGGGCACCCTGTGCCAGGGCCTCACCACCCTCATTATAAAATCTTCCTTATATCTGCTCTAAATCTACCCTATTTTAGTTTAGAAAAATCACTTCTTGTTCTGTCACAACAGAACCTGGTAAAAAGTCTGTCCCTATCTTTCTTACAAACCCCATTTGAGTATTTTAACTTCTACCAGAGATTTCTCTTTCCATCTTTGCTGTTTCTTTCCCATATCTTTCCTTTTCCACTGTGAAATGCACCCTCTACAGCTGGACTCAAAATCTACTTTGTGGAGGAGAGAACAGCAGATGAAACAGCCTGGGGAGATGGTTCTGGAGCGTTCCCCCGTGCCCCAGCCTGGAGCTCACTCCTGCGCTCCTCACACTCCTCCCATGTGCCATCTGTGCCCTTTTCCTTTGCCCTCCACACCTCAACCCAGTGAAACTCCTGACTGGAGATGAGCCTGGAGCCTCTTTTGGGCATCCCCCCGGATTGGAGATTCACCAAAAATCAGGGAAAATGCATTGGAAGCCTCCCGGGCTGGGTGCGGAGCGGCACCTGCCGTGTGTTGCACCGGGATCTTGTGCAGCGAAGGCTCAGCCAAGCGAGGAAGGGTTTTATTTCTGATTTTTTTTTTTTTTTTCATGAGTTTTAACTTCCCAAGAGCCGCCCGGATTCACTGGGAAGGAGGGACATCTCGTGGCCACACCACGAACATCTCTCCTGCTCCTCGGGCATCCCTGCATTCCCTCCCCGGGTGCCACCCCGGCATCATCGCCCCGCTCTGCCCGGGGAGCCCCCGGCCTCTCTTTCCTCCTCCAGGGGCTTGCTCACACCCTGACACCTCAATAAAGAAGTGGGAAATCCTCGTATCGAGTTTTTTATTGCTGATTTGAGGCAGAGGGGGGGCATCACCCGGCAGGTGTGGCCCGAGGAGGTGCAGACAGGACACCCGCAGCACGGAGGGGATGCAGCATCACCAGCAGAGCGGGGCGGTGATTCTTCACCTGCAAACCACCACCCTGGCACCCAAATAAAGAAGTGGGAAATCCTCGTATCCAGTTTTTTATTGCTGATTTGAGGCAGAGAGGGGGCATCACCCGGCCCAAGGAGGTGCGGACAGGACACTCTCACAGCCCTGCCCGCGGCATCGCCAGCAGGGTGGGACGGGGATTCTTCACCCCCACAACACCACCCTGGCCACGGACCCCTCTTCCCGGAGCTGCAGCTGCGGGGCTGAGAGGCTTTTCTCTCTCCAGGCGGGTCACAAAGGAGTTTTCTGTCCTTCGTGCCAGAGGTGATGCCTGCCAGGTGGGCGCAGCTGTGCCACCTCTCAGAGCCACCTCTTCAGTCTTTGCGACAACCACAGAGCCGGCAGCATCCTCCTCCTTCGTGTCTCTCCTCATTCCCCATCTCCATGCGCGGATGGGAGGAAGGGAAACCCGAGCCACCGAGCCACCGGCGGGTGGTGGCTGTCGTGCAGAGCTGTCCCCAGGGGCTGGCGGGGCGGTGGCTCACTGCTGAGGCTCGGGCTCGTACTGCTTTTCCGTGGAGGTGTAGAAATCCTCGAGCACCGACTGCAGGTACTCGAAGGTGGGGCGCTCCTCGGGGTTGCTGCGCCAGCACTTGAGGATGATGCTGTAGAGCTCCCCGGGACACGATTCCGGGCAGGGCATGCGGTAACCCCGCTCCAGGTTGCGAATCACCTCGGGGTTGGTCATTCCTGGAGGGAGAGACAGAGCCCAGCAGGAGTTATTCAGCACACAGGGCGGAGGGAAAGGTCGGTGCTTCCCGAAGTTCACACCCAGGCAGGGCTGGAGCGGCTGAGGTGGTTCCTGAATCTGGAATTCCTGAATTCTGGAAACTTTTCTTCAGGGTTTGCTTCCTCTCCATGACTTGTCCCCTCCTGATTTCCCTCTCTAAGTTTGGCTTTGCACAGGGATAACTGAGGGAAGGAAAGGCAGCTTGAAGGAGCACTTGTGACAAAAGGGACACTGAGGGGCTGGAGAGCGTCTGGCAAATGGAATGGAGCTGAGGAAGGGGCTGGAGCACCAGGAGGGGCTGAGGGAGCTGGGAAAGGGACTCAGCCTGAAAAAAAGGAGGCTCAGGGGGGACCTTGTGGCTCTGCACAACTCCTGACAGGAGGGGACAGCCAGGGGGTTGGGCTCTGTTCCCAAAGAACAAGAAGAAATGGCCTCAAGTTGTACCAAGGGATATTTTGATCAGGTATTAAAAATTCTTCGTGGAAAAGGTTGTCCAGCCCTGGCACAGCTACCCAGAGCAGTGGTGGAGTCCCCATCCCCCGAGGGATTTACCAGATGTGCAAATGTGGCAGTGGTGGCCTTGGCAGCACTGGGTTAATTCAGTTTAGAGCCCCTTTTGCAACTTAAACAATTCTGCGATTCTGAGAGACAGCTGGGTGTGGAAGTGCCTGGACACTCATCCTGCATTCCCAGCACCCTGTACCTATATAAGGGATCCTCTACTTGATAAGGGATCCTGTACCCTGATAGGGAATCCTGTACCTGGATAAATAATCTTGTACTCAGATAGGGGAATCCTGTACCTGGATAAACAATCCTGTATCTGGATAAGGGGTCCTGCTTGGAAAAATAATCCTGTACCCAGAAAAGGGATTCTGTACCCAGAAAAGGAATCCTATACCTGGATAAATAATCCTGTATCTGGATAAGGGATCCTGTACCCAGAAAAGGGATCCTGTACCTGGATAAATAATCCTGTACCCAGAAAAGGGATCCTGTACCCAGACAAGGTGTCCTGTACCTGGATAAGGGATCCTGCCAAAGGTGATGATCTCTGTCAGGAGGATCCCGAATGACCACACGTCAGATTTGATGGTGAAAACCCCGTAGTTAATGGCCTCTGGAGCTGTCCATTTGATGGGAAATTTGGCACCTGTCCCAAAGGAAACAAAGGGAAATAGGTCCTGGAGTTAGAGCATCTCCCTCACCTGTCACAGGCACAAGAATTCCCCCAAAACAATCCCTGGTTCCTTCTTTGGGCTCTTGATTATCATTCAGTGGCTCTTCCTAGGAGAGGGGCTTCAGCCCTTTGGTTATCTGCACATCCTCCTCTGCACCTGCTCCATCCCAGAGCTGGATGGAATATTCAAAACCAATTTGGCAGATTTATTATGGGACAACAACAGTAGGATTTTATTCTGTATAATTTTTTTTTTGTTGGCTTTTGTATCAGATGATCTTTGAGGCCTCTTTCCAACCTGGTACTCTGTGATTCTGTGAAATCACTTATTAGAAGGGGGTTGCTTTAGCAAAAGTGCATAAATATAACAGCAAATATAAATCCCCCAGTCCTTAAAGCTGCATAGTTTTATTAAAAGCAAAATAAGTCCCTTTTTATTTTGTCCACCAAATTCTTGCTTAACCCGCTGTGGACAGCAATGACCAAAAGGTTGCAATTTCAGTTTAGCTAAAAAAAACCCTCAAAAACAAAGAGCAAAACCACCTTGATAAGTGGGAACTGATCATGTTACACTGCAGAGGAAACCACATTTTTATTTATACACATCCTCCCAGGACTGGAAATCCAACTGCAGGGTGTGAAATAAGCACCTCAGTTGTTGCACATCACACTCTGAGTGACAGGGCTGGGAAATGCAATATGTGAAGTGAGAATTGTTCAAAGCAGATAGAGGGGAGGTGTTATTCCAGAGCAAAGCTAGCTGGAAAAATGCTGATGGGAGCTGCTTTCTGCTGGGAAAGCAGCTCCTTTGGCTATTAACAGAATTATACTGTTTTCATCAAAGTTTCTCTAAAGGATAAAAATGCCTTAAAAATTTGCAGCAAAGTCAAAATTTCCCTTCCTGGCAGTTTCCAAATTACATTTGGGATCTTTTACTACTCTGAAATAGTTTTGTATGTTGAAATGGGTATAATTTGTATCAAAAAGTATCTTGGGGATGGAAATTGAAAGAAATGCTTCTTGTCTTATTAAAAATGCCCACAAAAACTATTAAATTTCCTTTCCTCAGAGTATATTTTAAGGGGAATTTTATCTCATCCCAACTCTAGAAGTGGACAGGTTTCCAAAATTGGAAAATCTTCTGGGAAGTGCCACTTAAGCCTGACTGAATTGTTTTATTTCAGTCACTTCTGCTGCTTTCCCTGATGCTCTGTGGAGTCCCTTTGCAATCTGATTTGATCTCATCCTGACTCAGAGCTCAGTACAGGGATGATCTCAGAAGTCTTTTCCAAGCCAAAAGATTCCGTGATTTATTATTCTTTATGTGGTCCCTCTGCTGTGGAAGAGATCTGATGTGGTCAGGGCTTGGTTTGCCTGGCACACCTGGAAGCTGCTGCTGGATCCAGATTTGTGGCTCCAGCTCTGTTATTTCCTTCCCTCTGAACTGAATCCCTGCAAAAACCTGGCCACAGGCAGCAGCCTTCATTAACAGAGGTCAAATTTCTCCAGCAAACAACAGGAGGGGCAGCAGGACTCCCTCAAACAGAACCAAAAGAGTTTTTTCCCATTTCCCCCTGGAGTTTTCAGTTGGTTTTATAGTCCCCAATCCTTGCTGCCTCTCCCAGGACTGGATGTTTGGGTGTTTCTGTTTCTCCTGCCCTGTGCCTGATTCCAGCCTGGTATCCTGGAATTCCTGGGGGCAGGATGTCAGAACCCAGGACATTCCTCTGGCTGCCCTGGAGGATTAAAGATCCAGGCAGGAGGCTCAGAGTCCCTTGACATGGAGTCAAAGACACCTGTGCCTTCGATTTTAACCCATGGAAACAATTACCAACTTTGGGCAAGGAGTTACAAGCCACAAGGGTTTGAATAGAATGTTGGTGGATTTATCACAGGGTGAAAATGTAGAATTTTGGGGTTTTTAGAATGGGGGTTCAGGAGGCAAGTTGGAGGAATCTGGGCATGTCCAGTCTTTCTCCTTCTTCTTCTTCTTGGGCTCCATCTGCTGTGATGGTGGCATTTCTGGATTGGTTTAGAGTAGAGACAAACTGTCTAACATAGGTGATAGGCATTTGTCAGAACCCAGGAAATTCCTCTGGCTGCCCTGGAGGACTCAAAACCCTGCCAAGGGGCTCAGAGACCTTGTCACAGAGCCCAAGACCCCTGTGCCTTTGATCTTTACCCATGGAAAAAACAATTGCCACCTTTATATGAAGAATTACAAGTCAAGAGAGTTTAAGTAGAACAATAGTTAGTTTGTCACGGGGTGAAAAATAGATTTTTGGGGTTTTTAGAATGGGGGTTCAGGAGGCAAGAGGGAGGAATCTGGGTGTGTCCAGCCTTTCTCCTTCTTCTTCTCATCTTCCATCTTCTGCTGTGATGGAGGCACTTTTGGATTGGTTTAGAGTAGAAGTTCACTGTCTAACATAGGTGATAGGTATTGGGAAGTTATTGTAAATATTGTACACATAGGTTTTAGTATAAAAAGATAACACTGCCCCAAGGTGGTCAGTGGGCCATGAACCAACCTGCTGGACAGATCTCAGCAGGTCAGTGAAAGAATATAATAGATAAGAGCAAATAAACAACCTTGAGAACGAGACCCAAAGAATTCTGCTTCTTCTTCAGTCTTGGGGCTGGGAAAAAGAGATTTTCTAACACCTTGGGGTCATCTTGACACTAGAAACCCCTTCAGTAGGAGGGTGGAAGATAAGGGCAGTGTTGGGAAGGACATCCACACCCACCTTCCTGTGCCAGGTACTCGTTCTCGATGAGCCTGGCCAGGCCGAAATCGGCGATTTTGCAGCAGAGCGTCTCTGACACGAGGATGTTGGCGGCCCTCAGGTCCCGGTGGATGAAGTTCATGCGCTCGATGTAGGCCATGCCCTCTGCCACCTGGGAGGGGAGGAAGAGCACACCTTCATCATCACCTCCCCACGGGATCTTGGGTGGTTTTCACACACCTTTGCAAAGCACAGCAGTTTTACAGGGTTGCTGTTGTCTCTCCACGAGCATGGATGTGCCTACGTTGCTGATGGATGGATGGATGGATGGATGGATGGATGGATGGATGGATGGATGGATGGATGGACAGGTGGATCAGCAGACAGGTAAATAAATAGATATTGTGCTTATACAGGTGCAGATATTCAGCTTTACCATCCTGAGCAGCCAAGTGAAGCAGAACAGAAGCACTACTCTCTGTTTTACTCTGAATCGTGTCTGCAGTGAGAGATGAAACCACATCACTGGATTGCCAGTTTCTGCCACAAGTCTCTCTTCTCCAGTGGGCATTTTAGTCATAAACATTCCATTAAAGATGTGAATTAAGAAAAGGAAAAAAACTCACAAAAAATCAAACTAGCAAATCACAGAATTATAGAATGGTTGGAAGAGACCTTAGGACCTTAAAGATCCTCTCATTCCCACCTCCTGCTATGGGCAGGGACACCTTCCACTACCCCAGCTTGCTCCAAGCCCTGTCCAACCTGGCCTTGGACACTTCCAGGGATCCAGGGGCATCCACAGCTTCTCTGGGCACCCTGTGCCAGGGCCTCCTCACCCTCACAGAGAAAAATTTATTCCTAAAATCTAATTGAGGCACCTGGTGTGTGATGAGCCTCTATCAATGACAGCAGCAATATTTCATTGATGAGTGCTGACGGTTGAAGAGGGAGATTGATAGAAGACAAAGATTGCCAGGTTGAGTCTCAGATTTGGACTGGGCATTTATTGGGAAGGTGAGTGGACGTGTGCAGCCACTGCCAGCAAGGGGTAGCACCCATTAAAGCTTTTGAGTGCCTGTGGGTGAGGGCAGAGCAATTTTCCACTCCATGCAGATTCACATGAGCCTCTGCACTCACATGTGGTTTCAAACAGGATACTCACACATACTTTCCAATGCTGCATTTCTAACCTGTGTCAACACCCCTCTAGTGCAAGGGCTGATTTCTGCAGTGGAAAATGGAAGAATTGATGTAATTTCCTGTCCTGATGTTAATGAGATAGGACCTGGTGCTCAGCCTGTTCCAGCCCAGAGTGTTTTCAAGCATTTACCCTCAAGACTGACCACAGGACCGAGTGTATCAGCCCAGACTGTTCTAATTTTAACTCACACGGATGTCATTGGATCAAACATTGCGCTCGAGAGGGTTGGGCGCCTGCTGAGCTGTGATGTCACCCCAACACCACAGATAAGCAGATTGCAAAACAGCTCAGCAGACTGCCCTTTCCTCCTGCTGCTCCTCCCAGAGAGACTCAGGCAATGTCTGAGTGCCTGCCCTGGGGAGGTGGTGCTGGGCTGGGAGAGGGAAGGATTGAAAGTTGTTCTTCCAGTTGATGCCAATGCCTCAGGGATGGGTAAAATCCTTCCTACCCCATGCTGAGGGTGACTTCTGTGGGTTTTGCATGATTGGGGTGTGGGGGTTTGGTCTGTGTTCAGTTATCCTGGTCCTGCTCTGTGGTGCAGTTTGCCCAGAGAAGCTGTGGCTGCCCCTGGATCCCTGGCAGTGCCCAAGGCCAGGCTGGACAGGGCTTGGAACAACCTGGGATAGAGGAAGGTGTCCCTGCCCATGGCAGGGGGTTGGAATGAGATGATTTCTCAGGTCCTTCCAACCCAATCCATTCCATTATTCCATAACTCTTTAACATTGACCAAAATCTTTGCTCTGAGTCACCCAGAGATTGCTCTGGTCCTGCACAGAAATGCACCTTGCCAATTTCTGGGGAATGCTCCCACCAACTCCAAGGGCTCTATACTATAGATTAATTTGAATAAGGAATTATTTATTAATTAATTAAAGGAATTAATTAATTCCTTATCCTTAGGAATTTCACACAAACCACAGGCTGTAATTTTCGAGAGAGGGAATGAAACAATGAAAGATGGAGGGAGGGAAGTGGAGATGTCAGGAGAGGAGGGAAGGAGGGAAGTAATTAAGTCAAATACCCTAAACAGGGAGTGTGCATTTGTCTCCATAACATCTCACAGACATCAATGATGAAGCTGCAGATATGGAAAATTTATCAGTAGTGAAGAGGGAAAGAAAAGGAAGAGGTTCCTCTGCACCTCTATGGAAAGTTCAAAATAAAAATGACAGAAGGTGGCACTGCTTTAAAGCATTTAAATATTTTCATTCTGGTCCTGTTAAACCAAGAATTAAAGTATTTCACTATAATAAACCATCCCTTCAAATATTAAGATTTTCCAGTTGTTAATTTATTAAAAAGCAACTCTGTATGAGGGCTGGAACCAGCAAACTTTGCACGTTGTTTCCTCAAGTCCACTTTGACAAGAGTGGTTGAATGATTTAATGGATAAATTCCATATTCAGGCTGATGCTTCAGGATGTTTTGGTTTTTTTTTTTTTGCTAATATTTCCTAATTAGCCTGACTCTGCTCTGGATGAGCCAAATTCTGTCAACAGCTGTCTGGGACCAAAGAGCAGTGATTTAGCCATTCTCATTCTTCATGTGGTTTCCCTGATTTTGCCCTATTTGTGTTTAGAGGCACTTCTGGACTAAAATTTTAAGCTGCAGCTACAGCTATGAGGATTTGCAGCCTGGGGATGCTTAAAGGCTAAAAGTTTGTTTTCCTAATGAGCAATATTCCCAGATTTGAGGATCAGAACATCCTTTATGCCTCATCCTCAGAAGGGCAGAACTGCTGGTCCTGCATTGGAAGTCTCTTTGTTGAGCTTTTTCTCCTTTTTTGGTAAAAAGAAAAAGAATTTTTTTTCCCTGCTCAGCAGGGAAGAAAAGCAAAAAAAAAACAAAAAAAAAAAAAAAAAAAACAAAAAAAAAAAAAACAGTCCAAAACAAATCCAACCACCCCCCAAAAACCCCAAACTCCAGATCTCTAACCCTGCACCAAGCTATCAGAGTGTTGCCCTAAGGGCGGAACTGATCTGCACATGGACAGAGAAGGATGAGGAGAATCCCTAAGAGAGCACACCAGGAGGAGCTGTTCTTCTCCAGGAAATCTTTGCTCTCACTGACTGCAGACTTGCAGGAATTTCACTGAGTTATAAAAAAATCTTGGATCCTTTTCCCACCGAATGTTCACAGACCTGAGCAGAGATATCAATGAGTTTGGGGAGATTCAGTTGGCTTCCTTCTTCTGTCTTCAGGAAATCCAGCAAACACCCTGCAGCAGAGGAGAGACTGCTGTCACTCTTCTCAATAATCTGTAAATTTGTTTTCCCTGGTGCTTCTCTGAATATATGTAACAAATCTGTCTCCATGCTAAGGGAAATCTGAGCAGCCAGTGTGGGTGTCCACTGGAGTACCTTTCATCAGGAAAGCTCCCAAACAGCCAAAATTCCTTTCTGTTTTGCACAGATCTGTTGCAAACTGCTGGGCATTCATAGTTTGAACTGTTCCAAACAAGAGGGGCAGAAGAAAGGACAATTTCACCATGAAGGGAGTAAAAACCTGAAACAAACTTCTAGTGAGAACAGTGGGGAGGAGAACTTTAAACACTCATCAAGTGGAGCATCACCAAATTTTTTTCATCACCCAGAAAGTCTCTTTCTGTATTAGAATCAATCTTTTGGGTCACTTGTTGCAGATTTGGTACAACCCCTCCTGCCCACCCTCATTCTGCATGGGAGCACTGGCCAGACCAGCAAAGTGGCTCTGCAGAAGCCCAGCACAGAGCTCCAGGAGGGTTTTTACCATTGGCCATGTACTCTGTCACGATGTAGATGGGCTGCTTGGTGACCACGGCGTACAGCCGGACCAGCTTGTTGTGCTGCAGCTTCTTCATCAGGTTTGCCTCTGCCAGGAAGGCGTCAGGATCCATGCTGCCCTCCTTCATGGTCTTCACAGCCACCTTGATGTTGTTCTTGTAGTAGCCTGCAGGGAGATTGTGGTGTTTTGAGGAATTTTGGGCTATGTGCAGGCTCCATGGGGCAGAAAACCACAGGAACAGCTTGAATCCCTCATGAAGGAACACGTGATAAATCCCAGTGCCAGCAGGTGTGAGGGGAGGAGGGACACTCTTGTCACAGCTGTCAATCCATGAGGCTGCATCAGGGATGGTCCCTGCAGTGAGCCCATCCTCACACTGCCCTCCCAGACCCTTCCTGGGTGAAACCCCTGGGGCCTCCCACCAGCTGGGCTCTCAAATCATCCAAATGCAGCCAAAAAGGCAGGACTGAGTTCAGTGAGCACATGAACTCAGCCTGGTCCTGTCCACAATCTCCATTTCCAAGGCAAACAGTAACCACCAAGAGAGCAGCAAAGGAGCTGAACTCCCCCCACTTCCTCTCCTGCTGATCAGTTGTAGGCAGGACGGCATCAGGGATGGAGGTCTGGGCTAAAAAGTGGAACAGGGGGGCAGAAAAAGTGGGAAAATGTCACCCAGGTACCCTACTGGGTGTGACTTAGGATCACTGGTGTCACTACAGCTGTGCCCAGGAAGCCCAGGAAGAATGAGTGCATATCTCAAGAGATGAGTAAATAGTGACTTCAACACCCACCCCCCGTGAAAACCTTGCTCAACCCATGATCTTTGCAAATATGAGCTGTCCAGTCCTTCCCAGGAATCCTGTGTGCGCCCATAAATATGCATTTGTCCTTAAGGATCCCTGGAATATTCTTGCTCATGCCTTAGGGAAATAAAAGGGTTTTCCATCTCCTCTCTTTATGTCTTTTTTTTTGCTGGAATGGAAGGGATTCCACTTACCCATCCACACTTCCCCAAACTGCCCACTGCCCAGCTTCTTGACAAGCTTCAGGGCCTCCCGAGGGATCTCCCACTCGTCCTGGGCCCAGGGTCTCTGGGGAACCAGGGATGTGCAGGGAGCTGTGAGGCGCTGGCACAGCCCATCCCCTTTCTCTGCAGGAGGACAAAGCACAGGAGAATTCAGTGGAATGGCAGGGAAAACCTCCTCCTCTGTTCAGGAAAAATCAATCCATGGAAACCTCAAAAACCACACAGGGACGTGGTGGAGCCCCCAGCCCTGGAGGGGTTTAAAGGTTGTGTGGATGTGGCACCTGGGGACATGGGTTAGTGTGGCCTTGGCAGTTCAGGGGGAATTCAGTGGTCTTAGAGGGTTTTCCCAATGTTTATAATTCTATGATTTCATGAAAATCTTCAGCCACAGGGATCAAGGCACCCAGAATGGCCCCAATCAAAGAGGAAAGCTCAAAGGGAGCCATAGAGGAGCAAATCATCCTGCCCAGTTATTCCAAACCTTGCTTTCCATGCATCCCCCCTGCATTTCCTGCCAACATTCACTTCCTTCCTTTCCTGATGGGAGGCACTCCCTGACTTTAGGGCTGGGAGCAGAGCTCACCCTTGCAATTCCCTAAGATGGAGACCAGGACATGGGTTCTGGTTGTAGGATCACACCTGCCCCATGAACAGCTATGGTGTATCCCAAACCTATCCTCCCTCTGTCCCCACCCTCTTCCAGGACACAAACCCACGAGGGAAGGCAGAGAACTCACGGCTGTAATGATGGATGAGCTCTGGCAGGCTGGAGAAAGTCATCCTGGGGGAGATGTAGTACCCCCCTCCATCCAGGGAGCGGATCCTGTAGTGTTTGATGATGTCCCCGTGAGCAGAGTTGGTGTCCCTCACAGAAAGGGAATAGGCATCTGGAGAAGGAACAGAAGAAGTTGTGAGGACAAATTGCACCCCAGCCAGGGACCAGCTGCCTCCTCTTTCCATCAACAGCTCCAAACCAGCCCTGGCTGGTGCCTTTCCAGGGCAAGTTGCTCAGAATTTTCAGCTTTTCTCTCTCCAAGTCAAGGGGACAGGATAAAAGTTCATCAAAGCTGAAATGATCCTGTCCAGGTTTCCTGGAGTAACACCTGTCTCTGCTGTGGTCAACAGCCCCCTGGAAGCCCTGTGGGGACCAGCAGCACCTCTGCAGGCAGAGCAGGCAGATGTTCCCCGGGTCAGGATGGTCTTTCCACAGCTCCATGTTCCCATCTGAGCTCTGTCAGCCTCAGCATCATGAAATCAGAACGGTTTGGGTTGGAAAGGACCTTAAATTTCATCCAGTTCCACCCCCTGCCATGGGCAGGGACACCTTCCATGATCCAAGGGTGCTCCAAGCCCTGTCCAACCTGACCTTAAACACTTCCAGGGATCCAGGGGCAGCCACAGCTTCTCTGGGCACCCTGTGCCAGGGCTTTACCCTCACAGTGAAGAATTTCTTTCTAAGATCCAATCTAAACCCACTCTCTTTCAATTTAAAGCCATTTAAAGCCTTTTTCCTCTGGATTAAACATTATTAAACCTTGTGCCAAGGTGAGTGATTCTGCTGGGGAAGGAGAACAGAAGGTGGGTTCAGGAGAATTGTCTTGTTCAGCCACAAACTTGTGACCATGATTAAACCAGATCTAGAGGTTCCCATCTGGAATCTTGTTCCCTTTGGGCCTCAAGGGAGCTGCTCAGCCATCCACCACTCCAATCTGCTATTCCCTCCATAAGAGTCTAAACCAGGGCTGGTTTTCAGTGCACAAAACCATCACTAGATGTTGCTGCAGAGCAGAACTTCCAGCCTGTGTCAGTGTGGTTCAATGCAGCTTAGCAGTGGTGGTTTTCCCCCTTTGTCTGGATTGTATTTCTGGAGTGAGTTGTTACAAGCCTGCTGGGCTGTTCTAAGTCTAATATATCACCTGGGCTGATAAACTGCCCATTTTTGATGTTTTTTTAATCAAAAGGCAAGACTACACATGTTTAAAAGTGTGTATCTGTTCATGCAGGATCATAAAAAGAAGCAACAGCAACTCTGAAACCCTAAACCTGCACATGAGGGGAAAGTTTATTAACATAAAATGCTCACTGGCTGCTGTTTCTCCATCCCAGCAGTTTTCCCTACACTGTGCCTGAAACCCACTTGCATTTAAAAGAAGCAGCAAAAATTCCCCACCTCTGTGGATATTTGCTCTGTTGGAGTGATTATAAATCTTTATAAGCAGAGTTTGGAAGAGTCTGAAGTTTTCCCAAATGCCAGCAATCATTTTGAGGGGACTCCCTTCCTGCAGAGACCAGATCTGGTGGTGTAAAATTAATGGAAAAAAATGGTGGTTTAAATGCAGAGCCAGAGAACCTCAATTTGACGTGGTGGTCTCCTCAGCAGAGGAAGCTCTTCTGTTTTCTTTCCTTCACCATGAATGTCAGGCAGAAGATAAATTAAGAAGCCTTTTTGATTTGATCAGTCCTGCAACTGAACAACTGAAAAACAGCCTTGAAACATCTTCAGTGGGGCAGTAAAACCTCGAGGGATAGGCAAAGAAATGGCTCTGCTGGCTCCTCTGTGATACCCATGTGGCCCTAAATTCCAAAATAATGATAATAAACATCAAGGCCAAAGTCTGGACTTGATAACCTTAAGAGATCTTTTTCAACCTAAATGATTCTGTGAAGAAGAATATGACAATGATGACAACAGATTATTATTATTATCATTGTTATTATTATTATTATTATTATTATTATTATTATTATTATTATTATTACTAGTACTATTGTTATTTTTTCCATTGTTACTATTATTACTATTTATTATCTTCCATTATTGCTGTTGAGGGTGATGATGTTGCTTTAATTTCAAAGAGACTGAAATACTGCCCAGGCCAGGCTGCAGCCCAGGAGAGTTGGGCTTATGTGGCACAAGATCAGGAGGGTGCTTGGTGTGCTTGGGACACAGCTTAGGGTTTGTGTGGGATTTTTACAGGGTGAGGACTGCTCAAGGAAGGAGCCAAACGTGGTGTGAAGCCTGCACTGAGGCCAAATGATTCTGCAGAAGTAAATCCAGGAATTGATGACAAACATCTCTGCAAGGGGATGTCTGGGGGCTGAGAGTCAGCAGGGAATGGAGACCTGCCCTGTTTGCCAGTGGTTGCACCCAAAATGCTCCTCTCCCACAGGATCTCCTTTCCAGGCCCCACCAACCCTTTAAACTCTCCTACATTTTTCAGACAGAGTCAGGGCCGATCTCTCAGCTGTCAGAGTTAATTCTTACCCTGTCATTAAGCTAATGACTGCATCTCAGCCCCAGCCACAGTTTAATTTGCTGCAGGGAGCGTGGTGGAGCTCCCCTGTCCTCCTCCCTTGGGAGCTGCTGTGCAGAGGCAAGGCACTGAAGGGAAAGATTCAATTCTTCCTTCACAAAATCACAGAATGGTTTGGGCTTGAAAACTCATCTTGTGTGCCACCTCCTGCCATGGGCAGAGATACCTTCCACTAAACCAGGTTGCTCCAAGCCCCATCCAACCTCATCCTTGCTCCCAGTGACAGCAGAAAATTGACTCCTAATTCCCTCTGAAGATTCCAGGATAGCCAAAAGGAGTTCTTGCTCCTCAGCCTCAAGGGACATTCACCTGTTCTGCATCCTGGCACAGACCTGAGCTGGTAGAGTCCAGATTATCAGAATCACAGAATCATAAAACGGTTTGGGTTGGAAGGGTTCTTGAAACTCATCTTGTGCCACCTCCTGCCATGCACAGAGACACCTTCCACTAAACCAGGTTGCTCCAAGCCCCATCCAACCTGGTCCCTGTGACAGCAGAAAACGAAAATCATTGACTCCTAATTCCCTCTGATGATATCCAGGATAGCCAAAAGGAGTTCTTGCTCCTCAGCCTCAAGGGACATTCACCTGTTCTGCATCCTGGCACAGACCTGGGCTGGTAAAGAGTCCAGAGTACAAAATTTATGGAACGATTTCTTCATCAAAAATTTGGCCAGCCCTGGCACAGCTGCCCAGGGCAGTGATCGAGCCCCCATCCCTGGAAGGGTTAAAAAGCCACGCAGATGTGGCACCTGGGGACATGTGTTTAGCTCATTTCCTGCTCCTACAGCTCTCAGTAGCCCCTTAAATCCTTCCCAAGGGAAAGGCAGGAGCTGAGCTGGATGCAGAGACAGATCTCAGTGAGTTCCCTCCTGCTGGCAGCAGAGATGCAGGAATGCTGCTGGGAGCCAGAAGCCCGTGGCTCAGCACAGCTGGGGGAATGTGCTCCTGCAGCTTTTGGAATGATTGGTACTTCAGGGGGACTTTGTTTATTTGCAGCAGCTTCAGCAAGGACAGTGCTCTGTTGATTTCACTGCTTCCCGCACTGTCCCCATCTTCCCAGGATGCTGAATGTGCCTTTTGGGGACTCTGAGAAATGTTGTCTCTGAAGATTTGCAGAATTTCTGCATCTCAAACCATGAGGAAAATGAGACTCTTCTCAGGATGGGCTGGGAATAGGTGCTGCTCCTACTCAGGGCACAGAACCCATCCCACTGTGCCTGAGACATCCCAGTATGAGGCAACCACCTCCCTGTTTAAGTCACTAATGGGATTTAGCTCAGCACAGTGGCCAAAATTTGTCCCTGGTTATCAAATTGCTGGTGATGTGCCAAGTGAATGAAAACACACATCATGGGGATGGAAAAAAGGAAAAAACAGTGGGGCTCTAAGGGCAGGGTTAACTCCATGGCACATCTCTTGGTGGGCCACAGGGTGCTTTACATCAGGAAATTCAGCTCCATGGCACATTTGGAGATGCCTGGCTTTGTCTTTTCCCCTTTCTCTTTAGGGAGGAGGAAGCTGTGGCTAAGATGGATCAAGCATGGTCATTCAGGCAGCCCAAAGCACTGGGTGCTCAGGCAGCAGTTGGATGATTCAGAGGATGAGGGGTTCAAAGGAATAGCACACATATTTTATCCTAAATATCAGAAAAGGCACAGGGCAGAGACACATCTGAGCATTTGGGGCTGACATGGGGCTTCCATGGAGTGGAACCCACATCTGCTAATGCAGGATATCCCACATCTCGTTCTTCTTGACAGCAGAGGCAGGGAATTGAGGATCTGGTGATTTCTCCTTGGATTTCAGGACCCTACCACCTCTGCTCGAGCCCTGTGTGACCAAGACCCACCTACACTCCAGATAATTGCAGAAGTTGGGGACAACTGTCCTGAACAAGTGTAGGGAAAGGTCTGATCCCATGCATGTGTGGCACTTAGAGATGCCACAAAGACCAGGATCATGTGTGGACAGAGCTTCAGACACAGCACAAGTGTTTGCTTTGTGGTGCTCCCTGCCCTTCCTGGGTGCAATAAACACCCCAAATATCCCAACAAACAAAGGGAGAGTGGGAATGGGATAAACAGAAGAGCAGCATATGGTTCTAAGTCCGAGCCTGATCACTGCAAAAGCACCATAAAAGTAGGAGGGAAACTGATATACAGCAGAAAATGTGTATAAAGTGAAATGCTTAGAAACAAATATCTGAAATGTTTCCTGAACTGAATGTTCCCTAAAAATTCTGAAAGCTGCAAATCCTTATGGATAGCTGCCCTGCTGCTTAGCATCAGCTCAGCAGGGACTTGTGGAGGTGAGCCCACGTACGGGGCAGAGGGGGAAATTCAAAGTAGGATGTCACAGTCTGACACAGCCCCACTGCCTGGGGGCTGAGGGGGACAGCTACAGGAGGATGAGATTCCAGCTGCTGCTTCCAGACCCTGGCACTGTTTGATTTTCTGGCAATGGTGCAAGGAGCACCTCCATGGTGGAAGGAACAGATGCTGCTCTGGACATCTCCTTTGTGAATAGGAGGAAAAAAGAGACAAGGAAGGAAGAAAGAGATGTTGCAGTAGGCAAGAGCCATTTGTAGGATGGAGGAACCAGACTGTTCCCTCTCTTATTGTTTGGCCTGGGGCTTTGGAAGTATTTGGGAAACAAAATAAAAGGAAAAGAAGGTTCCATATGATTTCAGATGGATGCTCCAACTCTCTACTGATCAAGTCACAGTTGAACACCATGATCTTAGAGGCTTTCCAACCTAAGCAATTCCTTAATTCTATTGGGAAGACACAAAGCACCTTTTCCCACGTGTTAAGGAAAGACTCCTGCATCCATTTCGAAGGAAAGGAACCAAATGACAGCAAGACTGAAACACTTTCCTGACCTAGTCCACAGATCTGGTTTAGAGCAGAACCACGGGACCATCACGAGCATCTCCATGCTGCAAACACACATGATGGCCCAGAGGAAGCAAGGAGAAAAAAGTAGGAAAGAAACAATAAGGAATTCCCATGGAAAAACCTAAACTAACTTCCAGACTCTATGAATTAATAGCAAGGAACAAAGAAATTGAAATTGCATGGGTTTTTTATTATTTATCATTATATTAATGACTATATCCACTGCCCAAGAGGAGTTGGAGCATTCTCTGGCATTTCCATCCTCACTGAATAATTTCTTCAAAAATCAGACATGTTCATAGGGAAGGAAAGTGGATGAAATCCATCTATCCTGCTCCAGTCACTCTCCTTCCAAAAGTTCTGGTTTGCATGAGTTCCCCTATCAGACTATCAGGAAAAAAATGTTTTCCCTAGGAAAATGACTTTTTCCCAAACTGTGCAAGTTTCTGTTGCAAGCAGGAGAAATATTCCTTTAACAGTGTGTAGAAATATCTTTAAAAAAGAAAAATAAGAGAGAAAGAGACACTTCCTTGGGAAGAAAAGGAAAAGAAAACCCCTAAATTATTTTGGAAAATCTGCTTATTTGTGTTCCTGTGTCTCTGCCATGAACTCTGGTGGAAGAGCCACTCTTACCACAGCCAGAACTGCACAAATGAGTACATCATGAGAAAATATTTGCCCTCCAAACCCCCAGCTCACTCCTAGAGCCCTGCTGAAGGTTTTCCAAGCCTGGGCAACAACAAGGAATTACCTCTGCTCCATGGATCTCACCTTTGGTGGTTTCACTCTCCCTGACGAGGAAAGAGCCAACTTTGTTCCCAGAAGACAACAGCAGCCGTTCAGCATCTTTTCTGCTCAGAGTTCTAAAATACCACCTGGGAGACAGAAAAGGCAAAAGCATGAATTGAAAAGGAAAAACTCTACAAAAAATGGAATTCTTTCCAGTTAGTTCTTTTTTCTTTTTTTTTCTAAATTAATCATTACACTGTGAAACTGAGGGTTGTTTTTATTAGCAAGTAGCTTTTTATCTACTGGAAAGTGGCAGTAATAGACTGTTTTGGGTAGATTAACACCAGATTTGGATCACTTTGGACTTGTTTCACAGCCTGGAAATTCAGACAGTGTGGGGAGTAGATGGGATGTGCAGTATCCCATACAAAGAACTTTTATGTCTCAGCCACATTTCTGGGCACTGCTAAATATTTGCTGAACTCAGTGATGGTTGGGTCCCTCCAAGAACAGATTGCAGGCAGGACTGATCATTTAGAGCTGAATGCCATAGAGGAGGAGAACTCATGGAAAAAAATTCTCCTTCTGTTTGTATTACAGGCAAAATAAACTTTTTGGACTCCAGTGTTTCATTTGATTTTTCTTGCAGGGAGGCTGCATCTGGGCTCATGTGAAAAACAGCACTGTGGGTCTGGGTGCTGGCACTCAGTTTTCTTTCTTGTTAAATTGTTGGTATGGCCCCTGGCAGATCCAAGACCTGCACCCCATCCAGAGATTCCCAGTTTACATATGGATACTCTCGTGGAAGGTGAAGAGGTTTAAAGCCATTTCTGTGGGTGGACTGACCCAGTGGGACCAGAGGATGGTCCCAGGCACTGCCACCATAATCTTTCTGTTGTCCCCCCCAAATCCTTTTTTTCCACAGTGGGTGCAATCAATGGGACAAGAACCTTTGCCCACTTTCCCCAAAACAACCTCATCCTTCCTTTCCACACCAATATGATGACTAAAAACTTGTCCTGAGCTTTTGGGCAGCATTATTTGGGACGAGGAAAGACCTCCTGCCATCCAGCCCAGCAGTGACACCTTCCTGCCATCAATAAAGCTCCTCCAGGAGCTCGTTGAGATCCAGGGCACAGCATCTGTGTTGGCCTCTCAAAAACTTTCCCACTTACTTTTCCTCTTCCAAGCTGTCCACTTGTGCCACGAAGTTGCTGGGGATGTATCCTTTCCTCCCAGTGCTGAGGGACTTTGCCAGCCACCAGTCCCCCTCTCTGCAAAGGGAACAGAGGAGTAGGTCTGAGTGCCCACAGGAGGTTTTGTGACAAGCTGAGGCTGTGGGGATGTGGATTGCGGGGTTTGAGCACTGCAGATGGACTTGGACTCCATAATCCACTCTGCAGTTCCCTCTGGGTTCCCAAGCACCAAACCAGGTTGGTGGGTGTTGGTCTTCAGGGACTTGTGGAGGTGACAATCTCTTTCCATGAACATGGAGCAACCGCAGACCCATACCTTTGCCACACACTTCGAGTGGTCATGGGATTTATTTTGTCTCCTGAACAGGGCATTGGGGTCCCTTCTGCTCCTTCCTTTGTGTTCCAGACACCCTACCTTGCTGTCCCCCTGCTGGCTGAGACACCAGCCAGGACCCAAACCCATCTCCATGCAGGGGGTTCTCCATCTCCTTGTCCCACAGGTCCCAGCCCATGGCATGTGGGTGTGAAATGCCACCTCTGGAGGCCACCTCAAACCTCCAGCAGTCAAGGATGGAGCAGCCCTCCAAGGCCTGGGGGCCCCAAGCTCACCTCTGCCCTGTTATGGACTGGGCCTCTTCTGTGGTGACTTCGAGAAGTTGAAATGAAACCTCACAAGTGTCTGGCTCAGTTCTGTCCTTTTCTCTGACTACACCCAACCCACATCCTTTGCAGAAGCAGAATCAGCACAAACACAGGACAGGAGCTGTTTTTTCTTGGTTTTTTTTTTTTTTTGTTGTTGTTGTTATTTATGCTACTTCTGGACCAACAGGCAGTGACAGCAAAGAGGGTCCCAGTAGCACCCAGGCAGGGACAGTCCCCAGCCCCAGAGTGTCTGTGACCCACAGAAATGTCACCCTGCAGAGAGAAGAGGGTACCCACAGCCACGCTCTGGAGCACAGCCAAGGCACAGGATCAGCTCTGGTCAGCTGCAAAGTGGTGGCTGACCCCAAGGTTTCCCCTTTCCCAGCCTCCCTGTGCTCCTCTTTGAACTTCCTCCTGGGTCACTTACTTGGAGAGGACCTGGAGTTTCTCCCCTTTGACCAGCTCCAGGTCACGGTCACTTGAGGCAGGAAAATCGTACAGTGCAACCACAAACAAGTGATCTGAAAGAAGAATTAACTCCTTTGCATCCAGGCTGTTCCTTGAGGGGCTTGATGCACACCTGGGTGTGTGGTGGGGCATTTCAGCCCCTAAACATGGGGCTCTGTCATCCTCCCACCCCCAAATCCAACCTTTCCACCAACCCAGCTTTCCTGCTCACCACAACCTCTGCTCAGGGATTAACACTGATTCAACAAAGCATTTCCTGTGTATGTATTTTTAAAACACTGCAGAACCACCCCCCAGTCCACAAAACCCAGAGTGTTAACAAGAAAAAGGGGTTTGTGTGGAATTAAAAGGGTCATAAATAACCTGTCAGAGTTCAGCCTGAGTTTTACAGAGTGGTAAATGAAAACTACAACATTTCCCATGGTGGCTGTGGAACTTGTCTTAAAATGATGTGAGGTTCTTTGACTGAAAAAAGCATAAAGTCATTGTAGTATCTGTTATTTGAGGCTGCTTCTAGGATTTAGATCACCTTGGGCTCATGGCCTGTGCTTTGAGCTCATCCAGTATCTTGTCATCCCTCCGTCTTGAACACTTTTCTGTGCAGATCATAGAATGAATCACAGAATGGTTTGAGTTGGGAGGGACCTTAAAGCTCATCCAATGTCACCCCCTGCCATGGACAGGGACACCTTCCACTCTTCCAGGGTGTTCCAAACCCTGTCCAACCTGGCCTTGGACGCTTCCAGGATCCAGGACCATCCACCCACCTTCTCTGGGCACCCTGTGCCAGAGCCTCACCACCCTCACAAGGAACAATTCCTTGCTCACATCTAACCCCAACCTGAGCTGTGCCAGTTTAAAACTACTCCCCTTGTCCTGTCACTTTCTGTCCATATAAAAAATCCCTCTCTCTCATTTTTATGAGTCCACACGATGCTCTGGCCCAGCCCAGGCTGATCCCTGTGGGCTGGAGCTGAATCTCTTGGTTTGCAAACCCCAGAGGTGCCGGGGCTGCTCTCGGGGAAGCGCTGCAACTTTTCCCCTGTGCTCTGCACGCTCGTAGCTGCTGAAGCAGAAAAGAGCAGCTATTCTGGGGCAAATCAAAGTTTATAAAAAGAATCAGCACATGCGCAGGATCACAGAAATCAAACCAAAACACCGTGGTGAAAAAGGAAAAGAAAGGAGAGGGAGGCAAAGAAGGAGAAGATGGAGATGGAGAAAGAGATGGCAAAGGAGAAAAACAGAACAAAAAAAAGTAAAGAAAAATAAAAAATTTAAAGAAAAAGAAAAAAGAAAAAAAATTAAAGAAAAATAAAGAAATAAAATTTTAAAGACAATTTTAAAGAAGAATTTAAAGAAAAAGAAAAAGAAAAAGAAAAAGAAAAAGAAAAAGAAAAGAAAAAGAAAAAGAAAAAGAAAAAGAAAAAGAAAAAGAAAAAGAAAAAGAAAAAGAAAAAGAAAAAGAAAAAGAAAGAAAGAATTTGAACTGTGCTGCAGGAAGGCTTCAGCTTGTGCTCAGCCTAATTAATGCACTGAGACCGATGGACAGCCTATTATTAGCATTTTTCAAAACAGCCTGTCAAGCCACTGTCTTTGGATGACCTTTTCAAATAATGCCACCAGCAAGAGAGCCAGACTGGCCCTTTGTCACAGCAAGATAACCGTGTCTCTGGGGTGACTTGGGGTTTGTGTCTGTGCAAGGCTGGCTGCTGCTCCGATGGCAATTTGTTAGGGAGGAGAAAGGGTCAGCGTGGGAGGAAAGGCAGCTTTGGAAAGCAGAGCCCTGAGCAGCTCCCTTCAGGCTTTTGAGGAGGAAATCGGAGATCCATGAGAGGTTCCAGCAGAGCCTCTCTCCCAGGATGGGAAAAAGGATGATCAGTCATGAGGGAGAATGCTTTGAAGTCTGAAAATAGCTGGCACGGTTGGGGGCTTCCCCTTGAGGCAGCTCGAATTAGCAATGCACCCAAACTCTGTCTGCCTCCTTGAGAAAGTTGTTATCACACATCTGCTCAGACATGAAAGGGTTTGGGGCATGAGGTGTCCACAACCAGCCTGTCATCCACACACACACCCTCCTGGTCCTCTTGAAAGGGAAATAATGCTGTGATCACACTTGTGCTCAGAAAAATAGGAGCAAGTGTGTAAATATATTCAAGCCCAGAGTGGCTGTGTAGAAAATGAAAATGGAGTTTTGATCTCGAAGCAACTGACATAAGTGAAAATAAGTGAAATTAAAAAGAGAGAATGCAGCAGGGACAAAAAGGGTTTGTATGCTGAAAAAAATACTTTATCACCTCTTATCCCAAAACAGGCGCTAGGAACACTGCTCACTGAAATGAGCCAGAAGAAAAGCTCTCTCTGCCCAAGCTAGCAGGAGTTGCCATCTCATGATGAAAGGGGCTCTTCCTGTCCCTGAGTCCATCACCCCATGAGAAACACATGGATTACACTGCCTTGGACCAGTTTGATCCACTCAGGCCACGAGAGGCTCGTTGGGGCTGTGAGGAGCTCTCAGATAAAGCTGCCAGCCCCAGGACTTTGATTGGGAGCCAAACACGTCCTGGCTCAGAGCTGCTGTCAGCAAAGTCTGATACCAGCAGGGTTTGCAGAGGCTCAGTGCCAATTTGGTGGCTCAATAGGAATGATTCAACCAGTCCTCCCACTGCTGGCTAGTCCTGAATGGAAAGTCTTTGCAACCACCTCATGGTGACAAAGCAGGGCTCAGACTGTGCCAGGGTGTCCCAGAGGATCATCCATTGGTTTGGGGCCATTTTGGGATGGTCATGGTGTGAGTGACAACTTGCAGGACACGTTGGCCAGCTGGGTGCACTGAGTTATGGCTTAAAGCTGCTGGGAATGGGGTCAGCTTTCTGTTTCAGCCTGGCATGGGCTGGTTGGAATCACTGAATCCTAAACTTGGAAAAGATCTCTAAAGTCATCAAGTCAAACCATTAACCCATCATTGCCAAGGAAACCTCTAAATCATGTCCCCAATGCCATATTCCTGTGGTTTTTAAATCCCTCCAGGGACGGTGATTCCATTGCCTGGGCAGCCTGATCTGAAGATTGGTAACAATTTTTGTGAATTTTTTTTTCCTAGTATCCAATTTAACCCTCCCATGATGCAACTTAAAGCCATCTCCTCTTGTCCTTTCATTTTTTTACCAGGAAGAAGAGCCCAACCCCTACCTGGCTACAATTTGTTTTCAGGGAGTTGTGCAGAGCCAGAAGGTCCCCCCTGAGCCTCCTTTTCTCCAGACTGAGCCCCCCCAGCTCCCTCAGTCTTTTCTCCTCAGACGTGCTCCAGATCAAGGCAAATATTTTTTATTAGAAGTTTTTTAATTTCTCACTGAAAACTCAGCCCTTTTTTCAGTAGAAACAACCCTTCCTTCTCCCACTTCAGCTCAAACTCACATTTCTGACATCATTCCTTTCAAACACAAAACCACATTCAAGTAACAACAACAAAAACAACCAAGAATTTTGGCATTAACTTTGAGATGCCACTGAAGACCTCAAGTTCCAGAGCATGCTAACCTTCCACACCCTGAAACTCAGTCCTGCTCATATTTTGGTCAGCAAGAAGCAAGTGAAGAGGTGGAAGAAGTGGTGGTTCCTCACCAGAAGAAATGTCCTTGCAGAAACTTCGACTCCTCGGGATGTTGCAGGTTATTAAAATGCCTGAGGACAAGCACCCAAACCCACCAGCCCTTTCCATCAGTGGGATTTAAATCCAGCTGTGAGCAGCTGGCAGGGCAAGGGCAGGGGTTATTCTACCTATTTTCTGTGCCTTATCCATCCAATGCAAGCAAACAGCAGCTCTACCATGAAAATCTTGGGTTTGGGTCCCACCATGAGCCAGGACTTTGCAGTGCTGGGGGCTTTGGGGGATCAGAATTAAAATTTTGACTCCACAGAGACATAAAATCAGCCTTGAAAACTTTGTGATTGCTCAGGGAATGGTGTTAAAATGAATGGAAGACTCACACCACAGGAGAATCACCCAAAGTGAAAAAAGGATTGGCGATGCCACGTGCACCACATTGAATTCAGAGTTCTGAGCCCCTTGCCTGCCTTTGTGTTACTTCCATGAGGATAAATAATGTCAGGAGGAATTATGTTTTTGTTAAAAATAAATAAATTATGATTTCTGAGACAGAGGTGTGAAAGCTGGAAAGTGTGAGACAATTTCAACAACTCGAGATCAGAAAAAACAAAGAAAAATAATTCAAAATGCAAGGAGAGCAAAAACAAAAACCCACAAAAATAAAAAAAAAACAGGAAAAGAAAGGGTTGATTTTACAGTATGTGCCACACTTCCATAGCAAATAATTTTCCTTGATTGAATTCATAGTGCTCCCACAGGATTTAATTCATGTCTCTGAATTTTTTTTTTTTATATGATGTGAGTGCCTGGATTTTGTGCTTTCTCTTTCAATTCACTTGAATTGCTGTCACTTAAGAGAAGATCTCTGGTATCTCAAATATCTTGCTTGGTTCTTATCAGCCTGTTTTGCCACACAGGGCACAGTCAGATGTACTATCACTGCAGGAAACTCAGACACTGGCAGAGAAAAATAGGAAGTTTTCCAGACTATCAGTGTGAATATTCCTCCAGAACTGGAACTGAATCTAATGAACAAAATTAGTTTTGAGAGCTGAAAATGGCTAATATTGTACTTAATCCATTTTTTAGCATCTTTCAACTTCTGCCTTTGGGCATGAAGGAGAAGTAAAATCCGCCTCCTTGATCACAATTTCTGCTCTGCTTATGACCAGAGTGGAAAAAACCTTGTGATAAAAATCCTGTGATAAAAACCCTGCGAAAAAAAATCTGTGATAAAAATTCTGTGACAAACTGTCAGTCCCTGCTCAGCTGGGGAGGTGGGAGAGCATGGCCACTTGGAAATGTGCCATGAAAACAATTCTGCAAAAGAAAACATAGTTTCTGGAAAAACGGTCTTTCCATGAAAACACACCCCAGATCACATGGTTGAAGATATTCACCTCCCACAAATTTGATCTCCATAACAAAAGCAAAATTTGAACAATATTTTGATATTGCAGGAGTTCCTGTGCTTGGCCCATGGTAGGAACCCTCCATCACCATCCATAAGTCCTAAGAAGACCTAATGTTGTCATTCCACCCATCCCATTTATTCACATTTTCCCTCACACCATTTCCCCCAGTCCTACCCTTTCATCCACATGTAGAACTTTCATGTTTTGCTAACTGCCCTCTTCCAAGCCTCCTCTATTTCCCCCCCCCCTTCTAATTATCTCTCTCTCTGTCCTTAATCTGCAGAATTTCTTGGACAAAAATACACATGAGCTGCTGCTGGAGCAGAGGGAGCTGAGGGCTCCCTGCTAAAAGGCAATAATCTCCAAACACCATCTGTGACCCACAGATAATTGCAGAGGTGGATGAAGCCAACAGCCCATCTCCAAGCAGGGGCTCTGTGTATTCTTATTTTATCCTCTTCTCTTTCTTCTGCTTCTCTTTGTAGCCTCTCTGGGCTCTCTGATGCCTGCTATTTCCTCTGAAATGTTCAGCTGGCTGGATAAAGCATCCATGACTTGTCACACTGCAGACAGGGCAGAGAAATCTCACACAGCTCCAGGCTCAGATCTGCCTTTGCTCCAGCAATCATGGAATCACAGGATTGGAAGAGACCTTAAAGATCACCTGGCTTCCAAGGGAGAGGGAATGCTTTTCCCTCTGGATTTCTTTGATGATCAAGGGGAAAATTGGCAGCTGCAAGGACTTGGTGATGTAAACTGAGTTTTCTGAACCACTCTGATAAACTCCCTGCCTGGCACGGCTGCAAATACAGAAACCACACGCCTGTGAGGTGATGTCTCGTCCTCAAACCCTGACATTTGGGGACCACCAGCCTGCAAAACCCCATGGGGAGGCAAAGAAAACAGAGCCTTACCTTGTGCAGAGGCTTGGTTTAGATGAGGGCTGTTGATAACTTGTCTCCCCTGCGATAGAAATAGAAAGGAAAAAGGAGATATTTATCACTTTGCTGTGTTTCAGGAAGAACTGATTTCAGCTTCACAGACGAGTGGGAGTCGGGTCCAGAGACCACTGCAGCCCCTGTGCCTGGCTCCACAGCTGTGATGGCTTTAGCACATTTTGCCATGAGGTGTTCACAGCTGTCTTCACAGAAAAGCTGCAATAAGTCTTGGCTTCCCTCTGAGTTAATGCAGAAATCTGCTGCCCCCTCATTTGGAGCCTGCTCCATCCAACCCCTGTCCACTGATGCCAGATTTAGGATCAGTGAGGGGTGAGAGATGAATGGTCCAATTGAGAAATGGCAATTGCAGAGTTGTTTGAAGCAGAAAACCAGAGATATTGTCTGCCACAATGTCCCAAGGATCATGGGTGTATGATATCCTTTGCTCAAGATTACATTAAAAAAACAGAGGCAGTGGCTGCAACAGCTAATCAGAGAACTGTAGAAATCATAGAATATTCGATGGTCCTTGTGGATATCCACTCAGGACATTCTATGATCCAGTGATTCTATAATTCCTGAGATGGAAGGGGCCCACAAGGATCATTGATCCAGCTCTGGGCCCTGCAGAGATACCCCAAAAATCCCGACCTGTGCCTCAGAGCAATGTCCAAATGCTCCTGGAGCTGTGGCAGCCTTGGAGCTGTGCCCATTCCCTGGGGACTCTGCTCAGTGCCCAACACCCTCTGGGGAAGAACCTTTTCCCAATATCCAAATTGGGAAAAATTCCCAATTTGGGAATTAGTCCCAAATCCCAGCTGGGACTAAATCTCCTCTGACACAGCTCCAGCTGTTCCCTTAGGTCCTGCCACTGGTCACAGAGAGCAGAGATTGCTGCTGCCCCTCCACTGTCCCTCAGGAGGAAATTGCAGACTGTGAAATTAAATAGCAACAAGTTGCTGCAGCTCATCTGGGCACAATTTTAAAATGCTTACTTTGCTCCTGGTTTGGTTTGGCCCTGCTGCTGCTGCTGCTGGAAATGGCAAATGGTCCATAGATCATTCCAAATGAGCTGGGATGGAACCACCTTGTTTTGGGGGATAACAGTTCGAAATTGGCCTTCACCCACCTCACAGTGCCCATGGTGGGTGTTTGACCACACTGGGTATTTTTATACTCGTGCAAAAGGGGTGAAATGCAGACACAGAACTAAAAACACCTCATGTTTTCTGCCTGCACCATCCTTTTACCCCAGCTCAGCAGCGGTGTGGGGTAGGAGAGCTGCTCATCTGCTGCCATTTCTCATTTAAGTGGAAGAAATTTGGATTTCCCCTGACATGTGAGAGCTGAGTGCCTGTGGCAAAAAATAACGAATGGCAGAAGGTGGCCAGTGATACTGTATTTATACTGATAGTGGCTCCTCTCCAGTGAGCTGGAGAGGATGAAATTTAGGAAAATAACATCTTCTTGGTCAATCTGACATCTGCTGTCATGAAGACTGGACTGGATAGCCGTGGGAGAACTCAGAAATGAAAGTAAAGGAGTGAAAAACATCTCCAGCTGTCATAAAAAGAAATGATTTGCAATTCCCCCCCCCTCTCCTAGGGCTCGAGATGGTCTTCACATGAGAGCTGCACCTCGAGTTTCTCCTGTGCTGGCTGCAGGGCTGGCAGGGGCAAGGAAAGACAAAACAGTTTCATGTCCTTTGGACAGCAACAGAGGAGAAGTGACTCATAAAGTTTAAACAAGTTTGACACTTGAGGTCTCCTAAATCCTTCCCCAGTTCCCTCCTGCTCTGTGTCCATGCCAGCAGAGGCTGAGGGAATGCAAAGGGAGCAGCAGATGCCCAGCATTTCTGATTTTCAGCTCTCCCCAACACAGACTGGCTGCAGACCCTCTCCACTGAACCCACTGAGGACTCACAGTGGTGAAGTTTCCATTGTGGTTTGCAGCTCTGAATCTTAGCCTGAATCTGACCCATCTTGCAAGTCAGCAACATCTGCTTGGGTTTCAAAGTGCTGATGAAAAGATATTTCAATACACAGTATTTTAGGGGTTTGAAATATACAGGGGTTCCTCAGAGCCCTTCCAAAAGGGATCAGCTGGGAGGATCAGGTTTCCCACAGAAGCTGTGGCTGCCCCATCCTTGGAAGTTTCCAAGGCCAGGTTGGACAGGGCTTGGACCAACCTGGGATAGTGGAAGGTGTCCCTGCCCATGGCTGGATGGTGGATGGGCTTTCAGTTCTTTCTGACCCAAATAATTCTGTGATTCTGTGCTTCTAAATATTGCCTGCATCCCCCCAGATACCAACTAAACTGTGGGGAGATCCCAAAAGGACACAAAACTGCAGATTTACCTTGGGTGGGGCAGGAGGAGGTTTTCCCTTGGTTTTTGGGTTGCCTCCAGAAGTGTGTTTCTCATTGGGCATCAGCTGATTTTTGCTGCCAAACAACCCCATCCTGGAAGGAAGAGCAGAAAATGGTTTTAATGGGAGTGCTTTTGGGGAAAGGTGCAAGCACTGAGGGACAAAGTCTTTCCATTCATTAGGAACAAGCTGGAGAGGATCAGAATGCAGGATGATGGGGCAGCGAAGAGAGGAGTTGAAACCCATCCTGCTTACAGTCCTCTGCTACCCTGGACCTTGTGAACCCCATGGTTTCTGTTCCCACATGACTCTGGTGTTTCACACTTTGCAAATGAGGTTCAAACAGACACTACAAGTCACCAGAAACACAAGAAAAAGAGGCTCAAGTGACTGCTTTGGGCATGTCCCCTCTCCAACTCAGAGATCCCATCTGATACCAAACTTGCTACAGAGCTGGGTGATGCTGGCGGGATGAACATGGATTTATCAACAGCCCTGTGCTGAGCTGTTCAGCTGCACCAGGGCCTCAGGAGGGTCACACAGTCCCTGGGCCGAGAAGGAGTCACCTCAGGCAGCCCAGGGCTTTCTGCAGCTCCTGTGCCTCCCACGCAGCAGGGCCAGTGCGCGGATGTGGCCGTGCCATGCACGGAACCAGCCCTGCTGCTCCTCACGTTTCAGCAGCTCAGGCTCACACTTGGTTTGTCCAGGAGGCCACAGGACCTCTCTGGCCCATTGGAATACTGCAAGAAGTTCAAGGAATGTGGTGCAGCCTGTATCCACCCTGCCTGTAAAGACTTGTCTCATCCATCTGCAGCACTCTGGTACTTTTTGATGTGGTCTGGGTCCTCCCAAGGTGTGGCTCTCCCAGAAATCATGGGTTAGGTTTCCCTAGACCCTATGGATGTCTCAGACCTCCTGGACACTCCAAGGATCACTAGACACAAATGAATCATACCCTTTCCATGGATCATCATCTGGTCTGCATTAAGGCTTCCAAACTTGGGCTTAAGTAATGTACTAGAAATGTAATTTCATCTATGGACTGGAATTCAAGGATAATAATGGGTCTGGGTAGCCAAAATGGCCAAACTCTTCTTGGAGCCTCAAAAATGAAGGAGCAGATGAAGCCAGCATTGCTGAAGTGCAACATCCAATGCCAAAGTCTGCCCCACTTCTGCCTTGAACCAAGGGCTTTGGAAGGTGTGGGCTACAAGCCCAAAACCCCCCTGAATGAAGCCCTGAATACTCTAAGCTGTGCAGAGACACAGTGACTCCTATTCCTACCAAAATACCTCAAAGTCTGCAGTGATCATGGAGGATCAGGGACCTCAGGTCCAGGGACACCCCCCAAATGTCAGTCTGGCACTGTCTCTTGGTAGCCAGATTCCAACCAGTGTGTTCAGAAAAGCTTCCAGGCAGACAGACTCACAGGGAAAAATATTCCAGTAAAAGCAACTTTTACTTTTGCTTTCTAGCACAGATTTAATATTTCAAAATCTGGGACTCTAAAATAAGGTTTTTAATGGAGCCACCACAATATTTTAATTTTTAAATGTCTTCTCCCGTCTGCCTTATTTTTATTATTACTGATAAGGTGTGCAAAATAGAAGGAATTGGTGAAATATTTCAGGATAGCCTGATACACACTTTCCCCCCATCCAAAACTTTTTCATCTCTGAGATTTCCTTTGACCTGAGTTTACAGATGGCCCATCCATCTGTCTCCAGGCCTCAGCTCTGCTCCAGGCACTGACAGCACAGTTGGAGGGGGAGTTTCACCTATTAAATCAACCAGAGCAGTTCCTGCAGCAACTTCATTTTCATTTGTCAGCCTCCAGGTTGTACCCAGAGCTTGCTCTGCTTAGCAGATCTGGTGGTGCAATGGCACATGATTTATTAGGGGAACTTTTCCTGCTTTTCCACTCACAACTTTGTGCCAGGATTTCAAATTCTGGATCATGGGGTTTTTTGCCATAAGAGTGGCTGGAATTTTCTTTTTCTTTCTTTTTTTTTTTTTTTTCTTCCAGCAGCAGGAAAGAGCAAGGCATCATTTAAAATCAAGGCTGCACAATGGATAAGTTTCAGCTATCACTCATTACCAACTGTGAAAGACAGAAAACCCACCTACATATTTGGCATTGATTTGTTGTCCTTGTTACAGTCTCCCTGGAAAATCCTGGGATCTCTGATATACTCTGCTCCCAAATGAGGGATAATTCATGCTACTGCCATATTTTTGGCAGATTTAGGGAATGTGAGACACAGCACGAGTCAGCAATTAACTTTGACTGCCAGTTGTGTCACAAGGATGATCTTATGGGAGGATTGACAGGCCATCTACAGGATCATGGATGCTGCTTTTGGGGTTTTCAGTTGCTCTCAATGCGTGATGGCAACGAAAGATATTTTGGCCATCAAATATATCCTCCCACACACATCCTCCCTCTCCCCTTCCGCTCTGTGTCGGGCGATGTGATTTGTCCAATCATAGGAACACCAGGTGCTCACATAATTAATGGAACACATAAAAAATAAATAAAAATAATAATAATTATTATTATATGTTTGTGGTGGTTTGGGGGCCTGCAAAAGGGTATAAAATGCTGTTGGAGATTGGACCCTCTGGACAAACTGATCTTCCAGGGGGGAAGGCAGCTTCTGGATGGGTCTTCACCTTGGCAGGGACACCTGCAGCACATCCAGCCCAAAGATGGGGAACTTTTGGGTGGGTGAGTAAAAGCACTCAGTTCTGGTCAAATAAAGAGATAAATCCTAAAGTAGCTCCATAGGTGCTTTGTAATTGTGAATTCTGCAGGGCCAGAGACTGAAAATCTGTACATTTCCAGTTGAACTTGCTTAGATTGTGATGCTTTAGTCACAGACTGTTGGCCAAATCTGAGACTAAGTGGAGTGAGACACAGTTAGATTTCTTTGAGCAGTTTAGAAAGCGAAGAGGTCTCATGGCTCAAAGGAAAAGCTATGACCTAGTGACACTATAACCACTGCAATAAATGATGGAGCTATTATTTAGATATTAATTTGCAATATTTATTGTATTATCTATAAATCTAACCATAATCACACCATCATCATGTCCTACTTCTCCCCCTGGGCCAAGAATCTTCTTTTAACTACTCTGGTACCTCATGGTGTCTCTGGTGGGGCAGAATGGGAAAGGCCTGGAGGAACATCAACCTCAGCAAGTCCAGCCAGGGGCTTGGGGCCATCCCAGCTCCTCTGGCAGGGTTTGAGAGGAGTGAGGACCACCTGTGCACCCCATGGGGACATTGCAGCCCGTTCTGCACCCTGCTGAGGCTGGAAACACCTCTCTGCAGCCTTGCACAGGCTCAGCTCTGTCCCCACGCATGTGTCAGACACACAGCCATGCAAGAGCAGCTCGGAGAGGGGAACAACACAGCCCACCTCGAGTGAAGCCTCCCACTAAGGTCACTCGTTCCCACCCACACACAGAAGGGGTTTGAACAGCTCTGGGGATTCGCAGTCCCTATAAAATCCACCAGTCCCACTCTCTCAGTTGCCTCCGACACTTTCGGCAGCCAACGCCACTATCCTTTGGGCCAGCAGGTGTTTTACAAAACCTAAAATAGTCCCAAAATGTGTTTTAAAAAACCCAAAATAGCCAGCAAATGTTGCTGGATACAGCAAGCTGCTGGTTCCCATTTCACAACTGATGGAACCTTGGATTGGTGAAAAGTAATTTTATTTTCAAAAATAAAAGTGGCTGAGTTGTGTGTGTGTCGTGACAATACGCTTCGCTTCCGATTAATGCTTTTAAAAATTATCTTAACAAGAAAAAACAAATGAGAAAAACCACTTAGAGTAGTTCTCCCACCCTATTTTTACTCTTTTTTTTGCCAGTGGAAAGGAGTGCTGGGGAGGGCACAATAACTCAGAAAATCACAGAAATTTCCTTTTGTGAATTTATAGTATTTGTCATCTAAAAGTGTGCGTTTTATTTAATAACTCTGAGTGGGGAAACTTTTTTTCTGCAAGCTTCCAAGACAAGTTCTTTTTAAAGCAACCAAAAATCAAAGCAGAACAAGCAGAAAAAAAAGTTTTAAGGCAACACAAAGTCTTTTCTATATCGCTCTTCATCAGGGAATGGACTGATAGGACAAGGAGTAATTTAAACTGAAGGAGGGGAAATTTAGGTCTGATATATGGAAAAAATTGTTCCTTGTCAGGGTGGTAGGCCCTGGCACAGGGTACCCAGAGAAGCTGTGGTTGTCCCTGGAACCCTGGAAGTGTCCAAGACCAGGCTGGACAGGGCTTGGAGCAAACCTGGGATAGTGGAAGCTGTCCCTGCCCATTGCAGGAGGTGGAATGGGATGGTTTTAAGGTCCCTTCCCACCCAAACCATTCCTAGATTTTATGGTTCTATATGCATAAAAACATGTAGCAAAAAACACTTTCAGAAACAAAAACGTGGAATTCTTGGGGTGGTCCTGTGCAGATCCAGGAGCTGGACTCGGTGATCCTTTTGGGCCTCTTATAACTCAGGATATTCTACAATTTTATGGGTCCAGCTTAGCTGCTGCTAGGTCATGAGTAAAGAATATTAGATGTTCCTGGAAGAGCCAAGCTGAAGAAGCCAATAGCCACAGGACAATGAGCTCTGTGGTGCAGCCAGCCCTGAATTTGTGGGACACAAGTGCAGGTCACAGGAACACTGGGTGTATGAGCAGAACCTCTAAAACTGGGGTTCATGCTGGGTGCCCACGTTGGGGAAAGATAGAATGCAATGTTAGCAGCCTTCACAGGGGTAGCTGAGGTGGCATTTTGGCCTCAGAATGGGGTGGGTGCAGGATCAAGTGTTTCTGCAGGAATGAGTTAAAGGGAGCTCTTTGAAGATCATAGAATCACAGAATATCCTCAGCTGGAATGAACCCACAAGGATCATCGATCCAGCTCCTGGCCCTACCCAAGACATCCCAACAATCCCACCCTGTGCATCCCTGAGAGCATTGTCCAAGCACTCCTGCAGCTCTGGCAGCCTTGGCCATTCCCTGGGGAGCCTGGTCAGTGTCTGACCACATTCTGGGGGAAGAACTTTCCTTAACATCCAACCTAAACCTCCCTGGACTCACCTTCACACCATTGCCTCAGGTTCTGTCATTTCGAATCTTTGCCCATCTCATTTTTGCAGTGAGCAGCCCTGCACCACCTACTGCCATTTGCTGGTTTGCTCTACCAGGGCAGAAGAGATCTAAAGTAATTTCTGATGGGAATCCAGCACCTTCTGCAAGAGGGATGTGAAGGACACTGACAGGCAGCCTTGGGATTGCATGGGCGGGTATAGGAAAGGAAACAAGACCAAATTGAGCAGAAAAGCAGAAGTCTTGGCTCACCATTTGCCTCAACCCCATGAAACTGCCATGGAAAAAGAGGTTAATACCCAAGTAAGCCAATAGAGTTTCACTCTGAGGGCAGCTCCAAAAAAAACCCCTAAGCCTACTGAAATCACAAAATGAGCCCCCTTTCCATCCAGATTCTGTGGTGGGTGCAACAAAGTGTTTTAACAGTTCAGCAAGATCAGAAATTTCAATTCATTTTAAAACTTACAAATGTCTTTTTTTTTTAAGAACACATTTTAAAAAGGAAATGGGTTCAAAAACCCTAAAAAAATTACTTTGCAAATGCAGATCTAGCCTATTATGAAGGGTTTAAAATACTGGATTTCTCTTTGCAAATCCTCCCCTCTCCTGAAAGAATTGCTGAAATCAATTCACTTCAGATGCAATAATTTAAGTATTCCAGATTTGCATTTTTGCATCAGTGAGGAGAGAAAAAGTTCAGTAAAAAAAATTTCCTCCAGTTCTCAGCGCATCACAGATGCACTCAATTCTCTTTCCCTTCAATAAAATAGCTCTTCAGAACATTTCCTGACCTGGCACCCTCAGATTGCTTTGCAAGACACAAAATTGAAGAATTACTGAAGATCTTGATGGATCAGCTCCTTAAATAAGAAGGAAGATTTGCTACTGAAGCAGTTTTTACCGTGACCATTTTCTACTTCTGCTGGGTTTCAGTCAAGTCCTTTTTAGCTCATATGTTGAAATAATTTGCAGGTTCGTTGCTAAGAGGAGGTAAGAAGGCAGCTCTGAACCAACGTGCTGTGCTATAAAGAGCACTGAAACCATGAGCAAGGTCTTTCTCAGAGGCAGAAGGTGGAGGCTACAGCCATCCTCTGTGATGTGGTGGCCAAAATCTGGCTGCCTCATTCCTGGAAGTGTTCAAGGCCAGGCTGGATGGGTTTTGGAGCAGCCTGGGGTAGTGGAAGGTGTCCCTTCCCATGGCTTTAAGATCCCTTCCAATCCAAACAAAACCATTCTGTGATTCCACAATTCCAGCACTGCAGGAAACCCCCATGAAGAGCTGGAGAGGCCAGAGCAAGAAGCATCCTGATTTTTGCTGGGGAGTGAAGCAGATGTGGGGTTTCCATGTGGTATCCTCACTGGAGAACTGGGAATTGACAGTGTTCAGAGCCCATTCCAGTCCTGATCTTTGATGGATAGCAGGTTGTATTTGTGCAATGAGGACTCTGTCAAACACTCTGGTAAATGCCAAAGGTCCTTGAAGGGAAGGTGAAGAACCCCCAGGAGCAGCCGGGCTCTCCCACTGAGGTGAGGTGCTGATGTTGGGGCTGATCCATCATAAAATCTCACACACCCAAAGAACCCCAAAGCAGCTGCAGCTGCCTCCTTCTCATGGCCCCATCCTCCTCCTTCCCCACTCCAGTGCATCCCATCTCCCTGGCTTGAATTCTGTCCAGGCCCCAAACTTGAGCACAGCCATTGTGGCCAAATTGCCTTGGAAATATCTGTTCCCTGGCAGCCCAGGGCAGATGAACAAATCCAGGAGCTTTGTGGCCCTGTGATTTATCCCAAAGTGAAGGGTACACATTTCAGGAAAGAGACTGAAGCCCACTGGCTTATTTTAGGATCTACAATCCAAGTCAGCTTTCCATTTCTATTATAATTTGTATCTGCACAAAATAGACCATTTTTCTTTGCAGGTGAACCTGGCCCAAGCAAGCAAAACAAGCAGAAAATCCATCTGTACCAGGCCTTTCTGAAGAGCAGGGATAATCTCTGGGAGAAGGCTGTGTGAGGCTGGGGGGCTGTGGGAGAGCACAGATTTCCAGAACCTTGAGCTTAAGCAGACACAGAAAGTCTTTTGACAGGGAATTAAAAAAAAATAAAGAGAAGAAGATAATAAAAGCTTCTTACTCATTCCAGAAGAAGAAAAAAACAGCCTCCTGTTGCCAGAGTGGTCATTCCCTAATCAAAACATCTGTCTGGAGGAAAAATGGCTGCTTACATTGAGCTTTGCATCCTGCTGGAAGCTGACGAATGCTCGGCTGTGCTGCAGGAGGCTGTGGGCCAGGAAACAGAGCCAGGGATCAGGGTCTTGGAGAGGGGAAAAGCAGGAGGGCAGACTGCTTATCCCACCTCCCCTCGTGCTTCCCTCATGAGCTCAGCCCAGGCAGCAAGGTGAGGATGGCTGCTGGGAATGTCTCTGCAGGACTCAGGGGTAGTGGGAGTGGGCAAGGAGGAGGATGGGTCCAGGAGGATGAGGCACGTCCCTCTGGGTACCTGCAGCCACTCTGGGGTTCTTCAGGTGGGGCAGGTTTTATGACAAAACTGCACTGCCCAACAGCGCTTCCTGCAGAGCCTGGGATTTCAACCCAAATTTCAACTCAAACCTCTCTCTGCCCAGTGTTGGTGTTGGCCAAATTGTGGACAGGTCCTGGGTGAGCAGGGGCACAGCAGGGAGAAATCCCCTCTGCAGGCCACCCCTATCCGACATCCAAACCCTACGGAAGTGGGCATAGGCCATGGTCCCTTGGCCAGAATCCCTGATGCTCCATTCCATAGCACCTGGAGGACACACCACAGAAATCTGTAGGGATGTGGGGAGGTCCTGGTCTTCCCAGCCCTGAGAACATGAGGAGATGGATGGGCTCCACACCTTTGTGTGTGGCCACCCAAACTTCTGCCCTGAGAAAGACCCTTCCTGGAGGCCCAGCACCCCAGAGGATGACTTTTCCTAGGATGAAGAAAACATTTTATAAGACAGGAGGAGAAATGAACATGGTGGCAGGCTGGTGCTTATGAATTCAGTTCCTCAGATCAGGTCTCAGAGGGAGTGATGCTCCCTGCCACCACACTCAGCAGAGACAAAGGGCTATAGGGGAGGATGTTTGTCTCCAATTCCCCACCTGAACACCTCCAGCTGAGTGTCAGGAATAGCAATGGGATGCCAGAGCACTTCCCTACTCATCACAGCCGTGTCCAGCTCCTGTCAGCCTTCCCCACACATAAATCCTCTGTTTCCCTCCAGGCCCTGGGAGAATGTGGGGGATGGCAGTGCCAGGATGTGCACACCTGGTACTTCTTTGTCCTCCCCTCTTTTGCAGCTGACCAAGGGAACAACATCCCTGCAAATAATCCCTTGCTGCCGGATCCAGCAGGAGCTGGGGAGTGCCTCCATCATCTCTTTAACCCACAGATTGTGGGGAGAGAAAATACGACAAGGAGGGATGGGAGGGTGGATGAAGATAGAGAAAAACCCTCAAGGGAACATGGATGGGGTGGGATGTTCCTGACTTGCCTGCTTCCCACGCTGCTGCTCCTGGGGACACGCTCCGAGGACGCGCGAGCCGCTGGCCGGACCCATGACAGATGCTCCATGGGGCTGAAGGCCCTTCCCAAATTTTTCTTTCAGAGGCCTCTGGCTTCCACCACATCCACACCATCCATGAGACCAACAGCTTTACACCCCCCGGACCGCAGGAGCAGTCTGGTTTTGCAAATGCTTTTAATGGGATTTCTTTTTTTAATCAGGTCTTTGTGTCAGAACTGACTCTTTTCTCCCCCCCTAAGGATTCTTTGCTCTATTTTGCTTATAAAAATGATCACCTGGGAGGGAGTGGGAGTTGCACTTCCCAGACAACCTGGCCAATGAAAATAACAATGAGGAAGGCAAGAAACACAAAGCGAATCCAGACACAAACCCCAGCAAATGCCACAGGCTATTAACAGCTGTCGTTAAAAGCAGTGAAAATGACTGTGAATGGATTGTACTTCCACTATGCAAACCACTAAATTTTAGGAAACAACCCAACAAACTGGCTTTGCAATGATCTTTTCTTTCTGTCACTAAAAAAAGACCTTTTACTGATGAAACACATCTTGTTCCAGCCAGCTCCATCCCTCTATGAACCTACTCGACCATAGCAGCGTGGTCTAACGAATTAAGACCTGGTCAGGGACTTGTGGGTGTCTCTGAGGAAGTGACTTTCTCACTTTGCCTCAGCATGTTCAATTGAGAGATTGAAATTCTGTCCTGGGAGATAAATGTTGTATAAGAAGCAGGATTTGTTTCTACAGAGGTTTCCCATGGTGGATGTGTAATGTTGGCTCCTCTGTGCTGTTTTCAGTGTATTTTTTTAAGCTGTTGCAAACACAAGGCCCCCCAAAACCACCACGTACACCTCTGTGGGTAATTGTGTGGCGTCATCTTTGTGTTGTAAGAGGCAGCAGGGGGGAAAATGACACTTGGTCTCAGCCAGCTCGAGGCTGGGATGACCTCACATCGTTTACACTTCAGCTGCCCCCACTGAGCAGGACAAACACGAACCAACATCTGCCGGGAGTGATGCACAAGCTAAAGGTCACCCCACGCTGGTGATGGTGTTTACAGAGGAAAAGCTCCACGGGGCAGATCTGAGCTGAGGTCATGGCAGAGGACCTTTACCAGCCACGGGACACAAGGACAACAAGAGGGTGGCTGAGGACACGATGATGTGTGAGGTGGGGGCAGCTGCTGCAGGGTTCACGTGGCTGGTGACCCCTCTGGAAACGTGGGATGGGAATCAGCCTTGGCTCTGCAGCTGTGCCCTGACAAAGGAAGACAACCCCATGGAGGGCTACAGGGCTGTCTGGGCCATACACAGGGGTCTGCAGGTCCTTTGTGGGGGTCACACTGAGTCCATCACCCTGGAGGGTCAGCATAGAATCTCAGAATCTCTAAATACCAAAATCCCAGAATCCTAGAGTCCTAGAATCCCAGAATAGTTTAAGGATTGGAAGGGGCCTCTGGAGATCACCCAGTCCAACCCTCTTGCAAAGTTAGGATCACTTGTAATAGGTGACACAGGAACATGACCAGGTGGATTTGGAATGTCTCCAAAGAAGAAACCCCACGCCCTCCCTGGCCAGATGTTTCAGTGCTCTGACACCCTCCACATAAAGAATTGCTTCATCACGGTTGAGGTGGAACTTCTTGTGGTATTTTTTATGTCCATTTCTGCTCATCCTGTGGCTGGGCACCACCGAAAAGAGCCTGGCACCATCCTCTGACACTCTCCAAGCCTGGGTGGCACTGAAGACAACCAGGACAGACACCCAGGCCAGCAGGCCTCAGCCAGGTGTGCCTGCTCTTAGAGACACAGAAATGAGGAAGCCCTTGCAGATTTGCTCAACTTCCCCCTTGCCAATTCCCATTTTCCCTTCCCAATTCTCCTCCAGTTAAGGGCAGGGGATGGAGGAGGAGCTCCTCAGGTTTGGGGCTGGGGAAGAAAAAAGTAGTGTCAGGTTAGAGGGAGTGCTCTGAGCTTTAGGACAGGCCCTCAGCATTTGGTGGGTGACCTCTCTTTGCTAAATGAGCCTCACTTCCTATCCCTATGAAAAGGGAAGTTGCTCTTTTAGAAAGCTGCTGTCGTCCACCACTGAGGTGGGAAGGAGGAGCTACCACGAGGTGCAGCAGAGGCTGAGCAATGCTGCAGTGTCTGTCAAGTCATCCTGGGAGCAGGGGGACAGCGTGGCAGCTCCAGACAGAAACCTGCCTCTGCTCTGACACACATTCCCGCTGCTGACAGTGGGGGAACCCAGCAGCTGCAGCCGCATGCTGCAGAGGCTCTCCCAGGGATGGCCGCAGCTCAAAAGCAAGAATTCAGAATAAAAAGGATTGGATGTGGTGTGGTTTGCCCTGCTGCATCCCAGGGAGGTCTTTCTGGTATCTAAGGTGTCCTGTGTGACACCTGGAGCACATCCCTTCATCCTTAGGCCTCCTCTGTTTCCTCCAGCCTGGGATCTCATAGCCATGAGATGGAGTTTCTGGAATCCAGAAACCCAGAAAATTTGCATCCTCAGCCCAGGGATGTCCTCTGAAAGCAACTGGAGGGGGAACCCTGAGAAAGCTTGTGAAAAAGGCCACTAAAAAGGGAAAAAGTCTCTCATTTGCAGCTCCCAGTCGCTCCAGATGGGCTCCATCTGTCCCTGTTCCTCCAACCTGAAAGCACAGGCTGGGATCTCACCCAGCCAAGCAGGGTCTTGCTGGTGGTGGTTTCCACCCTGTTCTCGTACGTCAGCCCCCAGATGTTCTCCAGTGTCTTTGCAGGCCCTGACACGAGTGTGAAGTCATGGAATTATAGAATCACAAAACAGTTTGTGTTGGAAGGGACCTTAAAGATCATCCAGTGCCACCCCCTGCCATGGCCAGGAACACCTTCCACTATCCGAGGCTGCTCCAAACCCCATCCAACCTGGCTTTGGACACTTCCAGGGCTCCAGCGGCAGCCACAGCTTCTCTGGGCACTCTGTGCCAGGGCCTCACCACCCTCACAGGGAATAATTTCTCCCTAATATCCAACCTAAACCTACTCTCTGTCAGTTTGAAGCCGTTCCTGGGAAAGCCTCCCTGCAGATGACCCCACAGCCCACCAGGAAGATCCCACAGCCAGACTCATGTAATGGTGGCCCCTGCACGGTCTCCTCGTGCAGCAATGCCCATCCCATGGCGTTTTATCCATTTCACACTGAACCAAAGGCATTCCTGATGGGATTTCTGCTGCAGAAGCATCTCCAGCTTTGAACTGAGCCCACTGAGAGGATGAAGGTACCTCTGCTTTCTCAGCTGGCCCCCAGGACTGGTTCCCCCTGCTGCTGCTGCAAATGGGCAGCTCATTTCCTCTAGACTTTGTTTTCATGGGCTGCCCAAGCTTTTCTCTTCCCTTTTAGGAATGAGTAGTCTCCTTTACCATCAGAACCTCCCTGTTCCCACTCCTCTAGCAGATGAACAGCTTATTTACAGTGTCCTGCTGCTCTTGGAAGACGCTGATGTGTTACAACCAACTCACCAGACTCCATTTTGAGACCTCATTTCTGGAGCTCTCCGAGGACTTTTTGAACTCTGAGGTAGCATCTCAGCTACTAAAACAGGCAATATTGGGGTTCCTCCCCCTCTTAAAAATTTGGTGGCTGCATCCAAAATCCAAATCCCTGGTGATCCCCATTCTACAGTAGCTGTGGTGGCTCCTGGATTATATTTATCAATGTATGTTTATTATGTTTATTTAAAGTCTATCCTGATTTCACCATCCTTCCTGTTGGATCTCTCCTTTGCAAGAGACAGGCTATCCCTTTTTCACTGATTTGAAGGAAAACAGAGGATTTTCCCTGATCCCATCCCCGTGTTTGGGATAACACTCAGACACAGGCACCAGGTACCCCTCACCACCCCGAGTACAGGGTGAAGATGGGCTCCCTCTTGTTTCACTACCATCATTTATTATTAAATCCCATTGGTTTTGCAGGGATATCTTTGAGAACTGGGATGAAAATGCAGGTTTTGCTTAATGGCAATTGGGAGATATTCTGTTAGTTATTGCCACAAAGAGATTTAGTCTGGATCCCGTGAGGAAAAGCTTTTTTGGACAGAGAAAGTGACTCCTACCCAGGCCAGTCCTCCCTGCCAAGCTTGTCCTACACTCACAACATGACTATTCTTGACTACTTGCAGCAGCCAAGACCTTGTCTCAATATTATTTCCTTTCTGATGCTCGTAAAGAAAGAAGGAACCCATTACTTTTTAATCCCTTACCCAAAATTAGAAGATAAACTCAATTTTCAGAATTAAAATAATATCAAAATATCCTTATGGTGCTCAAAGGAGACAGAAATGTGACAGAATAAAACCAAACCTCACAACCAGGTTTGTTACAGAAAGTCATTATTTATGGCACTGAATTGATGGGGCTGATCTGCTCTCAGGTTACCTCACATTTGATCTGGCCTGAATGTATTGCCTCAGAGTTGGAAGAAAACTTATTTCCTAAAGTTTCTTGCTTTGCCAGTGCCCATCCTCTGCCTGGCACCAGCAGTGCTGCACTGAAACAATCAGGATTTCTTCTCACCTGGTTAGGACCAGTCTTGTACAGAGTCCCATATTCACAATTCCCTTCCACTCACAGTTATTATTCCTTGGCAGACCACTCAGTGACTTTCAGAATGCTTTTTCCAACTTTTTCACCACAATTTTCAGGGGAAAAAAAAGCATTCCATGGGAAATCACCACCTCTCAAAAGGTTCTGTCACACAAACACCACGAATATTGGCACCTTTCACTGGAAAACAAGAATAATAATTGTTCAAGTCTGCTGCATTAATGTCTCAAGCAGCTGTGCTCTTCTTCCTCTGCTTCTAAAATGGTCAAGGCCAAATATGCAAGAGACAGCCAGGAAAAAAAGTCGAGATAAAAGTCAGTTTAAAGCTTTTCTATCAATTTCTCTGCCTGCTTAGATTGGCATCGTTTCCCCCTCTTTCCATCATCCATTACAGGTGACGGCTTGATTTTTCCACAGGTCGAATTTAACTGCTATTCAAAGCCCACTTCTCAATAATCATCCTCCCACAGACACGTTTTGAGAGGTTCTGCCCAAATTTCATGGTCCCAAGTTGTTCTCATAACCCTGGATGCCACCAAGGCTCAGGTGTTGGACAAGGATCTGTCTGGGCTGGAAGAAGTCTGGGAGATCCTCTGCACCAGGAATTTTGTTATGGTTTTCCTTTCCTGCTCCAGATTTCCTGGAGAAGAGAGACTATCCACAAATGAGGAAACACCATCCTGTAGTAAATTGGGATCATGGGCACCTGGGCATGGGGTCAAGCACCTCTTTTGCCTGTTGGCTGTTAGGTCCCTTTATCAAATGACAAAGAGTTTTTCACCCAGCCTTCATCCACCAAAACTGATTCTGCCATCACCAAGGCAGACCAGACATCCTGGAGGACACTGAGTAATTTTTCATTCTTCTCCGCTCATTAAGTAGCAAAGAATTCATTTGTGAGCCATGTGTTTATTATTTCTGCTGTGTCTCCTACATGCCTGACACACAGGACCCCAGGGGTGCTGCTTGCTGCTTTTTGAGCAGCAACACATTCCACGACTTCCAGAGGAGCAGAAATCATCAGTGAGATTGGGTCAAATTTGGAAAATTATTTTATAAGTAAATAAATAAATAAACAGGGGGAAATGCAGGGGGATGATTTTGAAAAACTCGTTTCAGTTCAGAAGCCACGCGTATTCCACAGAGTGGCAGAAATGTAGGACTGGCACCATGAAGGTCATTAATTTCAGAAAGCCCCCTAACTTGTACTTCAAAGCTTTCAGTGATGGAAATTCCCACTGCTTCCTACCAGTCTATCCCAGCCCTCCAATTTCCAAAGCCTTAAAATGACTTCCTAACTACCACCACTAATTTCCTTCACTGAAAGACTCACCACTGCCTGTCCTGCCCAAGGTGGAGGTTCCATACCTGGAAGTGTCCAAGGCCAGGCTGGACATGGCTTGAAAAAACCTGGGATGGTGGAAGGTGTCCCTGCCCATGACAGGGAGTTGGAATGAGCCGACCCTCAAGGTTCCTTTCCAACACAAACCATTCCATGATTCCATGGTGGACAGCAAATTTATTCCCTCCCTCTTTGCTGTGTCTCCAGCAAATGAAGCAACATCATTTCTTGCAGTAATTCCACACAGTTCACACTTCCCACACCTTTGCTCAACCGTGTCCCTCTCCTTCAGGCATTTATCACTGGGTTTGGAAGTTTGAATAGGCAAGGCCACAATGTTTTTGAAATTAAAACTGACCAGCATTAACAAAGACAAAATTGCTCTGTAAAACCACAGAACACTGTTTTCCTGCTCAGTTGCAGCTCTTTCTTGGAAAAAATTATAATTGAAACCCATTTTTTTACTTCAACACAAGGAGCTGCTGTGGTTTGAGCTTGGTTTTTGGTGGTGGGGGAGATATTTTTGGCTGGATATTGTGATGGATTTAAACCTGGTATGGAAAACAGGTTGATCTGTTAGAAGCAAATGTCTTGTCCAGCATGAAATACTGGAATTCTGGTTTACATTCCTATTTATGTTTAAGCAAGAATCATAACCACGCTCAGCCTGTTTTGTGATGTCCATTGGTGCAACTGCTCCTTCCACAAGCAGCATCATGACCCTGGGGCTGTAATTTGTTGCCAAGACCTCTGCAAGGGGGAATTTCATCCTTTTTAAGCCCCCCAGCTACTTCTAATCTTGCAATGTGGAGTCAGCCTAATGAAAAAATCTGACTTGCACCACATGGAATTAAGACATGGATGGAAACTTTGGGGCTGGTGAGGATTCCAGCAGGATTTAGCCCCAGGTGCCCTGAAAGATTTTTTTGCCTGTGATAGAGCCCCTGCAGGAAATGATTGGCTACAAGGGAACTCACCCACATGGAGGCAATGCTTGGGTGCCTCCAGAGGCTCGTGAACCGTGGAGGAGCAGTGAGGAAACTCTTTTTTAACACAGATGGAATGGAAAGAATGAGGGGAAGGAAGGACGGCAAATAATGATGAAGTAACAGCGTGCCCAGAAGCTCCTGCTCTGCTCAGCACATCCCTGTGATCCCTATGAAATCCATCCATGTGAATCCCCCCTTTCCACACCTGCTATAGATGACAAAAAGCCTGAGCTGTTTCTGAAAATATCCTCAAGGTCATTTTCAGATGCTGATATGCCCATCAAGGTGCCACAGAGAATTAAAGGTTGAAATATGGGTCAGGAAGAAAGCCACAAAGCAGAAATAAAGGAGCTGATAGCTGTGTTTGAAAGGGACACACAGCCCAAATTATGAGGGAAGGGGATGCCCATCCTGGGATATTGTGTGTTTAGTTATGAGGAGCTGGGAGCACACCATCTAAGCTGAAAACCCAGGGTATAACAGCATCCCAGAACACTCCATGCTGATTAAATCAAACATGGGAATTTGTTGGAAGAGAAAATGAAGAATAACCAGCAGCATTTTTGCAAAATTTTTACTTAAATATGCCTTGGGTGTTTCCTCCTCCACCAGAAAATTCAGGGTTTGACTTTGCAACCCTCACAATAGTCCTGTATTGGCAGAACAAAACAAGAATGGGCCAGAAGGGTTTTTTTCACGGACTTTTGGGTACCAATACAATGAAAATGCTGCAGGAGGTCTGGGAGAAGAAAGCAGAATATGAACGAGAAACCACAAGCTCTGCAGCCCCCGAATCTTCTGATAAAAACGACTTAAACCTTGACAGAATGACTGACTGAGCATATTAATGAGGGTGCCTGGGCTGCCCTGCAGCTTTCCTTTTCTTATTCCTCATTTCCATCTGCCTTCTCCATCTCCAGCACGTCCCTGAGCCGGGACCATGTGCGTGTGCTCTGCATGCAGCAGGAACCCTCACTGCTGGCAGTGCCCTGGTTTTGCACTCTTAAAGATTCATGATCAATTAAATATCAGAGCAGCCCATCACAAGAGGCAAGAAATAGCCCCAAATCATGAACGGGGTAACTAAAACACTTTGAAGAGCGTTCAGTGGGGCATCATTGGCCACAAAGCCCTGAGGAAACACCTGAGAAGGTCTGAGATGCAAATACCCCACAACACAGCAAGTGCTGCTCCCTCCCAAAAGTGCCACAGCAAGCACAGATATCCTGAAATATCCATGCTCCAACTTAGAGCTCTGCAATTTTGAGCCTGACCTAAATTTTAATCGGGAATGAAAGTTACAGGCTTAGTGCAGGTCCTGGCAAGTGACCAGGGTAAAAGCAGCAAGTCCACTCTTCCTACAGCTCTGCTGGAGATCTCCAGCTTTGCCAGAAGATTTGTCTACAACCAGCATTCACTTTGCAGTGGCTTTACCAGCTTCAGCTGAGGAGCTGGTGAAAACAAAATATTGCATCCAGTGAGATAATTTAAACCATCTGTGGGGTGGAAGAAAGCAAAAACTCTCAAAAAATCCCAAATGTGCATCTCCTCAAATGGGGAATTAAAGATTCGACCCTTCCCCACACTGACTGCAGCACCCAAAGGTTGCTGTGTTGGAAGCGGAGTACCCAAATTTCCACCTCCCCTCAACTTCAGAGCTGGGTCCCTGATTTCACCTTCTCCTGCCACTCTCATTTCCAAGAAATTCAGTTGGATGAAACTCATTGACTCCTGACTATCATCTACTTTCACTGTTTTTAAGAGAAAGAAGGTTGACCCATGCCTGAGAGAGAACCCACTGGGTGAACATCTGACTTGGAGCATCAGCCCCACCTCAGAACATTCCCAATTCCAGCACTGGGAAGCTGCCAGAAGGAAAGACAGACACACCCCCTATCCTGGTCCACAGCAGTAGTTTGGCTCATTGGACATTCCCCCCTAAAGGCTTTAATAATCACTGGGCCAAATTTTTAAATAAGTTGGAGGAATATGCCCAGTGGAGCACCAGACAACAAACAGGCAGCAGGAAGGAAGGAAAACTGCTGGGAAAAATCATTTGCACTTACCTTGAGAGTCCTGTGTTCAGTTTAAATCATGTCCCACTCAATCTTAGCTGTCCACCAGAGTTGAAAAACCCCCTTCCAGATCATCAGCTTGGGACCATCAGCTCCTCCTGATGAGTTTCAATTCTTGGAGCATGCAGAAAGAGAAAACCCTAATTCTTCTTGTTGTCGTGTGTTGAGTTGCTGTTGGTGGTTTCCTGTTGCCAACAGCTGAATGACAAATGGAGCTGGTTTGTTACACTTAGAGCAGTGGAGGGCTGGCAGTGTGACCACACTTCTCACACACTACTAATATTAGAACGGGGTCTACCTTAGAAGAACCCACAAAGGCTGCTCAGGCTGAAAGAAGTGCAGTCCTGCTGCAAACAGGGCCCTGAACTGCCCTCATTCAGGCTGGGGTGATGTGAAAGTCAGGTCCTGGAGCCTCAGGGTATAAAGCTGGTGTGAAAATGGGAGGAGAAATATGGGTCTGGGGTTGTGTAAATTGGCCCATTCACAGCTCAGAGCAGTCTGAGCCAATGGAAGGGGTGGGGTTATTTATTGCACTTGACTTTCAGAGAGCTTATCACCAGTCAGGTTCGAGTCTGAGAAGTTTCTTTTTTTGTAATCAGTTGGGTTACGGGGCTGTAACCTCACTCACTTTCCATTTGAGGTTCTGTTTCTGCTTCAGATCTCACCTAAAGAGACAGGTCATGTTCTTCCTCCTTTCTTCAACAAGTACAAGACAGCTGATGCCATTTAAGGCACAGGGGGAAGAGCACAGGAGACAGCTGACAGCACATCCTGGTATCTCTCTATTGCTTGTGTGAGAGATTTTGTGAGATCTGCCTTACCCCTGTTTTGTGCCATTAACTGTTTGTGGTACTGCACAAAGCTCTGCCAGTGCTGAGCACCCAGAGCCCATCTGGAGCTGCCATGGGTGAGGCCCAGCTCCAACCTCACTGCTCTGGGGCATTTCAGTGCCTTCCATTCCCAAGGAGAGCACCAGAGAATCACAGAATGGTCTGGGAAATGGATGGGAAGGAAAAATAAAGATCATCATGTTCTACTATGCCATGGCCAGGATCATGTCCCACTATCCCAGGGTGCTCCAAGCCCTGTCCAGCCTGGCCTTGGACACTTCCAGGGGTCCAGGGGCAGCCACAGCTTCTCTGGGCACCCTGTGCCAGGGCCTCACCACCCTCACAGCCAGGAATTCCTTCCCAATATCTCATCTAACCTTGCCTTCTGACAGTGAGAATCCATTCCCTGTGTCCTGTCCCTCCATGCCCTGTCCCCAGTCCCTCTCCAGCTCTCCTGGAGTCCCTTTAGGCCCTGGAAGGGGCTCTGAGCTCTCCCTGGATGCTTCTCTTTTCCAGGTGAACACCCCCAGCTCTCCCAGCCTGGCTCCAGAGCAGAGGGGCTCCAGCCCTTGGAGCATCTCTGTGGCCTCCTCTGGAATCACTCCAGAAGCTCCAGATCCTTCCTGTTGTCACCATGCAATGCTGTGAAGCTCCATCATCCCCATTTCCACCCTCACCCCAGGGTCCCAGATCCACCAACCCATTTGAAGGCCAGGAAGCTGATGAGTGCCACCTCCTGATCCTGCTGGATTCTGGATAAAGCCCCTGTGTGACAGTGTTCACAGGGGTCTTAGGATGAGGGAAGAGACAAGGATGTGACTCCATGTTTCAGAAGGCTTGATTTATTATTTTATGATATATATATTATATTAAAACTGTACTAAAAGAATAGAAGGAAGGATTTCATCAGAAGGCTGGCTAAGAATAGAAAACGAAGGAATGAATAACAAAGGCTTGTGACTGACCAAGACAGTCCGGACAGTTGGACTGTGATTGGCCATTAATTAGAAACAACCACATGAGACCAATCACAGATCCACCTGTTGCATTCCACAGCAGCAGATAATCAATGTTTACATTTTGTTCCTGAGGCCTCTCAGCTTCTCAGGGGAAAAAATCCTAAGGAAAGGATTTTTCATAAAATGTGTCTGTGACACCCCTGCCCGTTGAGACAAGGAGAAAGGAAAACCAGCCAGGGCTTCCTGAAACAGGACGACAGGATCCTGTCTGAGACTGGCTGAGCAATGGGAGGTTTATCAGGTTTTTCTTGAGATGAGGGATGAAAATATTATTTAAGAGAAGGTTGGATCTTCACTCTTGATCCTGCAGTTTCAAGGATCACCACTGGCTGAGATAAAACCCTTCTCCTGATGAATTTCTGCAGAGGAAGTTGTCTGGAGGCAAATTCCAAAGTATGGCTCTCTCTGGAATAGTGGGCATCGGGAGTGTTGCAAACATTTGATTTCACGGCTCATTCATCAGTCTGAACAAACAGCAAAGAGGAGCAATCTAACAAGCAAACACATTTCAAGTGCTGTTCTCATTTTAAGGTCCCCAAAATACTCAGTTTGATTTAGAAATAGAAAAAAATTCCAACAGCTGGAGTGAGAGAAAAAAAAAACAGCATAAACATCCAGTTATTGGTCTTTCATTTTATTGTTCTGGGTTGAGAAGGTTGTCCAGAGATTGTTTGTCAAGCCACCAGCTGCTGAAGCAGAACTGTGTTCCCTGACCATCAGTTCCAAATCCAGGGAATTCCACCCAGCTCTTGCTGCAGGAGCAAGCAGAAAGTGATGCTGAAATGACAAGGGAGGGAAGCTGCTGCCTGGACTCCACACTTCATTCACCCCAGCTTAAAACAAGAGTCTGAGATGGGCTTTTCTTACCTCTCCTGTTCCTCCCAAAGCCTAGGATACAAGTTCAGGGCAATCACAGCATTTTTAAAGGCCCCTCCAGTCCTGTGGGTTCTGTTGATGGAGCCTTACTGAGTGGACAGGTAAGACTGAAAGAGGAATTTTTATTCATTAGCATTTCCGGAATTAATTTAAAAGAAATATTTTGAGTGAAAGTAGAACTGAAATCCCTTTTTTCCAGCAATGAAAAGAGGTGGAAAAAAACATATATCAGTCTTGATATTTTTAAAATGCTTTTTATTTTTATGGGTTGCTGCAATGAGTTGGGTTAGTAGCTTTATCAAAGAAAAGCCATTACAAATCAGACAAAAATCTTTGGAAAGGGTCTTGTCTTGATTTTATTTGGACATTATTTCTAGTTCTTCAGGTCTTGGGGAAGTTTTTTGAGTTGAGGGAAGAATAATTCACTAACTCAATACACACACTTACAAAGTCAGTTGTGGAATCACCAAATGGATTTACTTTTACCTTTGAAAAAAACTAAATGGGCTGAAAATTCCCACCAAGATTTTGATAGGATTTCAGGCAAAATTGCCCCTTGTTAAGTCTTTGATATTTGACTCACCTGGGAGAAACCCATAGAGAAAATAAATACCCCAAGGAAGGACCCTGATCTAGTGGAAAGTGTCCCTGCACATGGCAAGGGACTGGAATTACATGATTTTTAAGGTCCCTCCCAACCCAAACCATTCAACAATTCAGTGAAGACTGACCCAGGCCAGGGCCAGGTCCCTCAGAGACCCATGGAGATGAGCAGCCAGGTGACCACAGCTGACCTCTGCAGCCCCTAGGGACACCAGGGGACAGCATCACCTGGGGACCTGCTGCCCTCTGGAGGTGCCTCTGCCGCGTTCCCAGGTTGATTCGCTCCCGGGTGATCCTCCAGCCATGCCAGGGGACTTTCCTGGTGCCAGTTCCTGTGGAGAACGTGGAGGCTGCTCCTGCCCAGGATGGGATGATGATGGCTGGGAGCACCACAGCCTCCTCTTCCCACCCTTGGAAGGCTGAGCCCCAGGGAACTGTGGGATCACAGGATGGTTTGGGTGGGAAGGGACCTTAAAGATCATCCTGTTCCACACCCTACCATGGGCAGGGACACCTTCCACTATCCCCAGGTTGCTCCAAGCCCTGTCCAACCTGGCCTTGGACACCTACAGGGATCCAGGGGCAGCCACAGCTTCTCTGGGCAACTTGTGCCAGGCCCTCCCCACCCTCAATATCTCAATATCTTCCCAATATCTCATCTAAAGATATTTTCTCCTAGTTTGAACCCTTTCCCCTCTGTCCTGTCACTCCATGTTCTTGTCCCAGCTTCCCTATTTGTTCCCTTCAGGTACTTCAGGAACTTTTCTCTACAAGGACTTTGCTTTAGGGGAAAAGCATTTATTGGAGGACCAGCTGAGGGGAAACCATTGATGCTTCGCCAAGATTCCAGCAGTGGTCCCACAGAATGGCCACACAACCCTGCCAGGAGATCCAGCTCCTCCATGCTTTGTTAACAGGATACCTGCAGGAAGAAACCACCCAAATCCAGCAGAAAGGGCAAGAAGCAGAGGGTTCAAATCCAAACTGAGTTGAGCTGCTGCTGTTGTGATAAAGGAATGGCCATTTCTGCCCATTTTGGAGGCAGCTCAGAAGGTCCAGGTAAGATTTAGGGGTCTCTAAGGCACCTTACAGAGGTTGTGGTCTTCAGATCAGTACAGGGAATCCCAAGGAAGTCTGGATGTTTCATCCCTGGAAGTGTCCCAGGCCAGGCTGGATGGGCTTGGAGCAACCTGGGACAGTGGAAGGTGTCCCTGCCCATGGCAGGGGTGGAATGAGAGGATTTTAAAGGTCCCTTCCAACCCAAACCCTTCCATGATTCTACAAACTACCACTACAGCAAGGAATTTCCAGCTTGGCCTTTGCAAAACCTCATCCCAGCAAAACCCAAGGCTTGGATCTGTGTGTTCCCAAGGATTCAGCAGTCCTCTGGAAAAGCTCCTGTGCCCAGGGATGCTGTGGGAACTGGCAGTCTCTGGATCTCTGTGGGCAGCAGAAAGGATTTCTTGTGTCTGAGGAAAAGAAAAAAAATACTGAGCCATAGGTGTGGACAGTGCTGGTGTTTCACAAGTTTATTTTGACTAATTTCAGGTGTCCATTGCAGGTGGTTGGTGTTAGAGCATCACCACTCTCCTTCAGCAGCTCCCCACCAGTGTTTTTTGGATGAACACAACTTATCCAAGATAAATCCAGGCCAAAAAAACGTTCAAACCCCATGGACTGGCTTCAGAGGGATGTGGCTGCAGCCTTTCACTGCTATCTTATGGCAGCTCATTTGAAATCCATTACGCAACCGAATTAAAAATAAACATTTACAGAAGAGGGAGCGGGTGACAGTGTGTGGTCTGTTCCTGTGAGGAGACAGACAGACAGACAGACAGGCATCCAGCCCTGGGAGCAACACCTCTGCTGTAAAATCCCCCTGTTGGCTCTGAGGCCATCTGACCCTGTCTGGCCACGTCCCTGAGATTCAAAACTCCTGGCTATCAGATCTGGGTGGCTGAATCCAACTTGTTTGTCAGGAAGGGGCCCCAGTCATGGTCATTCCCAAGCCATGTCCTGGGATTGCTCATCCCACACCAACACCAGGCCAGGGGCTGTTTCACCCTGTGCCTGTTCCCTGGTTCTGCTTGGTTCAGGGGCACAGACTCAGTTTTGATTTGGATGAGATGATGCTGAAAATGTTGAACCTCCACGTGCTTGATGGATCAGGCTCTGCTCTGGGGGGACCCAGCAACAGGAAAACAGGAATGGGCAGGAACTGATCCCAGCAAGTTCCACCTGGACAGGAGGAAGAACTTTCCTGTGCAGTGACTGAGCACTGAACAGATTGTCCAGAGAGGGAGTGGAATCTCCTCAATGGGGATATTCCAGAATTATCTCGACACATTTCTGTGCTCTGGGATGGGGAGGCTGGACCAGCTGACCCACTGTGACCCCTTCCAACCTGACCCCTCTTGGGATTCTAGGATTCCTTTTGCTGCTAAAATCTCCTGCAGGTCTTTGTCAGACAGTTTTAACACGCAGCCAAGAGCTCTTCCATCTCCCTTGGTGCCTCTTCATCATCATCAGCCTTCAGGTGCCTCCCTGCAGCACAGTGAGAGCTGATCACCAGGCTGAGTTTGCATATGCAAATCTGAAATATGACAAAAAAAAATGGAAGCTGGCAAAGCAAAAAAAAAAAAAAGAAAAATTTGAAAAAAAGTTTACATTTTCATCAGAAATGTGGAAATGCTGCTGTTCATTCTGAAACTGCATTGCTGCACCCAGGACACCCCCCTTCTCTGCACTCCAGATTTCCAAACCCTGTGCAGGCAGAACCTCTAAATTCCTGTGGGGGCCTGGGGTACCCCTGGCACTTGAAGGGAGGAGGGAAATCCCAGCCCTTCCATGCTGGAGCTCAGGAAGGGGCTGTAAATCTCCCTGTTGCCCTCGGGAGGCAGGGTGGATGGCTCAGGCAGGAGAAGGGAAGGGTGAAAAAAAAGGAATAAAAAGGTTGTGAAGGAGTTTCTCTCAGAAAAATAAGCTGAATGTGGGAATGGGAGAAGGGCCTGGATGGCTGAGGGTCACTGGCCAAGGTTTAACCCAAGGAAGGAAGGAAGGAAGGAAGCCCCTCTCTCCCCTGCCTTTGATTCTGTACCCCACTCTGCCTCTCTCAGTCCCTCCTTGGAAGCAGCTAAAATGGTTCCCAGCCTCACTGGGGCAGCTGTGGGAGCAACAGGAGCTTCCCCAGCACAAATTCAGGCTCAGGCTGGTTCCTAAGCTGGTTCCTGCCCGGGGATGGATGGTACCAGCCAGGGAAGCACCACCCTGGAGCTTCCCAGAGATGCTGATGCATCCTTGCAAAATTCCCCTCGGCACCTGGAAAACGTCATCCCAAAGCTCTCCCGAATGCCAGAAGAGCCCAAACTCTTTGTGGGGCTGATATCCATGGTAAGAAACACGATCAGCACGGGGACACCATCAGCAGGTTGGTGTTGGGAAGAGCCACAGATTCCTTCGGGCATCTCCTGCAAGCCTCGAGGGTACCTGCCCTCCTCTGGACCGCTGCATCCCTGCTCGAAAGCATCGCGGATGTTCCTCCCTCTCCTGGGTGCCGGAGGATGTTTAGGACCCGGGCTGTGCAGCTCCTCCTCCCTTCCAGGTCTCTCCAGGGTTATTGCTTGGTGGGAGGTAGGTTCAGGGCTCGGTGCTATGAATGAAAGAGAGAGAGAGGAAATCGGCGCTGAAAAGCTCAAACTGGAATAGCTCGCCTGTCTCCAGGCAACAGCCCTGACGCAACCGCTGGGGAAAGAAAAAAAAAAAAAAAAAAAAAAAAAAGAGTCCCCTAAATGAAAAAAAAAAAAAAAGGCACCAAAAAACAACACACCAACCACCACACGCACAGATTGCTGGAGCGAGACACAGAGGAGGAGGAGGAGGATGAGACAGACTCCGGGAGGAGGCACTGGTGACACCGCTCTGCGAACACCAAGTTGGGGAGCGGAGGAGCAAGGAGGGAGCCGAGATGTCCGTGCCATAACCCCCAACCTGACTCCAGCCCCGGTAAGTTTTGGTGCTGGTGGTGGCATGGGGGGGACAGAGCCACCCTGGGGACACCCAGCACGGAGCTGTGGGGGACCCCAGGAGCAGCAGAGAGGAGTGATGGGGACTGCACCGGGGTCTGGCGAGCCGGTTCTGCTGTGGGATTTGCAGTGTCCCCCCCTGCCCCGCCGGCATTCCCTGGAGATGGCTCCCCATTGACTGGGAATGTCTGAATCCTCCTCTCCCGCGATGTTTGTGGATTTTCTCTCAGCTGGGAGCTGCGTGGGGCTCCTCACCCTCTCCAGGAGGATTTTTCCTCGTTGGGTGAGGTGTGACAGGGGAAGAGGATGCCCGGGTTTCGGGACCATCACCTGTTGCTCCCTCTGCCCCCAGCCTGGGATGTGCGGGAGCTCTGGAAACCTTTCCCGAACCTGGAAAGGTTGGTGGGGTTGTGCAGTGCAGACATGGTGGGATGAGCCTCGCAGGGCGTAGCTACCTCTGGTTTTTTGAATCAAAAAAAACCCCCAAACCTGCTACCTCTGGTTTTTGAATCAAAAAAAACCTCTGTGCTGAGCAGAGCAGGTTTCCACCTGCTCGGGTCTGGCCCTCGCAGCTCACGTTTACACCGAAGAGGGGAAAAAAGCCCAACAAAAACAACAAAACCCAGACAGAACTTCTTCAGAGCCCTTCATAACAGCTTGGGGGTAATTGTTAAAATAATAGCGCCAGCTTGCAGCACGAGTGTTTGTGCCCGAACGCCCCGGGGTGTGCAGCATCCCCATCCCACAGCCACAGGGCTGGCACCTCTCCCACCTCAGGCACCTCTTTAAGGACATCCCTCCCTGCATCCCTGCGATGCTCCCCCTGATATTCCACAATCCGGAGCTTTCCTACATCGGAGATCTCAGTAGGGGCGGGAGGGGAGGTGGGAATGGATGAAAAGCAAGTTCCTGGCTTCCAGCGAGGAGCTGATTCCTCTGGCTTTGTCTGCTCGTCCCCTGCATCCCAGGAATTCCCCACTTTCCAGCGGGAACGAGCCTGTTTTGGCTGCCGTGGGTTTGCACTGTGCCAGCCATCATTTCAGCACACGGGAGCTGCTGCTGGGTTTTTGCATCCCAGCTCTTCTCTGCTTTCAAATTCCCATTAAATTCCCCCCTCCATCCTTCATGGGGGGAGTCTGTACGCCACAAAAATTCACCAGAATGGGAGGAATCTGGCTTCTGCCGGGCTCTGGGCTTGCAATAGCCCCGCAGCCATTAGGTGTTTGCAAAATGTAGCAGAGACACTGCAGGGAAAAAGAGAAAAAAAAAAATAAAAATAGTCAGCCTCAGAGCAGCGTAGCCCTTCTGGGGGGAGGGAGAGGAGGGTCTGTTTGCAACCAGCTGATCTTGAATGGTATTAAATCCTACAGAGCAGCTCAGCACTGGGAGAAGACAGGTCTGGGGAGACGGGCTGGGTGATCATGGTTTGGATAATTGGATGGGACAGGGGGCATGTAAAGGGGATTAGGGGGTCACCAAGGGGCTGACCCCACTCCCCTGATCGTGTTAACTTGGAGCCTGGGGGTCTCCAGTGACCCTGGCATTGTCCCTGCAGGGGCTAAGCTGGGTGCTGGGCAGATTGGAGCTCAACAAAACAAAACAAAAATGTTGGGTTGTTTTTTTTTCTTTCTGAAAACACACCCTTGCACGCTGCATCTGGAGAAAAAATAGCTCCCCGTGCTAGTCTCCTGGGAAGGGAGCATTTCTCAGCCTGCCCTGGCTCATTCCCAAGGAATCCCAGCCTTTTTCATTACCCTGGGCACATGGGCAGGGTAATGAAATGTGGCCGTGCCTGGGGTGGCAGTGGGCAAAAAGGGAACAACCAAGCCTCAGGTCCTTTGGTGGTGGCACAGCCAACCTGTTCCCAGAAATGCTCCAGGGGGCATTTCTGGGAACAGGTTGGCTGTGCCACCTCCAAATTTAGCTCCAAAACCTGCCAGGAGCATTGGGCAGTGCATGGAGAAGAAATCCTTGTCCATGGTCCATGGCTCCACAGAGATCAGAACACACCAAGGTGGACATGGTGACTTCACCAAGAGCCTGAAAACTTGCCTTTGCTCCTGCTCCTTAATCCTTTTCCTCCTGAGAGGAATCCTACCTGGTTTGGGCTGGTGGGTTGGTAAGCCCTGACCCCGTTCAGCTCCCCAGTTTGCAGCCACTTCCAGCTGACTGGAAGACTGGTTTGCTGGAATGCCAAGGATTTCCACACAAAGCCTGGAAATCTGCTGATCCAGGGGAGCCTAACTGGTCTGAAAATGGAGCTGCAAGGGTCCCTCTGAAGCAGGCAGCAGCCCCAGCCCTGCTGCCTCACCAGGAGCCTGCTGGAAGCTGCGTGGGGGATGCAGGAGGGATGAGGTGTAGTCGGGCAGGAAGGTGCAGATGTGTTTATTCAAACAGGTTCTGACTCTGCCTGTGATGCTGGAAATCAGCCAGGGAGAAATGCCTCGGGGCAGGGAGTGCAAACTGGTCCCCTCTAATCTCACAGAATCACAAAATGTTTTGGGCTGGGAGGGAGGTCCCTTCCATAAAGCTCATCCACCCCCTGCCTTGGACAGGGACACCTTCCACTATCCCAGGTGGCTCCAAGCCCTGTCCAGCCTGGCCTTGGACACTGCCAGGGCTGGGGCAGCCATCTCTACATCCCTCCACTCCTCTGATGGATTTTCTGCAGCCCCCACTGCCCTCCCCTCCTCTCTTGCAGTGTTCAGGGCTCTTTCTGGAGGCCATTTGGGGGCAGAAGGATATGCTGGAGCAAACCCTCATCTTGCTCCAGGTCATATGTGAAAGGAAAGCCCCTCTTTTTCCCTTTTCCCCATTTTTCTGTGAATGCCATGTCCACATTATGCTTGTAATGGCCATTTTGGTCCCATCAGTGCTGTCATTTTTCCATGGAGAAAGGAACAAGCTCACAGACAGGAATGTGGCCAGAAGGTCTCCATGTGCTCAGTGTCACTGAGGGCTCTGCCATGGCTCCTCCAGCATGGGCAGAGCCCTGTCCCAACCATCCTGAGCAGGCAGAGAGCATCTGATCCTGACAGCACCAATTCCAGCCCTGAAGCATGTCCTGGCTCCTCAGGATCAGACAGCTCTTCCTGGTGCTGGGATTTTGGCCTTTTGAAGGGAGGGAAGCTGAAGGTCACTCTGGGACCAGGCTGCTTTTCTGCAGGAGAGGATTTCAGCTGCTACAGAAAAGGGTTGGGTGGGTAAACACTGAATAATAAAATCCAGGGAAAACAACTCTCCTCAGGGTCAGTGGGGTGCCCAGGGATTTGTTCTCCACCTCTGCAGGATCCTTGTGCAGATCCAGCAGGATGGGGGGGCTCTGACAGGGTGAGGAACCCCCAGCTCACCAAATCCACAGAGCACAGCAGCTCCTCTCCTGACAGAGCTCATTCTGGCATGGGGAAGGGAATGAGTGATGTGCAACCACCCTGAAAGGGAGCCACCAGCTCCAGGGAGCTGCAGTGCTGATCCTGATGGGTCTCTCCTTCCCTCACCCCATTCCTGAGGCCTCTGAGTCTCTGCTGCCCTGAGGATGCTCTGTAACATCCATCCAACCTCAGCCATACTCCATTGCTATGGCAACCCCTTCTCACAGGCAGCTCCTCCTCCTCTCTGCCCCTCTCCCAACCTGCAGCAGACACCCGGGGGGGGTCAGACACCTCCAGGGGGGTCAGTCACCCCCACCCCAGCCCTGTGTCATTGCTGTGCATGGAGGGAGGCAAACAGAGCTCTCCCTGCACACCAGGCAGTGTCCCCCACCTCGGTGTTCCTTCACCCCACCTTTCCAGGCTCAGGGTCTCTTCTGGGAGCTGCAGAGCTGGATGGTGATGCTGGCAGGTTGGATTTACTCCAGGGGTATCCTCTGTAGGACCAGGGGGTGTCTGGGTGACCCCTGAGCAAACCTGATCAGGGGAACCCCATTCCAAACTCCATGGATCACAGGGGGTGTCCCTGCAGCTACTGGAGTGGGAGCACAAGCACCCAGATGAGACCTGGGGACACAAGAGGTGAATTCTGAATTCTGTACATCTCTGAACACCCTCAGAGCATTTTCCCTGCAGGCCAGTTGCATGGACTGACTTATCAGTGAGAGGGAAACTGAGGCACAAAGGGGCTGAGGTGCTTTTTGAAGGTCATTCACAGCTGAAGCATTGCCAAACGTTGCCTCTGCCCTGTTTGCTGCATGCCAGAAGTGTCGTCCGTGGTGTGTGTGGGCAAAGGGGCTTCTGTCAGCTGAGCTTTTCCCTCCTATCGAGGCTTTTTTGCCTTCCCAGCCTCCACCTCAGTGCTCCTTCATCCCACCTTTCCAGGCTCAGGGTCCTCCTCTGCTGCTGGGAGCTGCAGAGCTGGATGGTGATGTTGCCAGCTTGGATTTACTCCAGGGGTTTCCTCTGTAGGACCAGGGGATATCTGGGTGACCCCAGTGCAAATCTGCAGAGCAAATGGTCAGGGTGTCATGGTTTGACACTGACACAAACTGAAGCACATCCCAAACTCCATGGATCACAGAGGGTGTCCCTGCACCCACTGCAGTGGGAGCACGAGCACTCAGATCAGACCTGGAGAAACCAGAGGTGAATTCTGAATTCTGTACATCTCTGAACACCCTCAGAGCATTTTCCCTGAAGGCCAGTTGCATGGACTGACTTCACAGTGAGAGGGAAACTGAGGCACAGAGGGGCTGAGGTGCTTTTTGAAGGTCATTCACAGCTGAAGCATTGCCAAACATTGCCTCTGCCCTGTTTGCTGCATGCCAGAAGTATCATCCATTGTCTGTGTGTGGCAAAAGGGCTTCTGTCAGCTGAGCTTTTCTCTCCTATCGAGGCTTTTTTGCCTTCCCAGCTTTCAGAGGAGCAGAATTCCTCTAACACAGACTCCTGCAGCCACTGCTGCTCCTCTGCAATAAGAAATGGTGTTACAAGAATCCACAGTCCACCAGGAACAGTAAAGGAAGAAGAATAATTTGCTCTCCACAGCTCCTCCTTGGCTAATTGCTGAACTCCCAGTTTAACATTCCTGTTATTTCTCCATCCCAGGCTGGTGCTTCTGCTGATCCCTTGGGGTAGGTCAGTTGACTTCTCCAGTGGAAACCTAACACCAGAAAGAAATTAAAGAGGTTTTTTTGTTGTTTTCTCAGTGACCTGTTGTGTTCTGTGCTTTCAGCATTCATCTTTGAGCAGAGGTTCTGAGAGAGGTGTGAGCAAACCCTCATCCTGTTTTGGGAGCTGAACTCGTTACCCCTAATTAGGAGTGGCACAAACTCCCTGTGGCAGGTGTGATAATGAGACAAATCAAGGATTAATCACTTAAATCCCCTCACACAGGCCAACCCAGGGGGAGCCAAGCCTTGGGCAGGGAGACTGGGAAGATGTGGATTTGAGCCAGAGGCAGGTTTGTTCCTGGGTATTTGGTAACTCTCAGGGTTTGTGTTACAGCACAAGGGTGTTTTTCTTACACTTACAACTTTCAGATCTCTTTCTCCACAGCAGGTCTTTGATCCAAGTCCAAGATATTGATAGGGAATTAGAGATGGCTCCCTTCTGCCACTTTGGAGTTTGGACAGGCTGGGGAATGCTGCCAATTTAGGGGGTGTCCCTGCAGAGAGAATGAGATGTTTTATGTTACACCAAAAAGTGAAGGATGGGCTGAATCAATGCTGTTTTTAGGGCAGAAAAACCAAATCCCCTCCAAAACTGCTGGGAGTTGTGGTGACAGGGAGGGGGAGATGTCAGCAGGGTTGTGACAAAAGGGATGCTCCAAGCTGGTGTTCTGTTTTCATGGTCCAGTGCTCTAAATGTTAACTGAGCTGTGCCCAGGGCTCAAATACCAGGGGCCATTGCCACCCTGAAAAACAGGACAAAAGAGTTTGTGTGGGGCTCTGTTTTGGAGCTGTGGTATTCAGAAAATGATAAAAATATGATTCTTGCTGGGGATTAGCAAATCCAGTGTGGAAGTGCAGCAGGCTCTGGAACTGCTAGGTTTGGGTCACCCACAGCAATCCCCACAGAGGTCTCATAGGATTGAGGAAAAAAAGCTCCGAAATGAGGTCTTTAGAGTCATTACTTGCTTTTCTTTATTGATTTGAGGAGGCTGGAGCAGGAGGAAAGGTAAATTCATCGACATGCCCTGAGCCCTGCAGAGAACTCTTCCACCAGGGCAGCTCGCTGCTCTCCCCTCTCTTTTTCAACAGAAAAAAGGAAAATTGTTGCTGTTCCAGGCACGAGAGCTGTCGGCTCCAACCTGCCAGAGTGTCTGTGCGTGCTCCCTCTCCCTGTAAAACTCTCATTAACATAAATAGGAGCAGGAAGGAGACCACAACATGAGTAATCCTCCGCCCCCACACTGTCTGTGTGTACGCTCTCAGCTCCTCCTTCAGCTCGTGTGCCCCCCACACAATTGTTGGGATAAGTCTTGCTCTCACTCGGTGTTTATTTTAAATCGAGTCTTCTTGCTGAAAAGGTTGGAGAGGCGTAATTATGGTCTGGATTTCAGAGCTGCACATGCCTCTGTGGGAATGGCAGGGAGAAGAATGGCTGAGTGACTCTAGGAAGCTGCACACATCCTGCCTGGTTTTCCAGGCACCTCACCAGGCAGGCAGAGAAGTGTTTTGTTTTGTGCCTGGTGTTCAGAGGAGAGCTCTGGATCTATTCCTAGCTCAGCTATAGATGAGCACACGACCTTGAGAATGTCTCCTATCTGATCCTGCTGGCAAATGAATACAGAAGCTGCCTGAGCTTAACTCTTGAGGAGTTCTCTGCCCCTCCAGGTCCCAAGGTTTGTCAGACCAGCTGTGGGCACAGCTTCCATGAGTGCTGACAGGAGGAGGAGTGGGGAGGAAGCTCCTGGCTTCCCTGTGCTGCTGCTCCTAAGGGTGTTTACAAGGGACCATTCCCACTGGACAAACTGGAGGTGGCCAGTGATGGAAACCACAAGTCCAAGTGTCCCTGGGTGTCTGAGCCCAGACCATGCCAGCAGCCCAGGGAGCTCCTCACCTGACTGGGACCATGCTCCTGGCTGGAGCCGCTGGGCCAGGAGGGAGCTGAATCCTCAGGATGCAGCTTTGGCAAACCCAGAACTAAACCCAGATCTTAAACTGGATCTTAAAGTGTAGTGTGGGGAAGAATAAATCCCTTTTTCCAGTTCTCCTTTTGACTCAAACTCCTGGGAGAAGTTTGAGTTTCCAGAATGGTTTGGGTTGGAAGGGACCTTAAAGATTTCACCCCCTACCATGGGCAGGGACACCTTCCATGATCCCAGGCTGATCCCAGCCCTGTACAACCTGGCCTTGGACATTTCCAGGGATCCAGGGGCAGCCACAGCTTCTCTGGGCACCCTGTGCCAGGGCCTACCCACCCTCACAGGGAAGAATTTCTCCTTAATATTGAATCCAAACTTCCCCTCTTTCAGGTTGTCCTATTTCATCTGGACCTGATTTGCCCAGATGGGGAAATGTGGGTTGGCCAGGCAGAAAATCAGCAAAACCAGACATCCCAACATCCAGGAGCAGCCACTGCTGTCTCCAGAGGACCTTGGGGTCTGGGAATGTGTCCTGGCCTCCTTGGCCACCCTTCTGTGGCCCCTTGAGTTAAGATTGGAGGTGTAGGACACCAGAGCTTTGCTGAAAGCCAGAGCCTGTCTGCTCCTGCCCCAGAGCACTCAGATAACTGAGGTGAGGTCACCCTCCCCTGCAGCACCTTGGCACTGAGCCTCTCCCAAAACCCTCACAGGAGCTGTCTCTCTTTCCTCACTCCCTTTTCCTTCTCAAAACCAATCCTTTTTCTTTTTTATTTCTTCTTCTAGGTGTTCATCCAAGGCTGGTTTGGTGCTTGAGGAGGGGCCCACACTTCAGCTGCCCTCTAAGGAGCTGTGCTGTGACACCCTGGGTCAAACCTTGAGGGTTCTCATCTCCATCCCTGGTCCTTCCCGGCCCACCTCTATGCCTTTGGACTCACAGAGAGGATGGCTGTGCCCCAAATCCAAATAGAAGAGGCTCTGGACAGCATGGATGCTGGCTCTGGGGGAGTTCCTCCTCCAGATGATCACCTGAGGACCCTCAAGGCACTGACAGAGAAGCTGAGACTGGAGACCAGGCGCCCTTCCTACTTGGAATGGAAGGCAAAGCTGGAGGAGCAGGCTTGGAAGAGCCCCCAGGCTGAGGGAGACAGGGAGGACGAGGCCACCAAGGCCAAAAAGAGCCCAGGGGAGACTGTGCCCATGAGGAAGGTGCAGCTGCACCTCAATGGGAGCCCTGCCCAGGACAAGGGGACTGTCACCTCGGGGAGGATAGGTGGCTTTGGGAGCATTGACGAAGCTTTGACGTGGCTCAGGAAGGAGCTGGTGAGTGATTGCCTGTCCCTGTCCCTGCTAGCACAGATTTTCAAGAAGGATAAAAATGAAAGAGTGGGGAAGCTCCTTGTTGCTACCTGCCTTCAGCCCCAGGTGGAAAGGCAACAATCAGTCATTGTGTTTTCCATCACTGGTTGGATATTCTATCACTCATTTTGTTTTCCACACCTGGCTCTTCCAGGCCCATCCTCTGTTGTTTTTTTCTTGATTCAAACACACATTTCTGTCATCCCCCCATCCCAGCCCTGGGCCCTGTCTCACACATCTGTTTATTTCTGGTTTTTATGTGCTGGATATTTCACAGGGAAGGAGAGGACAAAAATCCTTTGTCTTTTCTAGGAACAAAAAAAATCCTTTGTCTTTTCTGCTAGGAAAATCCAGAGAGCCTGAGTTGGAATTCGCCTTTTCTCTGTCGCTTTGCTATCTTGGTTTTTGGCACAAATTTATCCTGGGCCTGCCCCAGCTCCCAGCTGAGCTCAGGAGTCAGCACAACCTGGGGATAATTCCCAGGGGGATGCACCAATCCTGACAGAGCTCAAGAAATGTTTGGAAAACACTCCCAGGCACATCCAGTGATTTTGGGGTTGTCCTGTGCAGGGCCAGGAGTTGGACTTGCTGATCCTTGTGGGTCCCTTCCCTTTTAAGGTATTCTGTGATTCTCTGGAGGTTGATAGGATGGATATGTCCCTGTCAGAGCAGCTGAAGTCAGAGCTGGAGACTAAACTCAGGTGCTCTTCAAAGGGTAGAAGCAATCAGACACCAAAAACCACACTTCCCTTCTCCTCACTGGCATGAAAATTCTTTATTATTTGGCCCAAATGACTGGAAGTGACTCATGACACGTGGCTTTGTTTCTTCTGCCCAGTTGGAATTTTGCCTGTGAGTCCCAGCAGGAATATTCGCAGCAGGGGCTGGGACATCACTTGTGGCCAACACTTGTGAAAATGTTCCTGTGCAGACACTTTGTTTTTGAGAAGCACTGAAATCTTTGAGGAAAGCTTCTGACAAAAACTGAATAACAGTTTTAAAGATTTCTTTGTGACTTTTGCTTCAGATAATGTTGATTTGTCAACTTTCTGTTGCTGCATTCTCCCAACTCCACTGGTCCCCTGAGGATTTATTTAAAGAAGTAGTTCTGGATATTGCACTTTGGTGACTTGGTTTCTCAGGATCATGATTTCAGGAATTCAGGACTATTAGGAACAGCTTGGAAATGATCCCCTACAAGCCCTCAGTGCTTTGGAGAACCTCAGCTCCAGATCTGTGACCTGAATCTGGGTCTAATCTTAAATTCACACTTGATGGAAACCCTGAATCTCAAGCTAATCAAAGAGAGTAAGAAGCAGATTTTCCTTCTCAGAATCCTGGATTTTAAAAGATTTTGGCTTTTATTTCAATCTCTGCCCATGATGGAAGTACAAATTATCTCAGAGTCTGATTCTACTCCTTAGAGTGGGGTGTGGTATCTTAACCACCATCTGTCAAAAACTGAAAGTTTGAATTCAAGATGAGAAAAGGCCAAGCAAACCCTAATTGTTCCTCACTTTCCATTTCCCAGCCACTTAATTATACCAGTCTGGTATAATCTGGACATGACTGGTAATTTAGAACAATTTCCCCAAAAAAAGAGAGCAATTTTTTGACTGACCACAGGGTGAAAGAGCTGAGCTGGAGGCATGAGTGTGGGTAAGAGCTGCCAGCAGGCAGAGGGAGCACAGCCAGGCCATCCCATCACATGGTGCTGGAACCAAAAGGTGCATTTCACATTACATTTCAAGGGTGAAATGCAGTTTCTTGTCAAATAAAGGAACAAGCTTCCAAAGATCCCAACACAGACAAGATTTTTCCTCACGTTGTGGTAGCAGAGCCATCAGGAGGGCTCCAGAGCTGGTGAAGCCCAGAAACCAACCAGATCCTGGGCTGATCCCCCATTGTGGGCATCAGGGGAGCAGGAATTCTGCTTCTCTACCCCTCTCAGGTGAGACCCCACCTGCAGAGCTGACCCAGCACAGGAAGGACCTGGAGCTGCTGGAGAGAGTCCAGAGGAGGCACCAGGATGTTCAGAGGGATGGAGCAGCTCTGCTGGGAGGAAAGACTGAGAGAGTTGGGATTGTTCAGCCTGGAGAAGGCTTTGGGATGAGCTGATTGTGGCCTTCCAGTTCCTGAAGGAGCTTACAAGAAAGATGGAGAGGGACTTTGGACAAGGACCTGGAGGGACAGGACAAGGGGCAGTGGCTTCCTGCTGCCAGAGGGCAGGGATGGATGGGATATTGGGAAGGAATTCCTTCCTGTGAGGGTGGGGAAGGCACCCAGAGAAGCTGTGGCTGCCCCTGGATCCCTGGAAGTGTCCAAGGCCAGGCTGGACAGGGCTTGGAGTGACCTGGGATAGTGCAAGCTGTCCCTGCCCATGGCAGGCTGGAACAAGATGAGCTTTAAGGTCCCTTCCCACCCAAACCATTCCATGATTCTGCGATCCCACAATGTGGTTATTTGGGTCTGTAGGATTCCCCTTGCCAATGAAGAGGCAAAAGCTGGTAAATGTGGGGATTCTTCCCATGCAGGAAAGAAGAGCAGCAGCCCTGTCCTTAGAGAGTGAAATGCAGAGTGTGCAGCTCCATCAGCCCCAGCCCTCAGCACAGCTCCCAGCCTGTTCAGGCTGGGTGGTTTCAACAGCATCACCCTGGAATGGTTCTGGCTTGTCCCAGGGAGCTCCTGCCAAGCACTTGGAGCTTCAGGAGTTTGCACATGCTGGGGACTGTTCCCATCAGGCAGTTGGTACAGGACCACCCAGTTTTGGATTTAACTCTGTCCCAGCTAAAAGCAGCAGAGGCAGGAGAGTAAATTTGGTGCTATCATAGAAGGGTTTAGGTTGGGAAAGCCCTTTAAGATTATTGAGTCCAACCACTCCCCAGCACTGCCAAGGCCAGCACTAAACCATGTCCCCAAGCCACATCCACACAGTTTTCAAATCCCTCCAGGGATGGGGATTCCTCCCTTGCCCTGGACAATCCTTTTGCTGAAGAAATTTTTTTCCTAATTCAGTTTTCCTAATATCCAATTTAAACCTCTCTTGGTGCAATTTGAAGCCATTTCCTCTTGCCCTATCTCTTGTCACTCCCCATCCACACAAAAGCCATCATCTGACACTGCGAGGAATTTTCCTCTGTGTTTGCAGAGTCTGCTTTGATTTGACTTCAGCCAGGTTCAGGCTGCTCATGTTGAGAAGTGAAGCAAAAGACAAAACCCAAGGTTTTATTGTCCATCTGCTGACAGAACCCAGGACATTCCTCTAACTCCTAAAAGACTCAAAACCCTGGCAGGGGGCTCAGACACCTTGGCACAGTCAGACACCTCTGCCTGTGATTTTAACCCATAGAAAAAATTACCAACTTTATGGGAAAAGTTACAAGCCACAAAAATTTGCACAAAATGATAGTAAATTTATCACAGGGTGAAAAAGTAAAATTTTTAAGTTTTTAGAATAGAAGTTCAAAAAGCAAAATAAAATAATCTAAGTGTGTCCTCTCTTTCTTCTTCTTCTTTTTCTCCATCTTCTGCTGTTATAGTAGCACTTTTAAATTAGTTTAAGATAAAGACAAACTGTTTAACTTAGGTAATAAGTATTTAAAAAATTATTGAAAATAAATACATGTAGTTTTTAGTATAAAAAGATAACAGGGCCCTGAGAGCAGTCAGTGTGCCTCAACCTGACCTGCTGGACAGACCTCCACAAGTCCAAAAGAAAATGTATGAGATAAGAGAAAATAAACAACTTTAAAACCAGAGCTGAAGAATCTCGACTTCTTCGAGCCCAAAGCTGAGAGAAAAAAAGACCTTTTAATACCTCAAGAGCCATTCCAGCAAGAGCAAACCCAAAAATCTGCTTTTCTGGGCCTGTCACCTCAGGTGACCTGTGCCAGACCCAGGTTTGTAGGATTGACACAAACCCACAGAGCCTCAGTCAGCTGGGCCCTGCTGAGAACCTGCCCCCGAGAAGCTGATTTATTCAGACATGCAAACTGCTCTTGTTTTTGTGCTGAGAGGCTCTGTGGAGGTGTAGGAGCAAATTGCAGCTCTCAGCATGTGCTGAGCTGCCCCGGGGCTGGAGCATTTCCCTCCCCAGCTCCTCCTGCCTCCTCGCTGCCCTTGTGTTTGCCTTTGCACTGTCAAGTGTGGCAGCTCCTCGTCTGTGCTGAAAGCAAAACCATCACCGCCCAGGGATGGTGACAGACTTTGCTCTTTGCTTTTGAAATTTGCCAGATTTTACCAGTTATGAAATTAGGCATTTAAAATTCTCTCCCTCCTAAGTATGGTTAAAGCACAACCCTGTGAACAGAGACATCTTAGAACAGTTCTAACTTTGTCCTTTTAGGAAAAATGAGTTTTCTATCTCAAATTTGGCACTGAAATCTGAGGGTTGTGAGCCAGAATGAAGGAAAGACCTGAAAAGGAACACAAATGTCTGGGAAATCATAAAACACCTGTGTCCCGTTGGTCAGATTTAAAAAAATATAAATATTAAGTGTTTTTATTTCCATTTGGGATACTCATATTGGCTGAACAAGTGCTTGAGTGAATTTAAACAAAAATGCAGCACCAAATTTTCTCATTATAAGGGTGGAGAGGCCCTGGCACAGGGTGCCCAGAGAAGCTGTGGAGTCCCCACCCCTGGAAGTGTCCAAGGCCACGTTGGGCAGGGCTTGGAGCAACCCTGGGATAGTGGAAGGTGTCCCTGCCCATGGCAGGGGGTGGAACAGGATGAGCTTTAAGATCCTTTCCAACCCAAACCATTCTGTGACCTCTACTGTTAAATTGCTGAAGCTAGGGAAGAGTTTAGGATTTTTTATGGAACAGGACCATCCCCAAGGGTCAGTTTGGGTGCAGCCACTCTGTTTTGGGGAGAGAGGGAGCCAACACAGCCTAAACAACACTGAGGAAGAGTGAGATTTGGGACCCACAACATGGTCCATCTGGCAAAGAAAGCTCTCCTGGTGGTGGTGGAGAACTCCCAGGCACTCCAGAAGGAGCTGGGATGACTCGTCTGGGGCTGTGGGTTGCACCACAAGGGCGTGAGCACCTAAAATGAGCTATAACAGGGCGGCATCTGAGCACCTCTGAAGAAGCCCCAAACCAAAACACAGACAATGTGGATTTGTCTGAAGGGTTTGGCAAGGATCTGACAAGTGGCCTGTGCTTCTTTGTGCTGGCACTCAGGAAAGTGCCAGTTGACATTTCAGTCTCTTTTGATCTTTTGGAAATAGAAAAGGCTGGCTCTGTGGTAGCAGCTGCCTCTCCACAGACCATCCCCTTGAGCTTCATGGACCAGGCTGGGACTTCATCTATGGGATTCTTCTCTTTTGGGAAGAGAGGGAAATCTCAAAGAGCTCCTCATCTGCATGCCTCAAGGTGCTGCCTGCTGAAATCCCCCAAAAGCAGTGCAGAGAAAAGATGGGCTGCTGGAAATGGGAAAATTAATGGTCTTCCTGTCTGTTGAAAGGCAAAATTGAAGGCAATTGCTTGGAGCAATTTAAGATGAGCCACCTAGACTGGAAATCAGGAAACAATACACCCAGAGCTTTCTCTCCCTCACCTCTGTTAAAAATCTCTTGAAGACTCTGAGGCTCAATCCAAGCAGAAAATCCTCCCTAGGTTCATAAGATCTGGTGGTCCAGCTTTGCATTTAAATCCAGCAGTTGCTTCACTGCCAGGAAAGACCTGAGTTTGGTTCCCCTTCCACCCTGGGAAGTTCAACCTGGCATCCTGTCCTTTCCAACAACATTCCCCACCCGTGCTGGTGAGAAACACCTGGGGCTGGGTGTGCAGAGAGAGGCAGAATGTGTTAAAATGTTGGTTTTCATGAGCAAGACACACCTAAGGTTCTTCCTGCCCTGGCCATGAGAGGATCAAGGGAAATCCAAAGCCTGGCTTCTGCTGGATGCTCCCCATGGGTTTCTCCAGGATGCTGCACCCGTGTGTGGGATCCTGCTGCTGCCTCACATGGATAAACTGGAGAGTGGAGTTACCTCCTGGGTGAACCCTGCAAACCAAAAACCCCACAGCTCCCCGTGGTGTGGCCCCTGTAATCCCATTATTCATTGCCAGGCAGCTTTGTGGAGCTCTGCTGGCCTGACAACTTTGCTGCTTTTGAAGGGACATCACTCATCCTTTCCAGTGATTGTTTGGTCCTCAGCATGGGATGGGGGCAGTGGCTTTAGTATTTGTGCAGAGTCTGTGGGAAAGGCAAGGAGAATGAGGATTTCTGGGTTCTGGCTGAAATTCCACTAAATATTCTGGGGGGGTTTGAACAGAGCAGCGTTTAATGGGACATGGATGCAGGATGGGGGTTTGTATCTTAAGCCAAGCCCCAGGGATGAGTGTGGGGAGTGAGAGTTCATGCCCTGCAGAGCAGATCAACTTTAGTTCTCCACCCTCTGCCCACAGAGCTGCCTCCATAGGACCTGTCACCAAACAAGGAACTCCCAAACTCTTGGGAAGACAAGGCAGCCTTCCAAGGAGCCCAGGCAGTGCCAGCCCTCATCCCATCTTCCATCTCCTCCTTGTGCACATCATCCCCTCATAGAAACATGGCATTCTTGAGGAAAAGCCCTCAAAGATCACTGAGTCCAGCTCTTAACCCAGCACTGCCAAGGCTGCCACTAAACCATGTCCCCAAGTGCCACATCCACATGGTTTCAGTCAACTACTGCCAGGCTTTGTTCCTTATCTTTATTTTCTAGAGGGCTTTGCCTTCCAGCTTGTGGGAAATCAAACAGATTCCTCAAAAGAGGGAAAACAAGAACCAGTCAAAAAATGTAAAGCCGGTTTGCAAGAGAAAAAAGCACCTATAACTCACAGCTCTCTGCACAATGGCCTCATAATTCTCTTTTAAATGTTGTTGTTTTTTTTTTTTCTTGGCAGCAGAGGCTTTTTTTAATCCCACATTCTTCCAAATATTCAATGAAAGCCTTTGTTGGCATTTCTTAGGTAACTTGATACACCAAGAAGAAAGAGTGGCCCAGGGTCACTTCAATAACACCAGTGATCTCCTCCTGATAAAATGTCAGCATTTGTTGTGAGACAGGGCAAAATATCAACAGAATAGGGTTGTGGTTTTTTTATTGTAACTCAGGTGGAAGAATAAAAACTGCCAAGTGACATTGCTCTGCTGGGGGCACAAGTTATGAGGTCTGAGAGGAAATAGTGGGGTTTTTTGATAAAGGTAAATGACCACAATTTGAGAGAGATTTCCTGAGAGAGAGAGAGAGATTCACTCAGAGATTGGTACAAAGGTGACTTAATCCTCTCCAGACAGCCAAGCTGGAGTCTTATTTAATCAGGCAAGGTCCTCCAGAATGCCACTGTAGTGTCAGGGAATCATAGAATGGTTTGGGTTTGAAGAGATTTAGATATTAGAAAATAATTCTTCCCTGTGAGAGTGGTGAGGCCCTGGCACAGGTTCCCATCCCTGGAAGTGTCCAAGGCCAGGCTGGATGGGGCTTGGAGCAGCCTGGGATAGTGGAAGGTGTCCCTGCCCATGGCAGGGAGTGGGACTGGGTGAGATTTAAGGGCTCTTCCAACCCAAACCATTCTGGGATTCTCTGCTTGCCTGGAGGAGGAGGGATTATGGCACATAATCCCTCCTCCAATCCAACCCCGAGGCTGCTTTGGTTCACACCCTCCTTGCAGCAGTCCTTGGAAAAGAGTCATAGAAAGGTCTCCTGTGGGAATATCAGAGTCTTTGTGAGGTCTCTCAGGGGGAACTTTCCTCCTCGCTTCCCTTCTGCATCTTCATGCACAACCCACCAGGTCAGGAATAATTCACTCCCTTCCCCCAGAGCTGCATCTGCACCCACAAACTGAGCAGCTCATTTCCAGGCCTGGAGGGAAACTGATATGGTCTGATCACATCCATGCTACTAAAATCCAGGGAAGGGAAATTTATCCCAAAACAAAGAGTCAGAGAGTCCTAGAACTTGCTGAGTTGGAAGGGACCTTGGAGATCATCCTGTTCCAGCCCCTTCTGGTGAGCCTCTTCGGCTTCTTTCCCACCTCCTTTTCTTTGTAGCTTTTGTGGTTTTGTTGTTTTTCTGTGAGGAGGGAAGTGGGGTGGGAAGTGGGAATTGCCTTGATTTGCTTTTCCAGCCCTGCCTTCCCCTGTTTGCCAAACTGATTCCCACACCAAGTGTTCACTCCTTCCTTCACTACCCACAGCATCCTGTGGCAATGAATTTTCTTAATTATGAGCTATAATTTCTGTTTTTAATAAAAGACCTCTTTCCTTTCATTACTTCTGAATCTTCCACCTTCCCAAGCCAGGTGCCAGGGGAGAAAAAAATACCTCAAAAACACTTAGATCATTAGCTTGGAGGTTGTAGTTCTCTGTCCTGTGGGAAACCATGGAGATCCCATCCTGAGAGCCACTTCAAATCACTGAGATAAAATAAACCACAGGGGAGGTGAACTCTGCCATGGGCCAGCTCTGATTTATGCAGGCTGGAAACCCAGGCTGAGTATTTGGGGATCAGTTATTTGGTGTTCTTTTAATTGGTCCTTTTCACCTCTAATTGCTCTGTCTCCCTGTGGCTGCTGCCTTATGAGCAAAATTAATTTGGGCTTTGTTTAATGTTGAGATGGAGGCTCTGAAGCCTGACAAATACCCAAGCCAACAGCCTTGGCACAGCTTTAATTCCACTTTCCTGGTGCTCCTGAAAACATGAGCAGGCACAGAATTTCTCTATTGCTAAAAATTCCCAATTCCCAGCTGATATTTTTTTGGGATGCATTGCTGGCTTGGAAGATCCCTGTCTCCCTCACAGATCCAGCACCTCTAGATGAGTTCACAGAATCAGCTAGGTTGGAAAAGACCTTTGAGACTGAGTCCAGCCTAACATCTAAAAACACCTTGTCAACCAGACCATGACACATTTTTTTAAACACCTCCAGGATGGTGACTCTCAACACCCTGGGCAGCCCATTCCATGCCCAATCACTCTTTCTGTGAAGGACTTTTTCCTACTGTCCAGCCTAAACTTCCTCTGGAGCAGTTTAAGGCTCTGTCCCCTCATCCTGTCCCTGTTCCCTGGGAGCAGAACCCGACCCCCACCTGGCTGCACCTCCTGTCAGGGAGTTGTGCAGAGTGATGAGGTCTCCCCTGAGCCTCCTTTTCTCCAGGCTGAGCCCCCCTCAGCTCATCCTTATAGGGGCTGGTGCTCCTGACCCTTCCCCAACCTTGTCACCCTTCTCTGGACACATTCAAGCGCCTCAACATCCTTCCATTCCCCACAGTCCTGTGCAGACTTGTCTTGGTTTGGAAAGACAGGTGCCTGCTAAGGCAGGCAGGAGCCTCCCCTGAAATGGAAAATGTGAACTCCCCATCTCCAACTTGCTATAAATGTTAAATTAAGGGGCTCTCAGGCAAAAATATGGGAGTGGGAATAACAGTTCTTTAATAGAGAAGAAAATAAAAGGATAAAATAAACAATGCAGTAAACTAAACCAACACTGACAAAGTCAGAACACAACCTGACACCCTGTGCATCAGGGTGTTGGTAGCAATCCAGTTGGAATTGTGGCTGCAGCCCTGGGGTGTCAGGTGTGGGTCTGCTGGAGCAGAAATCCTGTGAAAGGGTATAGGCTTCCTCTGAAAATCCAGTGGAAGAGGCAGCTGCTGTTCCTCTGAGGAATCCAGTGGAGAAGCTGTGTTGGTGTTCCAGAATCTCCAGATTATATCTGGGTAGGAATGCTTGGCTCCTCCCTCTGGGCTCACATTTCCCAATGGGATGCTTTAGTTCTTATCAGTCACACAATGACATCCAATAGCTGTTATCAGCAGATGTCTCCTCCTGAGGGAGGAGTGGTTGTGGAAGGGATAAGGAAAACTACCCAATGAACAAAAGACAGCTGCCATACAGATGGCAAATAGAATACATCTTGTCTTGTTGCATTGTGATTACAGGGTTTACCTCAGAAATCCAGGTCCCTCCCCTGATAATTCCCTCCCAGGTGTGTCAGTCACCTCTCCTTTCCCTCCCTGGCCCCTCCCAGCACTGTCTGTCAATCCTGGAATTCCAGAAGGGCGTTGAGTGATTGGCAGATTCAAAGGATGCCCTCTACCCCTGGGGGGCTTTGGGCCATCCAGGTGTCCTTTGTCCCTTGAGACCTCCTCTCCTGTACCTGGTTGGTGGCTCCCTATCCCTTCCCTGCCCCCCTCCCCAGAATTAAAAGGAACAGCAACCACACAGTTTGGGGAGTTCTGTTGGAGCTGTTGCTGGATTCAGAGGCCTGTGGGCCAGCATAAAGCTCTGGATCCAAACCCTCCATCAGAACCAACTCCTTTCCTTCACCATCGCCTTAAAGCTTCTCCATCAGAGGTAAACCTGAGGAGTGGCCCCTCTTAAGGGAGGAGGCTCCATCCCACCACCACCAGATCTCCTGCATACCTGGACTTGCCTCCATGCACCCAGCTGCAACACCCAGCTAGCCAAAAGTGTCTCTGGGGTGAAAACACCACAGTGCCACTATTTGCTTCAGCACCAGGGGCCAAACAAGTTCTAGCACATCCCATTCAGCTATATTGGTAATATTCCAACATTGCCTTGCAATCTGGCGCAAGCCTCGAGCAGGGAGGCAGAAAATTCTCCACTAAAACCCCTCTCCCCTCCCTGTTCCAGGCAGAAATGCGCCTGCAGGACCAGCAGCTGGCCAGGCAGCTGATGCGGCTGCGCAGCGACATCAACAAGCTGAAGATCGAGCAGACGTGCCACCTGCACCAGCGCATGCTCAACGACGCCACCTTCGAGCTGGAGGAGAGGGACGAGCTCGCCGACCTCTTCTGTGACTTCCCCCTGGTCAGCTCCTTCAGCCTCTCCACGCCCCTCAAGCTCATCGGGGTCACCAAGATGAACATCAACTCCCGCCGGTTCTCGCTGTGCTGAACGGGGACGGGAAGGAGAGGGAAGGATGGGGGAGGAAAGGGAGAGGGCTCTCTCTGCCTCGAGAGGCCAATGAGGAGAGAGCTTCCCTGGGAAGCTGCAGCTGGTCTTGGTGGCAGAGTGGAGATTGGCACTGGAATGGCCTCATGGGGAAGGCAGGACCTGCGTGGAAGAAGCCTGGAGAGCATCCAGACCCAACACACGCACTCAGCTCCTTTGCCAAGCCCCTTCTCCTCCTCTTCCTCCCACAGGACACAGCCCGGTGTGGGTGGTTGTGCTCAAAAATCCAAGGAGGGGTCAAAAATCAGCCACAAAGCAAAATCCCTCTTCCCTTCCCCTTCCCCTCTTCCCAGGCTGGAGCAACATTGCTCTCCTCCATGGATGTCCCTTTGGCCACCAGCCCTCAGCCTCTGCTGCTCCAAGTGTGGGATCCAGGGGGCTGTTTCAGATGGGAAGTTGATTTCCTGTGGGAAGGAGCCCTCCTATCAAGCAGAGGACTGTGGGTTATATGGTACCAGCCCCAAGAAGAGGTGAGAAGATGTGTTTGTTGGATTGCTCCATAGAGTCCAGGGCACTACACTTCATTTTGCCTGTGGTATAGATGATGGACTCACCACGGGCACATTCAGAGATTCCAGCTGACCAGAAGTCCCCTGTGTGCCCTAGAAGTCATACCCAGAGAAATACATGTTATTGATCCTGTTGGATCCTGTTGTCAGCCCCAAGACACCCTGTGGTTCACCCTGCAAACAAGGAAATGTTGCACCCAGGATGTTTCCTGTCAGAGAAATCCCCAGGCTGACACCCCCCAACAGCAGCACCAGCAAACCCTGGATCCTCTGTAGCAGCACACATCCATCAGTGAGAGGGACTTCAAGAGGAGAAAGGGGACTTTTGGGTAACAAACTCAAAATGGGACTTAATTAAAGGGAGAAATTACTGTGATGAGCTTTTGACCTTCAGCAACACAGGGAGTTCCCTCCCTGCCCAGCAGAATGTGAGATGGATGCTGTGTTTTCTTGCCTTTCAGTGCACACAGCTGCCTGTACCTGGCACGGGAGGCAGAGACCTCTGGTGCTGCCCAGCAAGGGACTCCAGAGGTCTTGCCATGGCAATTTTGGGACACCTGGCACCCAAGGCAGTGCAGATCAAGCGTGGATGCCTTCAGGCTCTCCCTCCTGTGCCCACCCCACTCCTGACCCTGTCAGAGTGGAACAATCCTGCTCATGGTGCTCATACCCATGGCAGGAGGGTTGGAATGAGATGATCTTTATGGTCCTGTCCAACCCAACCCATTCTAGGATCTCAGCCCAGCTCAGCTCCTCCCCACATGCCCAAACAGGAGCAGCCCTTGGCTGAGCAGACCTGGCTGTGCCCAAGGCCTGGGGAGGAGCAGGAGGAGCAACCCCAGTGCTCTGGAAGCTGTGTCGATGTGCCTGTAGCTGTCTGTGAGCTCTGTGTGTGTGTGTGTCAGTCGCTGTGTGTGTCCATCTGAGCCCACAGGATGCCTCTCCCGGGAGGCTCCGGGCTGGGTTCACGCCTTTGTTCCGAAACGCGATGGGAACCGCGATCCGGTCAGGATCCGGTGAGGATCTGACGTGCCTGGGGGGATACAAGGAGGCTTGGGGCTCCACAAGGGGTTCTAGATTGGTGCAGAGAAGAGAAATAATCCATGTGCCTCCACAGGTCTGCACAGTAGGGATGAATTAAGGGGTTCACAGACGTGTGGGGCTGCGGGCTCTGAGATGAGATCAGTCCTCCATCCCCACAACCCCTGGGTGATGCCTCGCCATCCACCCCAAAGCTCCCTGAGTATCTTTTCTTTCTGCTAAGGAAAGAGGAATTTTAGGCACCAGAGCTTTATCTATACCATCAGCACCACGCCTGGGTGCTGAATCTTGTGCTCCCCAGGTGAGGAAAGTTTATTTTGGGTTGTGACCAGATTGTCACTTGGCTTCTGGACAAGACAACCAGCCACCCCAAAGCTCCCTGAGTATTTCTTCTTTCTGCTAAGGAAAGAAGAATTTTAGGCACCAGAGCTTTGTCTATACTATCAGCACCACATGTAGGGGCTGAATCTTGTGCTCCCCAGGTGAGGAAAGTTTATTTTAGGTTGTGACCAGATTGTCACTCTGGACAAGACAACCAGCCACGGTGCCATTCAGTTTACTAGGAACAGCCTTACTTCCCCATGGACATCTTGGAAAAAAAAAAATACCCGCCTCATTAAAATTCTTCTTTGTTTACTTTTTTCATAAAAATAAATCATTTTTGTGTCCCACATGTTGATTTTCAGAGACGTTTTCAATCAGAAGAAAGACATTATGGCTTTTCTATGAAAATAATGCCTTGGAAAGGGGGATTGGTTCTCTCTAGGGTCAAATGGAGTGGAGTACAGGGTGGGCCTGCCTTTGGGCTCTTGTCTGGTAGCCAAAAGCAGGGGTTAATTCAAGCACAGTCTTAGTGGATCATTACACGTGGCAGTAGAAAATCAGACGTCTGCGTTCCAGACATTTATTTTCTGCATTAAGGGGGAAGAGGGATGAGTGTAACTGCCAGCTGTTTGTCAAAATGCACAATTTTTTAATTATAAAACCTCTGTCTGTATTGATTTCTGCCTCTGGTCTCTCACTGTGTTGGGGAAGCACCAGGATGGTGTGTTCCAGGGTTACAGGTGTGCCAGGTTTTTTCCTGGCAGGTTTTTGTGTCCTCTCAAACCCATCAGCTCCACCTGGCAGTCCAGGAGAGATGGGAGGAAAATAAGGTTGGAACACATATGGTGTGTTTGGACAAAAACCTATGGAAAAAAAAAAAAAGTTATGTTTTATGTTAGTTAACTACTGAGTGAAAAGTGGGTCCAGGCACTTCAACTATATCAGGCTAGGGAGGAAAAAATAAATAGAAATAGGTCTTATTTTTGCTGAATTTCATTTAAAATTAAAAGTCACTCAATTTTTGGGTCAGATTTGAGAAACATGAGGACAGGTCATTGCTCCCACCACAAAATTCCCAGACAGGAGCCTGCAGGTCTCAGCTGTCCACAGTGAGAAGATTCAAACCCTCGAGTGCTGGTTCCTCTCCTGTGGCTTAGAGCCACATTCCCTCTCCCAGATGCCTGGAGAGAAAATCTGGTGGAAATCAAGGTTGGTTCTGCTGAAGACCATCCAAAAAATGCTTCTTTGCAGACCAACAAATCAAATCTGCATCTCCATCTGGAGCACCAGTGACTGCTGCTCCATCTCTTGGAAGCAGGAATCCTCCATCTCTTGGAAGCAGGAATCTTCTGGGCACTGATTCCAGTGCTGTCCTGAGCCACCCAGCAGTGAGACACGTTTCTCATGAAATGGAAGAGCCAGTTTGAGACTAATCCATGGGAATAATTAACTGCAGTTTTAATTTAGATGGCCAGGCTGGAGGACCATGGATTTCTCCAGGCTAACTGGAAAATAAATTTCAAATTATTTTTGCTTAACCCTAAAAGCTCAATGCAAATTTTAAAGGGGGGGGATCAGTCTAGCATTTTAATTGGATAAACTTTGCTTTTACTTAAAATTTAAATACATCACTTAAAATTCTTTGCTTAGGAGGAAATTGTTCCTTGTGAGGGTAGTGAGGCCTGGCACAGGGTGCCCAGAGAAGCTGTGGCTGCCCCTGGATCCCTGGAAGTGTCCAAGGCCAGGCTGGACAGGGCTTGGAGCACCCTGGGACAGGGGAAGGTGTCCCTGCCCGTGTCTGAGTATTGGAATTGGCTGAACTTTAAGGTCCCTTCCAACCCAAACCATTCTGAGATTCTGCAAAAATAGTTCTAAAAATTTTAAATTACAGCCGAGACATTAACACTTCATTTTCATTCAAACATTGTCTTGCTGTTAACTGTTAAAAAATTTTCTTTGAAGGAGCCTTAATGAAACTTTCCCACTTTCTCTTTTTCAGCTAGACCCAATCCCTGAAGTTTTAGTCAGTCCAAAGCCCCACATTTTTTACTATGAAAAAACCAGTTAAAAATTAATTGGCCTGGGTTTCTTTTTTCTTTTTACTTCCTTTGGGTCAATTAAGAGGAAGCACAAAGCAATTTTACACATTTTACTTCACTCTCAGCTGGCTGCTCTCCCTGGCATGAGCTGCCACGACCTGGTAATGGACAGGACCTTGCTCCTCTGCCACAGCCCCAAAGCAGAAATGATGAAAGGGTCATTGTTCCCAGGAAAGTGTCTCATTCCTCACTCTTTTGGAATGAGAAGTGATATCCCATAATCAGTGAGTGATCCAGGGTCGCTCACAATTACCCCCATAAAACCTTAATTAAATTCAGTGGAGACTGTCACAGAAAGCCACGCTGGGTCTCCTTGCACCAGGAAAGCCAAGGAATGACACATTTAAGGATTTAAAGACTGAATTTTCATATTGGCTCTGCTACACAGGATTTCAACTGTGGCAGTTTAACCTTTTTTATAGATACAGATGATGTAGACATGGATACATATGGGAACAAATCCCAGCTGGAGTATTCCCAGCGCCTCGTGGGTTTATTTCACAGCCTGGCACTCTCTGCTGAGTGGGTTTTCCTTCAGATCAAGGCAGACAGGAGGAGGGGGAAGGAAAACACAAGGGATTGCAAGGAGGAGGTGGCAGGCTCCACACCAGGACCTGAGCCAGGCTCGCTTCCCCCGCTGCACGTTTTACAACCAAGTGTTGTGTCTGAGGGGATGGGAGTGAGACATCCCAAAACCCAGCAGGAGCCACTCCTCTGGCATCACTCACAAACCAGATGCAGCACCCAAAGATGTGTAAACCACTCCAAAAATCCTCACTCATCTCTGTGTGACCTGGGAAATCTGGGAAGGTGAGGGCAGCACTCCCCTGTCCTCTGCAGGCTCAGAACACTCCTGATGACACTCCTTGGGACATTCCTGGGTGATCACACTCACTCCTGGATGATCACACTCATTCCTGGATGATCACACTCACTCCTGGATTATCACACTCATTCCTGGGTGATCACACTCACTCCTGGGTGATCACACTCATTCCTGGGTGATCACACTCACTCCTAGATGATCACACTCACTCCTGGATGATCACACTCATTCCTGGATGATCACACTCATTCCTGGATGATCATACTCACTCCTGGATGATCACACTCGCTCCTGGGAGCCCCAGGTTCCAGTGGTTGTGAAGTTAAGGTAAAATGTAAATGTGGAATTTAAGGTAAGCAACAACTGAATTTGGGCCAAACTCTTGCTTTCAGCCTTTCATCTTTTCAATCTATTTTATGAAGAAGGATCAAGAAACTACCTTCATTCACCCATCAATCAGAGCAGCCAAGACCTGGACCCATCCTTGCAAAAGGTGGGTATTACAGAGCTCCTGTGGTCAGACAAACCATTCTGGTCACTGTTGTCAGCAGCACCCAAATGTGTTTCAAAATACTCTGGGGCAGCCACTGAGAGGGGTCTGCAGTGCCCAAGTTGTGGCTCTCCCATCCCTGGAAGTGTTCAAAGTCAGGCTGGACAGGACTTGGAGCAACCTGGGATGGTGGAAGGTGGAGGCTGGAATGAAATAATCTTTATTTTCCCTCCCAGCCCAGTCCGTTCTCAGTGAGGAATGATCAGTGCTTCGCCACTGCTCCTTCCCCGAGCCCCCCTCTCCCTTGTGGCTGTCTCAGCTCCCCCCAGAGGGGGATGAGGGGGAGGAGGGAGGTTATTACACAATGTTTTTGTTCCACTGACAGCTTCCCTCTGCCAGTTGGAACAGGCTGCTCATAAATTTCGGCTTTCTGGAGGGGTTTCAGGAGTTTTGCATTCTTAGATCATTGTCTGCCTTTCCCAGCAACAATGGGGGCAGGAAGGAGCTGCTCCAGAAATGCCAAGGGCTCTGAGGGGATCTCTCCTGGATGGGGATTGTTTGGGGGGGGACAGAGGGAGTTGTTTCAGCTCCCAGCCTGGGTAGCCATGGAGGCAGCTCAGGGGGAAGCAGGAATGCTGCTGACAGTGCCCCGTGGAGATCTGCAAAGGTCAGCTCCATCCTGCCACTCCAGGGAGAGGACTGGAGGGATTCTCCTGTGATTATAAGGTGGGAAATGAGATGTGGGATTATCAGGGTCTCTCGCTGGTCAGAGTGACCCCAAGAAGAGTTAGAAAGTCTCTTTCACAGCAGGGCACTTGAAGAAAGAGTCAGGGCTCCTAATTTCTTGGTTTCAAGGTTGTTTATTGTTCGTTATCTATAAAATTCTTTCTCCTGTCCTGCCAAGGTCCACTCAGCATGACAGTCAGAGGCACTCTGCCTGCCCCAGGGTGGTGTTATGTCTTTTTATACTAAAAACTATGTGTACAATATTTACAATAACTTTCCAATACCTATCACCTATGTTAGACAGTGAGCTTCTACTCTAAACCAATCCAAAAATGCCAACACCACAGCAGAAGATGGAGGCCAAGAAGAAGAAGGAGAAAGGCTGGACACGCCCAGATCCCTCCATCTTGTCCCCCTGAATCCCCATTCTAAAAACCCCCACAATCTGTTTTTTCACCTTGTGATAAATTCACTATTAGTCTACTTAATTTGTCACAGCTTGCAGATCTTCATCTAAGCTTGGTAACTTACTCCACGAGTCATAGTCAAAACCAGAGGCATTTTGGGCTCTGTGCCAGGGTCTCTGAGACCCCTGGCAGGGATCTTGGCTGCTCAGGACAGCCAGAGGGATGTCCTGGGTCCTGATATGGGATGGCCCCTGCTGTGGGTGCTCAGCTGGAGATGCAGCTGAGCCCCTCCTGGACTCCCAGCTGTGAACACCATGGCAGGCTCAGCACGTCCTACACCACCCTGGGAGCTGCTGGGACTGGGATTTTGGAGCAAATCTTGTCCTGCAGGTGAATCACAACTGAAATCCTGTTGCTTCTAACCAGATCAGAGGGATCACGTTCTCAGTTCTCTCAGACTCATCCTGTGAAGGCAGCAGCTTTTCAGAGTGTGCGGTTCCCTTCCCAGGCTGCCAATTCCAGCCCAAGCTTTGGTGCCTTGAATGTCTTGTCAAGGGTGGGCTCTGCCTGCTCCACGAGGTTCCTGGCATGGTGTGGGTCCAGCCCAACCAGCAGGTTGGGTTCAGGAGTTGTAGGAACCAGGGATCACCCCAAACTGCCAGTCTGGGTGCTGCTACCCTCTTTGGGGCATGAGGGCTTAACTATATTGTGAGAAATAGCTACTCACTTTTCATAGTTTAGAGAGGTTTATTAAACGTTATCAAAAATACAACAGAAGACTGAATAAAGAAAAAAGGTTAAGCAGATTTTCCCTACCATGTGCTCAGCTCCCTCACAGTGGAGGTTTTCCCCTTTTAACCCTTTAACCCCTCCCAAAGTTCTGTCCATCAACTTCTTCTTTGCTGTCCAGTGGTGGAGATCTCTTCCTCAGATCCTGGTTGGAGGTCAGATGTTCCACAGTGACAAGCCAGCCCTCACAGATGTCCCAACCCCAGCTGTCCCACCACGTGAGGGGGGTACAGCATAACTATAAATCCATACAACTTTCCTTAACCTACATACATGATATTTGCTCATTAACTGTGAGAGTCAATCATCACATTACTCATCTGTCACAATATCAACCTGTGTGGGCTGCACCAGCTGGAATGCTGGGCACAGGAGTGACCCTGGTGCTGTTCAGCTCACCAGAGAGCCAAGGAAACCCAGCCAGGACAGAGTGCAAGAATCCTTTCCTACAGAGAGCAATCACTGAGGACTCAGGGATCTTGCAAAGGGACAATTCCAGTGCAAAGGGACAATTCCAGTGCAAAGGAACAATTCCAGTGCATTTTTAAGCCAAGGCTGTAGAGGCGAGGTTTTCTTGACTTGTAACACACAAACCTTTCAGGGATCTTGCAAAGGGACAATTCCAGTGCAAAGGGACAATTCCCCAGTGAATTTTTAAGCCGAGGCTGTAGGGGAGAAGTTTTCTTGACTTGTAACACACAAACCTCTCCCCCAGCAGTAGAATCATTCATTTGGATGGGAACAGCAGGAGCTGTGTCTTTACCAACAACCAGGACCCATCCTCTGGCCTGAAACCAAGTCCCCAATCTGATCAAGCCCATATTATTAATCACAAAACAGCAGCCACACCAAACTACATCTTAGGAATGGGTCCCTGACCCATGAAATCTCCCAAATTTTGCCTGGGAGTTGTTGTCCTGTGCCTATCCCATGGTAGAGACTGGGATGATCATTGAAATCCAGCACCTGGAAATGCTCCTCAGCTTTTGGTTTGCTCCCAGCCCCAATACAGCTCCAGCAAAGTCCTGAAGAAGATATTTTCCTTTCCCTGGGTCTCTTCCAAGCCCACTCAGCACAGAGGACCACAGCCCTCTGAGACCCCCCTGGCCAGCTCATTCAGAAAGGTGGCTACAAAATCTTAATTATCTCCATTAGCTGCCAGCCTGCTCCGAGTTATAGTCCCAGGGATGCCAGGAGGTTTCCTAGTAACAGCATGCAATCAGCCCAAAAAAAAAAAGGGAATTATTTATCAGAGAGCTCCTTGCCATGCAGGAGGAGAGGATGGCAGAGGAAGAATGTCCCAGGGGCTCTGCAGGGAGGAGCTGCAGTCTCCAGCACCTCTGTGAAGGATGAGATGTTGTGGTGCTCTTGGAAATCCTTCTTTAAGGCAAAAAAAAGCAATCACCAAAAAATCTTCCTGGGTGGGAAAAGCCAGGATGTCACACAAGAGCCCCTGCCCTGAGCTAAAAGGAACATTTCAAGCTCAGGGCTGGCTGTATATACCCAGCCATATTCCCTGGGAAAAGCCCTTTTTGGAGTTTTTCACCATTTTCCCATCCCACCTGCAGGACAAGCAAGGGCAGGGACTGATGTTGGTGCAAAAATCTTGAGATTTGCCAAGTGCCACAGGGTGAGGTGAAATTTGCCTCGTTGTTCATGATTTCTTCCCAGTTCTGGCAGGGAAGGAAAGGATTTAGCACCAGGACTTGATTCCTCAGGGATTTCTTCACACCCTCAAAATGCCAACCTTCTTCCTGGGCCCAGTTCAAAGCTGTTGGCACAGAAGAAGAAAAAAGGCTTTGTGTACTTTGTGTGCTTCCTCTCACCTGGGATTCCATTTCTTCACAGCACCATAAGCACCAGCCTCCAGAGAACTAAATTTGGAATCTGTGAGTTCTGGTCCTCTCATGCCCAGAAATTAATTTCCAAAGGATATGCCCCACAATTTTCCCAGGGTCTAAGGTGGGGCTGACCTCCAGAGCTCTCCAAATCCTCCTTTTTCCCTTTTTTAAGGTGTGTATAAATCTTGGAGGCACCTGAGGGTGGGCAGAGATCAGACACCAGGAGTTGTTTTGTAGATGACAGGCAGCACAATTCCACCACAGAGTCCCATTAGAGCACTCTCATCCAGTCCCATGGATGTAAATACATTTAATTTCACTAAACAGCCCCTAAAATTTTATTTCCCTGGCTGCTGGTTATTCTCCCTCCCAAACACTGCTGTTCTGTGCAGAATCTTGGAGCAAGTCTGGCCTATAGAAACTGATGCAAAGAAGGGAATTCAACCTCTGCCATAATCACCCTTTGTGAGGCTGTCCCCCATCCAACAATCCCCACACATTTTCCCTGAAGTGTGCTGTTAAAACACTTATAAACCCTCTTTTTTTGTCACTCTCAGCATCCCTGGCTGCTCTCTGCTCCAGCTGGTCCTCAGCCCTCCAGCTTTCATCCCTAAGTGCCCCAGCCTTGCAGTTGCACTCTTCTTTCATTTCCCCTCCTTATTTCCATTTCTTGTATGCTCCCTTTTAACAGCTCAGCTCACTAAGAAGTGTCTTAATTAGCCAAGGAGGCTTTTGTGCTGAAATTCCTGATTTTCATGAGCAAAGGAAGGGCTTGTTCCCAAGCTCTGAATGAGTTTTCTTTAAAAATAAATCAGCCAGCTGTCTTGGACACCTTCTCCTCTTCATAGCAACCTCAGAGTTCCCCAAAAAGCTGCAATCAACTCTCCTGGATTCTCAAATCCACAGCCAAGAGCTTCTCAAGCCTCTCTCCAGGTGCAAGTCCAGTTATTTCACAGCTCTCTGAGCCCCACCTGCCACCCCTGACCCCAATTTTCTCCTGCTCCTTCTCCTTTATGAACAGCAGGTCAAACACTCTGGTGGGTGTGGACAGGACTGACCAAGGGCTCTCTCCCTCAACTCATCCAGCCTGGAGCACTGAATCCACCCCTGGAGTATCAGATAAGGACATGGAATCACTGGAGCAGGTCCAGAGGAGGCCATGGAGATGCTCCAAGGGCTGGAGCCCCTCTGCTCTGGAGCCAGGCTGGGAGAGCTGGGGGTGCTCACCTGGAGAAGAGAAGGGTCCAGGGAGAGCTCAGAGCCCCTTCCAGAGCCTAAAGGGGATTATAAAAAAAAGATGAACAAATTTTTACATGGGCAGGGAGTAACAGGACAATGGGAACAGTTCTAAACTAGAAGAGGGGATGTTTAGATTAGATCTTAGGAAGAAATTATTCCCTGTGAGGGTGGAGAGGCCCTGGCATAGGGTGCCCAGAGAAGCTTCTGGATCACTGGAAGTGTCCAAGGCCAGGTTGGATGGGGCTGGGAGCAACCTGGGATAGTGGAAGTTCCTGGGACAGAATGGGATGAACTTTAAGCTCCCTTCCAACCCAAATCATTCTGTGCTTCTGGATTTATCCTTCCCTGAAGATTTTTAAAATCCATCTGGACACAACTCTGAGTAACCTGCTCTAGGGAAACCTCAGGCTAGGTGACCTCCAGTGTCCCTTCCAACCCAAACCTGACTCTGACCTGAAGTCAGCCTCTTGCCCTCGCCAGAATTTCAGCTTCAATCCTTCATCTGCTGCTCGTGGGGATCTCAGATGGGCTCTCTGCACACCCCAGATCCCCCTGAGTGTGTGTGTGCCCATCCCAGCCTGTACAGGACACAGGGATGTGCTTTTCCTGGATGTCACCCTGCCTTCCCCCCACCTCACCCCTGGCATCACAGCCCGATGGAAACAGGGCTTTTAATGATCTCCAGCCTGGCAGCTCCAGCTCAGCCTCTCAGTGTCACAGACATCTTTCATTAAAAATCCTTTCCTTAGGATTTTTCTCCCTGAGAAGCTGAGAGGCCTCAGGAACAAAATGTAAACATTGATTATCTGCTGCTGTGGAATGAACAGGTGGATCTGTGATTGGTCTCATGTGGTTGTTTCTAATTAATGGCCAATCACAGTCAGCTGGCTCAGACTCTCTGTCTGAGACAGAGCCTTTGTTATTCATTCTTTCTTTTGCTATTCTTAGCCAGCCTTCCGATGAAATCCTTTCTTCTATTCTTTTAGTATAGTTTTAATATAATATATATAATAAAATAATAAATCAAGCCTTCTGAAACATGGAGTCAGATCCTCGTCTCTTCCCTCATCCTAAGACGCCTGTGAACACGGTCACATCGCAGCTCCTTTCTTTCCCATCAGATCCCATCAGTGGAATGTTGACTCTGCCTCCCCCGCTCCCCCCCGCTCCGCTTTGTTCCCCTCGCACCGCGGGGCTTTGATCACCTGCGGCTTTTTCACCCCCATGTGCGGCTCCCTCCCATCTCCCGGACAGCAAAGAAAGAAAGGTCCCCTTTCAGTTTCTCCCCGTTTTGTCTCCGGGCTCTCAATACCCGCTGGAGCAGCTCTGCCCCATCCCCTTGAGCATCCCGCTCGCACAAAGCTCTCTTTGTGCCGGCCTGGGCTCCAGCCAGCCCGGCCTGCAGGCTCAGCTTATCTTTAGGCAGAGCCGGCTTTACAGCCTTCAGCAGAACCGCTGAGTGGGTCGTGGCATCGCTCGGGGGTGCTCGGGGAGACTTTGTCTGCTGCTGGCACCTCCCTCAAACCCTCACTTTTTGCTTTCCGGGATTCTGGAGGGAGCAGATTTGTTCTTCTCTGCCCCTCTGGGCAGAGCTGGCTGGGGAACAGAAGATTCAGGTTTCCCCCTTACCTGTAAGGGACAATTTTGCTCCTTTTCCTACTCCTAAGGAATTTCTGAAGAAACCGGGCAAGGGATATGCCCTCAGGATTCAGACTTGTCCTAGAGGTCCTTTACATCCCCCCTTGAACCTTTACATCCCATACTGGCAGAGATTCCTGCAATTCCCACTGACTTTTACATCCCATATTAGCAGAGATTCCTGCCATTCCCCCTGCAACTTTGCATCCCATATTGGCAGAGATTCCTGCCATTCCTCTGAACCTTTACATCCACCCCTGAACATTTACAATCCATATGGGGAGAAATTCCTGCCATTCCCCCCGAACCTTTACATTTCATGTTAAAAATAGATTAGAAACTGTTGTAGAATAGTTGATAGATCGTTAAGCATGTGCTGTTAGTTTTGTGATTTTATTTTAAAAGGGGTTTAAAAGGGTAGTTATAAGAGATATGGTACTCAAGGTACCATAATACACCTAAGGAAAGTGCATCAGCCCAAGCAAAACGAGCCAGCCTGGACAGAACTGTAATGGGCCAATCAAGCACCTCAAACCTTCATGCAAATAAAGGACCCGAAAAGAAACCAATCCAAAAGGACAAAAAACAGGATAAAAAGGGGCTTCTGACCCACTGAACCTGCACCACTCCATCGGGGCCATCGCTGCTGAGCAGCCCCATCACCGGCATTGCACCCGAGGTCCTCCTGCAGCACTCAAAAATTCCCTCCCCCAGCCCCCACTGCTGAGAATTGCCTGGTTTTTCACGTTTTCACTCAAAATTGCCCGTTTTTTCACATTTTCACTCCTGCTGCTGTGGTAGTCTGCCACCCCTCACTGGCACCAGCCAGAGGATGCTGGGCTGCCTGGGCAGGATTTGGGAAGGTCTGGCCAGCTCAGGATTCCTCAGGGGCTCGCCCCGGTCTCCCAGAGTGATTGCCAAGGGGAGCAGGGGGAATGGCAGGAATTTCTGCCAGGATGGGACAATAAAACAAGAGCAAGCTCCCGTTACTAAAATTTTCCCAGTGTTAGGAAAATTAATCCACAAACACCAGAGGTTTATGTCCAAAAAGGAGACAGAGGAGTCCTTTATTCAAATAAAGGGAGAGGCTATGGGGCATTTCCTTGGATCACTCAAATTTTTGGAGGATGCAGCCTCCTTTTTATCCCAATTTCCCGGCCACATTTCCCTTCTCTCTTTCCCCGTTGGCTGAGGTACTTGAGAGGTACAAACTTCCCAATATGCCTGACACCAAAGATTCCCCTCTAATGTATAACCCTTCCTTTTAATTTTTAATTCTTATTGAATTTAGGGGTTTCTCTTCTCCATTGTCTCTTTCATATTTCAATGTCGAATTTAATTTATCAGCAAACGTAAAGCTTATTTGTAAAAGCAAATATCATTTTTCATTCACCAATCAGTGGAATATTTCCCACTGTTTCTTTTATCTCTCAGTGACAGTTTTATCTACTAGCAGACCCACAGCTTGTTTCTAAACAAAAATCATCTATTCCTCTCAAGTGATTTCAGCATTTATTATAAGAAAAAGAAAGGCCTAAAGCAAGGGGACCCACGGGCTGAGCAGGAGATGGAGTGGCACAGCTTCCCTGGGTCAGAAACCCCTTTTTATCCTGATTTTTGTCCCTTTGGATTGGTTTCTTTTTGGATCCTTCATTTGCAGGAAGGTTTAAGGCACTTAATTGGCCCACTACAGTTCTGTGCAGGCTGGCTCATGGTGCACTTTACTTAGGTATATTATGGTACTTTGAGTACCATAATTCTTATAACTACCCTTTTAAACCCCTTTTAAAATATAATAACCAAAATAACAGTAGATGTTAAACCATCTATCAACTATTTTACAACAGTTTCTGACCTATTTTTAACATGGGATGTAAAGGTTCAGTGGGAATGGCAGGAATCTCTGCCAATATGGGATGTAAAGGTTCAGGCAGGAATGTAAAGGTTCACAGGAATGGCAGGAATCTCTGCCAATATGGGATGTAAATGTTCAAGGGAATGGCAGGAGTTTCTGACAATATGGGATGTAAAAGGTTTGGGGGAATTGCAGAAATCTCTGTCAAAATGGGATGTAAAGGTTCAGGGGAATGGCAGGAATCTGTGTCAATATGGGATGTAAAGGTTCAGGGGGGATGTAAATGTTCATGGGGGATGTAATTGGTCACCAGTATGGATGTAAATATTTAGGGGAATTGCAGGAATTTCTGCCAGTGTGGAATGTAAAGGTTCAGGGGGAATGGCAGGAATCTGTGTCAAAATGGGATGTAAAGGTTCAGGGGGAATGGCAGGAATCTCTGCCTTTATGGGATGTAAAGGTTCAATTCACCCCGTGCAGGTACCTGGAGGGCTCCATGCCCTGCAGGGGCTGATTCCCTCAGGGAAGGAAAGGAAATATTCATGGGTGGATTCAAGGGCTGCTTTTAAAATGGTTTTCCTGTGTGGAGTGGGCTTGATGAGAGGGATCAGAGGTTCTGGGGGATTCCCTCTAGCCTGGCTTTGCTTGGAAGGGAAAACTCCCCTCTTCCTACTGATCTACCCTTAGCAGGCTGCACTTCCATATTTCAGGCAAGGCATGGACTGGACTCCAGGCTGGTTTCAACCAGGATGCTCTGCGAATCCCAGAGGGAAAAAATGCTGCTTCATTACTCCAGAAGTGCCCTTAACCCCAAAGGGGACCACACCTGACTGTTATTATAGGGGTTTTCCTCAGGGAAAAATCTGATCAGTAATTGCCAGGTGGTTGTTGCAAAGATTTTTGCAGTCACAGGCTGATTCTTTTTTCCCGTATGCTGTTTGCAGGTGGAAATCACCTCCTTAGGGGAATCAGTCCAGGGTATTTACCCATCTCTAGGACAAGCCTGAATCCTGAGGCTTCTTCAGAAACTCCCTAGCAATAGGAAAAGGAGTAAAATTGTGCCTTACAGGTAAGGGGGAAACCTGAATCTTCTGTCCCAGAGGGGCAAATCTGCTCCCTCCAAAATCCAGGAGAGCAAAAAGTGAGGGTTTAAGGGAGGTGCCAGCAGCAAACAAAGGCTCCCGAGCAGGCAAGGGAGCGAGGAGCTGGCTCCGAGGCTCCTGGCCGGGTTGCCATGGATTTTGTGCTAATCAGCCCCTTTCTTGCCGGGAAGCAGAGGGAAAAGGGAGGATTTGGAGCGTGCAGGAGCTGCCTCCCTACCTGAGCCATGTCCTGTGACCATCTGCCCCGTGGATGTGCCAGAGCAAAGGGCCAAAATTGGCTGGTACAGGATATTTTGGGAAATTATGTCCCTGTGCCTCATTCCTGGTTGTGGCTCATACCTGGCCTGGATCCTGCCACATTTGGGGTGTGGGTGCTGGGAAGGGGAAATTTGGGGATTTTGGGGTGTCTGTGTGAGCTGTGGGACATCTGCAGACCCCAGATAAGCCTCCAAAGCTGTTCTGTAAGGGTGCACATCAGTGTGGAAACCTGCGTGTGTCTCACTGTGTCCCTGTGTGGGGGCTGGCACTGAGCCTGGGGCTCCCCCAACATTTCATTGTAATTTTCAGGATGTTTGTTTGAACAGGCCGGAGAGGCAGAGCCAGGCCCTGAAGCTGAACTGAACCAGGAGAGGTTTATATTGAATATTAGGAACAATTTCTTCACTGAAATGGGGGTCAGACATTGGAACAGGCTGCCCAGGGCAGTGCTGATGTCCCCAGCCCTGGAAGGACTTAAAAGATGAATGTGGCACCTGGGGACATGGGTCAGTGGTGGGCTTGGTAGTGCTGGAGGAATGGTTGGACTCGAGGATTTTAAGGCTCTTTTTCAACATAAATTATTTCCAATATTCCTCCACTTCAAAGTGCCTTTTCATGTTTGCAGTCTCTTAAACCTAGATTTATATATTTAAAAAAAAACCCTAAATACAAACAACAAACAAACCCTTAAAATTCAGGTAACATAAAAAACATAAAATAGACAAACTACTCAGTAGCCTGAAAAATATAAAATATAATAAAAATATAAGTAAAATATAATTATTAAAATATTTCATTATTTATAAATAACAGTTATTATATTAATTATTATATAATAATAAACTATTATATATTAATAAATTATTATATAATAATTAATAATAATTTTACTAATTAATAATTACATATTATAATTATAGTATATAAATGATATAATATATAAATATTATATATTTATAATTATATTATATATATTTATAATATATCTATTATATATTATAAATATAAATGATATCTAATAATTATATAACTTAAAATTAATAATTATTAAATAATAATTATTATATAATAATTATTATAATAATTATTATTGTAAATCTTTTATTTTATAAATAAAATAAAAAATTATAAAAATATAAAATTAATTTCTCAGTAGTCTGTAGCACTCCCTCTCTCCCTGGAGCACTTTTTGGGACAGCTGTTGACATGCACAGAGAAGGATTGGAAGAGATTTCCCAGGGAAAGGGTGGAATCACCATCCCGGATGTGTTCAAAAGCCCTGTGGATGTGATATTTGGGGACATGGGTTAGTGCTGGGGGAACTGTTGGGCTCCATGATTTCAAAGGTCTTCTCCATCCTAAATTATCCAAAGATTTTATGATTTTATGCCCATTCCCTGGGGTGGGGCTGCACATCAACCCTGGGTACCTGTCCCCCACGGGCTGTCCCATGTTTCCGTGACTTTCAGCCTCCTTGTCCCCACCTCCATGGAGCCTCTGTGGCCACAGGGGATGCCCAGGGGCAGGGGACAGCCCTGCTGCTCCTGGCAGCCCGTGCCAGCCCAGGCAGGCTGCAGGGAGGAGATCTGTGCTGGCTGTCCTTGGGGACTGCAGGTGAAGGGCATCTCCTTGGAACTGAAACACCTCCAGGGCCACTGCCCGAAGATGGATCCTCATGGCATATTTCATTCCTAAATCCCCTTTTCCTCCTTTAATTCCTCCTTTAACCAGCATTCCAAGCCTACTCCTTGCACTCTTTTCTCCCAGGGAGGTTTTCTCCCCTCCCCTCCAACACCATTTTTCCTCTGGAACATCCTCAGCTGTGGGACTGAGATAAGGGCACATCCTTGAAAAGGATGCAGATGTTTTTCCTCCATGCTGCCTTCCAGCTGCCTCCAGGACCCCTGTTCCAGCCCCTCTGGAGGGCTGAATCCCTGCCACAGACAGCTCTGCTTGAGCAAGGAGCTGCTTGCTGGCTCACGTTCCTGTTTCTCTTCCCTCAGCATCCCAAACAGTCAAATATTTGCTTTTCCCTGCAGCATCTCTTTGTACAGACAAGGATGAGGGGGAGTAGGGAATGGTCTCAGCCCACCCAGCCCATCTGTCCACGGTGGATCTCTTTAAAATAAAGGACATAATTAAAGGAGAAATAAAGAATAGCTGTGCTGGTCTTGCTCTGCTGTTGTGTCATGTCCCCAGATATTTCTCTGCTTCATTTAATGCTCATCCTGCACTGGCTGTATCCCAGGAAATCCCTCATGGCTGCTGTAGGGTTTGGAGCACCACAGACATGCAAATTCCAAGCCTGCAGCAGGGCAGGAGCTGATTTTGGCACTGTAAGGCTGATGAGGGTTGGAAACCCCACTGCCCAAGGCTCTTCTGGGCACCACATTCCTTTTTATTCCTGGATTTTCCATAATGGTTTCTGAGATACTCCTCCAATTCCACTGCTGCAAAATCCAGGACTGCTAAGAAGCCAGGCTGGGCTTAAAACACACAAAACTGGGCTTAGAGGCCCTCTGAAAGTCTTAAAATCACAACAAAATCCCCCAATGCCATCACTTCCATGGGCTGCTGCTTTGGAATTCGAGGTTGTGGAGTTCAAGGTGCCAGAGCCCAAAATCCAGAGGTTTGGATCACCCTGCACAATCCATGGTTCTCCATCCAACTCCTGCAGGATGGCTGGCAGCAGCCCAAAGCCTTTCCTGGTCCTTCAGCTGGGGTAATCCTTATCATGGCAACAGCCAAGGATTTCAGTGGGAAGGGATGAAGGCATCCTGCCTCCTCTGGATCACATTTTGGAGGACCTCATCTTCACCCTGGGCCACACTTTTAAGCTTCTGACATCCTTGTGAGGTTTTCCTGAGTGACATTTCATTCAATTCCTATGGATAGACCAACCCTGCATGAATTTCTCTCATCCCTTCCTTGAATCTCCACAATCCCTGAGGAGGATGCAGTGCTCCAGGAGCCAGGAGGTTTTTAAGGATTTTGCTAAAATCCAGGCTGGGAGATGAGGTGCTTGGGCCAGTGCTCAGCCTCCCCAGCCAGGAGCACCCATTCCCACCACAGCACCATGGATTCATCCCTGGAATGGAGCTCATTGGGCTCCCAGTGCTTCCCAAAGGATTCCTGAGCTGTGGGGCTGAGAAGAGGGAAGGACCAGAGCCACTCTGGGTTTTGAAACAGCAGCATCATTTCCAAGGCCAGCAGCTTCCAAACCAAGTTAAAACAACCCCAGGTGAATCCCCTGCTCCTCCTCCTTCTCCTCCAGCATTCCCAGTTCCCTTCTACCCCAGCAAGGGAACCCTGATTAGTCATTTTGCCCTGAAGAGTGAAGGGAGGCAGGGAAGGGGGGTTGCAACCCCAGACAAAACTGGGTTAATTTAACTTGGGAAGGTTTTTGTCTCCCTGTAGGAGTGTCAGGGGATAGGACGGTTGGGACAGATGGAGACAAGAGATCTCTGCAGCCAGGTGGTGGAACCTGGGGTTTGTTGCAAAGGGCCTGGGTGCAGAGCCCTGCTGGGAGCTGCCAGCCACAGCTCGGAGCAGGCCCGAGAGAAGAGAGGGGCAGAGAGGATGAGAGGGTAAGAGTGTAAAGGGAGTAAAAAAGGTAAGAGACGAGGTTCCTGTTACAATACCATAAATCTTCTTCTGTGTTGAATATTCTAATTTTCACTAACCAATCTAGTACAATATACAGATCCTTCAGTATTTACATACAGCCTATAAGAATCGTTACATTACCATATTGTGTTACATTTTAAACCCTAAAAACTCCTCTTTGGACCCTTCTGCCAAGCTACTGGGGTCTGCTCTGACCCTTGGAGCTGTCTGCAAGCAGAGGGGATTGCTTCATCAAAAGGGGATTACCTTCATACCATCGTTTTCCAGGTGTTCGGTAGCTGAGGTATCTCAAAGCTTGCTTTCATTTCAATCTCACTTATAGTTTCTATATTCTCAATATCTTTTAACAGGCAATCGTATTTATAAGGTTTTCCTGTGTTATCTTCCCCAGCATCTCCCCACTGCTCCTCCATCAAGGGAAGAGAGTGCCCCTTCCCCTCTCCATTGGTATTCTGAGCTCATTTGCTGCAGTGGGAGCTGTACAGCCGCCAGCCAGGCTGGGAAACACATCTGCATGGTGATGCAGTCAGAAATTCGGGTCTCCAAATCAATTACTGACCTTCTGCTGCTCCAGAAATTGCTCAGGATGGATTTGCATGCTGGGTGTGGGGAGAGGGAGAGGCTCAGCCTCGTTTTCTGCTTCTCTGCTTCTCCTGCTGCCTCAGAGGCAGAGCTGTGGTTTGTTTTTTGGGTCTGATTAATTGCGCCTTGTAGAAATTTCCCAGTTGTCCTGGTTTCCCTTCTCCTGGTGTCAGTTTGGATTGCTGATGCACAAGCTGCTTTTGGAGTGTTTATTTTATTCCTACAGCACTTGAGAATGATGCTGATTGTGTATCCTGCTGTCACCCACCCCCTCTTCCCCCAAACCGCTCTGGAACCTCCTCACCCCAGCTAGACTGGATGGAGCAGTGAACCTCAGAGATGTCACATTCCCACAAATGTTTCTCAAGTGCTTTTCCATCAGTGCAGTTTTCCAGAGGAGACTGAGAGGGTTGGGCTGTTCAGCTTGGGGAGGAGAAGGATTCAGGGAGAGCTCAGAGGCCAAAGAGGTTCCAGGAGAGCTGGAGAGGGACTTGGGACAAGGGATGGAGGGACAGGACAAGGGGGAATGGGTTCCAAATGGAAAAGGGGAAATTTGGATGGGATATTGGGAAGGAATTGCTCCCTGTGAGGGTGGCGAGGCCCTGGCACAGGGTGCCCAGAGCAGCTGTGGCTGCCCCTGGATCCCTGGAAGTGTCCAAGGCCAGGCTGGACAGGGCTTGGAGCAACCTGGGATAGTGGAAGTTATCCCTGCCCGTGGCAGGGGGTTATATAGAGATAATCTTTACTTTCCCTTCCAACTCAAAATATTCCATATTTCCAGGATCGTGGACATGCTGGACACTGGCTACATCCACACCAGTGAAATGTCCAGTACCTGGTCCTTTCCCCTGGCCCAGGACACCCCTGGATGTGTCAAGTGGCCACAGAGGAGCTGGGTATAACAATTACAGACCCATCTTTCCCCAAATCCTTCAGAGCAAGGGATGAAACCCCCAAAGAATCAGTTTAAAACCAGTAACATGAATTAGCTCTTGGCACAGTGGGCATAAGAAAATATCAGGATGTTGGAGAATATTGTAGCAGTGGGCCCTGAATGGGGAATAATGAGCATTGACTCTATGACTGCAGAAGGCTGATTAATTGCTTTATTTTACTATACTATGCTATTGAGAAAAGAACATTGGCCTTGCAGACAATCTGATACAGACAGACAGACCCAATTGGTCAATTGAAATCTAAACACCATCACCAGTGTCTAGTTAAGAAATCATCCTTTGGTAAATAAATCTCCATAACACATTCTACATGTCCACAACCACAGGTGCAGCAAGTGGAGATAAGAATTGTTTCTCATTCTGTTTTCTGAGCTTTCTTGCAGCTTCCCAGGAAATCCTGGGAGGGAGCTGTGTCTCTCTCTCTGTTCAGAGGATGTGTGATCATCACAGGGGAAAGGGTGAGAAATACAGCAAGGCCATAAATGGATGTTAAAGACCAGGCTGGGGCGTCCTCTTTGGCATCCCTAACCCCAGGAATCATCTTCTCCAGGAATGAGGATGCTGAGGAAGCACTCAAAGATGGGCCCATGGAGAGCTCCTGCCCATGGATTAACAAGCTCTCCCTAAAAAGCATCTCCTTGGCCAGCATGGGCTCAAGGGACTGTGCTGTGACCCTGGAGAGGTTTCCTACATTCACCCCTGCCTGTACCACTCTGAGCCTCACAGTCCCTCTTGGGGCTGATGCTCCTCCTCCTAAATTGTGTGCAATCACATCCTGAGGGGCCCTGAAGCCTTGTGAAGGCTGAGCTAGAACAGAGACTAGATGGAGTTAAAGAATAAAGCAGGCATTTATAAAAAGCCTCAATGGATGAACTAAAATGGTCACAAAACACAAAATGGACAACCAGTCATGGGGTGTCTCATTTTTATAATTTCTGGTCCATTTGCATTTTGGAGTTAATTGTCCAATTGCAGCTTTAGGTCATGAAGTCCCATCCTTCTTTTTTTTGTCTCTTCAGTCCACATTGTTTGTGCTCTTGGGCCTGAAATTTGGATCAGTTGTCTTTGGTCCCCAGCTAGAGAAGGAATTGTTTTGTCTCCCTGCTCTGTGCAGAGAGCTCACCATCCCCTCATATGAAGCTCAGAATTTCACACTGAAGCAGCTCAGAATCTGAAAAACACAAAAGATAAAACCTGAGGATCAACCCCACAGCCCATCTGGGGAGCAGGGAGGCAGATGGGGGAAGGCAAAGATGTCTCACAGTGCCCAGAAATCCTGCAGGGAGGGAGACCTTGGGAAACTGAGGAGGCTGAGAGCTCCTGGGATCAGAATTTCCCCTGGGAGCAGCATTCCAGCTTCGTGTGCATCACGAGCAGAGCATCAGTGTTTGCTGAGCCATGAACAGGCAGAGCCCGGTGTTGTTTGTCTCCATGAGCTGGTTATTAATCCTTGCAGCCAGAAAGGGATGATTTTGCATTTCCTTGGCAGTATGGAGTGCTGGCAGGAGAGGAAAAGGCAGGAATGTGGGCTCTGCCCTCATTTAGAGAGGACCTGGACACGCAGCCATAGCCAGAGGCTGCTCAGCCATCCTCAGGGATGCTGAGGAAGCAGCTGAGGGGGGTCTGGTCACTGCCAACACTCAGATCTTCCTAAATTAGAGGGGTGAAGTCTGATCTTTTCAGAAATAAAAATAAAAACAACAAAAAAACCGCAGCCAGCCAGGAAATCCAAAGCTGTGTTCCCTCAGAAATCCCTACACACACAAACAAACCTGCCCACGCACACGGTGCCAGATAAATAAATAAATACAGGGAGGTTTCTTTAGTTCTCCCAGGGTTTTGCCCTCAGCTCACTGACAGAGATCAGAGCATCCCCTGGATAATGTCAGTGCTTGGATCACACTCCCAGCAGGCACTGAGGGGGCTCAGGAGCTGCTCCTTTCCTCAGATGAAATATCAGCTTTGGATGGCTTTGCGTTTGATTATTTCAGTTTCTGATAAATCCTCTCCTTGTTTTCCTGGTTGCTTGGAGCTTACAGGAGAGGGAGGGTGGTGGGAAATCAGCTGAATGTCAGTGGTTGCAGGGTGGATTTGGAGGAGAAGGGAAAATACAAGAGGAATCAATGCACAAAAGGATCCCCAAATCTTCATGTTCACCCTATTCCTGGGGTGGGGAATCCTGTGCAGGGAATCTCACCAGTGCTGCTGCACCCAGAGCTCAAACTGAGTGAACTGGTGGAGCTCAAAAGCTCCATTGAGATTATTCAGATTCTCCCCCTGCATTGAAATATCCTCCCTGCAAGTGTTCCTTGGGGGAGTTTCACAGAGCCATGGAATAGTTTGGGTTGGAAATGACCTTAAATCTCCTCCAGTGCCACCCCTGCCATGGGCAGGACACCTTCCACTGTCCCAGGCTGCTCCAAGCCCTGTCCAACCTGGCCTTGGGATGCTTCCATGGATCCAGGGACAGCCACAGCTTCTCTGTGAAACCTCAGCCAGTCCCTCACTACTCTCACAACCAAGGATTCCTTCCCAATATCCCATCCATCCCTGCCTTCTGGCAGTGGGAAGCCATTCCCTGTGTCTTGTCCCCAGTCTCTCTCCAGCTCTCCTGGAGCCCCTTTGGGCACTGAAAGAGGCTCTGAGCTCTCCCTGGAGCCTTCTCCAAGTGGCCACCCCCAATTTGGATCTACAAGGACATTTATGGGATCACCTGAGTCAGGTCAAACGAATTGCTGAGCCCCAAGAAGACCAGGAAAAAGCAGAAGTGGTCAGTGCCCAAATCAGAGTGAGGAGGAGGAACCTTCCTGGCTTTGCACACAACATTTTCAAGGATCACAGAGTCCAGCAGCACCTTTGGAGGTGGGGGCAGGGCATCCATTTCCAGGGAAAGGTCTGATAAGGCCTCTCTGCCTGGAGAGATGAAGGAAAGCAGAGGATTCACTGAAATGGCTTCTGCATCCCCAGCAACCTTTGAAAAATCACCTCTGATCAGGGGAAAAGGCAAAGAGGCCCCATGAAATGGGTGAATCTTTTCAGAGCTCATGTTTGTGTCCCACAGCTCCAAGGCTGCTTTTACCCATTCACACAAGGCTCCAAGATATTCCCACAACCCTTATCTTTTCTGCTTTAGTCCCTTTTATCTCCCAGGTGCAATTTTTTCACTGCTTTCTCTCCTCTGACCCTGTCTGCTCCCATGGCTGTGAATATCCCCCATCCTGGCCTCATTTGGAATGTTCCAGGTGCTGAGCAAGAGGGCACAGGCACCCCCTGGTTGCTGGATCTGTGTTTTAAGGAACACAAACAATCTCAGGCACTGCCATCCCTGCCCTTCCTTCAGTGCCAACAGTGAAACATCTCCTGCCCTTCAGCCAGCAGCCAGTTTTACTTAAAACCTTCAAAACCCCCCTCTCTTTGAGAGCTGCATTCCCAGATCAGACATGGCTGTGATTTGCCACCTATTTCAGGTGACCAAACCTGCAGGCAAGCAAGTGACAAAGGTCTGCAGGTCATGTGGGCCCTTTTCTTTAGAAATCCCCCCAAAAATGGTGTCTCAGAGCCTGGAGCTGGCTGCTGGCTCTGGTGTGGTTTCATTTCCTCCCAGTGTTGCTGTGTAAACACCGATCAGTCCAAATTATTCAAATCACAACTGTCGAGCGTGGAAGGAGCATTAATGAGGAAAAAGAGGGAACAGATTGGTGGAGCAGAACGTGTCCCTTGGCTGGAGGTTGGTGGCTCCCATCCAGCACATGCCACTCACACCCCTTGCTCTGCCACAGCCCTTGGAAACCAACCCTGCAGGGAGAGAGCTCTGGGACAGCTTGTCCAGCCCCAGGGGACAAACAGCAAGGGATAGTTCCTGTCAGGACTGTGAGTTCCTTGCAGTGTGATTCCAGCATGTTTTGGGCTGGGAAGGACTTTAAAGCCCATCCCATTCCACCCCATGCCATGGGCAGGGACACCTTCCACTGTCCCAGGCTGCTCCAAGCCCTGTCCAGCCTGGCCTTGGACACTTCCAGGGATCCAGGGGCAGCCACAGCTTCTCTGGGCACCCTGTGCCAGGGCCTCCCCACCTCACAGGGAACAATTCCTTCCCAATATCCCATCTGTCCCTGCCCTCTGGCAGTGGGAATCCATTCTCTGTGTCCTGTCCCTCCATCCCTTGTCCCCAGTCCCTCTCCAGCTCTCCTGGAGCCCCTTTAGGCCCTGGAAGGGGCTCTGAGCTCTCCCTGGAGCCTTCTCTTCTCCAGGTGAACACCCCCAGCTCTCTGAGGACAAGTTTCCAAAGCCCATGACTGTGAAGAGCATTCAAATTACCATTTCCCCACCGAATTCTGGAGTACCAGAGCTGCATTTATTCATCACTGCCCCTGCCTGGCTCTGTTAGACCAGGGAGACTATGCCAGACCTGGGGAACAGGCATCCATCCTTCCCCAAAACCTCACACAACATGGCCAGGCCCTTCTTCATCCTCCTTCATGGCCTTGCAGGTGTTTAAAACCCACCTGGACCTGGCCCTCAGTGACCTGATGTCTCGGTTTGGAAAGACAGGAGACTGCTAAGGAAGGTAGGAGCTTCCCCTGAAATGGAGAATGTAAACCCTCCCCACCCCTCTGAATTGCTATAAATTTTAAATTAAGGGGCTCTCAGGCAAAAATATGGGAGCAGGAAATAACAGTTCTTTAATAGGGAAAAGAAAAAAATAAAAGAATAAAATAAACAACGCAGTAAACGAAAACAACACTGACAGAGTCAGAACACAACCTGACACCCTGTGGGTCAGGGTGTTGGTAGCAGTCCAATTGGAATTGTGGCTGCAGCCCTGCTGGAGTGTTAGGTGTGGATCTGCTGGAGCAGAAATCCTGTAGAAAAGGTGTAATCTTCCTCTAAAAATCCAGAGGAAGAAAGAGGCAGCTGCTGTTCCTCTGGGGAATCCAGTGCAGAAGCTGTTTTGGTATTCCAGGATCTCCAGACTATATCCGGGTAGGAATGCTTGGCTCCTCCCTCTGGGCTCACATCTCCCAGTGGGATGCTGTAGTTCGTATCAGCCATGCAGTGACATCCAATGGCTGTTATCAGCAGATGTCCCCTCCCGAGGGAGGAGTGATTGTGATCACTCAGAGAGAGATAAGGCAAACGGCCCACTTGACATATATAAAAGAATACTTTACTTGACAAAAGATAATCTGCCACACAGATGGTAATAGAAAACATCTTGCCTTGCAATCTGGAACACCTGATTAAATTAGACCTGCACTGATCGAGGCATGGGATGAGATGACCTCCATGAATTCCTTCCAACCTGAATTATTCCACGATTTTAAATTGCTGCTGTGGTTTGTATTAATAAAATAACTATTACCAGCCACCAGGCCAGGAACAAACTCTCTCCCTGGGGGCTTCATCTGGTGGTTGGTTTCTTTTTGAAAATAAACTTTTCCAGATCATTTTTGAACGTCAGTGACACCAATACCTGGAATAAATGGGAACTACTCACACAGAAACGTCCTGGCAAAGCCTTGCAGGAGGCTCTTCAAAGGTGGGAATGGGATCTCTTGGGAGCTGCTCAGATTCAGCAATTTTCATACTGGAGCAATTTTGCAAAAGCAAAGCAGGTGTCACAGGTGGAAAGAGTAAAGTGAATTCTGAGGAGGGGCAAATTCACATTTTTCCACGGAAACCTCTTGGTCTGTGGAGAAAGCCAGACAGAAATCACCTGCACCCATTCCTGCATCCCACTGCAGCATGAACTAAGCTTCAAGTCAGCCCCTGAAGCTGATGTTTAAACTACCTGGAAAATATCCCAGACATTAAACACTTGGAGCTGCTACAATAGGGTCAGAGTAAGAGAAATTACACTTGGGAAGGGAAGGAATGAACCCATCAATCTCCAGCCTCCAGAAGAGCAATTTTAAACCATCAGGGGCAAGAATTTCAAATTTGGCTGGAGCACCATGAAACGCTGCACCCAAGGTGTTCGGGTTTCCTTCCTTGCTTTGTTGGCAGTCTTGTTTTCCACCTGTCTGGCCTAGAAAAGTGGAAAATCTGGGTGTTCTGCATTGTGGCTCTGCTTCCTTCTCCTGTGAAGTATGAAAGGACCCTTTGTCCCCATCCTTCCTTCAGAGGCAGCAGCATTTTGGAGGGACAGGAGCCAAAGCTGTGTCCAGGAGCTGGAGGAGGTGTTGGCATTTCCCAGAGACTGACTGGAACCCTCTTTTTCACCCAGGCTCAACTCAGCTGGGAAAGTGCTTAAAAATGGACTCACTTCCCAGAAATGGGGCAACTTCCTTGCTGCAAGGGGTTGTTCCTGCTAAAAGCTGATATGAAATTGTTGGGATGCTGGATTATTTTGTGGCAGTGAAATTCAGTGTTGGTGAATGAGCAGAAGGAAACAGCAGATAAATTCAGGAATATTTTGAGGCACAGCCAAATTCTTCTTGGTGAAGGATATTTTAGCTTTGCCTCCTCCTGCTGTGACAGATCAAGGGGCAATGGGTTTGAGATGAAGAAGGGTTGATTTAGATTAGATTAGATAAGATAAAGAGAGAGATTTTTTACAACGAGGCTTGTAAAACACTGGCAAAGGTGAGAAACTGTGGCTGCCCCATCCCTGGAAGCACCCAAGGCCAGGTTGGACAGGGCTCAGAACAACCTGGAAGGTGTCCCTGCCCCTGGCAGGGTTTTTGGGCTGGATCACCTTTAAAAGAGTCATCCCTTCAAACCCAAACTATTCCATGACTCCACAATTCTCTGCAATCCATTCTCCAGCTCTTTACGCCTTGCCTGGTCTGTTCCTATTAACAAGGCTTTGTGGTTTGTCTTTGTAGGGATAATTTCTCCCAAATGAGACATCTGAATGCTCTCAGCTGTTCTTGGCTCCTGAGAGTGATGAGATCAGTTCACGCAGCTCCAGAGATTCCTGTGCCTCCTCCTGGTTTCCCACCCCAAAGGAAACCAGTCCCATCCCTGTCCCCATGCACCTGATTTCCATCTGCCCATGTTCTGCTCCAAGTAGCTCTTTGCACTGGAGCTAAACTGAGGGTGGGATTATATTTGCAACCCCCAAATGTCCTCTACTGATGGGTAAATAAATCCCTGGGGTTAGCAAGGATGTTCTCCAGGCTGGTGCAGGCTCCTCTCCTCCAGTCAGACCCTGCACCCACATCAGTGAGGTGGGTCAGGGCTGCCCCTCAGCCTCTAAAAGCCCAAATCAACCCCTTCCAGACACACAAGAAATCCTTGGATTTTGTATTTTCTGCAAACTTTCAGGAGTCTTTGGCCCTGGGAGCATGGTGGGCTGGTGGAAATTAGGCTTTTAGGAGTTGTTAAGGTCAGAAAAGGGTACATTTTCCAATGGGATGGATTTTGGGAGGGAATTTGGCCCACTGACCCCATCTGATGTAAGTCTGGCATGAAGCAAACCCTTCCCTGCTCAGGGACCCACCTTCCCCACCAACACCACACGGCAAAGGTGGCCCAAGGAGCCTTGGGCTTCCACCAAGTTAGAGGGCAAAGGGAGGAGGGATTGCTGCTCTCCACCATGAAATGTGTCCTCAGGCAGGTCCTGATCTCATTGAAGCTGACCCTGCTCATGGCAGGGGGTTGGAATAAACGACTTTCAAAGGTCCCTTCCAACCCAAGCCAGGCTGTGACTCTGTGGGGGCCTGGCTTGGCCAAGGGAGCTCCACATCTGAGGGGCCACACAGACCAGCCGTGGGGAAGCAGTTCCCAGACTCCCCACCATCCTTCCCTTCTAGATTTGAGGCAAAACCCTTTTTCTTTGCATGCAGTGGGATCAAAACCATGCGAGGAAATGTCACAACCTGTTGTATTTGTTCCAAATGTAGGAAGGAAAATGATGAAGGTTCCCAGATGAAGGAAGGAAATGATGAATCTGACTCCATGTTCTTAGAAGGCTAATTTATTGTTTTAAGATACTATATTATATAAAAGAATACTTTACTAAACTATACTAAAGAATACAGAAAGGATACAGACAGAAGGCTAGAAAGATAATAATGAAAAACTTGTGACTGTTTCCAGAGCCTCCACACAGTTTGGCCATGATTGGCCATTGAGTCAAAACAATTCACAGCAGAAACCAATGAAACAATCACCTGTTGGTAAACAATGTCCAAAACACATTCCAAAGCAGAAAAACACAGGAGAAGCAAATCAGATAATTATTGTTTTAATATTTCTCTGAGGCTTCCCAGCTTCCCAGGAGAAGAAATCCTGGGAAAAGAGATTTTTCAGAAAATATGACGGTGAAAACAACCCAGCTGGAGATGTCCATGGTCTGCCACATCCATCTCCCAGCCTTCAGGAGCACTCTCTGCTGACACAAACACAATAATGACCCCCCCACTCCATTTGCACAGAGCTTTATATAAGATTTATATGGGACTTCACCTCCTATCAACACCACATTCCCTGAAGGAAGTGTGGCAGGGACCCAGAGCTCCTCAGAGGGCAGGACACAGTTCATTAGCGTGGAATTGCAGGACCAATTACAGCAGAAAAGCTGAAAGGAACCGAAAGAGAAAGGTCAGCCCCAGCCTCCAGCTGCCAGGTCATGTCCAGTGTATGGAAATGCAAAGGGAAGTCTGATGGCTCCAGGAAGGGTAATTAGCTCTAAGTGACGAGTGAGAGACTGGGGACAACGTTAGTGCAGCATAAATCATCCCCTAAACAAGCCTTGTTTATTTATTATGGGCTCCCATGACCTCTGCCCTGAACTTCTCCCCCTCTGCTCCTTTATCCACTTATCTCTGGGTTTTTCCTGGCTGGGTGGAAGGCTGTGGGTTGGCAGGCCCTTCAGAAATGCAGATAAGAAGATCTGCAAAGTGCTTTGAGAGGTTTTTCCAATTATTTCCCTGCCCTGAGGGAGCAGAAATTGCACATAAATCCAACCTGGCAGCATCCATGTGAGGGTCCCAAGTCCCACACCCCTATCGTGTCCATCACCTTCTGCCCCTGCTGCCCTGGGGTTCCTGTGCCACAGGCTGAAGAATCCTCTGTATCCCTGCTTGGTTCCATGGCTGCACATCCTAATCTCTGTCTTTTCACCCCAGGATGATGCTCATGACATGGAGAGAGGATCCCAGAATGGTTTGGGTTGGAAGGGACCTTAAAGATCATCCAATTCCACCCCCTGCAATGGGCAGGGACACCTCCCACTATCCCAGGTTGCTCCAAACCCCATCCAACCTGGCCTTGGGCACTTCCAGGGATGGGGCAGCCACAGGTTTTATCAGAATTCTCCATCTCCATCCAAAACCTGCAGGTGTCATCAGGAAAATCCTCCTTTTCCCCCCCAAAAAAGCCCATTATTTTCAGTCCACCACCCCCTTGTGCACAGGTACAGTGGGTGTTTGGGTCAGTGGGATTCATCCTGGCCAAAGCTCTGCCCAAAGCGCAGGGTGAGCACGTGCAGAGCAGGAGCACAGCCCTGAGCTTGAAATTAAATCAACTCTTTAATTATCCAGGTTTCTCAAAAAAGGGACAATTTCTAGGGAATGTGCTTAAATATATATATTTAATGTACATCTTGAAGCAGGGAATAGTGAGACCTCTAAGGACAGAGTGAGGGTGTCCAAGGGGTTGGGATTGAGGCAGGATGGGCTCTTTGTTGTGCTGGGGGAAAATTGGCTTGCCCCCTGCTCAGCCTATCCCATGTGAATGGGATACAAGGGTCAGCCATGGCTTAGCTCTGCCCTAAACTATGCAGATACCCTATAAATAGATGCAGTTTCCTGCTAGAGCCTGGTTGCTGCTGTTTCAAGCCAGATCTTGATGCTGGAGTCCCCAAGGAAAGGGAAGGGTGACCTGGAACAGGCAAGAGTGGCCCTCAGTGCTGCCCAGGTGACCCCAGCACCAACTTTTCCCCAAGGCAGAGCCCCTCTCACCGTGCTGGGGAAGCCAAGACTTTCTGGTATTGAAGACAACTCATCTCCTTGCTGAGATGTGATAATTCCTTGTCTTTATTCCCTTTGACTTGCTGCATCTCCCTGGATGAAGAGTCCTGCTGAAAGGTGAAGTGCCTGTCTCATCCAAGGAAGGGAATTCCTTAATCTCCATCATTTTTTAAAGTAGCCCAGAGAATTATTTGCCAGGTTCAGTTGGCTTTGAGCAGCCTGGGGTAGTGGAAGGTGCCCCTGCCCATGGCATGTGGTTGGAATGAGATGGTTTTTAATGTCTCCTACAATCCAAACTGTTCTGGAATTCTGTGATTCCACCTTGGAGCAAGGATGTCACCATCACATTTTCTGAAAAATCCCCTTGCACAGGATTCTTCTCCTGGGAAGATGAGAAACCTCGGAGAAAAAGGAAAACAATATTATCTCAGATGAAAAGGAAAACAATAATTATCTCATTTGCTTCTCCTGTGTTTTGCTGCTTTGGAATGTGGTTTGGACACTGTTTATCCAACAGGTGGCTGTTTGATTGGTTTCGTGTGAATGGTTTTGACTTAATGACCAATCACCATCCAGCTGTGTCAGAGCTCTGGCGAGTCCCAAGTTTTTAATTAGTATCTTGTTAAGTCTTCTGTAAGTATTCTTTCTCTATTATTTAGTATAGTTTTAGTATAGCATAATTATAATATAATGTAATATAATATAATATATACAATATAGTACAATATAGTACAATACAATATACTACAATACAATATAATATCATACAATACAATAGAATATAGTATAATATCATATAATACAATATAATAGCCTTCTAAGAACATGGAGTCAGCTTCATAATTTCCTTCCTGCCAAGGGGACCCTAGAAAATTCCACACAAGGATTTGGGAATGGGAGCTCTCCTGGCAGGGCTTTGATCACCCCCAGACCCACAAGAGCATTGGCAGCACAGATCTCACTGTGAGCCCTTCCTGCTGCTGGCCTGGCTCTCCTCTCTGCTCAGCTGAGGTCAGGGGGAGATGATTGTCCTCAGACTCAACCTCACAGCTCATCTGGCTACCAAAAACATCCTGCCCTCCTGTACCTGCCAGTTTTTCCCACTGGCACTGTGCAGTGGGATTTCCGCCAGTGAAAAAAGGCAGACCTCAGGCTGGAGAGGGCCTTTGGTCTCCAGTAGTTCCTGGCCAAGCCTCTCATGGAATGGTTTGGGTTGGAAGGGACCTCAAAGATCATCCAGTGCCACCTCCTGCCATGGGCAGGGACACCTTCCACCATCCCAGGGTGCTCCAGCCTGGCCTTGGACACGTCCATGGAAGTGTTATAAATGTATAAACAAAATATCCCCAGCATAACTAATTCAGAATTAGAGTTCTGGGAGCCAGGGCACTCTGCAGGTGCCACTCTCTGCTGCAGATCAGACTGGGTTAAACCCAGCTCAAACTGCCTGGTTTTCACAAAACAATTCATAGACTTAAATTTGAGGGCTGGTGCCTCTGACCTCAGAACTCCAGGGAATTTGTGCTCCTGTTTTGATTGGGATTAGGGTTTCAAGGAATGAGTGCTGCTGCACCCAGACCTCATAGAAATCACTGGAGCCATTTTTAGGCTATAAATGGCTCTTAAAGAAGAGCTTTGAGATACTGAACTGCCCCTTTGCTGCCCAGCTGTGCCTCTAACCCATCATTTTCTATATCCAGACACACACAAACACAGCTCTGTCCCCTCCAGATGAAGTCTGGCTTTCCCTGAGCAGCTGGGGCTCAGTGTTTTTCTCCCTCTGACCTGTAAATCCATGAGCACTGTGGCTGAGGAGCTCCCTAAAGGTGGCATAAAGACCCTTTGCCTTCTCCCAGCTCCTGGCACAGCTTCCACACTGTTCAAGTTGGGTTTAAGACCCCTGAGACAGCCCAGGCTCTCCCTAGAGCCCTTTCCCTGAAGGTGGCCACTCTTAAACCACCCCATGCACTCAAAGCCATCCTCAATGTCCCCCCAGGTCCCCATCCATCCCTTCCTCCCTTCCTCCCTCCTCAATCTGCTCAACTCCGAGCAAAACCACTGAAAAGGAAAGCGTGTTCCCAGCTCCAGCCCACAGGGAGAAGGTCTGGGGAGCTAATTATAAACTCCTGCATCAGAGCCATCAATAATTCAGGGAGCTGAAATGGAGCTGGAGATCAGTGGCAGGACAGGGCCCATTCAGTGCCTGAAGCACCCAGGGTCAGGGTGGCCAAATCCCTGGGAATTATTGGGATGCAGCTCTGTCCCCTCTGCATTTCCAGGGCCAGACACCAAATTCAGGTTCCCCATCCTTCGTCCTGCTTCGCTGGCAAGGGAAGGTGACAGGATCCTGCCTCTCTCTGGGTTTCAAGCCACCAAACTCCAGGTTTCCTCCCGAAAAAGATACAAGTCCCATTCACCACCTCTTCCCACACTCAGATCTGCACTTTTCTCTGCCCTGGGTGAGATTTTGAATTTGTTAGAACGAGGTTTCATTAATGAGGTTGAGGTTGGAGTACCCATATGGCCAGAAGTGCTTCTCTCTTCCCATCCTTGAGACATTGGGTTGGGGTTGCCACATCCTCCTGAGCATCCCTTAAATGCAATGGGAAGGAAAGCAGGAAGGAAGAAGCCTGAAGCTGAAGTTAAAACAGCACATGGGGTGCATTTTGCTAAATTGTGAGTTCAACACATCCTTGGATGCATTTCCCATCGGCTGAGCTTCTGGGTGGACTCAGCAAAACAGAGGGGTTGCACTTGTTGAGAAAGGTAAAAATGGGATGTAGGTTCCCTATGCCACGGGAGAGGGGACAAGGGGACACCCCAGCCACAGCACAGAGCATCCATGCAGTTAAAATTCCAGGCAAAACTCACACAGGGCTCAAAATTATTGTCCTGACTACCCTGGGATGTGTCTCCATCCTGATTTAACCACTCTTCCAGCTGCTAGAAGGAAAACTAAATCTATCCCAGCCCAAACAGCTGAAATCAAGGATCTTAGAGCTTTTCCAAGCTGTGATTCTATGAAACAAGGACTATCTCCAAAAATAAGAGCCCTGACATGCTGTGAACATCCTCAAATGTGGCTGGGACCAGCTCCAAGGGGTGGTTGTGTAATTTGGGGTGTCCCTGCAGCAGTGAGAGCCGTTCCCTGCAGCTCTCCCAGCTCTCAGCTGAGGCTCTGGCTCCCTCTCCTGACTCCTTTTACTGGTCCAGCCATCCTCTAAAAGCTGGTGGGGAAGGCACTGGGATTGCTTTTCACCCATCAGATCCAGGCCAGGGACATGAACAAAACCTCTGGGGATGCTCAAGCATCCCCAAAATCCAGTTGTGCAGATGGTTCACCCGCTGAAGTTTCTGAAGGAATAACAAGGTGCAGTGTGCTTCCAAAGCTCCTCCAAAAAACCCTTTTAAACCTGTTGGACCAAATCAAAACACCACCAGCACCTTGCCAATCATGGCCTTACATTTTTGGGACACATCCCCCAGACCTACAGCGAGAGCCTCCCATGTCCATCACTTCTACCTGCACCTGTGCTTTCATGTGGGACAGAGCCTTTTGCTTCTCCAAGCCCTGGTGTCCATCTCATATCCTGGGATGGGTTCCATGGTCTCCTACTCTGCCAAAATCCATGCCAGGCCACCTGCAGCTCATCCTTGGGAAGGTGGAACCAGGAGAGCAGCAGCAGCAGCGATGAGGCAGAGGAGGGAACAGCCCTGAGCCAAGCCTGGGATGCAGGGAAGGGACCCTGAAGGATATTTAGGAGGGGGGACATGCATCATGGGGATAAACACATTTAAAGAGGAATTAGTAGCTTCAGGAGCAAGGAAATCCTTCTGGAAAACAAAAAATTACCTTGCAAGGCAGTGCTTGGTCTCTTCCTGACCAGGCTTGTCTCCTCTGGGGATGACAACAACTCAGGGCTCAGTGCTTCCCTTGTCCTTGTCCTGGATGTCCTCTGTGCCCCAGTCCTGCTCCTCTGACAGGCTCAGGATTGCACCAGCAGATGGCAAGACGAGCCCACATTTTGGGATTAAAGTAACCACGAGTGGGAGAGAAATGTGGGAGCCACCTGTGCCAGAGTGTGGTTTCTCTTGTGTCTGATGTGGGGTTCAGCTCACCCCAGGGCATCTCTCTCACTCCCTCCAGCTGCTACTGCCTCAAATTTTCCATATATTTGGCATCTTTTTGTTTTTCTGACTCTCAAACATTGCTGGGAAGGGCTGATGGGCAAATGGAATAACGCTCAGGTGTGTAATGCTTCATTTCCTTGGGAAGAAGGCTGTAAAATACCTATGGCATGGGAGGCTGGGGGAGAAAAAAGGGAAATGTCCAGGTTTCAAGATCTTTAGAAAAAAAATTTAAAAAGCAATGCTGGTCCCATGAATCCTGTCCCAGCAGAACATCTGGCTGTGGTCCCTGCCTGAATTTGACCTTCTTGGCAGAGATTTGGTTCCCATCCCACTTCCCATTCCCATTATTGGGAATTAATTGAGATTTATTTCCAGAAACTCTTTCCTCTCTCTCTCTTTTTCTGTCTTCCATTCATCCTGCTTATTCTATGATTCCACGATTCTGTGATTCCATGAAAATAACAACACATCTGGGGAGGGGAGAGCTGCTTTCACATAAATGAGTGTATCCCAATTGTGCATAACTATCCTTTTCTTTTGAAAATAAAAAAACAATCAAATATCCAAACAAAATCCAGCACTAGGAGAGTTTTGAATCATCAGCCCCTGCTGATGTCATCATGCACAAGGTCCTCAAAATCCAGGGTGCAGGGGAGAGAGGATGTGATAAAGCAAAGCAGATTTTTGGCCTGGGCTCAATGAGTGAGGATGGAGAATCCTCCACATTCCCAGTTCAAAATCATTCTTTGAGCAGCTTCTTTGAGTTTTAAGAAGAATCCTGGGTCAGATGTTTCTCTGACACCAAGCTTGGACATGGAAAAAAACTTTTGATAGAATCCCAGAATAGGTTGGGTTGGAAGGGAACTTAAAACGACCCAGGGCCATGGGCAGAGACGCCTTCCACTATCCCAGGTCACTCCAAGCCCCATCCAGCCTGGCCTTGGACACTTCCAGGGGTCCAGGGGCAGCCACAGCTTCTCTGGGCAACCTGTGCCAGGGCCTCACCACCCTCACAGCCAGGAATTCCTTCCCAATATCCCACCCATCCCTGCCCTCTGGCAATGGGGGCCATTCCCTGTGTCCTGTCCCTCCATCCCTTGTCCCCAGTCCCTCTCCAGCTCTCCTGGAGCCCCTTTAGGCCCTGCAAGGGGCTCTGAGCTCTCCCTGGATCCTTCTCTTCTCCAGGTGAGCACCCCCAAGCTCTCCCAGACTTTCTCCAAAGCAGAGGATCTCCAGCCCTGTGAACATCTTCTTTCCAAAGACTTCTCCTGCCCCAGCAGTGCTGCTTGCCCCAAGCACACCCCAAATTTGTGCAGCTGATGCATCTTCAATGTCCAGAGCACAGCAACCTCCACCACCTCCTCTCCAGCCTCCTGGCCAAACCAGCACCAGTTATTTAATGGCTTCTGGGGTGAGAACAAGTTAAGCCTCAAATTAAACTTTCCACTTCAACAGGCACCTCAGCAGGATGGGGATCCCTGCCCTAGCCAGACAAGTAAAGCTATGCCTGGCTCCAAGTGTATTGGAAGAGATGGAGAGGCAGCTTCTGGTGGAGTGGCAGGTGGCTGCCGTGGGGAGGGATTTGGGAACTGGCAGGAGAGAGGCACAAGCCTCCAGCCCAGAAAATATCTGATTCCCAGCCATGGAAAAAAATCCATCACTAAAAAGCATCAGCCAGAGCCATGGGTGGAATCTTACTGGCAGTAATGGAACAGTGTTGGAAGAGCATCCAGGCTTTGAGCTCAGTGTGAGCGGCTCTGTTGTCACCGCATCATCATCATCATCATCATCATCATCAGTGCATTCAGAGTCTGAATCAGGGCTGAAAACTGAAATAATGCCTTTCAAACTGACAGAGGGCAGGGATGGATGGGATATTGGGAAGGAATTGCTGGCTGTGAGGGTGGGCAGGTCCTGGCACTGGGTGCCCAGAGAAGCTGTGGCTGTCCCTGGATCCCTGGAAGTGTCCAAGGCCGAGTTGGACAGGGCTTGGAGTAACCTGGGATAGTGGAAGGTGTCCCTGCCCATGGCAGGGGGTGGAGTGAGATGGTCATTAAGATCTCTTCCAACACAAACCATGCTATGGTTCTACTATTTTAATGTGGGGTTTTTTTATAATTAAATTGCAATTTATTTTATTTACCTCCAGCCAACAGCTTGGGGGCTGTGAACTGCAGTCCTTCCATGGATCCCAGCCTAGCAGTGCCTTTTTCCTCCTGTGCACAGCCCTTGCCCATCACAACTCCCTTCACACCATGGGTGTCACCTCTGGAGAACCAAAACCTCCCAAAAGCTCCCCAGGCCCTTGCACAGACAATGTTTGACACCTTGAGAGGGCTCTGGGGTATCCCCAGGGACTGAGGTGCCACCATTCCCATGGAATGCTGACCCTGATGGCCTCAGTCTCCTGCCAGCTGAGGCTATGGGGACAGTGCCAGGTCTACGTGCCCAGGGATGGGTGGGAAATGTCCCCCAAAGGCTCAGGATGATCTCAGGCCAATGGGCCCGGCTGCTGTTGCCAGGCAGGAAGGCTGGAGGTGGGAAATCTGCTCCTGGAACTGATCCTGGGACACGCTGCCAACAGAGCAAACACCCCCGGGGCCATCGGCACCCAAACATCTGCTCTGTCACCCATGGGTGCCCAGAGAGACCCTGCTGCTCCTGGCCAAGAGACAGGGCAGCTTTTCCAGCCAGGAGGGCTGAGGGATGGATGGATGGATGGATGGATGGATGGATGGATGGATGGATGGATGGATGGATGTAGATGGATGGATGGATGGATGGATGGATGGATGGATGGATGGATGGATGGATGTAGATGGATGGATGTGGATGGATGGATGGATGGATGGATGGATGTGGATGGATGGATGGATGGATGGATGGATGGATGGATGGATGTGGATGGATGGATGGATGAATGGACAGATGGACAGATGGATATGGATGGATGGATGGATGGATGGATGGATGTGTTGCTGTTTTCTTGGCCGCTCCTCAGCCAGACCGTGTATTAAAAACAGCTCAGCAAACTTCCAGGTGGGCCCTGCACCCGTTAGGGCTTTGCAAGGCCTCTGCCATCCATGGAGGTGGCAAAATTCATGGAGAAGTGAGAGGAGAGGTGGTGGGGGGAACCAGGAGATTCTTTCCAATGTGGTTTAGTGGGAAGGAGGGTATCCAGTTAAAGGTTGGGCTTGATGATCTTAGAGGTTTGTTCCCACCTTAATGCTGATATTCCATTCTCTGTTTCTGTGATCAGACTTGGGTTTGGATGAGCAGGATCGGCACCTCATTGACCCCTCCTCCTCCTCCTCCTGCCACTCCCTGTTCTGGCAAACTCAGCTCTGACCTGACTTAGAATTACTTTTGTTTGGTTTTTTGTCAGTTTCCACACTACCTTAAGGTGGGGGAAAGACTGCAGGAAGAATTGGGGTTATCCCTGGTTTCCAAAGTATGTTTTCCTCCAACAAGGCCAAGTGTGATGTCTCTTCATCCCTGCCTCAACTTCAGACCTGCTTAAACCACACCTAACCATGGAAAAAACACATGAAAAAATATATGAGCAATTTATTGACCTTTCCTCCTTTTACCTTCCCCAAAGGCAAGTGCAGCTGGGAAAAGTGTGGAAGCATATGTGTGCCCTCCAGGAGGGGGATGGACTCAGGCAAAAGGAACATAGTTTATTTCAATATTAGACACCCACACCAATCATAAATCCACACCAAACCAAGTTTCCCTAGAGCTGTAGTTCAATAAACCACTTATCCCATGAAACAGCATCCTTTGGGTGGTGTTTGTGTGCAGCCAAACACACTCAGACACTCTGTGATGAGTTCCCTACAAGACACCCTACCAAAAAATGTAATTTTAGCAGTTTATCATAATTTAGGATATGTTGGCAAGCTGTATCTGAGCAATTGTGGTGTAATTCCTGTATTTACCAAAGGAATATTGCTGTGGATATAGTGAAAACCTGATCTCACTAAAGTAAGCATGATAATAAGATAAATAAATACTATAAATAAAATAGTGATAAAATATTAAAACTCAATGTCTGAAAAATTAATTGCAGATTTTGGAGCTCACACGGTTCATCTTCACTTCTAGAAGATCAATTTTCTCTTAAAACTACAAGGACTAGAAAGGTAAGGATTTTTCTTAAACCTCCTATGAGTATCTCAGAATCACAAGGGTCCAGGAAGAAGAGCATTAAAAATTTATCAAATCTGGGGACTTGTGGGCCAGGTTGGGTCAAAGGGGATGAACTCTGGACTTTACTTTCTCTCCTCTGACTCATCCTTTTTGCAACAGCTCTGCTGGTGACAGACCTTTAACCTGGAATAGTGGAAAGGTTGGAGAGGTGTGTGACCTGTTGCATCACACAGGTGAGGTGACATCACCCTGGCAGCAACACTCCTGCCGTGCCAAAAATCCATCGGTGTCCTTGGAGCCAGCTGTGCCCTGCCAAGAACCTCCTCTATCTTAGGATTGGTCCAAAGCTCATCAGGGAAGTTCCTGAGGATGCAATCCCAGCCCAGTTTTCCATTCAGCTTCACATTCACCTGTGGAAGGGTTCACAGTATTGTATAATCATGGAATGGTTTGTGTTGAAAGGGAAATTTGTGAGCATCCAGTTCCACCCACTGCCATGGGCAGGGACACCTTCCACTATCCCAGGTTGCTCCAAGCCCTGTCCAGCCTGACCTTGGAAGCTTCCAGGGGCAGCCACAGCTTCTCTGGGCACCTGACTAGGGCCTCCCCACCCTCCCAGGGAGCAATTCCTCCCCAGCCTCCCATCTATCCCTGCCCTCTGGCAGTGGAAGCCATTCCCCCTTGTGCTCCATGCCTCGTCCCAAGTCTCTCTCCAGCTCTCCTAGAGTCCCTTTAGGTGCAGGAAGGTGCTCTCAGTTCTCTCTGGAGCTTTCTCTTTTCCAAACTGGGATATCAGAGCTCTACTTGAGGTCAAAAGAAGTATTATCCTGTACCCTAGCTCTTTTCTACTCTGGGAGTCCATATGAAATGGGGGGGAGAGGGCAAAAGACTGTCTATATTTTTGGTTAAAAAGTTTAAATCCTCTCAAAAGTGAATGTTAACCTGTGTGCTGTACCTTCTCAGGAGCTCCAGGAGGCTGCACAAGGACTTTAGGGGCAGGAAAACATCCTGAATTACTCACAGTTACGGAAACAAGGGCAGGAAACAACTTTCTTTCCTGGCTGAGCAATGCCCAGTCCAGATTTATCTTCCAAAATGGCGCTGCTGAGGTATAAATGTCTTTTGAATTGCATCTCCACAGCTGTGTGTGCCAGCTCTGAGCTGCTCTGTGTCATCCCAGTCATCCTGAAATGCCTGGGTTTGTTCCAGGAGCTGCCCCCTCCCTGCCCCTCAGCCCCAGCACGCCACAGGCACTCAGTCCCTCGGGGAATTTAGGATCACATACAGTTATGGTAAGAAGCCTGAAATAGCCTGGAGAGCATTTGTCTGGCCTGAGGCTCCAGGAGAAGGGCAAATGTCAGCTGATGTTCCCTAAAATAGACACAACCTGCATGCAGCAGGGCAGGAAAGCCACAAGGCCTGGCTGAAACACAGAGTGTGGGGAGGGGGCTGCAAGGTGGGGATCCCAGCCCCTGGATTTCCCTCTGGATAGCACAGATGTTCTCCTCTCTTCACCTCCCTGGGCTCAACTTCTCTTCCCTGCAGGAATGCAGAGCACCTGACAACAGCTGGGAGCTTGATTCCAACCTGAGGAGCAGCAGGAAGGGTTTTCCAAAAGCACAGGAGTTAATTTCCCACACCCCTCACACCTTTCCACTGAGGGAAGAAGATTCCTCCTCTTCCTGCATCTGTCTGATATCTTAAACAGCCAAGACAAGAAAGCAGCTAAAAGTTTCATCCAACCTGGTCTTGGACACTTCCAAGGATCCAGGGACAGCCACAGCTTTTCTGAGCAACCTGTGCCAGGGCCTCACCACCCTCACAGCCAAGAATTTCTTCCTAATATCCCATCTAAACCCACCATCCTTCAGTTTAAGGCCATTCCCTGTATCCTGTCCCTCCATTCCGTGTCCCCAGTCCCTCTCCATCTCTCCTGGAGCCCCTTTAGGCTCTGAGCTCTCCCTGGATCCTTCCTTTCTCCAGGTGAACACTCCCAGCTCTCCCAGCCCTCCCAGCCTGGCTCCAGTTGCAGCAGCTCTGGAGGCAGCATCAGCACCTCTGGCACCTCTAAAAGCCAGGCTGGGCTTGTGTCAAACAGGACTCAACAAGACCCAGACCAAGGATTAAAGAGGAGCAGCTGGGAAGAGCAACACCCTCCAAAACACCATGGCCACGTTAGTCATTGTACCATGGTCAGGAGGAATGTTCTCTCCACCACAGGTTCCCATCATCAGGAGGAATGTTCCCTCTCTCCACCAGAGGTTCCCATCGTTGGAAAGCCAAGGTGTGGGAGGAGGGCAAGGCCTCCTTTCACCTGCAGGGAGGGTTTATCCATGGATTAAGGAGGCAGGGTGGGGCTGTGGGGAGTTATGGGCGTCATCTCCTCAGCCAAGCTTCTCCTGCTGACCATCACCGGTTGGGCAACACCTGGAGGCAGGACCTGCTCAGACACAGAAACAGGGACCCAGCAGGGCTTCAGCACCCTCACAGCCAGGAATTCCTTCCCAATATCCCATCCATCCCAGCCCTCTGGCACTGGGAAGCCATTCCCTGTGTCCTGTCCCTCCACCCCTTGTTCCCAGTCCCTCTCCAGCTCTCCTGGAGCCCCTTTAGGCCCTGCAAGGGGCTCTGAGCTCTCCCTGGATCCTTCTCTTCTCCAGGTGAGCACCCCCAGGAGCTTCTTCCAGCCTGGCTCCAGCCCTTGGAGCATCTCCATGGCCTCCTCTGGACTCTCCCCAGCTGCTCCATGTGGATTTTCACTTTACAAACCCTCCCTGTGACTTCATTTACTCCAAGCATCGATGTCACGTTTAACACCCCAGCTGCTGGCTCAGCCTGCAGGACTCTTCCCTCCTGCCTTTGTCACTTTCCCCACCTGCTCCAATCAATGACAAACCCAGGATCCATTTGCAAAGGATTTTATTAAGGTAGGCATCACCCACAACTAACAATAGTTGAAAAAATATTCTTAACAACCTTTTTTTTTAAAACTTTTTTTTTGTCCTGAATAGTTAAGTTAACAGCCACAGTGCTCAAGTGTCATGAGGGAAAGTCTCTGTCCAGAACTTCCAACAGGTAGAAAAAGGCAGATATTTTGTACCATATCAAGTTGGTTTAATACAGAAAAAATTTGTGACATCATTACACATCATTAATGTGGAAAACATGGGGGAAAAAGTATACAGATCATTGGTGGTATTGAAAATGAGAATTTCAAACAGGATGCAGATGTTGCAGACACATTTAATAACATTCCCTGATTGTTACCACAGTTTCCTCCAGACCACTCTCTATAGGAACATGGTTTATTTCAGATTTTTAAAAAATTAAGTTGCTTAAATGGCTGCTCCTAAATGAGGTCAGTAACATCTTGGCAGGAAAAACAAAACTGTTCAAAATGCCATAGGTTTGAATTCTACTTTTGCCATGACACCTGTTCCAAGGCCTTTGTGCAATTCCACCACCAAGGACAGTGTTTCAGAAGAAAGAACATTCCTGCTCCTCACTCTTGCTGACTCCAATGAAACTGGAGCTGGGAATGAGGGTGAGGGGATCAGACCCCAGGACTCTGAGTGATGCAAGGACATGGAGTGAGATCCATCTCAAAAACTCTTTATTTTATACTTCCCAAAAGTGGACCAGAGGCACTGAGGAGTGGACAAGACACTTCAGCTCCTTTCCAGCCCTTCATCTGCTGGCTCCAGGTCCCTGGGAGATAATCCAGTCTGGATCCCATCCTTTTGGGCAGAGGACAAAGCCCAGCCAATCTCTCCTCAGAAGGTGTGAAGGGAGGGCTGACTTCACCTCCCATTGGGCCAAAAATTACACTTGAGCTACGTGAGAGTTACAAAGTGGCCAAAGTTTAAAAATTTGTCCTTTCAGCAATGTAAACAATATAAAAATGTTTCAGTAACAGCCACAACCCTTGACCTTAAATACCTGCGAAATTCCTACTTTGCCCACAGATGAAAGGCTAAAATACATACAAAACCAAGAGATACAAGTGTAACAAATGTTGCAAATAACTGGGTTTCACCAAAGAATCTTCATTGGAAGGTTACTTTTGTGAGGAAACATATTCCCTGCAGGAGAACTCCTGCACAAAGAGACAGAAGTCTGATCATGGCAGGGTTACAGAGAACACAACAGACTCACAACCACCAAAGCACCGTCACAGAAAACAGAGCTAACAAGTTGTAAGCAAAAAAAAAAAAAAACAAAAAACTTGAATGTTTGTTTTTACCTATACACACTACTGGAGTATACAAGATAAAAAAAAAAAAAAAAAAAAAGGAGAGCTTCCTGTAGGGAATTTCCAGTCATTTTGAAAATGAAAGGTATTTTTTCTTTGAAAAAAATAAAAGTCCAAAGCTCCCAGAGGCTGTTTCTCAGCTGGAGTAGCTAACAGCTCAGACTCACATCCATGGAAACTGGTATTTTACCTACAATGGCTTTCCTGTCTCTCCAGTCTCTCATTTCCTGAAGTCTCCTAAGTAGCTTTTGAACTGACACCTCCTCCTCTCACACATCTACTAAAACTCCCTTGTTCATCCCAGAATCTCCCGTGCATGAAACTCAACGAGCAGAACAGCCCTTAGCTGTAGCTAGAAGATGGTTTCAGCTTCTGGATCCCTCTCTGAAGAATAAAAGGGTATGAGTTACATACAAACAGCATCTACAAACACAGTGCATGTGGAAAATGGGGTGAACAGGAAAGATTCCCAAGGCTGACCCGACTCTACCATAAGGCTCCATCCTCAGCCCACCTTTAAAACTTGTTCCAGGCAATGTGACACTGTGCAGGGACTCCAAACAACTGGGAGAACCAAAAGTACTGCTAAAAAACCCAGCCAGAGGCTTGGCCTCCCTGAAATCCCACCCAGACTCACATCCATGGAACAGCTCTTCAGTTTCCAGCTCTCCCTCCGAGGCTGCACTGAAGGCAGCGGCACTTGCAGAGAACAGGAGAAAGCTTTGCTTGTAAACCCTGTTTTTTTTAAAGCATGATGAGAATTCAAGTCCTATTCCACTTCACATTTAAAAATAGCATCATAAGAATGCTACTCTGTATGCCCTAGGTATAGAAAAGTGTATGCTTAGACAGCACTAAAGAGAGATATAAATAGGAGCTATCGAGCAAAGTTTGATTTCAAACTAGAATTGCAACACCCCCCTGCAATTTAAGAACATGAAACAGCTCTTCTGATGTCTCTTTTGTAAGCAAAGAGTAAAAAGGTTCTTGCTACAACCTAACATCCTCCACCAGGAAAAAGCAAAACCTATGGTTAGCTTTTTGGGATATGCCTGAAAGTTGGACAATGCTATCCCATGTTGTTTGCCAAGGAAGAGGCAGGAATGATTGGAGAGCCATCAGCCAGGAGTAAGTGCTATTTTGGTGTTTTTCCCTAAGTGTGTAAGCTCAAGAACTCTGTGTTTGTCAGCAGTGCTGTGTTTGGGGACAGCACCCAGTGCTGCTGTTTATCTAAAGGACATTCCAGCTACAGGACATTTCTGCCCAACTCTCTCACTACTTACAAAAATTAGCAACTGACATGCTCTAAGACTCAGAAAATTAGAAACTAAAATGCAGCCATTTCTTCCTGGTCCTCTGTGGAAATCTGGAAACATCTGAAAGCATTTCAGTTAGCTTGGGCAATCCTAGAGTCAGACCCAAGGTAGCTAAACATGGTGGTCACCAGCTCAGGGAGGTCATAGTCGTGTTTCCAACCCCAGTCCCTGCGGGCATTGCTGTCGTCGAAGTTCATGGGCCAGCTGTCAGCTGCAGGGAAAAAAAAAAGAAAAAGAACCAAGAAAGGTGAGGCTTAGGAAAAAATCACCCTGAACTTTGAGGGTGTTTCATCATTACTAAGCTGAATTTTGAACCATAAGACTTGAACTGCACAGGAGCAATTTGTCAGTTCCTAAAAAGAAAAGAGACTTTATTTCAGTCCTGATGATGTTTTTTTCTTACCTGCTGCCAGGGAAGATACTAACCTATGGCCTGCCTGACTTGATCCACGTTGTAGGTCATCTGGAGCTCAGGGACGTACTTCTGCACCTCCTGGGCCAGCTCCTCAGGAGTGAAGCTCATGGCACTGATGTTGTAGGTCCTCATGGTCAGGGCTTCTGCAGGGGCCTCCATGACCTCCAGCGTGGCCTTCAGGCAGTCGTCGATGTACATCATGGGCAGCCGGGTGTCTGGCCTCAGGTAACACTTGAATTTGCCAGTCTTTATGGCATCATGGAAAATCTGGACAGCATAATCTGGAGAAGAGAAAAATGGATGTGTATGATCTGTGTTGTGCACTTCATGACAGTCAACAAAGCTCAGACCAGCTCCAAAGTTGCCTGTCTCAAATCTGACAGCAGGACTGGTAGATATCATGAAATCACAGAGTGGTTTGGGTTGGAAGGGAGCTTAAAGATCATCAAGTTCCAATCCCCTGCCATGGGAAGGGATGCCACTCACTATCCCAGGTTTCTTCAAGCCCCATTGAACCTGGCCTTGAATATTTCCAGGGATGGGGCAGCCACATCTTCTCTGGGCAACCTCACCACCCTCACAGGGAAGAATTTCTTTCCAATATCCCATCAAACCCTGCCCTCTGGCAGTGGGATGCCATTCCCCCTTGTCCTGTCACTCCATGTCCTTGTGAAAAGTCCTCCCCAGCCCTCTTGTCATGCACCAGTCACTCACCAGTTGTTCCCCCTCCAGGCTGGGAATCAGCAGAGATAATCCCTGGATACCTGAGGCAGCGGAAGTCCAGGCCATAGCGGTAGTGGTAGTACTGGGGAGGGAGCAGAAACACAGAGTTACACACCAAGAGTTGGTCACACATCCACTCATTTCACAGGAAAAATCTGACAGAGGATGAACCTTCAGCTGTCCCAGGACAGGGATGAAAGGAATGGAATTACTGAATAATGCCCATTCCCTGCCTGGCAGCTGATCTCCCTGCTTGCCCTTTTCCAGCTCACTACCATATCAGTACACATGGATTTTTCACATGGATTGTCATACTACTCATATAGAGTCTAAAATGTTCAGAAACTGAACATTCCCAAGTTTGTGAGACTTTCCAGGATAATACAGTCCTCAGACCTGGAAACTGGATACAAACATCAGGTTTTAAAATGTTTTTATAAATAAATACAAAGCCAAAACAGAAGTTGTGAATGTGCAGACTCACAAGACTTTGACTTTAAAGTTTTGTTTTGTAGAGGAGGAACAAAAAGTCATCATTGTGTACCTGCTGTCACAAGGCTTTGTGCACTGTCCTTTCTGCAGTGCCATTCACATTGGCACAGAGGCCAAAGCCATAAAAAACAGAGAAAGAAATGACACTGAAAGTCAGCTGTTTGCCAGCTTCCCATGCTTTGTGCTTTTCCCAACAAAGCTCAAAAGAATTTGACCTTCAGAGCTGCCTTGGACTGTTGCTGAGTAGCAAAGTCTGAATTAAGGAAAAATAGGGGAAAGAATGAGTGAGGAATCTTACAAAAGCAATGAATTCCAATCATAGAATCATGGAATGGCTTAGGTTGGAAGAAACCTTCATGAACATTCTAACCCCTGCCAAGGACAGGGACATCTTCCACTATCCCAGTTTGCTCCAAGCCCTGTCCAACCTGGCTTTGGACACTACCATGGATGGGGCTCCCACAGCTTCTTTGGGATACCTGTTTCAGTGGAGTTCTCCCAGACCTTTTAGGAAATGAATAAAATAAAAAATTCTCACTTCTCCCATGAGCTCAGCATGGACTTTGGAGACTCCATAGATTGTCCTTGGTCTCTGAATGCAGAGATCAGGAGTTGGATCTCGAGGAGAGGTGGGTCCAAAGGCTCCAATGGTGCTTGGAACAAAGAGCCTCAAATTATGCTCAGCTGCAATGTCCAGAACATTGTGTAAACCTGGGAAAAAAACACAAAACAATAGGATTTATCAGAATATTTCTGCTTTCTCAAGCCATTGTGAAAATTATAGAATATTCTCAGCGGAAGGCACCCATCAAGATCATCCAGTCCAACTCCTGGCCCTGCACAGATATCCCAACAATCCCACCCTGGGAGCATTATCCAAACACTCCTGGAGCTCTGGCAGCCTTGGGAATGTCACCATTCACAGGGGAATGTTACAGGAGCCTTCTTGAGCTAGGTCTCATAAGCTCTTGGGGGTCCATAACACATCTAAGATCACTCAGCTACCCTTAGAGGCATAAAAATCAGCAAGATGGCTTCTGTTGCAGTGTTGGAAACAAAAAGGTTTAATAAAAGGCAAAATAACAAACAGAGAAAACTGAGCCAAGTGCAAGAGGTTCTTGTTTTTAGTAAAACACCTTACAAAAACGATTAGTTTCTTTGTTCTCTTCTTTTTCTAATAAATTGCCCAAGCAGGACTTTTTGGCTTCTGTCCAATTAGCTACCCTTAAGTTTGAGGTGAAGTCCTTAAGGTCCTATGAAGTGTTTTTTTCACCTAATTGAAGAGAGAAACTGTGGTGGTGTTCACAGGGGTCCCAGGACAAGAGAAGAGAATGCTGACTCCATGTTTCATAGGGCTAATTTATAATTTTATGATATATATATTTATATTATATTAAAATTAAATGATATATTAAAACTATACTAAAAGAATAAAAGAAAGGAATTCATCAGAAGGCAGGAAAGGAGAGGAAAATGAAAGGAGAGGAAAAGGAAAGAATGATAATAAAATCTTGTGACTGACCAGACAGTCTGAGACAGCTGGACTGTGACTGGCCATTAATTAAAAACAACCACATGAGACCAATCAAAGGTGCACCTGTTGCATTCCACAGCAACAGATAATCATTGTTTACATTTTGTTCTTGAGGCCTCTCAGCTTCTCAGGAGAAAAATCCTGGCAAAGGGATTTCTCAGAAAATATCATGGCTACAAGAAACTTCTGCCCTTCTTTCCTTTTTTGAGGGGACAAAAGACATTTTTGTCACTCTACCAACAGGGAGCACATTCCTACAGGGGAACTGTTCCAATGCCCCACACCCTCTGGGGAAGAACCTTTCCAAACCTGCCCTGACACAGCTTCAAGCCCCCAAAGGCAGCACACACCAGTGATGTTGACAGCCCTGGCCAAGGGCACGTTGGCCTCTCCCACGGCGCTGAGCAGGGCGCTGTAGTGGAAGAGCCACGTGATGCGATTGTTCACCACGATCTCCCGCAGGTTCTTGTAGTCCAGGATATCCGCGAAGATGAAAGGACCTGGAGGAGGTGGAGGCAGTGGGAAATTGGATGTCAGGAATGGATGGAAGGAAGGTTCTGCATGAAGCTCAGGCTGCTGTTTTTACCACCTAAACACATCACTAAACAGCGAGGTTGGGGAAAAACTTTCACAAGTTTCCAGTGAAAATCAAAGAGTCTTAAATCCTGCTCTATATCCACCTCAGTAAAAATTCCTTGAGCATGTAAAAACAAAGCACAAGTTTCATTTCCAACCTCCTCCCTCCAAAAGAATAAAAGCAACTCTTTTTCAGCAGGAGCACAAGGTGTCTTAAATCCTACTCTATGTCCACCTCATAGTAAAAATTCCATGAGCATGCAAAAACAAAGCACAAGTTTCATTTCCAACCTCCTCCCTCCAAAAGAATAAAAGCACCTCTTTTTATAGCAGGAGCACAAGGTGCCTCAAATAGTTATTCAAGTTGTAAAAGTGACACATTTTTTCACTGCAAAGAGAAATATTTTCCTAAATATTTATTATATATATTTAGGAAAATATTTCTCTTTGCAGTGAAAAAATGCAAAGAGAAATATTTAGGAAAAGGGAATAAGAGAAGAAACCAACATCTTGGCAAGGTTTGAAAGCAGGGAGGCATTATGCAGAAGGTTTGAGCAGCTTGTCAGTGTAATCCACTTATCACTTTGATAATTAGTTTATGAACATCAAAGGTAAAGTCAAGGGGGTTTTTTTTCATGTGCTTCCCCAGTCACTTACCACTATAAAAAACATTATCTGCAGGCTTTCTAATGTCAGACAAGATCACATTGTTCTTTCCAAAGCGTTTCCTGTGTAAAAATACCCACAGGGAACAGTGAGTCCACAGCTTTTTGAGATAATCCATCAGTTGTTATTTAGTTTTGCAGGAACGATAGCAGAGGAACAATATTTTCCAAAATAAAATTAGTTACTGCACTAAACAAAAAAACCACCCCAACAATCCTTTTAAATATCAACCCAGCATCTTGAAAAATGATCAAATACTTCTAGTAGCAGTCAAGCTCTGCATAAGAATAGAGAAATTTTTTAGAAAGTGAAAATATGTTGGGAAAAGAGACTTTCCTACACTTTTCTTACTGAAAATTTTACCCAGGGATAATTTACTCCCCTGTAGACAAGAAAAAGCCACTGGGATTGTTGTAGCTGCAGTTACTTTTATATCAACTAAGCAAATAGAAGAAAGAAATTGTGACCTTGTGCTAATCAACACAAGGCTGTTGGAGAGAGCAGATCTGGGGGCATTGGAGCACATTCTGGTCTCCCATTATTTGGATAATTTAAAAATGTATCATAGAAATGGTAGAAAATGTTCAAATTGCTACAGTGTTGAGTGCAGTGAGTCTGCTCACTTTTAATCTTAGTCTAAATTCCCTCCAGCAAAGTCTGTGAGCAAATGATAAACTGGAGCTGAGCTGGATATGGACAAGGACATGGATCAGGGAAAGCTCTTGGAGCATTTCACACTTCTGGAAAAGATGTTATAAAAAAAAGGAGGTAACTGTGCTTGAGGTGGGGAAAAAGAGAAGGAAAAAGAAGGAAAACTCTGAGGGTTCAGACTCTGAATACTCCCATTTAACTGGAAGCAAACAACTCAGCAGACAGTCCCTCAGACAAAATCCTGCTATTTTAGGAATTGTGACCAATGGACACACAGAAAATACGTCAGGAGCCCACAGCAAGCACAGGAGGGACAAGTAAAATGATGGTGAAAATTTAATTATAGAATCATGAAGAATCATTAAGGAAAAGACCTCTAAGATCGTCAAGTCCAGCCATTAATGTTATTTACAAAGCCAAGAGACAAAAACAGCATTTGAAAAATAGGATTTCTTTTATAAACAACTTTAAAGACAACTATTGCTGGAATTCCTCACTCACAGCAAGCCAGGGAATGGTGACCCACCTCAGCAGCTTTGCAAGTCCCACCCCGAGCTGGCCAAGACCACCTAAGACACAAAAATCAGAGGAAAAGTGGGGGTCACAATGCAGAATTCCATTATTATCTGTATCACATCAAGAATTAGTATGATTTTCTCAGCGACTCAGGAAGCTTTTACATTTTTTTCTCAGGGAACTTGTTTTAGAAGAGTTCAGGAATTAAAATAGGAAAGTTCACACAGGACTCTGATGGCAAAGATCATCCCAATTCCAGGATATTTGGGGTATTTTTACTTCCAGAACTGTGCCCTTTGGGGAGGGAGGAGAGCAGAGGGAAAGCTCATCTGAGAAGCAGGAACCCAGCTGTGCCAGGAATGCTGACCTGTGATCAGCACCCGGGGATGATCCGACTCGGAGAACGTCACCGAGTGGAAGCTGGCGTCGGAGGCCACCTGGCGTGGGGACACCCCGATGGCCCTGACGGGCACCAGGGACACCCCACAGCCACAGCCAGAGCTCTGCAGCAGCTGGCTGGCAGCTCTGCCCAGGTTCCTGACGATTGGCATCTTCCCCTTTCAGGTGTGCTGCGAGGAGAGAGAGAAAAGATGAGTCACGAGTGATTCAACCCCATTAAACGGCTTTTAAAACTCTGCTAAAAGAGAAAACTCTGCTAAAAGAGAAAACTCTGCAGGGATCCAGAGGAATTTGATGCCATCCCAGGGCTGGGGGATTGTGCCAAGCAAAGGCTGAAAGCAGCCTGGGATGTAACACGAGCAGAGGTAATATATTCCCTGGAGTGAGCTCAGGAAAATATCCACAGTGCAGAAAAATGGAGAGGGAGAACACTGTAAAGCTCAAGTTTAAACTTTTTTTAAAACTTCACTTGGAAGGGTGATTTTAAGGATAAATACAGAATAAAACAAAGCTGCTGTGATGCCACGTTTGGAGTGGAAGTTTTGCAGGCTGCTGTGTATAAGCAAAACTCCTCAGGATTGCATCAGCAAGAGCAGCTGAGCCAGGAGGCAGCAGGAAATATCTTGAAAAAAAAAGGGAGATTTACTCTGATTGAACACTCAGGATGGACAGTACCCAGAAAGCAAACAGAGGAGTGGCAGGGCTTAGCCAGGCCTCAGGAAAATGTCCTAATTATTTCACATAATTATAATTTACTCTGTGCTGCATTGAAGCTTGGGTTCTTGCTCTCCAAATCTTTCATATTGCAGAAGAAAATGCAAAGTACCCCAAATAAAAGACACCTGCAGCCACAACTGGTCGTTTCTGTGGTGCAAATTTAATTCTCTCAAAAAAAAAAATCCTCAAGGCACAGCCACTCATCTTTTCCTTATCCCCTCTGAACAATTTTTAAGTATTTCCCAATATCTAGAATATGCAAATTCCCAGATGAAAGCATATTTCAAACTTGCCTGATGGGGTTACCCTGTCAAATCTTTTCTTGGGGCATAGATTCTAAAAAGGAGAGTCAGGTAGATGGAAGCTCTCCACAAGAAACTGCAGCAGTTCATTGCTGCAGATGAATTCCAGTTGCAGAGAAAAGCAAACAAGTGATTAATGTGGGTGTTCCTTTCACTTCTCAGTCACCTGACTGAGAATGTTCTGGTACTTGAGGGAGTTCTGCTAGTTAAATACAGATTTGCTAAATATTGTCTAGTAAGACAGCCCCAAAAAATTGCATTATTAAAAAAAAAAGTACATTTAAACTGATCAAAAAGACTTGGTCTGAGATGCCCAGAGAGGTGATGGGAGTGCCCATCCTTGGAAATATCCAAATTCCATGTGGACACAGACCCAGGCACCAGCTCTCATGATAATCCCTTCCTATTTCAGCATTGAAGAATAAAATCTTCCAGCACTGAGAGAGACTCACTGGTCTGTGTGATAAAAAATTTTCACTTCAAGTACCTGAAAAAGCATTTTGAGCTTTGCAAAGTACAAACAAAAGTTGGCTGTGACTAAAATTGGTTTCTCAGTAACTGGACTGGTTTTTGCAAACATACTTAGAGTGAAACCACAAAGGCTTAAGCTGAGAATTTACTCCCAGGTCTGACTCAGAACAGTAAATGCATTTTATACCAGGAACTGAAACAGCCAGGCAGCAGAGCTGCTGCAAAAACCTCCACTGATGGCATTTATTTCTATTTCAAATACAAAGGGGCTAAAAACCAGGTGTGACTGGCCACTGAAGTTGCCATAAATGCACAGATATATAAAGAAATCAATATTATGCCTTAAAAACACTTCCCCAAATAGCTCAAGTCAGCCCCACACAGTGATTAACTTGCAAAAAGCAATTCACACAGGATAGCCCATTCTCCTAGATCCAAAATTTTCACCTTAATTAACTTCCAGGAGTTATTAACAGCTCTGAGCACATACAAAAAAATTAATTTAACTGATGTAAAATAACTTATATTTTTTATAGGCTTCCCTTTTTACTATCCCAAAGGGGAATACTTTCTGTTCTCTTGGGAACTGAAGAGGAAAAAATTACCTATATAATATATAGATATAGTTTATAGTGGCAGGCATCCTTGCCCATGAAACAGGATGAGCTTTAAGATCCCTTCCAACCCAAACCATCCATAATTCCACAATATATTTTCAAACCCCCTCCCACAGTCACTTCTGAATAGTTTCTCAGTCCCTGATCTCATTTATCAACTCAAACTGATATCAGATAGTGTTAGCAAATTGAGGAAGTTTTATCCTGAAACATCAAAGTTATTTCCCCCACCCCAGTAATTTAAACCAATGGTAATTTCAAGGATTAGGCAGTGGAATTGCAGCTGGAATTTTCCCTCTCCTGTACTCACCTGGGCCCCAGCTGATGATAAGGCAGAAGCAGAGCAGAGAAGGCAATTTATAGGACACTGCCTCTTTGGAAAGCCAATCAAAACCTGGCAGAGAGTAGGAGTTGTCCCACACCTTAAGGAAAAAAAAAACCCAAAAAAAAAAAAAGTGCGTGTGAGAGCAGCAGCAGCAGCCAGGGATTTCACTGTTCTCTCCTGCTTGATTTTGAAATGCCTGGAAGTTTGGGATAGGCAGGGAAAGGGCTCTGAAGGTGCACAAGCAGCTCCTCCAAGTCCCAGAACCAGCCAGCCTTGGGTCATGGCCGAAGGACAGAATTGAAATTAATTAATGGCAGTGCAAAAAGATTAGTAGAGAGCAAACACGTGTTCCAATGAACAATAATCTGCCTGGGATAGCAGGAAATTTCTGGGGTTTGTAAGAAGATTAAAGCACTGGGAGAGGGAAAAGAGGGAATAAAGAAAAAAAAAAAAAGAGAGACACATTCATAACATGACATTTAGTGAGTGAACTGCCAGCTGCTGATCCTCTGTGAGGTTTCCAAGGTGTTACATAAGCAGCAACACCTGCTGCTCACATAAAAGTCAAAAATGTTTATGGAAACCAGCAGCTCTTGTAAATTAGCTATTAATAGAATGCCACTGCGACAAGAAAGATAAGAAAGTCATGGGCTTTGTCTGGAAAGTTCCACTGCAAGCTTCAAAGAAAATGGGAGAGAGGGAGGAAAGGAGGAAAGAGAGGTCAAACCAAACCCCAGAGCTCCCACAGGATCTCTGGGGCTGCACAGTTGCTGAGATGCCACAGGATTCCCCTCCAGGGAGCTAAACCAAAGAATCCAGAACTTTCTTCTTTCAAAGAAAATCAAGGGACTGTGTAGGGCACAGGATCTCGCAGATTCCCAACCACATCCTAGGGAACATGGTCCACACCAACTCACTGAGCTTCAAGTTCTCAACTCCAGCTGGCTCCAAACCCCACAGCTTTCTGCTTCAGACCTGCAGATTTGCTTATGCATTGGGAAGCTCCTCTAATTTTCCCAACTGTATCAAGAGCTTGAGGAGAAAGACAGCACCTTCCTTGGGCATCCAGAAGATGAAGCACAAGCCACGGGAAAGCCTCTGTGGAGCCCAAGTGGAAACTCCATCAGATCCCTGCATTTGGGAGCACTCAAGCTGCAACAACTAAGGGATAATCTCAGCTCAACCCCAGCCACTGCTGCCTGCATAGCTGGACCCAAATGCATCTCATATTCCCTGCTGGCAATTCCTGTGCTTCCGAGACCCCCCAGGACTGGAACGCTGCGTCCCTGCCGGTGTTCCCTGGCAGGGGGGATGTGCCAGGGTGTCCAGGCTGGAGCTGTTCCCTCTGGCAGGGAGCTGCTGGCCAAGCTCAGCTGGAATAACCTTGACACACACGCCCGGCTGCTGCCCAGGGGTGACGCACGGCCGGCGATGAGGCCGAGCCCCTCTCCAAGAGGAGACGTCAGCCCGAGCCGTGAGGGACCTGCTGGGAGCCTGACCTCAGCCACCAAAAATAAACAAAAGAAGAAAAAAAAAAAAAAAAAAAAAAAAAAAAAAAGGAGATTACGCAGCTGCTGAACAGCGTGAAACTCGTGGAAGTGGTAAGGAAGGTCCAGAACGTCCAGTGTGTATCCTGGGCTGAGTGGGCAGCAAGGGAGGGGGGATTCTGCCCCTCTGCCCCTCTCAGGTGAGACCCCACCTGCAGAGCTGCCTCCAGCCCTGGGGCCAACAGCAGAAGGACCTGGAGCTGCTGGAGAGAGTCCAGAGGAGACCACAGAGATGCTCCAAGGGCTGGAGCCCCTCTGCTCTGGAGCCAGGCTGGGAGAGCTGGGAGGGTTCCCCTGGGGAAGAGAAGGATCCAGGGAGAGCTCAGAGCCCCTTCCAGGGCCTAAAGGGGATCCAAGAGAGCTGGAGAGGGACTGGGGACGAGGCATGGAGGGACAGGACAAGGGGTAGCAGCTTTAAACATAAAAAAGTAGGTTTAGATGGGCTAATGGGAAGGAATTGGCTGTGAGCATGGAGAGGAGCTGGCACAGCTTGCGGAGAAGCTGTGGCTGCCCCTGGACCCCTGGAAGTGTCCAAGGCCAGGTTGGACGGGACTTGGAGCAGCCTGGGATTGTGGAAGGTGTCCCTGCTCACGGCACGGGTTGGAACTGGAGGATCTTTAAAGTCCCTTCCACCCCAACCATTCCCCGATTCCCTGGCGCTATACCCGGCACAGCCTCCGCTGATGAAACCACGGAGCCGCGGCGAGTGACGGGCACGAACAAAACCCGCCCGCCCGCAGCGAGTGTGCGGTGAGGCACCAAGAAGAACCCCGGTCTCGAAGTGTCCCCAGAGTGTCCCCAGAGGAGGGGACAGCGCGGTGCCGGGGAGAGCCGCCCCTCCCCCACCCCATTCATTCGGTAGCACCGGGAGCCGGGCGGCACCGCCATCCCAAATCTCCCAAAGCCCCGCAGCCCCCGGCCCGGCCCGGTCCATGCCCGCGCTCACCCCGCTCCTGCCGCGCTCCCGCCGCTGCCGCCGCCCCGTTCCCTCAGCCCGGACCGCTCGCGCCGGGGCCGGGACCTGACGTCAGCGGCGGCCGCCCAGGGGATTGGGCGGTGACGTCACACGGGCGTGATGTCACACGCCGTGAGGGGCGGCGGTGCCGGGCGGGGCGCGGCGGCCCCTCAGGAGCTGAGGGCGGTGTCCGGCTACGGGGACAAGGGACGTTACAGCTCATCCCATCCCCCGCCGTGGGCAGGGACACCTTCCACCATCCCTGATTGCTCCGAGCCCTGTCCAGCCTGGCCTGGAACACTGCAAGGGATGGGGCAGCCACAGCTTCTCTGGGCACCCTGTGCCAGGGCCTCACCACCCTCACAGGGAACGATTCCTTCCCAGTCTCCCACCTAACCCTGCCCTCTGGCAGTGGGAAAGGTTCCCCCTCTGCCTGCCACTCCATGGTCTTGTCCCAAGTCCCTCTCCATCCCTCACCAGCACTCACCAGCCAAGCCACTGTACAACACAGCACTGCTCACAGATTCCTGAATCCCAGAATCGCTAATTCCCAGAGCCCCAGGATGGGTCAGGTTGGAAAGGACCACTGGAGGCCATCTGGTGCCACCTCCCTGCTCAAGAAGGGTCATACCAGAGCACAGGGTTATGTCTGTGAAAAACGCCAATCACTTGTTTTCAAAATTTTAAAAGTTTAACAGTAATAAAATGGTTATAAAAATAGTAAGACAATTAGAGTAATAATAATTTGGACAATTTGAATTAGGACAATATGAGACAATAGAGACAAAGAGTTACGGATATCCAGGTGCCTTTTTCTGGGCAGCACGAGCCCGAAAAAGGACACACATTAACAAAGGATTAACCCTTAAAAACAACATTCTGTTGCATATTCATGCACCTCATCCATGATGCATAAATTCCATTCAAACACAAGATTCTGGTCATCATCAGCTTCTTCTTCTGAATCCTAACAGCACCTTTGAAGCGGGAAGAAGTTCGTTTCTTCTGATAAGAGGGCAATAAATTCTTTTTCTCTGAAAGATTTAGGTGTCCTGTGGCTGCTATCCCAGTGTAAGTCCTTTCTTTAAAAAAGTATCCTTCATAGCAGAGTTTCTATTTTAACATTTTTTATAACCTAAAACTATATTTAACACAGTACTTAAGAGAATTAATCCAGCATTACTTTCTAACACAACACATATAATATTCATTTTAATATTTGCGAAAAGCCAATCATAAAACACATGCATTTTTCACAATATCCAGGCAATTCTGGAATATCCCCAGTGAGGAGACCCCACAGCCTCTCTGGTCTCTGTTCAGTGCTCAGTCACTGCACAGGAAAGAAGTTCTGCCTCCTGTCCAGGTGGAACTTGCTGGGATCAGCCCCTGCCCGTGGCTCTGGTGCCATTGCTGGGCCCTGGGGCAGAGCCTGGGCCCTGCTCTGAGCCCTCCCTGCACACAGGGACACCCAGGGCTGAGGGCCCCTCTCAGCTGTGTCTCCTCTCCAGGCTGAACAGCCCCAGCTCCCTCAGCCTTTCCTCATCAGGGAGATGCTCCTGTCATCATATCTCCATCACACCGGTGTCACTGTCATATTTTCTGAAAAATCCTTTCGCCAGGATCTCTTCTCCTGGGAAGCTGAGAAGCTTCAGAGAAAAAGGAAAAAACAATATTTTCTCATATTTCTCTCCTGTGTTTTGCTGCTTTGGAATGTGGTCTGGAGATTGTTTATCCAACAGGTGGCTGTTTGATCTGTTTCATGTGAATTGTTTTTATTTAATGACCAATCACCATCCAGCTGTGTTGGGACTCTGAGTAGTCAGTCACAAGCTTTTAGTTAGTATCTTGTTAAGCCTTTTGTAAGTATCCTTTCTCTATTCTTTAGTATAGCATTAATATAATAATATAATATAATATAATATAATATAATATAATATAATATAATATAATATAATAATAAATTAGCCTTCTAAGAACATAGAGTCAGATTCTCAATTCCTCCTTCATCCCGGGGATACCAGTGCAATTGTCTCTCCTAGGCTGTACCACCAGCTCCTTGGCTGCCCAGACATCAGAGAGGGGAGTAGTACCCAAATGATCTTTTTGTTGCTAAAAATAACCTCTACATTTCAAATTTCCATCCAAAGATGCAGCCTTTGCATCCTTCTGGCTGTTGTTCTACACGAACAGCAGCCAAAACTCACTCTCCCTTGCTTAGACTCTGCTTTTTAGTGTTCCTGCTCTTACTGAGGTCACAGTGGCTGGGCAGAACTTGTTAGATTTTACATTGCTTCCTAAAAGTTCAATAAAAGGAGGTATTTTAGCATTTCCCAGCAAATTCAGTGTTTCATATGTATGGCCAAGTCCTAAACGCCTTCAGCCCAGCAGAATGAGGCACCTGGTTGAACTGAGGGCTGAAACCACCATTTGCTCAGCCAAGAGGTTTTTTGTTGGGACAGGGACTGTGAGAATCGTTGTGTTTGTGCTCTCTGCACAGCTGAGTTGTGGCACCGTGCCCCAAAACTGGAGATCCACCCTCCTATCAGCACCCACACTCACAGCTGCTCATCGAACTGCTGGGCAGCATTTATCGTGTCACAGGACAGAGCCTGCTGGCTGATTGTGTGCAGGACATGGGTGTAGCTGTTCTCAGAAGAAAACTCATCCTATCAATGCTTTTTTTAAAGTAGGAAGCCATGAAGAGAATAAAGTTAGTGGAGCTGTATGTCCACAGCAAGGAGCCCACTGGGGTGAGGCTGACGCTCAGTCCAGATTCTGCTGGACTCCACAAGGGAAAATTGAAATTGCCTTAGAAAGGGAAAATTCTCTTGATATCAGGAGTATTGAACTGGAATAGGATGGCACTCTCCATTGGATGCATTTCTTTTTATGCTGTTTGGGAACTTGACAATTCTCTAGAAAACAAGAGTGCTGAAATGAGCACATTCTTCTTGAATGAAGAGAAGCTGAATGTCTGCTGGTTTATGAACCCACGTTCAGCATTTTTGGATCTCAAGCACAGCAAAGTGTCCTGTGAGGTGACAAATGCCATCCTACATTTTACCATGTCCTTCAGAGCTATTTCTGCTCAGGTTTTGGAGCTGTGCTTCTTGCTTGCAAATTCTACCTTTTAATTTTTCCTTTCTGGGGAATTATTCTTCATTTGAAACCCCTTCAGCTCCAACTGGCAACCTGATAGGAAAGCTGTGACTTCCCCATCCCTGGAAGTGTCCAAGGCTGGGCTGGATGGGGCGTGGAGCAACCTGGGATAGTGGAAGTTGTCCCTGCCCATGGCAGGGGGCTAGAACTGGATGGGCTTTAATGTCCCTTCCATCCCAAGACTGTATGGAGGCAGCAAGGACAAAATTGTACATTTCCCACCCAAGAATCCTTCTAAAGAGGGGCCTTACTTGGCCCAAACTGCAGAAATCCAGAAACATGTTCTGGTTTGGTGCAGTCCAGACACTGCCTGATTTCTTAAACATCCAGTAAAGCTGCATGGAGCAGGAAGTTCTTAAGGGAGCTCTCAATGAGCAGCCAGGAGGGATTAGAGGGCCTCAAGCAGTTTGTGCAAAGTATTTGGAGTTAAATCTGATCCCACGTCACATTTTCTAAATCTCTAAGCAGAGTCCTGGTGTGATGGGATTTTGCAGCCTTTGAAGCAGGGCTGGATATGGGAATCCCACTCCTAAATCAAGGATAGAACCATAGAATTTTGGGATTATTAGAGTTGGAAGGGATCTTGAGGGCCATCCAGGTTCTCCTGCTGTTTCTGGCTGAGGGAGTGGGTGACTTCTGACAGCACAGGGGAGGCTTGTGCATTGCTGCTCTGCTCAGGGGAGCCCTGGAGGGTGTGGGGCAGTGGGATGTCCTCTGAAGGACAAAGTGACAAACTGCTGGCAAGCAGAACTCCATGTTTGATGGATCAGTGATTTGATCCCTCAATTTGATCCAGCAACTCTTCAGACAGAAGCTGATCAAATCCTTCTTTCCCTGAGCTGATCCTGACAAGTCTTCTCATTCCCAGCAGCACTTGTACAAAGAGCTTCCAGATCCTTCTCCTCTGGATTCCTTCTGCTGAGCTGTACCTCCAGCAAACAACGTTATTACTTTTTACCCCCCCTAATTCCAAACACATCTGTGTTTCATAACCACAAACATTAACTCCCTGAGCAATCTTGAAGAACAAAGGCTTTGAGATAAGATTATCTTACCACAGAGGTGTTTATAAGACTTTTTTCCCCCTCATTCCCTCCTGCTTATGAATTCCACCCCTTGGCAGACAGGTTGGGATTGTTATGTAACAGTTTAGCTACGTGTAATTAGAGGGCACAAAATTATAGATGGAGCAGGGATATTATTGGATGGCACAAGCTTCCCTGAGTTTCTAAAGAACATGGGTGAGTTTGTTGAGGAGAAAAACATTAATGATGAGTGACTGTAAATCCCCTGGATGTACAGTGACAGTGCCTGGTTCAGAAAGTCCTTCAGCTGTAGATCCCAGAGTCTGTGAGAGCACTGTGGGGAAAAAGCTGCTGCTGGAAACAAAGGAGCAGGATTAGGAGGATCTTGCCTTGATTTGCTGGGGTTGCTTTTATGTTCTGAGTTGGGTTCCCTGAGTGATGAGCAATTCCTGCCTCAGCACAGCAAGGAGCAGAGGAGCTCAGCAAACCAAGCACTCTATAAAAATGCTGCTTTTCAAGGCCATTTATTATAAGCAAAGCATTGAGCCATGAGGGAGCCAAGTGCAGTAATTATATTTGTGAAGCACGGGTCATTTCTGTTTGCTGGACCCACTTGATATTCACACAATGGAGTCATTTTTATGTGGTGTTCAGCTTATCAGCCTCTATTTTAAAGACTACTTGTGCTTGAATCATGTTTACCCTCCCTCTGAGCAGTACTTTGTATTTGAAGGTGCTGCTGAAGGTAAACCAACTTCCTTCTTTGACGTGGAGCTCGCATTTAAACATATTTTTTTTGAAACACTGCCTATCTTTTCTGAAGTCTGTTGAATTTCACAGTGTTCTACAGATAATGGTATTTCCATCTTGCCTAATTTCTACCCATAAACAGGTCTTAAACTGTTCACAATGGGGAAGACAGGAGATAAAACACCTTCCAGCTTTTGCGTTTTCCTCTGTGTAAAAAGGCAAATATCCAATACTTTATTTATTCCTGAGGGGATATCTTCCCTGTCTCTGTCTACAGGGAGGGCCCAGAGGGAGACCACACTCTGGTTTGGTGGGGCAAAAATAGGAGAAAAGCAATGGGCAGGAACTGATGCCCAGGAAGTTCCACCTGGATATAAGGAAGAAATTTTTCCCTGTGCAGTGACCAAACCCTGATTGTCCAGAGAGGGAGTGAAATCTCCTCACTGGAGATATTCCAGAATGATCTGGACACAACCCTGTGCTCTGTGCTCTGGGATGGCCCTGCTGGAGCAGGGAGGTGGCAGCAGATGACTTCCAGATGTCTTTTCCAACCTGACTCAACTTGGGATTCTGGGATGAGCTGCAGTCCTGACCAGGAATGTGGATTCTGCACAACAGCCCTCAAACGCATGGACTGAACCAGACACTGGAAGCAGAGTGAACAGCTGGAGGTTTCCTGCAGGAACTGCTTCCAGGCCACACTGGAAAGGTGGCAGCAGATCATTCCTGGACCAGATCCCCACCTGGGTGAACCCAGAGAGCCCCACTGAGCTGTGGTCACTTGAGAAGGGCAGGAATCCACCACAGCTCTTAGAATCATGGAATGGTTTAGGTGGCAAAGGACATTAAAGCTCATCTTGTTCCACCTCTTCCACAGGCTGGGACACCTTCTGCTATCCCAGATTGCCCCAAGCCCTGCCAGCCTGGCCTTGGACACTTCCAGGAACCCAGGGATGGTCACAGCTTCTCTGGGCAACCTCTGCTAGGGCCTCACCACCCTCACAGCCAACAATTCTGTCCATATATCTCACCTAAATTTCTCCTCCATTATTCCTTGTCTTATCACTACAGTTCCTGAAGGAGAATCCTCCTCTCCAGCTTCCCCATTGCAAAGGGAGCCTACAAATCTATACCAGCTCCTTTTCCCATGGTTTTTCCACAAGCCTTTCCTGCTGCCCAGAGATAGGAAATGGAATTTTGGCTGGATTTTGTGTGGCTCTCTGTCCCTCAGACCCAAACAAAGTTTCAGTTCCTGAAAGGATCTCCTGCTGTGTCCCACATGTGCCACGGCAGCCACAAAGAGACACCAAGGAGGGACACTGAGCTGGGCCTTGGTGACAGCTCAGCCACACAGGATGTGAAAAGAAGAAACATCTTCTGCCTGTGGTGCTGAACTGCTTTGACCCTGACACTTGTCATGCCCAGCAGATGTGACACGGGCTGTGCCCGGGCACAGGGAGGTGTCACATCGTGTTGGCAGCCCAGGACAACCTCACACTGATCACAGTCAGGGCTCATCTTCCCTCTGTGAGTGAAAGCGTTGCTTTTGCACCCAAACATGTGTCACACTGCATCGCTGCCTGCTTGGAGAAGGAAATAAGGGAAGATTTTATTTAGAAGTCATTCTTTTTAATTAAAAGAACATACTTGATGATCTTTGTTTCAATTAGATTTGCCTTGTCTTTTTTTTTTTTTAATGAGGGGTGAAAGCACTGTGTGAGCCACAGATGCCTTGTTTTTCAACACATTCTCCTGGCCTCATTCCCCTCCCTGTGAGCTCCTGCAAAGGGAAAACACAGGTGTTCCCCCTCCAGGTAGGCTGGGAATGAGGGAAGTCTTTGCTTGTGGCATCTTCCACCTGGGCTGTTGCACACTGGGTGTGAGATCCCTGCCTGAAAGGAGCCTCTCAGCAGGGTTAACTCCTACTGGGTGCTCACAGCTTGGGGACAGCAGTGGCTGCAGCCACATTTCCCTGTGCAAAGGGACCTCATGGCATCTTGCACCGTAAGGGACCAGGATCAAACCCTCAGTGCCCCCCAGATACTCCTGTGCTGCTGCTTTCTTAAAATTAACATTTTTTTTCTGTGACCACGGGGCAGCAATCCTGCAAGGTTCTTCCCTCAGGAGACACCCCAAAACTGCTCATGCACTGATGGCAGATAAAGGATCTGGTTTCCTTTATGTCCACAATTTAAATTTCCACCCTCATGGTGATTGGTTTTACACTCACAGAATGATTAAGGTTGGAAAAGACTCAAGATCACGGAGTCCAACCTGCGACGAATCCCCTCCTTGTCAATGAGACCAGGGCACATCCAGGTGTTAAAGACAGATGAAGCACAATTAAGGACAGCCCACGGCAACAAGAGTTATCCAAAAAAAAAAAAAAAAAGGGAAAAGGGGAAGAAAACAGATATGGCAAGAGCAGAAGTGGCTGAGGGGGACAAGGGGCCAATCTTACAGCACAGAGCACCATCACCACGACAAGAAAAACCTCCAAATAAATCAATCTTGAAGGCAAGTGCTCCAATAGTAGCCAGATTAGTCCTTAGGAAAACCTTTAGCTCTAGGAAGTCCTGGAAAAGATCCCTTGGGGAGGGAGAAGTTTGTGTTGCTGAGAGATTTAAGAGCAGATTAGGAAAGAACCATGAGCAGAGATGTGTGTTCAGTGGATCCTGTCTGAGGGCAGGGAGAGAGGTTCACAAACCTCCCCTTTTCAGAAATCTCTCTTCTTTGCTTGCTGCCTCCCCAGTAAAGACATAAAATAATGAGTGATTTACCCTGGGAATGTACAAAAAGGTCAGGGATACAAGCTCTGAGGTTACACAATCCTCAAGAAGCCCCAGCCTGCAGTGCCATCAGTCAGGAGGAATTCCTAGAGCCCAGACAGAGACATTGTTATTTTGGGGAAGGAAACTGCTCCTTTGTCCCCTGAAGGCTTTCCTGTATTACTCGTTCATCCACTGCCTCTCAGCCTCCCATGTCAGCAAACAGAATGGATGAAGGGTGCATCACAAATATAACAGTGATTTGAGATAGGTGACAGAAAGGAGGGATTTTTGAGAAAAAAATCAAGCCCTGGATTTTACCCCTCATGAACACCTGCCTGCAGAGAGGCCCTGATGCTTCTAAAGAAAACACAGCAGTTGTCACTTGCCCTTAAACAGGGATTTTATAGCTCAGAGTGGATACAGGGAGATCACAAGGGGCAGTTCTGAAATTTTAAATTACTTTCAATTCTCTTTTGCTGACAAGGCCAGGTTGGATGGGGCTCTGAGCAACATGAAAGGTGTCCCTGCCCATGGCAGGGGCTGGAACTGGATGATCTTTAAGGTCTTTCCTACCCAAACCAGTCTGTGATGATTTCCCAGTTTTCCAGCATTGCTCCTATAACACAATGGCAAAACCACATGGAAGTCTCTGAGCAGAAACAACCCAAGGAATCTTTCTGCTCTTCACAGCTTGGTCATAAAAAGCCAAAACCTTTCACCCTGAAACAAACATGAGTAACCACAAGCAGAAACAAAGCAGAAGGAAATGTTATAAACCCTCAGCAGCTGCTATTGCAGAGCTGGATTCACTAATGGAGTATGGACTGTAAACAGAATCCATTTTTCCTCCTTCCTTACTGGCCCCAACAGTGCCAGTTTCCACACAGGGATTCATTTCAAGCAGGCTGTGGAAAGAAGATGCATAATTAGTGCAGCTAATGATGAGGATGAATTACCAGACTAAGTAGGAGCAGCACATCAAACACTCTCAGGCCAGGAGGAGAGACTTTGCTCACTGTAAGCCTTCCCTGCCCTGTAAATCCTGGCTTGCTCTCCCAAAGGTCTGTGTGCTTCTGAACAGCACAAACCCGTGTGGAAACAAGCTCATTCAGGGCTCTGAGGTGAGCAGATGTTGCAAAATAAGGGTTAAGGAATGTACTCTGTGAAAACCAAGCTGTTTAAACATCCAGACAAAGCCTCACACCAAATTTATCTCACACCACAAGGAACAGTGGAAGATCACCGCCCTCCTTTGGAATTGGGCTTCAGGGATCCTTGTGGGATATTCTGTGATTCACCTCCATCTGCCCAAGAGATGGAAACCCATAGAACACCAGGAATCAGCCTTGAAACACTGAATACTCATAAAAGAGTTCACTGGGAAATGGAGGTGATGATCATCAGGGTCATTTTCTGCCCAGAGCAAGGTGGAGAAGAAAAATCCTGTGACCAGTGAAAAACCCCTTTCCCAATTCTCTTTATTGAGCACATTTGTTAATGAGACTTTGGAGAATAAATAGTTTATGAAGAGGACTCTGGTTTCATCTGATAATGTTACATAAAGCTTCCCTGCCAGGGGCTCACTCCCTATCAAATGTGGGAATAGAGACACAGCTGCTCAGTGGGAAATCACAGAATTATTGGGGTTTGGAGAGACCTTAAAACTCATCCAGTTCCACCCCCTGCCATGAGCAGGGACACCTTCTACTATTCCAGGTTGCTCCAAGCCCTGTCCAACCTTGCCTTGAATATTTCCAGGGATGGGGCAGCCACAGCTTCTCTGAGAAACCTGTACCAGGGCCTCACAGCCAAGATATTTTCTCTCAATATATCATCTAAGTCTCCCATATTTCATTTTAAGGCCATTCCCCCTTGTCCTATCACTCCATGTCCTTGTGAAAATCCCTCTCCAGCCTTCTTGGAACCCCCTTCAGGTACTGGAAGTCTGTAATTTCTAATAGTCCACAGAAACACTGGATTTCATTGGGCTTGAAGAATGTAATGACACAACCTGAGAAAAGCTTGCTAAAAACATATCCATGAAATCTGCAAGGTCTCACAGACCTAAACCTCTCATCCCTGAAGTACTTTTTTTCAATTAACCTCAAAAAACCACTCCAAAATAAAGCAGAAGACCTCAGGGGGGGACTTTGGGGCAGAGAAGTTGAGAAGCATTTAAAATGAAATCTAAACCGGCCACCTCTGCAAAAAAGAGCCACTAACCCAGCTGTAAAGTCATTTATCAAGTGCTGGGAGCACTCTGGATGCCTCCAGGAGCAGGCAGCACCTTTCCCACAGCCTCCCCAGCCTCTCACAGCTGTGCAGGAGCAGAGCAGCCACAGCAGGACTGAAAAATCAGCTTAAGAATTCCTTGCCTTTGCTGGAGGGAATAAGGCATCGTGTTACAAGCCAGGGAGAGAAAAAGGCTTTGGAGAATTCCATTTTTCCACCTGGTGTTATTAGATAATCACTGTAATTTAGTGTGGTAAGACTTTGAAGTTTAAGAGTTGTCTGCTTGAAATAAAGACAGGTTGTTTCTCTTTCTCACACGACATTTCTCAGGCAGTGGGTGCTGCAGGTCAGCTTTTCTGGATCTTTCTTCATTTCATGGAATCATTAAGGTTGGAAAAGGCCTCTGAGACTGCTGAGCTCAACCTGTGACCAATCCCCACCTTGTCACCTGCCCAGAGCACTGAGGGCCACCTCCAGTTATTCCTTGGGCACCTCCAGAGATGGGGACTTCAAACCTCCCTGGGCAGTTCCTTCCAATGCTTAAAACCCTTTTCATGAACAAATTCTTCCTGAATTTGCAGGAAAGTGCCCTGTAGGACAGGTGAGAGAGCTGGAATTGTATTTTATTAAGTTTTTCTGCCATATTCCTGCAGACTGAACTGTAATTGACATTTTTTTCACCCACTCACCCCCCACTGGCAACATGAGGACTGTTGGAATGGGGAAGGGAAATGCCTCCTGCCTTCAGCTCCCAGTTTATTCACAGTTTTGGTTGGAGCAGGATATAAACATACACCAGCATCTGCTTTAGCTGAAAACCAGAGCTTGCCAACTCACACGGGCTGGGAATTTTCCATCTGCAAAAAGAGCAAGCTCAGCAAAATAAAAAATTGTCCTTGGGGACAAAAAGGGGGTTTTGCTGAAATAATTCTGTGTTATATCAAAATCAGAAATCATTGGAGTCTGGGAAATCCCTGGAATGGTTTTCTTGGGAAGGACTGTAAAATTCACCTCATTCCACCCCATGGGCAGGGACACCTCCCAGCAGACCAGGCTGCTCTGACCCCATTGCAGACATTTTCTGCTTTAACATCCATGGATTATGGATGCTGGAGACCAAGCATGCAGGTGTTGGTGCCTTTGCCTGGTCCTCCTTACACGCCTGCATGGGGCCAGCTCAGCTCAGTGTCCCCTGGAAGCTCTTGAGAAGGGACCCAGAGCATGAAAATGTGACATGTAAAGTATCCCAGGCCCCTGTGAGCACACAGCTCAGTGAGCTGGAACCTTTAGCTCAGCAGCCCAAAAAGGAATCCTGAAATATTAAAATGCTTTTGTTAAAGGCACAGGAAACACTCAGAGGAGCTTAGCTAAATCAAGGGAAAAAAAAGTCATATAAAAAAATAGATGTATTTAGGTCATCATTTTCATTCAGGACAAAGATGAACATTAAAGCAATTTCCTGAGAGGGGAAAACCTTTCCCAGAGCTCTGCTAAGCAAAATCCAACTCTGCTGTGCACACACAGAGACATCCCCAGCCCTGAGATCAGAGGCAGAGCCAACCACATCTGACAGTGATAAATCCCATCCCTCCTGCCTGGCTGGGCATGAGGAGACCCTACAAAAACCCCTGTGCCCTGAGATACACCTCCACAAAGGGGAAACACACTCAGGTTTCACAGTTTCAAATGCAGGAATGGTTTCATTGTCAAGCCTAAAAAAAAGGCCACCAAAAAAAAAACAACACCAAACCAAAACCAAAATCCACCAAAATAAAAAACAAAACAAAACTAAAACCACCACCAACAACAAAAAAACCCCAAAAGAACCCCCCCAAAAAACCCCTAAAACACAAATAAACAAACAAACAAACACACCCAAAAAAGCCCCCAGAAAAGAGAAATCCCTGGTATTTGTCATGGATCTAAGATTCCAGTCAATTCAGGTTTGGGGCAGACAGAGACTGATTATTTCTTTTTTTTAGTTTTACTTTTCTCCCTCCTAAAAACTGCTGAATAAAATTGTTCAGAGAGCAAACAGAGAAGGAATGGCTCCTATTTCCAAACATTCCAGACACTAACAAATGGTCAGTTATTAAAAAAATCTTGGAAAAGCTTGGTATTATAGGAGCTGCAGAGGGGAAAATCCTTTGCTGGCTGGGGAAGCTGAGCCCTCCCAGCTCCCATCTCTCGAGTGCCTAATTGAGTTTGAAAGGCCTGTAAGTACCATTGACCAGAGCAGATGTCTCTCTTGAAAAGAGGGAAAGCTTCAGGAGGAAAAGAAATACAAAGAACCCTCTTGTTCCACTGCAGAGCCTGGAAAAAAAATGCATTTAAAGGCCCTGGGGAGGCCAAGATGTGGAAGTGTCAACAGAATTGAGCCACCTGCTACAGACTGGGCAGAAGCTTCCAAATTAAAGGGTCAAATTAAAGGGTCATACTCCTCCCTGTGGGGCATCTCAAAGCCACCAGCAGCCAGGTTGGACTGCATGGATCATGGAAGGGTTTGGGTTGGAAGAGAGCTTAAAGATCTCATTCCACCTCCTGCCATGGGCAGGGACACCTTCCACTATCCCAGCTTGCTCCAAGCCCTGTCCAGCCTGGCCTTGGACATTTCCAGGGATCCAGGGACAGCCACAGCTTCTCTGGGCAACCTGTACCAGGGCCTCACCACCCACACGGAGAAGAATTTCTCACAATGAAATGATTTCTGTGTCCTTTCACACCTTACCCATCCTGTGATTCCATGCCAGGGTACCTTGGACCTGAATTATAGCATGACCTCTACAATCCCTGCTCCAGTCTGAGGAGTCTGAGCACCAAAAGGAAGGAAATTCAGAGCCTCCAGCAGGGCTCCATGGCTGCTCTCACAAGGGCACTGTGGACCCAGCCTTGCAGGGAGGGCAAACAGAGCTCACCTGGAATTCTGCAGAGGGAATGGGAGAAGATCCTGTTGTTCCCAGAGCCCTGACATAGATGAGCAGTTGAGCAAAAGGGATTTTTCTGCTCAGGAAAGGGAGTGCATGGAGCACTGGTGGTTTCACTGGATCTGATCACTTGACTCAATGTAAATCACAGAATTATTTAGGCTGGAAAAGACATCCAGGACCATCGAGTTCAACCCATGGCCCATCCCCACCTTTCACCAGCCTTGAGCACTGAGTGCCACATCCAGTCATTCCTTGGACATCTCCAGGGATGGGAACTCCAAACTTCCCTGAGCAGCCCATTCCAATGCCTGACCACCTTTTCCATGCAGAAATTCCTCCTGATGTCCAACCTGAGCCTCCCCTGGCATAATTTGAGGCCGTTCCTTCTCACCCTATCCCTGTTCCCTGGGAGCAGAGCCCGACCCCCCCTGGCTGTCCCCTCCTGTCAGGGAGTTGTGCAGAGCCACAGGGTCCCCCCTGAGCCCCTCCTTTTCCCCAGGCTGAGCCCCTTTCCCAGCTCCCTCAGCCCCTCCTGGTGCTCCAGCCCTTTCCCCAGCTCCATTCCCATCCCTAGACACAAAGTAAAGCTTCTCTCAGATCACTCCAGGATGGCAGAACCCCCAGACTGACAGGGAATCAGGAGTGATTCCATAAACCAGTTCCCTATTCCAGCACTGAGCCAAGTACCTTCAGCACTAAGCTGGCACAAATTCAGCAAAATTATGGATTATTTTTAAAAATCAGCAAAAAAATGGAGCATCCAGCAAAGCTGGCCCTGAACTGCCTGATCCTCCAGGTTCAGCTGCAGCCCAAGGCCTCCCAGTAGAGCCCAGCTGGAAAACCCTCCTCCCTGAGCCCAGGAGGCTGCCAGCTTGTGAGAAAGAGCACAGAGCCCTTGAGATAAGGAAGGTAAAACTGAGGTCAGAGGCTGGATTGTCAAGATCAGACAGCAGCTCAAGGGGACAAGAGGAAAAACATCAACATGGGAAGGCAGAAAATCCAGAAGGGGAGAAAACTCCACCCCGGTGGGATGATGACATCTGAGCAGTGTGGAGGGTCCATTCCAACAACAGCTGAGGCCAACACTCCCACCTGATGAATCCCCCTGTGGGCAGCAAAGACACCTTGGGTGTTCCCTGTGGGCAGCACAAACTTGCAGCTCACTAGACCGGGTTGGACAGGGCTTGGAGCAAGCTGGGACAGTGGGAGGTGTTCCTGTCCATGGCATGGATGGAATCAGATGAGCTTCATTGTCCCTTCCTGCCCAAGCCATTCTGTGATTCGGTGACACTCCTCACCTGTGTGTGTCCTCAGATTATTTAAATTGAAAAGCTCTTTAAGATCATCAAGTCCAACCATTCCCCAGCACTGCCAAATCCACCACTAAACCACGTCCCCAAGTGTCACATGCACACGCCTTTGAGATACTTCCAAGGGAAATAATTCCACTGCTTCCTTGGGCAGCCTGCTCCAATCCTACTGACAGAATCTCCAAGAGTGTCAACAGATGCTACCAAAAGTGTTCCAGGGAGAGAGGGAGGGTCACAGGATACTGAGAAGTTTCTGTCTTCTATATTTTTCATGTTATCGGGATTTTAAGGTTTTGTGGGATGGTTTATTACCTGATTTTTGGATATTTTTTCCTGATCTGGGGTATTTTTTTAAATGTAAATCCATGTCCAAAGGACTGCAAACACAAAAAGCCAGCCTGAGGTTCAGAAACAGGCTAATGGGAGAATATTGGAAACACAAATCAAGGGGAAGAAAGCAGGAGACATTCCAACATCCTTCCTCTCAGAGGCAGCATGGTGCCATCACTCCATGGTCTCCATGAGTGCTCTTGTCACTCTCCCACTCTCCACCACTGCCTTCTTTCATTCCCTGGCCATGGATCCACATCCAGAAGTGCTGCTCCTTCAAAGCTTCCTGCAGCAGCCTCTCCCAGAGCCTGGGGCTTGATCTCCCTGCCACCCCCTCCCACACACGGGGGTTTTGTGGTCTCTGCTCTGCCCTCTGCCCTGCTGAACCTGCAAACCCTCCCCACCCACGGTGCTTGGAGAGCTCAGGGCAAGGAGCTGAGGACATGTGGAGACACATCAGGACACGTGGAGACACATCAGGGATGTGCTGTCCCTTTGGCTCCCCGCTCTGCAGGGGACAAGGCTCTGCCCACAGCTGCCTTCAGTCCCTCTGACAATCCCAGAGGTGCTCAGTGCAGGGTTCCTGGAACGTGGCACTGGGGAAAGGATCAAGGTGTGTCTGCTCTCCTCTTCTGCTTTTAGCTCACAGCTTCTCTTGGCACCCTGTGCCAGGGCATCCCTGTGGACAGTTTTTTCAGTTTTTTATTGAGACATAGTCGATGGGAAAAGAGACATGAGAAAGTACATCTGGGAAAGCAACAGCTGCCTAATTCAAGGACATGGTTTCTTTGAGCAAGAAGTTGTTTAAGAAAATATGTGATAACAGGAGGTAAAAAAGAAGCCACAAACATCTTGAGAAAGGTGGGACTGACTTTTTATAGCTGACCAATAGTGAGCTCTATTTTTGCAATATGTATGAGCCTTATTACTGTGATTATAAAAGTGTGCCTGTTAATCAATAAATTTGAGACTTGTCGGTCATCAGCGGATGAGCAACGTCTCCCGTCTACCTCATCACATCCCCACCCTCACTGCCAACAGTTCCTCCCCAAATTCCCAAAAGGATCCCCAGATTTTTGTGTTCACCCCATCCCCATCCCTCTGGAGTGGGAATCTCACCAGTGCTGCTGCACCCAGAGCTCAAACTGAGTGAACTGGTGGAGCTCCAAAGCTCCACTGAGGTTATTCAGATTCTCACCCTGAATTGAAGTACACTCCCTGCAAGTGTTCCTTGGGGGAGTTTCAGAGAGCCATGGAATGGTTTGGGTTGGAACTGACCTTGATTCTTCTCCAGTGCCACCCCTGCCATGGACAGGGACACCTTCCACTGTCCCAGGCTGCTCCAAGCTCCATCCAGCCTGGCCTTGGACACTGCCAGGGATCCAGGGGCATCCACAGCTGCTCTGGGCAACCAGTACCAGGGAAGAATTCCTTCCCAATATCCCACCCACCCCTGCCCTCTGGCAGTGGGAAGCCATTCCCTGTGTCCTGTCCCTCCATGCCTTGTCCCCAGTCCCTCTCCAGCTCTCCTGGAGCCCCTTCAGGCCCTGGAAGGGGCTCTGAGCTCTCCCTGGATCCTTCTCATCTCCAGGTGAGCACCCCCAGCTCTCCCAGCTTGGCTCCAGCCCTTGGAGCACCTCCATGGCCTCCTCTGGACTCTCCCCAGCTGCTCCATGTGGATTTTCACTTTACAAACCCTCCCTGTCACTTCATTTACTCCAAGCATGGATGCCACGTTTAACACCCCAGCTGCTGACTCAGCCTGCAGGGCTCTTCCCTCCTGCCTGTGTCACTTTTCCATGCATTTCTCCAATCCCATGTGCCACGTGGAATCCCAAACAGCTGGACCAGCACAAGTGAGGGGGAGGGCAGAACAGAATTTTAATTCAGAATTGCCACAGCCTTCCCCATTGTGAAATTACAGCATTGCCAACTGCTGGCAGCACAGCCAGGACACTCCATGTGCTTCTTGTTGCACAAGTGTCCTGTAGGGATCTCTGGAAGGAAGTCTTTTTCCCAGAAAGGCACAGGTTTGAGGGTTTTTTCTTTTTTTATTCCCTGAGAGAAGTGTAGAATCCAGAGCCCTGTATTTACCTCACTGCAGTAAAAACTCCTGCTTTGTCCCCAGAACAACTTATGGATGTTTCTGTCCCATCCCTAGAAGTGCTCAAGTTGGACCCCAAAAAATGAAACACAGTACAAAAAAGCTAAGTAGCTCTCTGTTAAAAAAACAAAACAAAACAAAACAAAAAACAAAACCAATAAACAAACCAACCCGAACTCTGGAACAACTTTTATTCCTGCCATAAAGGTTTTATTTTGTCCCACCAAGCACCTACAAGCCAAACCCAGAAAATCCCCAACAGAAATGCTGCACTTACCTTGGGACATCCCAACAAATGTTTTCCATATCAGGGAAGAACAGCAGGAAGCAGATTTCCTTTATCTCTTGTACCTTTGAATGAGCCCCTTGCCAAAAGAGCCTTTTTCCTTCACACAGCGACCTCAGGCTCCACCTTTCAAACCTGAAACCATCCCCCAGACAGAACCAGTACCAGCTGGGATGTGCACACTGGTCATGTAAATGGCTACAACCACTGCCCAAGCTATAAAAAACATTATTTCAGTGACTTCACTGTGGTTTTTAGTGGTGTAACTACATCTGTGCAGTGCCCAGGTTGTCTGTCAGTATTTTAAGATCCTGAGGGAGCAGATTTGGAGTTTTAAGAGCAAACCCTCCATGAGCTGACCTGCAGTATCAGAAAAAGCATCCAAAACCATCAGCAACACCCTCCCAAGAGAATAGCAGAGGATCATCAGCTCAGCTCTGATAAATGCCAGGGGTTTGTGGTGACATTTCCAGGCCAGGGGGAGCTGTGAGCAGCCCAGCCCAGCATCCCAAGCTCCATCCAGTGCAATGGGAATTCCTCCTCATTGTTTCCCCTCTCACTGCTTGGGGGAAAAATGGGCAGCAGGGAAGAGACTCCCACCATGGCACTGGGCAAAAACACTTGGGATTTCCAAGAGAAAAATCCAACAGACTCAAGAAAAGGTTCAAGAAAAAATTCAACCCTTGTTCTGATGGATTCTCCATCCCTGGAAATGTCCAAGGTCAGGCTGGATAGGATTGGAGCAGCCTGGGATATTGGAAGGTGTCCTGCCCATGGCAGGGGTGAAACTGGATGAGCTTTAAGGTCCCTTCCAACCCAAACCATTCTGGGATTCTTTAGTTATTTTCTTCCCCCACCCACCAAAAATCAAATTTAACCCAAGTCAGACTGCCTGATGATTGCTGAAAATATTTTAGAACTGACCTACTCTGTTTCAGCTGAGACTTTTGGCATAAATAATGGCTGAATATCAATCTTTTCACATCAAAACCTTCAGCACACATCCCTGTGTTATCTCATGGGCTGCAGGGCAGCACAAAGACCCCCAGCCTCCATCTGCTCCAACACCAAAACCACAAAAACTCATCAAGGAAAACAGACAGCCCAGCAGTTCCCAGCCTCCTGACTCAGCAGCCAGGAGAGTTCCAGGAGTTCCCACAGCTCCCAGCCTCCACTCCTCAGGAGCTGTTTGTCCTTTTTGTGTTTCACTGCCTTAAAACCAGCAGGTAACTGTGACCCCAGTCCCTGATGGACTTCAGAGTCACAGGATGGGTTGGGTTGGAAGGGACCTTGAAGATCATCCCATTCCACCTTCCTGCCATGGGCAGGGACACCTTCCACCATCCCAGGCTGCTCCAAGCCCTGTCCAACCCGGCCTTGGACACTTCCAGGGATCCAGGGGCAGCCACAGCTTCTCTGGGAACCCTGTGCCAGGGCCTCACCACCTCACAGGAAAGAATTTATTCTTAATATCTCATCTAAATCTGTCCCGGTTTTGTTTAAACCACTCCCCCTTGTCCATTCACCATCTACCTTCTTGCAAGGCTTTGCTTTACTCCAAACCCCTCTCCCTGTGAGCACCCCTGCCCTTCTTCCCTTGGAGAGATCAATATCAGGATAAAGGATCAACATCAGTATAAAACCTTGGCCAATCAAACTGTTTATCCATCACAAGCAGTGCTGCTGTCCCAGAACCAAAGCCACTGGAGCAGAGCTCTGCAAGCCCCTCACAGCCTCAGGGTCTCACCCTTCTCCTCTCATCCCCCTTTTACCACCACAGGGCCTGTTCAGCTGTAAAATAAAACATATTCTAGTTGAAAAGAACTAAAATTTCAAGCAAAAGCTTGATCCAAGTCACACCCACCCACATCCCTCCTGTGGGAAGCAAAGGACACAGCAATAAAGAAGATTCAGCAGTGTAATTAAAGAACTTTTTAGTCTTCAGGGTTTTAATTTAAACAGACACATCTACTATGCTCTCAACATATCTACAGCAAAGTTTACAGCCACTTTGTATCTGTTTTGTTCCCCCCAAATGGCTGAACCTAGAGCCATCATCTTCTTTTTTCCTCAGATTTGTTACTTTGTCGTTGTTGCAGTAAATTCCACGCTGCAGCAGCTGGGATTCTGTACACAGACAGCAAATACCAAACACCAGCACAAAACTCCCAGCCCTGGCATTTCAAATTGTACAGGAAAAAAAAAAAAAAAAATCAAGACTGATGCAGCAGCCAAGTCCAAATAGCAGTTCCAGATGCTGGGCCAGCAGTGCACTCATCACTTGAACAGGCAGTAGTGAACAGACACAGCTCACACAGTCACACAGTGCAGCTGTGACAAAACACAGGCAGTGCTGGGAGAAACCTCACCCTCACACAACCACAGCACTGCTTTAGCAAAGCACACATGAGACACCAAAAATGCTGTACAGTGCAATTTTAAATGAGATCCTATGCAACAGGGACAATAGTGCACGTCAAAACCAGCGCCACATTCAAGACTTAATCGATACAATCAAAATATTGAAGGTACGTATTTCATATTTCCCTTATGAAAACTGTGCAAGTTAGTTCCTTTTCCCTTCCTTTTTTTTTTTTTTTTTGGTGAATGGCAGAGTGTCCTCCCCAAATTTTGTGGATTGACCCCCAAAATTTGGAGATGGGGCTTTCCGTGTCCAGCTTGTTACACAAAGGGTGTGTGCAAAAGAGCAGGAGCGCGGTGGCAGCGAGGGCGTAAGGCAGTGGCACAGGGAGGAGCCAGAGCTGGGCACTGCCCCAGCTCAGGAATTCACAGGGAATCTGCAAACTGGGGCAGGGATCCCCCTCTGAGGGAGCAAACCCATCCCTGGTATTATATATGGGATTTGATAGGGGAGGCAAGCAGCAAAGCAGAGAATGGGAGAGAGCTGCTGTGAACCTGGAGCCTGGGAGGCACTGGAATGGAAAAGTTCCAAGGGAATGTGGCAGCAGCGTGGCAGGACAGCTCTGGGAGTGTTCTGTCCCTGGAGAAGCTGCACCACCACACATCTTGGCCCCACTGCATCTCCTGCCAGCCCTCCCAGGCCTGTGCCACAAAGCCTGTGCAGGCACAAGGTGCTGCAGGGCCCAGGAAATGTGGAATAACCTGCAGGGGCTGCTCAGAAGGACACCAGCACTGCCCCAAGGATTCATTCCCAGGATCCACGTTCCCAAGGCACACACACAGAATGCTTGGGTGTGCATTCAACACAAGTGGAGGCTGAAATCGATGCCAGCTCAGAGGGAATGTGCTGCCTTTTGTTGGCTGTCACAGCTGGTTTCCCAATTTCCTCAGAAGCCTGCAGTTTGCAGGAGAGGCTGGAGCAGCCAGGCAATTAGATCCAAAAAAACCCTCTCTGCTTCTCTATTATTTAGCTCAATCTATAATTACTGTGTTAGGGAATTGCATAACCTTTAGGAGTGTTTTATGTGTAGTCTATTACAGGGAAAATAGTGCCTTCTGAATCCTTCCCATCTGGCTGGGGATAATGGATTTCAGATGGAGAAATTCTGAATGGGGTCGGGGAGCACCACCCAGGCAGGTGCAGATCCCAAAGCCATCATTTCAAGTGGGGTACAATCATTTTAAGGGATATCTGAGCAACACACCCAGAGGAATCACCAGGTTTGGAGGAGGGAACAGCCCAATTCTGCCTCCCCTGTCATGCAGAACAGATCCCCAGCCACCCTGAGCAGCATTCCCTGTGTCAGACTAGATCCAGGGAACAAAGCTCCAAACCTAAACAGAAATTGGCATTGCAAGCAGGAGGAATTACTCTTCTGCCTTAAGAGAGGAGTGTTTTAAAAGGGATCTTATTTTTAAAACCAGAGGACTTCAGGGCTAAGTTGAGTTTAGGCAAGAAGGAAATAATTAAGGAAATAAGGACTGAACAAAAGGCATTAAGGTAGCACTTGACCATTATCACATAATTTTATATCATTTCCTTGGTTATAGAATTTTCTTAGACTGTATTTAGTGGCTACATGATTTTTGCAGGTTCCTGCACAGCTACTTGTACAACTACAGATCCTGCATTTTCACACTTATCTATGTGAAGTGGCTTTTAAATAAAGGCAGCTTCATTCCATAAACTTGGAAGCTCAGCAGTTTCCAGAGGCATCCCACCACTGACCTACTGCAGCTCTGTTCATTCCAGCAGAACCAGGCTAACAGGAAGCTCTTTTCTGGATAATCCCAGCCACATGTGCTGCTGTTAATTCAACTTTTCCTAGTCCTGTGGAGCTACCCAGGAAATCAAGCTGAAAAAATGCCTCAGGGAGTATTTCAGAGCTACCCCTACCTGTCTTTTTAAAGGAGGGGAAAAAAAATCACAAGAGAGAATTCTGAATTTATAAAAAGCAGATTGAAGCCACAGAAATGGTAAGAGCAGCTACAAAATACAAAGTTAAATGGGAAAGAGCTTATCCCTAAAGTCTTTAAGCAGTTTTAGCAGCTACAAATCATCTAAACCCTTAGTATTTATTTTTTGTAGTGTGATGGCCCCTTCATCTGCAGCAGATCTGTGAGGTCACCTGAACTTCCAGCTTCTGCTTTTGAGGTTTTACAAGATGGGCATAAGAGCACAAGAAGGAAAAGCACATCAGGTGCAGCAACAGAAGTGTTTTGTTGAGTTGTAAATAAAGTGTTGCTCTTGCACCCTGGCAATGCTGTGAACCTGGCCAGGTGTCCAAACCCAGCCAGGGGGGGTTGGAATTTCCAAGAAGGCAGCTTGGCTCTGGTTTAAAGGACAGCTCTGAGCCCTGTTCTGCAAGTGGACACCCCCACCAGCTACTAAACCTTTTTGTTCTCCAGGTAGAATAAAAAAAAGTTTGTTCCTCCTTAGGAGATCATTGTCCCCAAGGGACAATCCCACCTGAAGGTCATGGCTTAAACATTAGCAGCAGAATCCCTCCTTCAATTCTGTATTGCACTGAAATGTCTTGCTCTGGTTTGGTATTCAACTTCCTGCTCCCAAGCCAATGCTGAACACAAAAACCCAAGTGTGAGATGTGAAGGCTACTGAGAGTATTGTGTAGACTGGCAGAACCTGTAATTTGATTTTAACCATTTCTAGATTTCCTAGGAAATTAAAGAACTAAGCTGCCTTACTTACTCTTGGAGAGAAAAGGTGCTTCCAGACAAAATGCCTTTACCTATCTATATAGAACTCTGTATTTCAATCCTGTGAGTGTTCAACAAAACCAGAAAAAGTCTAAAATAAAGTGGAGACATCCTGTCTCTTGGCCCATCCTGGTCATCCACACAGTTGGAGGTAAAGAGTTCCAGCTTCTGCAGACACTGTACTCAATTCTGAGACAGAACAGCTGCCAAGAGGGGACATTGTGCCCAGCTGTGTCTTCTGTAAACAAAACAAAAACCCCTCCCCAAAAAGCAGGGAGGTTCATGGAGTGAGGGGTTCAGCAGTGGGAGGGTCAGCTGTACCCAAGGGCTCAGCAGAACATGCACTTTCCATGGTTCCTGAAAGCAAAGGTCTGAGGCAAAGCCCAGCTCAGGGCTCCTCCTCCTCCTGCACCTCCCCATCCGTCTCCATCTCCGCCAGCTGCCGCCTCAGCACGTTCACCTTGGCCTGCAGCTCCTTGTTGTACTTGATAATGTTGATCCTTTCTTCCTCAGCTTCCTCCAGGAATCTGGAAGGTCTGTTCCAGCGCAGGAAGATACCTGGAAGCCCAGAGACACCCAGGTCACAAGGGGTTCTTGAAACAAGGGGGAATTCAGGAAGGTTGTTCACATTCCAGCAGCTCTCAAGTAAGGTGCACATAGTTCACATTTTCTTCCCTTTCTCTCCCCCCCTAAATGGCTTCCCCCCTCCTCTCCAAGCTCACCATCCTATTAAACAAGGTTAACAAAAGCAAAATGAAAAATGAGGGGGTTTCATTCCTTTTTCCCTCACACCACTCCATTTTCAGTCTCCACCCTGCCATGACAGCCTGCTTGTACCATGAACTCTTCAGTACCCACGGGATGGGGAAAATTTCTGCAGCAGGAAACCCACTGCACATGGATCCTCCAGAAGGGTCAGCAATGAAGTCTGACAAAAAAAAATCAGAAAAGAGATATTGTCTGTAACAGGGAAAGCAAACCTGGCTCACCTTCCCAGAGCTGCAGGCTCTGTGGGGCCACAGAGGGCCAGATGACAAGGCTGTTGGCCTCATAAATAGGGTTCTGGAACCTGCTCAGCTCTTCAGGCCTGTTCACCCAGGACCAGAGGGACATGGTCTTCTGAGGCAGCTTCAGTTTAGCCCTAAGAAACCCACAGAAACAAATCAGTTTTATGCACTTGGATCTGCAAGGCTCTTGTTAGAACCACACAGACGAGGCCACAGGTTTTTCCACGTGCTACTCCCCCACATAATTCAAGTTAATCCCTTCACCATCATGGCACAGGGTGTAAACCTAAAGCAATTTACTCAGCCTGGCTGATTACAAATAGTTCTGAGTAAAAGATGGGGAAATAACACTTGTAAGATGGCTGCCTGCTGCCCAGGTGAAGAATCAGTCACCTCCACACTGTGGTCTGAGTGCCAGGTTTAGAAAGGGATCAGGCTCCTATGTTAAGGTGGAGCTGGAAGGTGGGGCAGGGCTGCATCAGGGAAGGATGGAAATGGAAATCTTGAGCACATAAAAGAAATTTCACTGCTGGAATGGGCACGTCTGACAGGTCCCTCTGGTGGCAGGAAGGAACTGAGCACACAGAGCAAGCAGTGCTGTTTTCCTGGGCCATCCCACCTCCAGCAGTTACAGGGATCCCTTTGCCTCAGATTCCAGCAAATCTCATTCTGCCTGCACTGGCAAATTGCACTGCCAGGCAGGCAGGAGATTCAGCACTCCTGTGAATGCTTCAGACAGCACAAGCTTAACATCAGACTTAACCCCTGTCTGTGCTCCCAGGCTGACATGCTCAGATGTGACAGGCAGGTTATTACACATAACATCCAATACTTCTCCAAATTTCAGCTCATTGGCCTCAAGCCTAACTTGGTTTTGCAGATGACTGGTTCAGCAGCCCTGCAGAAGGCAGAAGAGTCACTTCTACTTTAGCCCAGATTACTTAAGGACAGAGAGGTTTACAGGAAGCTTTGAATTGCCTTCCTTCTCTGGAAGATCATTTCTGTTTTTCCCTTCCTGTCCAGTCCAGCAGGAGACCAGCAGCCATACCTTACTGGAGCCAAGAGTCCTGAGGCAGAATTGCCAAGCTCCAAACAGAAATCCAAACCTCCCTGGCAGCTGTGGGCAGCTCCAGTCCTTCACCCTGTTTCTACTCCCAGGGGTGTTTCAGGACCACCAGGCTACAGAGTAACATTCCTCCCTCACAGTTCCCATTTTTTTCCTGGTGAGGGACAGAATTGTCAGCACTGGCCTTTGCCTGCCTCAGCCTCCTCCTCCAGGCCTGCATGGACAAGTCTGCTTCCCACAGCTGTGACTCACACCAAACTCCAGCTGATTATTCTTTTGTGGGAGAGCTTCTGGGTGAGAAACAAAATAAACTGGTGATGGGTGGAGATTTTTGGCCAGGTTGGATGGGGTTTGGAGCAGCCTGGGATAGTGGAAGTTATGGCAAATGGAAGCCCATGGCAAGGGGTTGGAATGAGACGATCTTTAAGGTTTCTTCCAACTCAAACCATTCCATGATTCTGGGACCTTCTTTCAGTCAAATTCAGCCTGATATTTAAAGGATTGAAGTCAAGCATCCTTACCAACCTTTCACTTTCATTGTTCCCCAGGAAGGTCCCAAACTGGGAAGCGTAGGCGTGCTCAAAGAGCAGGATGAGGAAGTGCTCGTTGAACTCGAAGGAGCAGGGGAACTGCCGGTGGATCTGCCACACACATTCCAGAAACAGCAGGAACACTGGGGCCTCCCACTTCTGTTTGCTGTTGGAATAGGCTGACTGGGCACAGCGCTGCTGGAAAGGGTGGCCAGCCTGCAGGGAATCAGGGACAGCATCACACACAAGGAATGGGATGGGAGGACATGTGGAAAAAACACTTGGGAGAGAGTTCTGCCCATGCAACTGCTCAGGACCAAGCTGTCAGAAAGCATTATCCCTCTGCTGCTGGGGCACCTCAAATATGGGATTCAGGTTTGGGCTCCTCCTGACAGGAAAGACATTGAGGGGCTGGAGAGTGTCCAGAGAAGGGAATGGGGCTGGGGAAGGGGTTGGAGCACCAGGAGGGGCTGAGGGAGCTGGGAAAGGGGCTCAGCCTGGAGAAAAGGAGGCTCAAGGGGGACCCTGTGGCTCTGCACAACTCCTGACAGGAGGGGACAGCCAGGAGGGTCAGGCTCTGCTCCCAGGGAACAGGGACAGGATGAGAGGATATGGCTTCAAGCTGCACCAGGGGAAGTTTAGACTGGATATTTGGGACAATTTCTTCATGGAAAGGGTTGTTCAGCCCAGGGCAATCATGGAGCTCTGATCCCTGGAGGGATTAAAAAGCCATGTGGATGTGGCACTATGGGAAATGGATGAGTGGCGGCATTGGCAGTGCTGGGGGACAGCTGGACTTGACAATCCTAACCTAAATGGTTCTGTGATTCTGTGACTGATTTCCCTGCCTTTCTCAGGCTGTGTTTGATCAGAGAATGTGAGCAGGAACAAGCTGAGGTTGGGTGCACTGGAGGACCAGACTGCCAAGGTACAAAGAGCACAGGTCAGGTGTTGTGGCTGGGTCTGAACAATTTTCTCTAATGAGATGGAAGAGGTGCAGCCTGGTCCAGTGGAAGTTGTCCCTGCCCATGGCAGGAGGTTGGAATGAGAGGAGCTTTAAGGTCCCATCCAACCCAAACCATTCTTGATAAGAGATGTTCACCCTGAGCACACAGAACAGGCAGTTCCCAAAATCAAAAACCTGCAAGAAGAGGCAGAGGCCCCAGCAGTGCCAGAGGACAAATGACTCAGGTAATAATGCTGCTCTTTAGGACAAAGGACACTCACACTCAGCAGGGCTGCAACAAGGCCCAGCCTGCTGGCTGCCTCCCAGGTTATTTCCCAACCCCAGTGTCTCTGGAAGTGGTTGCTGTTGTGTCCAGGGAACTGTTGTGCTGTTGTTCCTTACCTGCAGCCACTCCCTCACTACAAGAGCCTCGAATCCACGGATGGTCCTGCACCTTGGATCCAGGATGATCTGTGCCAGGGAAGTGACCTGGAGTGTGGAATCAGTTCCTTCACTGCCATGGACTAACACTGAAGCACCTTCCCTGGGAAAGGAAAAGGTGGGAAGGAATAAGAGTATGAATGAACAGAACCCATCCCAGTGGGTTCCATTACATCCCATGGACACCAGAATTGAGGACTTTCTGGCTCTTTACCACCACTGCAGCCCCATCCCACCTGGATCTCACCTGGATCCCACATGGATCCTCATCCACAGTGACCTGAGCTCTGCATCACTAAAGGCTCCATGTCTTGCTGAGCAGTCTGGAACTCCAGATCCTTTCCCACACTGACAGAAGGTGCACAGTGAGATCTCCCTTGTGGTTCTCACTCTTTGGGATTAGCATGCCTTTGAGTTACAGCTTGGAAGTGCAACTCTTCCCATTCTACCCCTGCCATGGGCAGGGACATCTTACACTATCCCAGGTTGCTCCAAGTACCATTCAGTCTGGACTTGGACACTTCCAGGGATCCAGGAGCAGCCACAGCTTCTCTGAGCAACCTGTGCCAGGACCTCACCACTGCTATAATACAGAGTTTATCCCTAATATTTAATCTAAACCTTCCTTCCCTACCTAATTTCTCTACACTAATTTTCTAACACTATTTTCCTCTTTTATCTTTCAGGTCTTTAAGATGTTGTCCCAGCCATTCCCTCCCCATGGAAGATACAAGAGAACTCTCCTTGTCAGCCCAGCTCTGACCTCCAGGCTCTGAGTGAGACAGGTCAGGCACCTGAAACTGACTTGCCATGGCTCCACATGGTAAACAGAAAAAGAAAAGCTGAGGTTAAAAATTATGAAATCAGCCACTGTCCCAACAAGCCAGAAGGGTTTCATCACTGATCTTTCCCATTACGTGCTTGCAGGAAAGAATTTCAGATAAAACTATTGATCCAGAGCAATCCTTTCCTGGCACAGCCAGTAGTGAAACCAGCACTGTCAGAGCTTTTAAAAAGCACAGAGCTCCCACTTGAATGCAGCAGTGCTGTTTCACCACTGAGTCTGCATTTCAGGGGCTTGTGTGCCTGCAGAACACACTCCCAAGCTCCTATGAAAAGCCAGGTTTTCCCTAAATTTTGGGATGGGCTTTTCCCACCCAGAACCACAGATAAAACCAATTTAGATTCCTGAATCTGGCCTTACAAACCTGGCAGCTGCCAGCAAGCATTGGCTCTGCAGCCAGAGGTGTGAGTATGAGTCAGCTGAGTCAGCAGCATTTGTGAAAGAAATGTCAGGTTAAAAGAGGTCACAAGCACTTAGAATGGATGAGCAGGATTGCCTGGATAGGGCTGTGGGGATAAAAATATAAGAGGGGAAAAGCACTGGACCAATTCCTGGGGAAAACAAGGAGATTACATTGTTTTAACCTCTGGAAATAAGGTGTGGTATTGGAAATTTGCAGCTGAAAAGAAAAAAAAGATTTGCTAAAAAAGAAAAAGACATCTCTGTGTCCCCTTTTCCATGGACCCATTTTAACCCAAAACTTCAATAAAACTCTCTAAATTAGCTTGGCTGCAACAGACACAGGAATATACCTTAAACACATGATCCAAAACCTTTTCTTAGCCCAGATTTCCTCCCTCCTCCTGATTTATTGGAGGAACATTCCTCCACCATGAGGAAACAGAACCTTCCATGGGTACAAGTGAGCCAGACCACGGTGGGCAGTTATTGATACTGCCAGAGGTATTTAGTGGGCAATCTGTAACCAGTGAATGAGCAACCCAAGACCTTCTGCAGGAGGTTTACCTGTCAATGCACTGAGCAGCCAGACAAGCTGCAGTCAGCAGCTCCTTGATGTGAGTGAGCCAGTTGGAAGCTTCCAGTTTACTGAGCCAGCGGTCCATGTTGTGGGACTGGTCATTGCAAGCCTCCACCAGCTTGATGAAGCTCTCCTGCAGGATATGAAACCTTTGGGAAAATGAAAATACTGTTGAAAGCACAAGCAGTAACACAGGAATGAGGACATAGATTATTTAGCATTTGGATATTGAGTTTATTCATTCCCTTCTCTCTCTCTGATGCTGTAAATAATCAGCAACAAATGTAAGTTCACATAAAATTTTTAGAAGCAAAACCAAACACTTCAGATATTTTTGCCAGGAAATTCCTTATTTAACTGCTCAAGAGCTGGCCTACAGCTCCAGTAACATTACTTCATGTCTGTGTAGAAGGATTCCCCAAAATTAAGGCTTTAAGAGAAGTTGAACAAGGCCAGACTGAAAGTCTGTTTATTTAGCAACTTGTCTCCAAATGACTGAACAATATTAGATGCCCAGAGAAAAGCACTGGATAACAGAATCATGGAATGGTTTGGGTTGGAAGGAAATTTAAAGCTCATCTCATTCCAATCTCCCCACCATGGGCAGGGACACCTTCCACTACCCCAGGTTGCTCCAAGCCCTGTCCAACCCGGCCTTGGACACTTCCAGGGATGGAGCAGCCACAGCTGTTCTGGACAAATCCTCTGGATAAGAGGAATGTGAGAGACACAGAACACATCCTCCCCTGCTGAAGTTTTCTGCTCCTTCCTGTGCAAAGGGGAACACAGGAAGGCTGGAGTGTGGCTGAAGATGGCCAGGAAAAGAAACAGCACAGGGAAATGCCTGATGGCTGAAACCTGCAGCAGATTGCTCAGAACAAGGAACCAAACCAAAAATCCCCTTATTCTCGTTTTGCCAGAGAAGGAACATGACCCTGTTTCCAGGAACCAGGATACACAACTCTTCCTACAGGAGCAAACACTTTGTGGAGGTATCACTGCTCTGATGACCTCATGCAGCTCAGCTCAGGGGAAAGCCTGATTTCACTCACTGTTATTGTGATATTTTTTGAAAAATTCCTTCACTAGGATTTCTTCTCCTGGCAAGAGGAGAAGCCGCAGCTTCTCCATGTTTTGTTGCTTAGGAATGTGATTTAGAGAATTGTTTATTCTGCATGTAAATTATTTTTAATTAATGGCCAATCACAGCCAGCTGTGTCAGACTCTCTGAGTCTGTCACAGGTTTTTATTATCATTCTTTTCTAGCCTCCTGATGTATCTTTTCTCTCTTCTTTTAAGTATAGTTTTAGTATAACATTTTTAATATAATATAAAACATACAATATAACATAACATAATATAACATATCATGTCATGTCAAACATCATGTCATGTCAAATTTCATGTCATGTCATAAAATATCATGTCATGTTGTATGTCATGTCATAATATAATGTCATGTAATATCAAATATAATCTCATGTCATGTCATATCATGTCATGTCAAATATCATGTCATGCCATGTCAAATATCCTGTCATATCAAATATCATCTCATATCATATGTCATATATCATGTCAAATATGTCAAGTCATATAAAAGATCATGTCATGCCATGTAAATTTCATGTCATGTCATGCCATATAATATCATGTCAAATTAAATATCATGTAATGTCTAATATCAAATATCATATCATGTGTCATATATCATGTCAAATATGTCAAGTCATATCAAATATCATGTCATGCCATGTTAAATATCATGTCATGTCAAATATCACGTCATGCCATGTCAAATATCATGTAATGTCAAATATCATGTCATGCCATGTCATATAATATGTCAAATTAAATATCATGTAATGTCAAATATCAAATATCATGTAATGTCAAATATCATGTCAAATATGTCAAGTCATATCAAATATCATGTCATGCCATGTTAAATATCATGTCATGTCAAATATCACGTCATGCCATATAAAATATCATGTCATGTCAAATATCACATCATGCCGTGTCAAATATCATGTCATGCCGTGTCACATAATATGTCAAATTAAATATCATGTCACGTCAAATATCAAATATCATGTCATATCATAAAATATCATGTCATGTCATATATCATATAATATCATGTCATTTGTTATATCAAATATGTCATGTGATATCAAATATGATGTAATGTAATGTCATATAATATCATGTCATATAAAACATCATGTCATGTCATATCATAGCATGTCATATATCAAATGTCATATATCATATCATAAAATAATAAATCAGCCTTCTGAGAACTTGGCGTCAATTCTCATCTCTCACCTCGTCCTAAGCCCCCTCAGCACCACAAACCCACCTCTCGATGTATTTGTGGATCCTCCTCCACTGGGGGTAGTGCACTTCCTGCTCAAAGCCGCCTCCCTTGGCCCTGGCCTGCTGGGCCACGTTCAGGGGCCGGGTGTCGATGACGAAGCCGCGGCGGCCGGAGCGCAGCGTGGCGTTGATCAGCTTCTCGTCCTCCTTGCAGCGCCGCCCGTTGGTGCCCGTCAGGGGCTGGCTGCTCCTCAGCATCGCCTGGGAGACACACAACCACGCATGAGGCACTGTGGAGAGAGCTCTGACTGAAAGGCACCAGTGAGCTCCAAGCCTTGCCTGAATACTTCAGTTGTTTCAAGTTCTGTCACAGACACATTTTATGAAAAATCCTTAGGATTTTGTCTCCTGAGAAGCTGAGAGGACTCAGGAACAAAATGTAAACAATAATTATCAGCTGCTGTGGAAGGCAACAGGTGGATCTTTGATTGGTTTCATGTGTGTGGTTGTTTCTAATTAATGGTCAATCACAGTCTGGCTGTTTTGGGCTTGCAGGTCAGTCACAAGATTTTATTATCATTCCTTTCCTTGTTAGCCTTCTGATGAAATCCTTTTTTCTAATCTTTTAGTACAGTTTTAGTATATCACTCTCTTTTAATATAATATATATATTATAAAATAACAAATTAGGTTTCTGAAACATGGAGTCAACATTCTCGTCTCTTCCCTCATCCTGGGACCCCTGTGAATCCACCACAAAGTTCTATCACTCTCAAGGATTTAAAACTGAATTAGAAATTCTTGAATCCAGCACTCATTTGGCTGGGCAAGTTTTAAATGCCAGGCATCATCTTAGAGGTTGTATCCCTTCAGTTATGCCTCAAGTACCATCTTTGTGAACTACTGAGTTGCCTTCCTGCTGAATGCTCCTTTACAAACCCTGGCAGTGTTATAAATCCCTGGAAGTGTCACAGCCAGGCTGGATGGGGCCCTGAGCAGCCTGACCTGGTGAGAGGAATCTCTGCCCATGGCAGGGGATTGGAACTAGATGGCCCCTAAGGATCCTTCTGACCAAAACCATCCTGTGATTCCATGAAAGCAACTTTTTCAGGTTTTTCATTTTCAAGGCCTGCTCCCAACTCTGTTCTTAAAACATTCAAATAGCTCATGTGTTAAAGGTGACACTTTTACCCCATGGATGGACTGATAAACCTCAAGTTCACAGACTGCTGAGCTGAGATTTCTCTTTAGCAAATGCTTTTCAATTCAGAAGTACCACAGCAGCTCAAATCACAATGAAAATGTGAGGGCAGCCTGTCAGCAACCCCAGCAACAGCTGAGAACTCAGAGCCAGAAGGGCAAAGAGAGTGACAGCATTACTGTCACAACTGCAACACTCTGAGCCAAATACTGTTGTACCCCTCACATGAAACATGCACAATGTTGAGAGATAACTGAGCAAAAATCTTCCTTCAATGCTTTTCAGCTGAGCTGAGAAAAATCAAAAAGTACAACTGATGTGGAGTAGGTGGCTGGCTGCTTTTAAAGCAAAGAAAATCACAAAGTATTCCTGGAGTCAGACTAGACAGCTTCAAATGGAAGGCTTACAAATCCTGGCCACAGGGGGTGAGAAGGCATTGGAGCATTTGAGGAGCCTGTATCAAGTTTAAAAGCTGCAGGTTGGACATCCCAGCACCCTCAGAACTGGTTACATCAGCAAGACACACAATTACCCAACACTTTTATCCAGTGCATTTCTTAATTATAATGCATCAGTCACTCCATTAGATTCTGGCTTGTTAAAGTCTGTGCAAGATCAAGAATTTGCTACTCCTGAACCGAGTTACCTGCCAGGCTCTGAGAACAGATTGTTCTGATCCTCCTTGCACAGTCACACAGCAGAAGCAGCCTTGGCTCTGCTGTCACCACGGCTGTGACGAGGGCCCACCGCTCACAGACAGGACAATGTGGCTCCTGCCATCCTTTCCATGAAAACTCTTGGCAGACACAGCCAGCCAGGGTGCCAGCAGTGGCTTTACAAGGCTCATCTTGTTCTTACTGCTGTAAGCAAACTGCTGCCATGCACATTCCCAACCAAGCAGATCAATGGCTATTTCCAGGATGGAGATCACTCATTCCATCACCCAGAACCAGGGGCAGCCACAGCTGCTCTGGGCAACCTGTGCCAGGGCCTCCCCACCCTCACAGGGAACAATTCCTTCCCAATATCCCATCCATCCCTGCCCTCTGGCAGTGTGCAGCCATTCCCTGCATCCTGTCCCTCCATCCCTTGTCCCCAGTCCCTCTCCAGCTCTCCTGGAGCCCCTTTAGGCCCTGGAAGGGGCTCTGAGCTCCCCCTGGATCCTTCTCTTCTCCAGGTGAGCACCCCCAGCTCTCCCAGCCTGGCTCCAGAGCAGAGGGGCTCCAGCCCTTGCAGTATCTGCTTGGTCTCCTCTGGACTCTCTCCAGGAGCTCCATATCCTTATGCTGCAGACCCCAGGTAGGACATCACAAGAGCAAATTGCCCTCCCTTGACCTGTTGGTCCCTCTTTCATTCTCATGGATTTGTCACATCTGTGTTCTGCTTGTCCCACAGAAAATATTTATGTTTGAATTATTAATTCCAGGGAAGCACCCACCTCCTCACAGCCTTTCTGATTCCAGGTGGCCAAAAGAAACAACTTCTACAAAAATATTTTGGTCAAATATGTGCTCTCCAAAGACTTGGACTACAGAAACTGGGGCAGCACTGGTTCAACCTGAACCCTGAAGGCACCTGTGAGCCCAGATGTTGTGTTTTCATTGCCATACCACCAAGAAACCAGGGAAAAAAACCCAACACTGCTGTACCTTCCCTGAGGAAGCTAGAAAATAAACCAGCAGCTCTGTTACTTCCAGAGCATGAAACCAACACATTCCCACGCTTCCTTCAGGCAGAAGCACTCCCCAAACCCAGCTCACCATCCCATTTTTCTTGTGGTAGTAGCTCAGCACCGGGAAGCGGCCGCCGTAGCGGAACAGGGCGACTTTGCGGAGCGCTTCATCGTCGATGGATTTGGGGACAATGACAACTGGAGGGTAGGAGGGACACACGGAGAAGTCCTTGTTCACACAGCTCAGACGCCACTCATTGGTCTGAAATACACCAGAACACAGCTTTGGGTCAGAAAAGCCACTATATGGGAGAGGTAACAGGGAAGAAAGATTTCCATGCACAGGATAAATCACACAGAGTCGTGTTTGTGATCTGTTCCATTTGCACCACAAATTGTCCTTTAAGTAACCATTTACAGGGCTGTTGACCCATTAATTTTTCCAGCACATCCCTTGGTGCTCCCTGCAATCATCTCCTTCCAGCAGCTCCCAGAAGCTCATTCCCCAGAGTGCAGCTAAAGCTTGGAAGCAATGGAAGAATGAACAAATGCCTCTGGGTCTTGAGCAACAGTTCCCCCTTTGGTTTATCCACATCCTCAAACAGCACAAAATAAGCCCACATGGGCAGATATGGGTGATTGTGGCTTTAAATTGTTTCACAGGTACAGCAGACAGCAAGGGGAGACCCCACAGAGAAATGTATTTCCACAACAAGAGGGGAAAAAGTTCATTTAGATACAGGCAATATGGGCCCAAGCCTCCATTTGTGCTCAAAGAAGAGCTCACAAGACAAAGGTGGCCAAGAAAGGCAAAGAACTTCCACCCACTCCAGATGCTGAAGGTTAAAAATTCAATTTAAACATCTCCAGCTTATCTGTGGTTTCAGCTACAGTTTTTTTCTCCTGAAGCACCTTCTGGAAGGGGCCAGCAGCCAAGCACTGAGGGCACATCAGGAGCTCTGTGATGTAACTGCTCCAGCTCCCAGCAGCCAAACCCTGGGAAAGAAGTGCTGAGTGTGGCACCTCACAGGCACTTGGCATGAGAATTCCAGCTACCTGATACCAGGGTCACCCACAGGCCTTGGCTCCAGCTCAGGGAAAAAGGTTACTGAGGAGCTTCTGCAGCAGGGAGAGACCTCAGAGATCCATCAAACCTCTGCTCATCTGAGCTCAAGGAAAATTTGAGGCAGATAAAAAGGCAGAGAGATAAGGCAGCAGGACAAAGTGAGAGAAGAACACAGCAGCTAAATTAGGCTGTGACAACACACACAAAATCCACATCAGTTCAGGTCTGCTGACTTAACATGAATTAACTGGACATCTCTGACCAGAATTCCTTTCTTCCAGATCCTTACTACCCCATGCCACACTCCTCCTGAAAGCTACCTGCTTATAAAAATGCACCTGACTGGCTCACTGGTCCAGTGGAAAACTGGGATCAACTCAGGAATGTCTTCTGGCAATGAAGCTTTTTCATCAGCTGAACAAGCTGATCTGTCTCACAACACTATTTCAGCAGAAGCAGCTCCAAGGCATGGGATGTGTGGCTTAGGAGACAGGAAAATTGTCTTTTTGGTGGCAGCCTAAAAAATATGCTGAAAAAAAATAAATATCAGCCTCAAGAGGAGTAATTGCTGCCTTTTTGAAGCAGCCCAGCTGGACAGTTCTGCATCATCCAAGCTATAACCTTATTTCATTATTCATTAGCCTCAAAACAGCTTCTCTGAACAGCTCCATTTTACAAAAAGCAGAGCTTCTCCCAGATGCAAAGTCAAATTGCCTCTGGCCATCGTGTTATGAGCAGAAATGAAAACTTCTGGGACACAAAAGGATGTGGTTGGTCACAGCTCCAGCTTTTAATGCACCAGCAATGGGATTTTTAACAGGGTTTTTGGGGTGTCTGCTGGCTGTGCAGTTTGATTACCATGAAAAAGAGATGCATGGATCTGGAATATCAAACTGATATTCCAAACATAGGAGGTGGAGAAGGCAAAACCAGAACTCTGGGGGACTGGCTGTCCCTGGCACCACCAGTATGGAAAGGAATGGAGGAGCAGCACCTGATTTATCCCCCACTGTGGTAATTTAACCCTGCTCTCCCCCCCATTTACAGCAGACACAGAGATCCTGTTATGTCATCCTGGTGTAATTTCCACGACAAGGAGGAGGAGCCTGGCAGCACTTGGCACCATTTGTCTTCCCTCCAACAGCTCCTGCTGCAGAGATCCCATTAACCTCTGCACTGCCAGCTCCAGACTGTCCAAATCAACTCCTTCAGCTTTGGCCTGGCTGGAATTTGGAAGAAAAAAGGGCCATCAGTAACTGGAAGAGAGAGGCAGGAGCAGAGGAAGCAGAAGGACTGCAGGGAAAGGGATAAAAGGAAATCTTGCTTTCAACCAGGTAATTGTGCTGTGTGAAACTCAGGGAGTGCAAAGTGAACCCTTAATTTTCCCAGAAAGACATCTGAGCTTCTAGGAATCAAGAAAAGTTAAGGATAAAAGCAGTGAAGGGATGAGGGCTGAGCAGAAAGGAGGGAGAATTCCAGAGAAAAAAGAGAAAGCAGCGATTTTTAAACCCAGTGCAGGATCAACTCTTGGATTTCTACTTTTCTTGTCCTAATATTTGTTTATAGAGACATTGATTCCCAAAAGTCCAAGCTACCATTCCTCCTAAAACTGGAAATTGCCAGGAGAGGTCGTTTTCCACAAAACATTGGGAAACAAGTCAAGCTCTACCAGAAGGCCTTAAAAAAAAAAGTCCAGAACCCAGCATGGATGTTGGGACAGCCTGCAAAGCAGCAAAGCCAGAGGCCATTCCCAAGGAACAAGCCCTGCTGGGATCAGATTGTGCATGGACAAGGAGCAGAACAAATGTAAAGACTGATGTTTGTCTGAAAAGAGCAAAATTTGGTTCACAGTTACCATTTGAACTGAGCCCAAACCCAGAAAATTTTGATTTCTAAAAGGAGCTCTGACATGAAAATGAAGCACAACTGAGTTGTTCAGAACCCTGAGACCTTTCCTGCTAAAAAGGTAAAGAAAAGAGAGAAAAAAAGGAAGTGAAAAGGAAAGAAAAGAGAGAAAAAGACAGGGCAAGAAAGAGGAAAAGGGGGAAAGTAAAAAATAGAGAAAAAAGGGGGAAAGTAAAAAAAAAAGAGAAAAAGGGGAAAGAAAATAGAAAAAAGGGGGAAAAGAAAAAAGAGAGTAGGGGGTAATGAAAAAAAACAAAAGAGGAAAAGAAAAGAGGAAAAATTAAAAAGAATAAAAGGGGTAAAGAAAAGGAGAATGAAATAAGTGATTTTCTTGGCAAGAAAATACCTTTATGTTAATTATACTGGCAGTGTGCAAACTTCTTAGGCCTCTTCACTTCATTTCAGGAAACTAAATTTGGAAGAAAAATTTTTGAATTACCAGAGTTAGTTTGCAGCATCCTGCAGTTCTGGAATTTGGCAGAAGAGAAACCTTTTGGCTCTCCTCTGAGTGCTCAGAGAAAATATGAACCCCTACACATACTCTGAATTCCATTCACTCCTCAGTGTGCAGTGAAGAACACAAATTATATACTATATTATCTAAATATTTAATATTTACCTAACTTTTAAAAAAAGTATTAACTTTTACACTGCACTTTGCTATTAGAGAATGTTGGAAACAATTCTCCTGTAGCAGATAAATGTGAAATTAATAAATTACTGGAGCTGTAGGGTGGGTGAAATAGTTTTTGACTTGTTATCCTACTGGGGAAGGTACAGATCCAGATGGATGATTGAGCAGAGGTAGGAGGAACCTTTGGAATTCTTCTCATTTGACTTCTGGGAGAAAGATTTAAATCAGCCATGCCCTTATTCCAGCCTGTCACATAAAGCTGTGTCTTTCCAGAACAAGAATAATTTGGTCAGTGAGACATTTATCTGGTGTTCAGGAGATGTAAATCATTGGAAGGTGGCTTTTGACATCATTCTGTTCAAAATGTGAAGTTTTGGGTTAAAAGCCAAGAATTAATTAATCAACAGCTGTCAGACATGGAGATTTTAAAGGAATGAATGATTGCCCTGGAAATGTAGTGCTAAAAAGTAATGAGGTTTTTAAATGTAATTCTTACACAGAGAATATGTTTAGAAAGGCAAGAGTTTGACAAATGAAGATTTAAATCCCTGAAAAAATAAGGAAAAAAAAGCACATCAATGGATCCATGTGCTGGATATGATAACAGTTGGTCTGTCTTTGGATGGCAGAGGAAGATAAGACACATGAGACTGCTTTAATTATGAGACAAAAATAGCAAGGCCTCTGAACCCCTTTAATGTTCTTTAATTTTCTGGTGATTTCATCAACTCAATTTGGTCAAGCTGATCACATTATTCAGTTGTTACTCATAGCCAGGAAATGATACAGGCTGCAGACAAGCTGGGCTGCAGAGAGGAAAAAAAATTAATAAATAAAATAAAATCAATGTTCTTGGAGGCTGCACTAATGGATGTGGGCTCAGAAACCTGAGCTGCTGGAGCAAGAGCACAGACTGGATGTGAAACAAAAACCTGGAACACAGAGATGCAAATCCAAGGAATTATTAAAACAGGTTCCTGCATCCAATATAGTTCCCACTCTAGCAAATTCAGCATCCTAAAAGGAAATTTGAGTAAGAGAAACAACAGGCAATGCCACAAGAACAATTCCTACTCAAAAGAAAATCAATGTGCTCAGCAGCACCTGGAAAAAGAGAACTGGAAGTTTCCTGCTTTTTGAACCTCCTGAATATTTCCCCAGCATCAATTAAAGGAAAAGATGTTTAAAACTGGGCATCTTCATTGTCATCCTCCTAAAATGCAATTTTTTTAAATCAGTGTCATTTCAACGAAGGGTTTGACAAAGATTCATCTCATTCTACTCCAGATCAAAATTAAGAACAACAAAGCCAGGACAAAGGATTTCAATCTGTTCTTCCAATTAGAGAACCACCCCCAAAGGCCAAAAACATTTCCTACCTTTGTGATTTCCTGAAAAGAGCCTCAAACCTCCACTTGTACAAGGTGAAGGAGCAAACAAATGTCTGATGTCACAGAGGGAATATTTCAACAACACTCACTTCTCACCCAGGCACCACATGGATTTTTAACCATCCAGCATTTCCAGTCCAGCCACTACTGGGTGAAACAGTTCACAGAACATCCAAGTGCCTGGGAAATCCCTCCAATCCCACTCACCACTGAGCTGAGGTGCTCAAACTCCTGTTCCAGCAGAAAGGAGGACCATCCATCCTCCAGGACCTCGAACATGGGCCGGTAGAAGAAGGGGTACATGAGGGTGACTGAATCCAGGGTGGAAAGTGCCTGTGTGGACAAGAGAAATCATGGAATCACAGGTAGGGGCTGGAAGGAACCTTAAAGCTCATCCCATTCCACCCCCTGTCATGGGTAGGGACACCTTCCTCTACCCCAGGCTGCTCCAAGCCCTGTCCAGCCTGGCTTTGAACACTTCCAGGGATCAGGAGTCCAAAACCTCTGGGAAATACCCCACAACTCCCCAATATGTGAAATATTCCAGATTCTACTTTGCCTTTCAAAACACGAAAACAACTGGAAAAAAGATAAGGCTGAGGTGAGCTCAGGACCTGCAGGTTTTCTGGCTGATGGTGGCTGCTCACCTCGATGGAGCTGGCAATGTTCAGACACTCCTCCATCCCTGGGATGTCCAGCTGGATAATCCTCAGGTCTTTGCATTTTATGACAATGGTGCCCAAGGAGCCCACGAACCTACAGCAAGACAGGAAAAAAGAGTCCCATAAAACCAGGATCCTCTAAGGCAGGAGAAGTGGAACAACTCTTCCCACGAGGCAAATCTCCATGAGTGCTAATTTGTCTGCAAGGAAACATTACAAGAAAACAAACAAACAAACACAACTCTTTGTTTGCTATTTGCAAGGTTGGTTTTATTTTCATTTATTCCATCCTTTTGCTGTGGTAGGGAGTGGAGGTGTTACATGACAAATATCACACTGCTGAGAGGGTGGGCAGGCCCTGGCACAGGGTGCCCAGAGAAGCTGTGGCTGCCCCTGGATCCCTGAAAGTGTCCAAGGCCAGGTTGAAGACTGAGAATGGGAAGAAATTCCCTGAATTTTCTACCCCTCTGCTCCTTTCCTCTCTCAGAAAGACACAGGGAAATCAGGAGCAAATTTAATCAGCAACAAACTTCATCAGCACCCAGCAACTCCCCCATCCCAGGCTCAGTGCTTTTTTTAATCACTGATTTCTTGCTGGCAGAAAGGGACTCTGTTCTACCAGACTTCCTTAAAAGCCTTTACAAGCAGGGAAAGGATTTTGTAATTAATATAAAAATTAAATATTATCATCAAAAAGGACCAAGGTGAGGAAGCAGAAGACAATGACCAGGTGAGATGGGGCAGACACTCAACAAAGGGCAATGGTGCAGGTAAAGCAGAAATGAGGAGGAAAAGAGAAATCTCTGAACTCTCTGTAGCTAAAAGGGGAAGGGCAAGAAAAAGAAATGGAGCTCTGCAGCTCCAGCTGAGCTGTAGCACAAAAAGCACATTGCTAAAGGGTTATTGATTCCCATAATCAGCTGGAAAAGTGAGGGATGATGTTGCTGAGCAGCAGGAGAAGATCTGGGGCTGAGCAAGTCCAGAGCCCAGTCCTGCCACCAGTTTTGGAGGGTGACACAAGGCAAAGCCCTTCAGCAGTGCTCTGACATCCCTCTCTGTGCACAGTGCAGCATTCATAAAGTGCTTCAAGGGTGGATGAATCCACTGAGCAATGAACACAGAGCAAAAAGGGTTAAACACAAAAATTCTGACTCTCCACAGGACCAAAACAACTATCCTTGAGATGTAACATCAAATATGAATGTCCAAACAGAATGGGAACCCTGCCCTGGGCCCTGAGAGGATCACTGAGGCTGGAGAAGGATCATTGAGTCTATGGGGATTTTTGGAAGGAATTTTGAATGAGTTAGAGATGGGACCTCTGGGTTGTTTTTGATGATGTGATTTATTGTTCTCATCTTCTGTAAAGGGTGAACTCAGCTCACATCTTTACTGCATGGTTCAGAACAAGTCCCTTAGTTACAAGACCTTTTAAGAATTTATCGACCAATAAAACTCTCACAACAAAAATATTTATGGTTTTCACCCAATCCTTAAATATTTCATCTTATGGACTCATGCTACAGTGGAAGCTTTCTTAGCCATTCATGTTCTGACACATGAACCTACAGCACTGCACTCTAAACTCCTTATTTGCCTCTGTAACTATTTTTATTTTTCTATATCTGAAACTCTAAAATTCTAAACTTTCTTCTTCTTAGCTTAACATGTCTCTGCTTTAAACTATAAAACCACATTCTTGCTTCCAGCACCTCAGTTTGGGACCCTTTCCCAAGGTCTCAGATCAAATCCTGGGTTTAATTCTAAGCTTTGGCTTACAGGCCCAAAGTTCTGAGAATTCCCTGTGTTTTGGATTCCAACAGAGTCCAGCCTTGTCACCAGCCCAGAGCACTGACTGCCACATCCAGCCCTTCCTGGGACACCTCCAGGCATGGGGACTCCAACCCTCCCTGGGTATTCCAAGGGTTTAAATCTCCCTTTCTGTGGAGAAATTCCTTGTGATGCCCAACCTGAACCTCCCCTGGCACAGCTTAAGGCAATGTCTGTGCCCAGAGCATCCTTCCTCCTCTCCACACCAGGATTTGGGACAGCTGAGCTGCCAGCCAGCCCTTCCCAACCACGAGGGGTGGGAGAAGGGATATCCCCAGCCAGGGACTGTGTACACATCACAAATGGGATGGGACTGCTGTGGAACGTGCTTTGAGCTGTTTTATTTTCCAGCATCAGTCTCATTCCATGGTTATGACAGTGGGAAGATGCCAGCAGCTCACATCCCAGGCAGCAGACAAAGAATTTCATGTTACAACTCACTTTGTAAGTTTCTTTTACAATCACACAAAGCAAAAGCATGTTGACAGTAGTTCCATCCAACCATTATTAGCATGGGTACATTTGGTTAAAGCAATGCTCGTTTATTTTGAATAAAACACCTGCTTGTAAGCCTTAAAACACAATGCACAGAGCTCCATTATTAAGCTTAGAACTTCCTAGATAAACTTTTCTGTCGGTTAAGGAGTTATTCTAGACAATTGTTAATACCCACACCATTGTTCTATTTGTCCTTACTTTTCTACTTCTTACATAATTTTTCTGCTGACCAATTACATGGCTCCTGCTTAGCTCTAATCACAGTTCTGCTGTCTCTGAGCTGCCTTTTGCAGCTTTCCCAAATGTGAAAAATGGTAATCACTTGTTTTCAAAATTTTAAAAGTTTAATACAATTAGAGTAATAATAATTTGGACAATTTGAATTAGGACAGTATGAGACAATAGAGACAAAGACTTACGGACATCCAGGTGCCTTTTTCTGGGCAGCACAAGCCCGAAAAAGGACACACATTAACAAAGGATTAACCCTTAAAAACAACAGCCTGTTGCATATTCATACACCTCATACATGATGCATAAATTCCATTCAAACACAGGATTCTGTCTGGTCATCCTCAACTTCTTCCTCCAAATCCTGACAGCGCCTTCAAGGCAGGAAGAAGTTCGTTTCTTCTGATAAGAGGGCAATAAATTCTTTTTCTCTGAAAGATTTAGGTGTCCTGTGGCTGCTATCTCGCTGGGAATCCTTTCTTTAAAAAAGTATCTTACATAGCATAGTTTCTACTTTAACATTTTTATAACCTAAAACTATATTGAACACAGTACTTAAGAGAATTAATCCAGCATTACTTTCTAACACAACACCTATAATATTCATTTTAATATTTGCGAGAAGCCAATCATAAAATACATGCATTTTTCACACCAAACCCCTCTGATTTTAAGGATTCCCACAAGGGAAGCCTTTCTCACCTTTTCTCGATGGAGTCGATGTTGGAGTGCAGCAGCCACAGCTCCTCGGCGTTGTCGCGCCGCCGCGACGAGAAGATGAGGTGGTGGCCGGTCAGGCACAGCGTGCCCTCCACGGCCGGGTGGAACGGGCGGTGCAGAACCACGTTATCCGCTCGGGGCGTCTTGATCAGCTCGGCGAACTCCATGCTGGGCGCGGACGGCGGGGGAAACTCAACTCACCGGGAAAATTCACCGGGGAATCGGGGGAAGCCTCGGCAACACCGGCAGAAGGCCGGGAAAGCCGGGGAGGGCGTGCGCGGTGCCACCCGGGCAGGCGGGGGCATCACCCGCGGTGGCGGCGGCCGTTCCCCAGGCACCGGGAGGGAACCGCACAGGGCCCGCCGTTCTCCCGCAGGGCCGGACCGGGGCTGTGGGGAGGGCGGCACGGAGGGGAGGGCGCGGGCAGAGCCTCGGTGCCGGCCCGGGGAGGGTCAGGGAGCCGCAGGCCCCCCGAGATCTCCGGGATTCCCGGGAGCCGCCGGCGGAGCGGGATAGGCCGGAAGCGGCCGCCGGGAGCCTCCCGCGTCACGTGACACGCACCGGGACCAATCCGCGCTCGGAATCCTCACGGAGACGGCGAGACGCGGAAAGGGTCCGGGCGCGCGGTGCGGCCCCGGCAAAAGGGTTCCGCGGGAATTATGGGGATGGGCGGGTAGAGGGGCGGGGCAGGGGGAAGGGACAATCGGAGGGGGCGGGGCCGGGGCGGGGCTTGGGGAGAGCGGGCGGGAACGGGAACGGGCAGGGATTGGGAATGGAGCGGGAATGGGAACAGGCAGGGACTGGGAGCAGAAGCAGACAAGGATTGGGAATGGAGCGGGAATGGGAACAGACAGGGACTGGGAATGGGAACAGGAACAGAAGCAGGCAGGGATTGGGAATGGAGCGGGAATGGGAACGGGAATGGGAGCAGGCAGGGACTGGGAATGGGAATGGGAATGGGAATGGGAATGGGCAGGGATTGGGAATGGGAACGGGAATGGGAGCGGTCAGGGATTCGGAATGGAGCGGGAATGGGGAACGGGAACAGGAACAGGCAGGGATTGGGAATGGAGCGGAATGGAGAGGGAATGGGAGCGGGCAGGGATTGGGAATGGAGCGGGAATGGGAATAGAGAGGGAATGGAGCTGGGAGAGAGAAGGAATGGGAATAGGGAGGAATGGAGCAGACAGAGAGAGAAAGTGGAGCGGGCAGGGGCTGGGAAGGGAACGGGCAGGGATTGGGACTGGAGGGGGAATGGAGCGGGAAGGGAGCAGGCAGGGATCGGGAATGGAGCGGGAAGGGAACAGGCAGGGATCGGGAACGGGGCTGGAATAGGCAGGGATCGGGAATGGAGGGGGAATGGAGCAGGAGCAGGCAGGGATCGAGAATTCAGGGGGAACGGAGCAGGAGCAGGAGGATGCTGGAGCCGCAGCCTGTGCAGGGGGCAGGGCTGGCTGGGCTCGGTCCCCTCTGGGGCCGTCGGCAGCCGCGGTTTGGGTACAAACCCGCGGGAATTGGGCACACACGGCCCGGTCCCTGCTGACCCCAGCCCAGCGCCCTCCCGCTCCTGCAAAAAATGGGAGAAAGACCAAAAATTCAGCCTGGCCACACCACATGTGGAGATTTCTGAAATCCCCCTCAGGTTCTTCTCCCAAGCCACCCAGCTGTGGCTGCAGAGCCCCTCCTGCACTGGGTTTGTGTTTCTACCGTGGAATCATGGAATGGTTTGGGTGGGAAGGGACCTCAAGGATCATCCGGTGCCACAGGCACGGACAATTTCCACCATCCCAGGTTGCTCCACGCCCTGTCCAGCCTGGCCTTGGACACTCCCAGGGATCCAGGGGCAGCCACAGCTTCTCTGGGCACCCTGTGCCAGGGCCTCCCCACCCTCACAGCCAAGAATTCCATCCCAATATCCCATCCATCCCTGCCCTCTGGCAGTGGGAAGCCATTCCCTGTGTCCTGTCCCTCCATCCCTTGTCCCAAATCCCTCTCCAGCTCTCCTGGAGCCCCTTTAGGCCCTGGAAGCTGTGACACTGCCAACATCCCACAGCCAGCAGTGAGGCTGCAGGGTCAGGGGTGCAGAAGCTCGAGTGCTTTTCCATGGTTTATTCCTGTAAAGTTCATCCCTGTCAGGAAGAGCTGGGGCACAGCTACAACCCAAACCTTAGCACTAAATTTATTAGCAGAGGTGTGAGCAGGAATGTGGATCCCTGGAAGTGTCCAAGGCTGGGCTGGATAGGGCTTGGAGAAGACTGGAAGAGTGGGAGGTGTCCCTGCCCATGGCAGGGGGGTGGAATGGGATGAGCTTTAAGGTCCCTTCCAACCCAAATTATCCCGTGATTCCAAACCAAATTCAAGGCTAGTACCACTGAAATCCAGCATTTACCCCCAAAAAATCTGTGAGAGTGAGAAGGGCTGGCCACAAACCAGGAAAAGTGAAATTCTAGGGAGTGGGAAAAAGATGAAGGACCCTCCAGATTTTCAAGACAAAAAAAAAAAAAAATCCAGATTTTTTCTGGCAAATTTCACTCATCCAGACAGGCTCCATTTCCTCAGCCTCCACTCGCTTTATCTGTGGGGAAGAGCAAATCCAAATTGAGGAATTCGAGTCATCAGCCGCTGCTGGGGCTCCCTCTGGAGGGGACGGGCGGCTCCTGGTGCCTCAGCTCCGAGGCTGCTCAGCCCTGCCCGATGGGATCAGCCTGGCTGGATGGATGCCAGGGGGTGACAGCCTGTTCTGGGCACTTGTCTCTGACAAGGATTGCAGAGGTGTTTGGATTTGGTGACCTGGATTTTTATCCTGGCCCCTGGTGCTGAGTTCAGCCCGAGTTTGTCCGTGTGTCCCATTAATGCTGGCAGTTCTGGTGATTCCAGTGTATGGGAATGATCTGAAAGTCTAATAAATGGCATTTTAATATGGTAAAATAATTTTAATAAAATAAATTTTAATCTCGATGGATGCAAAGATTCATAATAAGGACGATTAATTCTCCTCTTATGGTGGTTTGCATTGCGTCCTTATGGGGATGCATTTGCATCCACATCATCAGAGAGAGGAGGGGTCTCTGGGTGTATCTTGATAGTTTGAGTTGGAAGAGGCCCTAAAACTCATCCAGTTCCACCCCTGCAATGGCAGAGACACCTTCCACTATCCCAGGTTGCTCCAAGCCCTGTCCAACCTGGCCTTGGGCACTTCCAGAGATGAGGAAGCCACAGCTGGAGTGGCTACAAAGGAAAACTGAGGATTTCAGTGCTGTTTCAGTGGGTAAACAGCTCTGCTGCCTCTCTGAAGGAGGGAAAAGGCAAATTTGGGCTGTGGAGGAACTGGTTGTTACCCCAGTGTTGGTCCTGACAGCTCTGCAGCCCCCAGGGGACGTGTGGGAAGGGATCATAGTCCAGCTCAGAGAAAAACCCATCACACACAGCCCTCATGTCAGGGATATATCAGATATATCAGATCTAACATAGAGAAAAAGGAGTTAGAGGTCCACTAGGAACGTGTCTGAGGAGAGGAGTGGCTGGTGCTGGGATGGAATTGACTGTCTGCCTTTTTCTGTCTTGCCTTGTGCTGTAAGGAAAATGAGGTTTGTACTCATTTGTACATGTACATGTGCTGCAGGAAAGTAAAAAATCATAAAGACAGGCCTCGTAAAATCAGGCCTGCTCTGTTATTTCTTTTAAGGAAAGCTAGCACTTTGCAAATTTATCTTGGTGTGAGCAGCTTGTTAACATAACCATCTATTCCTGGGTGAAAAACAACCAGGACTTGTATAAACAATTTTTAACTGTCATTTAACTGTTTCTATCTGTTACATAGAAAAATGAAAATTATCTCTCACAAACAACTTTTCTTCCACATACAAACCAGGGTTTTGAGTGACCAATCAATACAGAATAACAACTTATTAATAACCAATAAAGTAATTGGCAAGAAAGTTACTGACCAATTGGAGTCAGACACAGGTCTGTAAAACTGTATAAAAGGGAGTTATGTGAATAAAGAATGGGCTCTTTCCACCATGAAGAAAATGGAGTTTCATGTGATTTATTCCCATATCTGGGTGTGAGTGCTGGGTTCAGAGAAGCTTTCTTAATAATATAAAAAAACAGGGAATTGTGGAGACCCTGGGAGGGACATTCCCTGGTTTAGAGAGACACAGGAAGCTTCCCTCAAAAAACTCTTAGACCCCATTGGCTCCATCCCCTGTTCCTGTGTCTGTTCCCATGTCCCTGAGCCTCTCCTCTCTGTTCCCTGTCTGGATCTCATCTTTGTACTGCCCAGACAGCAGGGTCAGCCCAGGCCCCTTGGCAGACCCAAACTCAGCCCCTCTGTGTGAGTGCTGGGACCTGAACATCTGAATAAAACATCTGTGGATATTATGCAAAGATTCTTTTTGCCTCCTTATCCTGGACTATGCCAGCAGCAATTCAGCTGCTACACCAATATACATGTACTCATCATGTACTCAAGAATTTGAGTTTGGGTGTCACCTCTGCCTCAGAAACCCCTAAACATGACAGGGAGACCCATTCTACCTTGGTTTCAGTCCTGTAAAATCAACATTTGGGGTTGTGGCACTGCCTGGCAGAGCTCTGCCCTGATATCAGTCAGCAAACATTGTCCTGATCTCGGGAACAATGGGGGATGTACGGGACACCAGGAGGGAACAGCACAGCCCAGCACATCTCTTGTGCAATAAACCACTGGCCAGCCTTATCTCAGAGTGCAGCCTTATCTCTGGGTGCTGCCTTATCTCTGGGTGCTGCCTTATCTCTGGGTGCTGCGCATGTCATCCTGTCCTGCATTCCCCTAAATGGGAGAGGTCCCAACCCATGGAGGGGCTTGACAGCTGGCCTGCAAGCCAAGCTGAGAAAATAGAAGAAATAATTGATGACTTGATGAAGAAATAATTGATAAAAATAGAAGAAATAATTGATGATTTTCAAGGGTATCCATAGCAAGGAAGAAGACAAGGCCATCAGCTGAGAAACAGATTAGAAAAATACATGAAAATTTTTGTCAGCTAGGTTATGTGCATAAGTAGATGTGTTAAATGTGCCTTATTAAATTGCTGTAAAACTTTTGCCAATTATATTGATGCTAATTTCTCTGCACCAATTAATATAATGTGATTATTATAGTTATTATATATATTATAATATTATTTAGTGATGTAGTTAACGACTTAAGATAATGCTTTATTAAGAGTATATAAGCTGGAGAACACACAGAATAAAAACTTTTTTCTTGGACCCTGATCACATGTGTGTATGTCTGACTTAACATCTGACCTAACAGTGACACGAACCCACGGGCTGGGCTGTGAATGCCAACAATTTTGGATTATCTCAAGGCTGGGGTACAGGCTCACCCTGAATGAGGCAGGGAACTCTGGAGCACGACTGAGATGATGAGGAGGGGCTGAGGGAGCTGGGAAGGGGCTCAGCCTGGAGAAAAGGAGGCTCAGGGGGGACCTTGTGGCTCTGCACAGCTCCTGACAGGAGGGGATGGCTGTGTGGGGCTTGGTCTCTTCTCCCAAGTAAAAACAATGAGGAGAAACAGCCTCAAGCTGTTCCAGGGAAGGTTTGAGTTGGATATCGGGGAAAATTTCTTTATGGAAAGGGTTACCCAGCCCTGGGACAGGGCAGTGGTGGAGTCCCCAGCCCTGGAGGGGTTTAAAGGCCACGGGGGTGTGGCACTTGGGGACATGGAGACGTTGGCAGTGCTGGGGGAACCATTGGACTAATTTCTCAGAATCTCTGCTACTCAGAGTGACCCCAAGATGTGTTAGAAAGTCTGTTTTCCCAGCCTGGCAGTCAAAGAAGGAGTCAGGATTCTTTGATTCTTCTATTCTCATTCTCAGGGTTGTTTATTGTTTTTAATCTATAAAATTCTTTCTCCTGGCCTGCCAAGGTCCATTCAGCAGGTCAGACAGAGGCACTCTGGCTGTCCTCAGGGCAGTGTTATCTTTTTATACTAAAAACTACGTGTACATTATTTACAATAACTTCCCAATACCTATCACCTATGTTTGACAGTGAGCTTCTACTCTAAACCAATCCAAAAGTGCCAACATCACCCAGAACATGGAGGCCAAGAAGAAGAAAGAAGGACAGGGTACACCCAAATTCCTCCATCTTGGGACCCTGAGCCCTCATTCTAAAACCCCAAAAATCTATTTTTCACCCCATGACAAACTGTTACTCTACTTAAACTCTCTTGACTTGTAATTCTTCATATAAAGGTTGGTAATTGTTTTTTCCATGGGTCAAAGTCAAAGTCACAGGGGTCTTTGGCTCTGTGCCAAGGTCTGAGCCCCCTGGCAGGGTCTCGAGTCCTCCAGGGCAGCCAGAGGAATTTCCTGGGTTCCAACACTCATTGATCTCAGAGGCCTTTCCCAACCTAAATGTTCTGTGGTCTATGGGTTGTACAGGTACTTCTGAGGATGGATTTGGGTCATAATAACTGATATTGGGTCAAGGAGGCCTCTCCAGCTGCTGGAAGCAGGTGGCTCCAGGCACCAGCTGCTTTTCCTTGCTCTGACAAAGCCTCCTAAGAAACCCCACGTGTGGAAAAAGCACAAACAGAAACTGCCCAAGCAGAAGGAAATGCAGCTAAATCAGCACCCTGTGCCAAAGGCCCAGAGATTTCTCCTGCCAGAGCCCTAAATGCCCGGCCATCTGCTTCCCTCTGCCCCGGAATGTGGGCTGGAGAGCTCTGCCAAAAGCTTGTCTGGCCTCAGCAGGAGCCAGGGCTCTTCCCATGCCCTCCTCTCCTGCCTGGAGAGCAGGATCATGAACTGTCTGGGTCTGTTCCTGAAAATCCTCAGGGCATGAGGCAGACCCTGGGGAGCAGATGTTGCTCTGGAGTCACCCTTGAGGCCACATGTCCCAAATCTGGAGTGATTCCCATGTTTTTGGGCTTTCCAGAGGGCGGGTTCTCCTCCACCACGGGTGCTCTGACACCAGCAGGGGTTTGCCTGTGGAATCCAAGGAGTAAGTGGCTGCAGGATGGCAGAGGATCACCCTCCATATGCTGCAGACCATTTGTCTCTTGGACGAGCACTGGTGTTTTTAGGGCTCTAAAAAAAGTGATTTTTTGTGCTTGTTTCCATTCCTGAAATAGACAGTGATCCCGTTTTTCCAGCTCCCAGCTGCTTCAGCCTCTGATGTTTTCCCAGGAAGGGCAGCAAGCACAAGGCAGGGGAGGTTTGTGGCTGCTGAGAATCATCTGTGAGGGCAGTGCCCACATCCACAGGGATAAATCCAAGGCCAGCTGGAAGGGCCAAGCCACAGACAGGACACTGAGATCTCCTGGCTGCCCCAGAAAGGGATCCACAGAGGGCAGCTCGCTGGGGACTGGAGTCTGTGCTGACTCCTGGAGCCAAAATCTGCCAGGGGCTGGGGGAAATTTTATGTCTGAGCCTGGTCCTGGCATTGCTGCACTCACTGGTGTGGATCCAGCCAAGGGGCTGAAGGAGAAAGAGGCAGAGAGATAAACCTTTCCATGGAGAAGCAGAGAAATCATTCTGTTTGTATGAAATTTGCTAAAACAGCAGGAAATCCAGCTGGAGCTGCTTTAGATGTTGTTTTCCACATTACATCCATGGGGATATCTGAGTTCACAGCGTGTCCTGGGAGCTGCCATCCACAATTCCTCCCTCAGCCCCACCAGCAGCTGGGAGGAGGGAGCTGCAGGTGTGGGAGAGCTTCCCAGCCAGAATTCCCAACTCTACAGCAAAGCCACATCAGGGATTTGGCAAGCAGAGAGTGAGTGGGCAGCTCTGAAGTGAGACTGCAGGATGAAGGAGGCTGGCAGGATGAAGCAGACAGACAGATGGACCCCACACCTCATGCACGAGTGTTCCTTGGGGCTGAGATTCCATCATTAATTATTTTTAGTTGATTTTCTCCTTTCTTTTTTTTTTTAATTTTTTTCCCAGGGAATAACAAGTTTCTGGTGAAGCTTTTCCATTTTGTCATAAGAAATCAGGGCACACCATGTAATGCTCCTGAGGAAAAGGGATTGGGGTGCTGGTGGGTGAGAGATGGATACCTGGAGAAGAGAAGGATCCAGGGAGAGCTCAGAGCCCCTTCCAGAGCCTAAAGGGGCTCCAGGAGAGCTGGAGAGGGACTGGGGACAAGGCATGGAGGGACAGGACACAGGGAATGGCTTCCCACTGCCAGAGGGCAGGGATGGATGGGAATTTGGGAAGGAATTGTTCCCTGCGAGGGTGGCGAGGCCCTGGCACAGGGTGCCCAGAGCAGCTGTGGCTGCCCCTGGATCCCTGGAAGTGTCCAAGGCCAGGCTGGATGGAGCTTGGACCATTCTGGAATAGTGAGTTGTCCCTGCCCATGTCAGGGGGTGAGAATGGGATGACTTTAAGGTTCCTTTCCACCCAAACCATTCTGGGATTCTAAATCTAACATTTTTCCAATAAACTTTTTGTCTTTTTCTTTTTTCTTCTTTTTTTTTTTTCCTCCTCACTTTATGAAAACCTTCTTCTGCCATGGAAATCTCCAGGCACTCCCCAGGGACAAAGCTCCAGGTCTCTGTGCTCCTGGAGTACACAGAGTACACAGCCTGGTGCCAGAGATGTTTGGAATTACTCTGAGTGAGTGAGAACAATTGCCCAGGTACAAACAGTCCCCAAAACCTTCCCTTTATCAGGCCCTGAGTATGAGGGGTGGCATATCTGATATATCAGATCTATATTATTGGATCTATGTATCTATCTCTGTACTTGGTTTGTTCAAATTTTCAAGGGGAAAATTCCAACCTTTTCATGGATTTAAAACCATTGAATTCTGAGGAAACCACTCAGGCCACTGGGGTCTGATACGTGTTTAATGTGTTGTTGTGCCATGATCTGATTTTTTAGGTGAGTGGCTTTGAGGGTTTTGCTTTGGGTATGATTTGACTTTGGGGGCTCAGAGACCCCTGGAGGGAGAAAATTAGAAAGAAAGAGAATTTGGGGACAGAATTTGGTGACAGATTTTAAACACAGAGGGAAACCTGTGTGTTACAAAGTCTTCCCATTGGACCGGAGTGTGAAATAAGGGGCATTAATGAAATTATCTTCACCTGCACTTGGGTTTAAGTTGAAAGATAGTGAAACAGGTATTTATACAATGAGTACAGGCTGCAAGAGAGACAGCTGTGATTTCTTTGTTGATATCATTGTCACTGCTAGAAATGAAGGGATGGGACTATTTTCAAGCTAAGAATGATTTATTGTTCAGATAGACATCGGTTTCAGAGGCCATGAGATTTTAAAGGAGCAAGCAGTTTGCCATAGCTCAAGAGTGGTCACAAGTTTCTTTGTCACAAGGCAATATATAACTTTCTAAACTAATAGACAGCTGCCAGAGAATTTATTTTGCTTTGTTGACTTATCACTTTTACTTACTTCTGCTGTACTGGGGATACATTTACCTAATGGGTTTCTAACTCATGTACACTCATATGCTTCTATTATAACTTCTAAACTCTCAGTTTATTCCATACAACCCCACCCCTACATTTAAAACCCTTCACCATCTTATCAGTGCAGGTTCTCGCTTACTTAAGTGAGAAACTCAACTGATAGAACAGTAGAAATATAAGTTTACGATTTTTTAAAGTTTTCTATTTAATCATGGAAATATAAGTTTATGATTTTTCTGCTTAATATCTGTGTATTGTATTTTTACAGCAATCTGAGCTTCTTCTTAGGCTGCAGGTAAAACTCTCCAGTGTCTGTGGAAGTTTCTGCTTTTCCAATTCTCAGTTACAAAGGCTGTCCATTGGACAGGAATGTGAAATAAGGGGCATTAATGAAATTATCTTCACCTGCGCTTGGGTTTAAGCTGAAAGACAGTGAAACAGATATTTATACAGTGACTACTTGCAATAGAGACAACTGTGATTTCTTTGGAGGCTACAAGGAAGCATTATTATAATTCCCCCATGGCAAGGGGGTTGGAACTAGATGGTCTTTCCAACCCAAACCCTTGCATGTTTCTCTAATTCTGTCATCCAAGAACAGGATTTTTCTACAAGCTGTTTCTGAAAGGAAAATGGGAATAATGTAAGGTGACAAATTTTTTATAAATTGAGTTTTTTTAATTGCTGTTTAGAAGCTGTGGTGCTTTGAAAACATTATTTGGGGTGCTTTTCCATGAAACCTGGCTCAGGTTCTCTCTGTCCTGGGAGCTGCAGATGTTGGGGTAACTCCTCATAACTCCAAAACTGGGTTCTTGGGGTCTGACCCAGTTTGGAAATTGCCAGATCATTCCTGAGAAAGCTGAATCCTGAATTGCCTCTTCAGGAGCATAAATCAATAAATCTTCAAAACCAAATCCTGACCTGATGGAGCTCAGAAAATTTTTAGTGGGCAGGGAAATTTGAACTTCACAGAATCACAGAATGGCTTAGGTTGGAAAGAACCTTAAGCTCATCTTGTTTCACCCCTCTGCCATGGGCAGGGACACCTTCCACTATTTCAGGTTGCTCCAAGCCCTGTCCAGCCTGGGCTCACAACCAGGAAAAATGGTTTTAAATGGATCTGGAGACACCCTCTGGTGTTTTCAGTTCAGCAGTGACTGCTGAGGTTGTGCTGAGTATTTAAGATCAAATATGAACAGGCTGAGTGAGGATTTGTTAGGCTGAGTCTCCTGAGTAGCTTGAGGTATGAACCATTGTTATTGAGGGAAAAAAAGGATTCTCAGTGTGAGAGTAAATGTCCTCTCTGTTGGATGCAGAGAACTGAAAATCTTCTCTTCCAGAATCCAATTAACGATCCCAGCTAATAAAGAACAAATGGCCAAAGTACCAATGACAAAGAGATGAGAGGCAGGGCAGCCCAGCAGAGTCAGAGATGCTCCCACCAGCTGAAATGCCTTTTGTTCCACTCCCTGTTTCAGGCAGTGGGATAAATTTAGAGCCGTGACTTGTCATTCCAGAAATCAAACAGGACACGGAGACAGCGAGCGCTGGAAAATCCTCCAGCTGTGCTGGAGCTCAGCAGCAGGGCTGGGAAGTCTCTTTACCTGTAAGATCACAAAGCAGAGCTGCTGTTGCAGTCCTGTGGCTCTTTTATTTTTTTTTTTTAATGGAATAACAGAATTATTAAGGTTAAAAAAGCCCTTTAAGATCATCGAGTCCAAGCATTGACCCAGCCCCACGTGTCCACCACCAAGCCCAGCACCTGGGTGCCCTCCCAGTGTCTGAAGGGAGCCTACAGGGAGCATGAAAAGGGACTATTCACAGGAGCCTGGAGTGACAGGACAAGAGGGTTTAAACTGAAATAAAGTAGCTTTGGATTGGAAATTAGGAAAAATTATTCCATGTGAGTGTGGGGAGGCTCTGGCACAGGGTCCCCACAGAAGCTGTGGCTGCCCCCTGGATCCCTGGAAGTGTCCATGGCCAGGTTGGATGGGGCTTGGAGTAGCCTGGGACAGTGGAAGGTGTCCCTTCCCTGGCAGGGGCTTGGACTAAATGTCCTATAAGGTCCCTTTCAACCCAAACCGTTCTATGATTCTACACTGTGCTTCTATAAAGAAACTTGAATTATTAAAAGTGAGATTCAATAGTAATAGAAGTAGTGATGTCTTCACTGCCTGGAGATTTCCAGCTCATGACTGGATATTCCTCACCAGGGAAAATTTTCACCATAAATGCAGTTCCACAACTTCTGAACTCCAGGAGTTCTGATTCCTTTTATTCCTCTTCCTTCCTGTAATCCTGGGAGCTGCTGTGATCTGGAGCTGCCATAGGGAGTGCCCACATGTCCACCACCAAACCCAGCACCTGGGTGCCCTCCCAGGGTCTGAAGGAATCCTACAGGGAAAGTGGAGAGGGACAATTCACAGCAGCCTGGAGTGACAGGACAAGACGGTTTAAACTGAAAGGAAGTATCTTTAGATTGGAAGTTAGGAAAAGTCCTTCCCTGTGAGCCTGGTCAGGTCCTGGCACAGGGTGCCTATAGAATCTGTGGCTGCCCCTGGATCTCTGGAAGTGTCCAAGGCCAGGCTGGATGGGGCTTGGAGTAGCCTGGGATAGTGGAAGGTGTCCCTGCCCTGGCAGGGGGGTTGGACTAGATGTCCTATAAGGTCCCTTCCAACCCAAACCGTTCTGTGATTCTATTTTATGATTCTATAAAGAAACTTGAATTATTAAAAGTGAGATTCAATAATAATAATAGAAGCAGTGATGTCTTCCCTATCTGGAGATTTTCAGCTCATAATGAATATTCCTCACCAGGGAAAATTTTTGCCACAAATGCAGCTGCACACCTTCTGAACTCCAGTTCTTTTCTTCCTCTTTTTTCCTGTAACCCTGGGAGCTGCTGTGATCTGGAACCACCCTAGGTAGTGCCCACGCTCCGGTTTAAGCCGTGCTGTGTTCCCAAAGGGTTGGCACAGCCCCAGGAGCTGCTGTGCCCCAGGACAACCTGCAGGTTCACCAGATCCAAGTGTAAATTCTGCACTGACCACAGACCAAAAACCACACCCAGCATTTGGGTAGAAAGTCACTGTTTTGGAAGCTGGGAGAGTGGTTTAATCCCATGGGAATGGCCAAAGCAGGCCGTGCTTGAGCCATCTTCCTGCTGCACAGCACAGAGCTCACCTGAGAGACATGCCAAGGACTTGGATTCAAATTTTTAACAGGAAAAACCCAGAGGAGAGTGAAGAGATCACAGATCCTTTGCTGCTTCCCTACCTGAGCCATTCACCGCTTTGTCTTTCCCTTTTCTGCATGTTATGAACCAATAACAGTGGGAAAGGGAGGTCCCTGGGACACCACAATTGCAAGGTGACAAATGAGGGAAAATACTCCCAGATTTACATCAGGAGGATGGACTAGACATTTATTGCTGCCATATTTGAGAATATTTCATTTACTGGTGCAGGGTTCAGCTCCTGTCAATGACACAAGGACCACAGAGGTCACTGCGTGCGCCGGGGAAAGAAATGAACCCAATGAAAACATCTGTGCAAAGCCACAGATCTGCCTGGGGGAAAATGCTTCTGCAATTTCTGGGATTAAAAAACACCAAATTACATCAAAGCTGGATCATATCCCATTCAAAAATGCACTAAATTTTTTTTGTGAAGGAGCACAGAAGATCCTTCCTCTCCTGTGCTGGATTTTCTCCAGCTCTGCTCTTCCTCCAAAGGGCTTCAGCAGCTCCCAGCACTGGGGATTTTTTGGGTGTCTCTCAGCTGATCCAGACTCATCCTTCCTGCTCCTTGTGCCTTAACTCAAAGGAGAAGATTTTAGCTGTTGGTTTTACATCCAGAAAAGAATAAACAACACAAGCAACAATTGGTGCTGTTTGTTTGAATTTGGGCATGAAGAACTAGACTGAGGGATTCCCTGCTGAACATTTGTAGGAACAAACACATTCAATATCTACAAAATAAACTCTGCATCTTAAAAAAACCCACCTAACTTCTTGTCAAGAAGAAAAACACCCACAGCTCAATAGCAGTGTAATGATCAGTGTAATGATTAATTTTCCTTCAGAATCCCAGTAAATGGAATTATTCCTTCCAAAAGGTTATGAATGGTCAACAGCAGAAATGAGCAGGGTTATTTCCCTGTAGTGGTCATGGAAAACAGAAAAATATAAAGTGGAAAGAAAAAGGAAATGGCAAAGAATGAAGAAGGAAGCTGAGTTTCATGTAGTTACAATAATTGGACGTGGACAATAGCTGGATGAAGGCATAAGAAGGAGAGAAGGAATAGAGAAATCTGGAAAAGGGGTAAAGGAGTGACTGGGGTGAGGGTGGGAAGAGACTTTCTCCAGTTTCCTGGAGTTTCTGGCCTGTGGAGTTTATTTTCAAGGATGTCTCACTGCAGGGTGTCCCAACAAGGTGACTCTGGAGGTGACAATTCCTAATTTTGTCCTTGCAGGTCTCTCCATCTTCTCCAACTGCTGAGTTACCTGGATGGGCATGGAGGAAAAAGAGGGAAAAGCAGAACAGAAAAGAAAACAGAATCATGGAATCACTGAGGATGGAAAATCCCTCTGAGGCCATCGAGTCCAACCATTCCCCAGCACTACTGAGGCCACCACTGACCCATGCACCAACTTTAGATGCTTTTTATTGAGCCTTTCCAGGGATGGTGATTCCCCCACTTCCTTGGGCAGCCCATTCCAGTGCCATTCACCCTTCCAGTGAAGGAATTTCCCCAATATCCAACCTGATGGCTGCAAGGCCAGGGCAGCATGGAACCATGCTGATGAAACAACAAAAACCAGAAACATTTGTGCCTGGAGACGACTCCAGCCACCTGCAGAGGGCTGTTGTTTGCTCTGCAGGCTGTGCAGTGTCACCCTGCCCCACTGGGCCCTCTCACAAAGGCCCCTGGCAGCCAGGCTGTGCTCCATGGGCACATGGGACTGCTCCTGCTCTCCAGATCCGGCTCTTGGGGCTGCCCATGGGCACAGCTGCTCCCAGGGCAGCTGGAATTCAGCCTGGGATGGCTCCTGATAAGCTCTGGGCACTGTCTGCAAGGCACAGACACAATGGACACAATGGGGAGTCAGATCCATGATGGGGAATGGTTTTGTGGAGCATCCAACCCTGACCAGTGCTCTGGCACTGAGGGCCCTCAAGGGCCTCTCCCAAATGTGATTCTCTTCATCACATTCATTTTTTTGGGTATTTTGTCTCAATTTCGAGTTTGTTTCTTTTTTTTTTTTTTTTTTCCTGTATTGATCACAGCCTAAAGGAAATGAAGGAAAAATGTTTTATGAGCAGGAGTTAATAAATTTCCAGTTGTCATGGTGATGGTAGGACATCTCAGAAGGCTCTTCTAAGTCCTGAACTATCCAAGGTCTCCACTGAAAAACTCCATAATGGAATAAAGCTCCTTTCTGAATTTGCAAATAAGCTGAAAGGAGCTGCTGTGTTCTGGAGGGTGCTGGGGATTTGCTTTATTTTTTTGGAAAAGACAGGAACAGTTGGTGAAGAACCTGGAAGAAGCAATATCTGGCAATTCAGGGATTCTGCAGGAAAGATATGGGGCTGCGGTGGGCACCAAGGTGCACACACTGGGACAACATCATCCTGTTCTCTTCTGGAAAAGGAAGGAATTGATTGTTCTTCCTATAAAAATAACCACCAGGTTTATCACATGTCAGGCACGTCAGTTAATTCCTTTATTATTCTGAATTAGAATTCCAGGTGGTGCTGTTTGCTGCCAAGAGGACCAGGCTTCAAGGGCAGGTGGAATAGTTGGAGAGACCTGAGGGCTGAGACAGTTACAAGACCAAGAAAATGATCTACAACAAAAATCTCTAAGAATTGAAATTGTGATCACTGAATCCCACAATGGTTTGGATTGGAAGGAACCTTAAAGCTCATCCTGTTCCTACCCCCTGCCATGGGACACCTTCCACTGTTCCAGGTGGTCCCAAGCCTTATCCAGCCTGGCCTTGGACACTTCCAGGGATCCAGGGGCAGCCACAGCTTCTGTGGGTACCCTGTTCCAGGGCCTCCCCACCCTCACAGCCAGGAATTCCTTCCTAATCTCTAATCTAAACCTACTCTCTTTCAGTTTAAGTCATTCCCTGAGTCCTGTCCCTCCATCCCTGTCCCCGGTCCCTCTCCAGCTCTCCTGGAGCCCCTTTAGGCCCTGCAAGGGGCTCTGAGCTCTCCCTGGATCCTTCTCCTCTCCAGGTGAGCACCCCCAGCTCTCCCAGCCTGGCTCCAGAGCAGAGGGGCTCCAGCCCTTGGAGTAGCTCTGTGGCATTGCTTGGACACTGTGGTTCCATGCATTTTTGATAACACACACTATCTCCATGGCTGCAGCAGTTCCATGCTCCACTCCCTGGCCCTGATGTCAGTGGTCACACCCTGCTGACATCCACAATATTAAATCTCTTCCCCTCCAAGCAGGATGGCCAGGTCCCAGTCCCGTTGGAAATCAGGCCTGGCTCATGGAGACACAGGAGGTGCAGTGGGAATTGTGTTTGCAAAGGTGTAAAGCAGCCTTGGAAAAAAACCTCGCCAGGGTTGTGATAAAAATTTATCCACAGGGAGAGGCAGCTCCTGTGCCAGGACCGTTGTTTTGTTAAGAAACAGGAACAGAAGGGTAAACCATGCCATGGAGTCATAGAATCATAGAATCATCTAGGTTTGGAAAGGATCTCTAAGTAAGATCAAGTCCAGGCATCCCCCAGCACTGTTAAAGCCACCACTGATCCATGTCCCCAAGTGCCACATCCACAAGGCTTTTAAATCCCTCCAGAGATGGGGACTCCTCCACTGCCCTGGGCAGCTGTGCCGGGGCTGGACAACCCTTTCCATGAATAAATTGTTCCCAATGTCCAACAGAAACCTCCCCTGAAGCAACTTGAGTCCATTTCCTCTTGTCGTCCTGTCCCTGTTCCCTGGGAGCAGAGCCTGAACCCCCTGGCTGTCCCCTCCTGTCAGGAGTTGTGCAGAGCCACAAGGTCCCCCCTGAGCCTCCTTTTCTCCAGGCTGAGCCCCTTCCCAGCTCCCTCAGCCCCTCCTGGTGCTCCAGCCCCTTCCCCAGCTCTGTTGCTGTCTGTGTAGCAGGTCCCCATCCAGCCAGGTGTCCTCAGTGTGACAGTGACAAAGAGGTAAAGCTGCACAGCCACAGAGAGCAGCATTAGAGTGGAAACCCACCCAGTTCCAGCAGTTTTTGATGTCTGGGGCTGCTGAGCTGGGTATGGGTGAATATTATTGTGCTGAATGCCCCTCAGGGGATTTTATGGATTTCATGGAAGCACAGAGTAACACAGAGTGGGAGGGAGCTCTGGAGATCACCTGGTCCACCCTGCCCAGCAGAGCAGAGCAACCTTCAAAGTCAGATTGGCTGCCCAGTTACCTTCTGAAGACATTTACAGCTCCCTGCTCCACAATATCTATGGCAGCCATGGAATCACTGAGGTTGGAAAAGCCCTCTGAAATCACCAAGTCCAACCATCCCCCAGCACTGCCAAGACCACCACTGACCCATGTCCCCAAGTGCCACATGCACACAACATTTCAATCCCTCCAGGGATGGGAACTCCATCACTGCCCTGGGCACCATTTTAGTGAATAAAAAATATCTTTCTTAATACCCAATATGAAAAAATAACTTTCTTAATACCCAATCTAAACCTCCTCTGGGCCAGCTTGAGCCTGTTTCCTCTCATGCTGTCAGTGGCATGGTTGTTGCACCACTGTGGGCAGTGGGAAGGAACAATTCCTTTGTTCAGTCACCAGATTCCTGTGTGTCACCTGCTTCCCTGGCTATGGAAATGGAAAAAGAGAGCTCTCTCTCTTTCAGGACACTTTTTTGACCATGCTGTCACACATTCCCACACACTCCTCTCCCTCTACAGTGCAAGTTCCCATTCCAAATACTGTCTTGGGAATAAGTCCCCAGCTCTCACCATTCTCCCTGCCATCCTTTGTACCTCTTTTCTTGCTCTGCATGTGCAGAGAGAGGGACGCCAGCACAGTTTGCAGCATGAAGCACCCTCAAAACTATCACAAAACCACCCCAATTTTTATCAGCACCCATTCCAGCCAAGGCAAGCACTCAGTTTTCCTGCTTCTGGGAACTGTTTTTTGTTGGGGCTTTTTGTTTGTTTGTTTGTTTGTTTGTTTGTTGGATTTTTTGTTTGTTTTGGTTTGGTTTGGGGGGGGGGGGGGTTGGGGTATTTTTTTTGTTTGGTTTGTTTTGGTTTGGTTTGTTTTTTTTCTGAGTGCTCTTTGGGAATGCCACATTCCTGGAAGGTGAAAATCAGTTTGCCATCACCAAGCCAGTCTCGTTTGCCGTCTGCTGAAGCTGCCACTCAGGGCTGAGATCCTTCTGCCTCCAGACTCCTTGCAGTCAGTTCTAATTTCCCTCTGAAAAACCTTCTGTTGGCACTAGAGCACCCCTGACAGCCAGGATCAGGCCATGTCCACCCCAAAACTGAGCACACTCGAGCCCCCAGAGCTGCCTGGAGGGTTTGTGAGGGATAAGGGCTGATCAAAGTGTCTGCAATGGTCAGATCTTCCTGGGAAAAGGCTCTCAGCTCCCTTCAGAGGGGTGAGAGGGGCCAACAGGTCAGGCTGCAGGGAATGAGGTGTTTGCTGAATTTACCAGAGGGGTTTGCACCAGGGTGACACATGGACACCAGCTCCTCTCAGCACGTGGGGACAGCTCTAGACAGCAGAGGCAGAGCTGTCAGTGCATCCTGGCCACATCCCAGCCCTGCTGCATCCCTGCCAAAGGTTGGGAAAGGCCTGTGATACTGATCTTGTTCCCTGAGAGGTCCCTCTGCCCCAGGACATCTGTTCCATCTGCTCCCCGGCCGCTCCTGTCACAGTCCACGGTTTTCCCTTTGAATCGGGGGCTGATTGCAGCTCTGGGGACAGCAGGGCTTTGCCAGCAGGGTGGAGGGGCTGCTGGCCATGCCATGAGCAGCAGGACCTCCCCCAGACCCTCCTCTCTGCCCTATAAATGTGAGGATGCTCAGCAGTGGCACTCACAGCACCCAGCTCCAGCTCCAGCCTCGCTGAGATCCAGCTCCTCTCCAGCCATGAGGTTCCTCTGCCTCGTCCTCGCTGCCTTCCTCCTGCTCTCCTTGGCTGCCCCAGGTAAGAGGGGGAATTGTGAACTGGATGAAGGGGAAAAGTGGGATGAGGAGGGTCAGTCTGGGCTGCAGCAACTGGAGAAAACTCGGGCCCTGCTGGCTTTAGAGCTGTGGCTTTGATGCTCACTCACAGAAATGTCCCCAATCCCTCGGTTGTGCATCTGTGTCTCCAACCAACCCAAGGCACCCAATGGTTCTATGATTTCATGATTCTGTGATTTCATGATTCTATTATTTCATGATTTCATGGTTTTATGATTTCATGACTCTGATTTTGTGATTCTATGATTTCAGGGTTCTGTGATTCTGTGACATAATTTGGTTACCCCAGTTTGTCTTATGTGGGGATCTATTTTTATACAAATAGATTTGTATAAAAATCTAAAGATTTCTAGATTTTTATTATTGAAAATTATTATTATTAAAAACTATTCTTAAAACTATTCTTAAATTAATTATTAAAACTATTATTAATAATTAATTGTTAAATTGATTAATAGTTAATTATTAAAATTATTTATTAAAACTATTATTAAAATCTAATTAAAAATGAGATTCGTATAAAAATCTAAAATTTTACCAAAAAAAGAAAAAAAATCACTTTAAAGTGCTGTAAGAGGCACATTTGGGATGTTTTGGATGTTTTTGACACCTAAGTTAAGGTGAGCTTGGCCCTGGTGTAATTGTTTCAATCATGAAGCACCAAGTGAGTGCTGGATGTCCTTTTCAGAGACACCAGCCTTGTGGAACTTCCTCTGCTTCATGTCACCTTTTGTGCCAGGCAACTTCTGGCAACACCTTCAGGGTGAAGCTCCCTGACATTTCTGATGTGCAGCGCTCACACATCTCTGCTTGGCTCCTCACCTCCCCCTTCACTGACAGAAAGGCAGATTTGGGGCTCAGGAAAGTTCCCATTCCAATATTCCTTCACTTTGGACATAATTTCCCAGTTATTTCAGGTCAGCAGCTTCTCACCCTGGGGGTGCCTGGCACTTGGTGGAGCCTTGCCCTGAGGGACATCTTCATGAGTTTTGGTTTTGGGGTGTTTTGGGATGCTCTCCCATCTGTCCCAAAGTCAGCAGGGTCATCCAGTGGCCACCAGAGGGGGAGGGAGGTGCCCAAGGAGCTGCTTTGGGTCCTTCCAAGTCCCTTCCAGCTTTGGGGTTGGGCTTGGGAAGGGTGTTGGACATGTGGGGGATGGAGCAGGACATCCCTATGGACAGGGACAGATCCTGCTGCCCACTGTGACTGGGAGGGGATGGGAGGGCATGGAAATGGGGAACAAGGATGGGAAAATGGGGAACAGAGATGGGAAAATGGAGAAATGGGGAAATGGGATGGGGAATTGGGGAACAGAGATGGGGAAATGGGGAACAGAGACGGGGAAATGAGAAAACAGGAAAATGGGGAATACAGATGGGGAAATGGGGTAATTTGGAAATGAGGAAATGGGAAAATGGGGAGATGGGGAAATGAGGAACAGAAATGAGGAACAACCACTCTCCCTCTCCCCTTCCAGGCTATGGGAAGTTCAGGAAGACCTGTGCTCCTGCGGGGTACTGCTCCCCAAAGTGTCGTGCCATCGATTTGAAATACACCTCTGCTGACTGCAAGTACTCCTGCTGCATCCCAACCAGCTGGAAGGGGAAATAGGAGCTGAAGAGGGAGCACCTGGGGAAGAGGAGGCACCATGGTGGCTCTGAGAGCAGATTCCCAGCTGTCTGACCCCACTGCCATCCCCTTCTCTTAATAAATAAAAGAAAAAATGAGATATCATTTGTTGTGTGCTCATGATCCTATTTCAAGCATTAGGACAAGTTCCCCAAGCCACAAAGACCAGTTGGCATCATGTCCCATTGTTATTTTCCACAAATTTCACAGTGGAAGTGTTTAAGAGATGGAGTTTCCCTCTCTGTTTCCCACAGGGAATTCAGGCAGTGCTGGACAACAAAGGTGTGGTTGGAGCAGCACCCCCCTGGCTGTCCCTGTCCCCTCTGAGCCTCACAGCAAATCCCCTGGGTCACTCAAAAAATCAGTGTTCATTGGAAATCCTGGCAGGAGTCTTGTGGCCATGGCTGGGGAATGAGAGGGAAGGATGGGGACAAAGTCTCAAACTCTTTTCAGCATCTTCCTCATTTAGAAGGGGAAAAATGGGCCACAGGTTGGAGAAACACAAGAATTGTGAGGAAACATGATGAAATATAGCAGGGATTGGTGAAAGGGGAAAATGTAATTGAGGGACCTTAAAAGGATCATAGAGAGACCACCCAGGGATGACCAGAAGGTGCTCAGGAAGCTCCTGAAAAGGGATTAACCCTCACTGGCCACAGGGCAGATCCCATCTCCTTTTCCTCCAGCAAATACATGGAGTAAAGCCAATTTCCAGAGTAAACCAAATTTCCAGGTTCCTCTGCTGGTCTTGGATGGGGAATGGATGCTGGGAAAGGTGAAGAGAAACACAGAGCCAAGATCTCTACAGCAAGTGAGGAAAGGGGCTGAAAACTCACAGTTTGGGTTTCCCACTTGGTTGTTTCTAAAAAAAACCCCAAAATTTGGGGAATGCAGCACATCTCGGGCAGCAGCTCTGACCTTCCAGTGGTTCTGGTGTTGCCAAAATCCCTTCTCACCAACTCTGGAGGCATTTCAGAATTGTAGAATTAGGACATTGTTAACAATCCCTTTCAGAATGTTCTGTGCCACTGATCCAGGGCTGGGTTTGGTGTGTTTGAGCCCATGTATTTGAATGATTTTTGTGTCTTGGTACCCTGAAGTCACTGCAGAAATTTCAGTGGAGGGATCCTTGTCAGTCGTCACTTGCATTTCCCTTCTAATACATTTTCTTTGACCACTGAATTCAGCAAGTTAAAAAAAAAAAAGTGGTAAAACATAAAATTAAAATAAAAAAGCCTTAAGACTTGGGGTTCACAAGGGTCCAAATAAATCTGGAAAAGAAACCATAATTTCCAATGAGGAAGCAGAGATACCCTCATGTTTAGTGACATCAATAGAATCACAAAAGAGTTTAGGTTGGAAAAGTTCTCTAAGATCACCCAGTCCAAGCATCCCCAGCACTGTCAAGGCCATCACTGAGCCATGTCCCCAAGTGCCACATCCACATGGCTTTTAAATCCCTGCAGGGATGGGGACTCCACCACTGCCCTGGGCAGCTGTGCCAGGGCTGGACAACCCTTTAAGGGAAGAAATTGTCCCAGTATCCAATCTAAACCTCCCCTGGAGCAGCCTGAGGCCATGTCCTCCCCTCCTGTCTGTCAGGAGCAGAGCCTGACCCCCCTGGCTGTCCCCTCCTGTCAGGGAGTTGTGCAGAGCAGTGGAAAAAGTGCAGGAGTAAAATAATGAAATGACTCTGAATTGCTGAGAGGCTCCAGCTAAAACTGAATGACTTTAAAGCAGTCATTTACTCACTCCTGTCATTTCTCTCACAGCGTTCTACATCTGGAAAGTGCAGGTATTTGGGAAAAAAATCCCAAAACAAAACCAAAGCTTCTTTGTCTTTCCTATCTGATATAAACAGAATAACTTTGGAAATGTTCATAAAATCACAGGTTATCCTGACCTGGAAGTGCCTCTCAAGTATCACCCAGTCCAACCCTGCACAGAGACCCCCCAAAAATCCCACCAGGTGCCTGAGATGTGATGAGTATCAATTAAAACAGCCCCAGAAATTGCAGCTCCATAAGAAAGGTTGTTTTGCTGAGTCCTGCTTCTGGAAGCTGCAGGCCCTGGCACAGGGTGCCCACAGAAGCTGTGGCTGCCCCTGCATCCCTGGAAGTGTCCAAGGCCAGGCTGGACAGGGTTTAGAGCAAACTGGGATAGTGGAAGGTGTCCCTGCCCATGGCAGGGGTGGGAATGGGATGAACTTTAAGATCCTTCCTGCCAAAACCATTCCAGGATTTCATGACAATTGATTTGATCCTGGTTGTAAGATTCTTTTTTCCCCCCTCTGTTTTCCTCTATATCTTATTCTCAGTGAAATAAGACTTCAACAGAAACATTTTTAAAGGAAAAACCACACAGAGCAGCAAAAAATGAAACAAAACAAAACAAAAAACCTGCTTTCCCTACAAATCTGGAGTTCCCATATTGCCTGGTGCTATACACATTAAAGATATGTCTTTCCTTGTGGTGACAGTCAGTGCATCTGCCCTGGGAGAGAGAGAGGCAGGGGAATGTCTGGCCCAGTGATTCCTGCTAATGTGCCCATCTGCTTCCCTGTCACTGCCACCCACACACAGGCACAGGCAGGGAGCAGGGCAGAGCCTGCACTGCCTCTTTTAAAACATTGGGACCTTCCTGAGCAGTGAAAACAGCAAAAAAAATGGCCCAGCAGGGTTTTTTCTAGGTGAGATGGAGGCTGAAGTCTCATCACATCCAGGTTTCCCTCCCTGAGTGGTCACAAGGTGCCTCCAGCTCTTCCTTTTCCTTTCTCAGGGATATTCCCTGTCATGGGAACAGCAAACATATGGGAAAACTTAAAAAAAAATAAAGGGAGAGCAAGTAAAGAGACCCAAAATGTCTGGCTGGAATTCCCAAGGTTTAGCAAACAGCTCAGTGTGGTGCTGCTGGTGCTCCCTGTTCTCTCCTGCTCCTGCATTCCCAGTCTCTACAATCAAATAACCCACTTGGAGCCATTCACTCCACGTGGAAAATGACTTGGATTTTTCCTCAAAACTTGGATTTTTCTGTCATGGACATATTTTATGAAAAATGCTTTCATTAGGATTTTTTTCTCTCTTCTTCATTAGGATTTTTGCTCCCTCTTTTTTCCTGCTCCTGCATTGCCAGTCTCTGCAATCAAATAACCCACATGGAGCCATGAACTCCACACGGAAAAGGACTTGGATTTTTCCTCCCAACTTGGATTTTTCTGTCACAGACATATTTTATGAAAAACCCTTTTGTTAGGATTTTTCCTCCTGAGAATCTGAGAGGCTTTAGAAATGAAATGTAAACAATAATTATCTGCTGCTGTGGAATGCAACAAGTGCATCTTTGATTGGTCTCATGTTGTTGTTTTTAATTAATGACCAATCACAGTCCATCAGATTTCTCCTCCTCCACAAAATAATGCAAAACAATCAGTTATTTATAGAAAGTGTGTGAGAAAGTTTATTACAAGAATGTAAACATCAGAAGGCTCAGAAAATCTTAAAAAATCAGGGCGACATTTTTCCTCACAACATCCTCCTGGGAGGAGCCAGGGAAGGAGTCACACCCCCAAACCCAAGCCAGGTCCTTCCTCAGCCATCACCTTTACCACCCTCAACAATGCATCCTTCCATTCCCTCCCATCCCTTTTCCAGATTTTTTTATGATCAAATTTCCTGCTGTTTCCCCCCACAAATCTCCTCTTAACCCTCTCTCCTGCAGCTCAGCCCCCAAGTGCTGCACCCTGTCCTTTGGTTTTAGGACAGGATTTTCCCAATTTCCTGTTTTTCCCCCTTGTTATTGTATTTGAAACTGGTAAAATCCTGGTTTGCATTCCCATAGGACACTTTAAGAATTTTTTTCCTTATCAAACTACCACCTCCCATCTTGGCACAGCAAAACCTTCTTGAGGAACAGATCATGGAATCATGGAATGGTTTGGGTGGGAAGGGATATTAAAAATCATCCAATGACAGCCCCTGCAAAGGGCAGGGACACTTTCCACTGTCCCAGGCTGTTCCAAAGCCCTGTCCAGCCCGGCTTTGGACACTGCCAGGGATCCAGGGGCAGCCACAGCTTCTCTGGGCACCCTGTGCCAGGGCCTCACCATGCTCCCAGACAAGAATTCCTTCCCAATATCCCACCCATCCCTGCCCTCTGGCAGTGTGCAGCCATTCCCTGTGTCCTGTCCCTCCATCCCTTGTCCCCAGTCCCTCTCCAGCTCTCCTGGAGCCCTTTTAGGCTCTGGAAGGGGCTCTGAGCTCTCCCTGGATCCTTCTCCTCCCCAGGGTGCAGAGATCACACATTGCAGTCAGAAGTTGCTCCTTCATCCTTGAATTCCCTTCAGACTTTTTTTTATTATTATTTTTCTGAGGGGAAAGATCAGGATGCTGGTGATTTGCTGCTGCTTTTTCTTCTCTTCCACTGCTTTTATGCTTAAGACAATGAGGATCTGCCAGGATCTCCCCTTTGATGAGTCCCCACAAAGGAGGGTTCAGCATCAAGGCCTCTCTTTTTCTGGCCAGGTGAGAACCAAAGCAAATATTTCATTGAGCTCCTGCAGAGTGGCCTGAGCTTTAATTAACTTTATTTCCCTGACCATGCTCTTTGTCAGGCTGCATGTTCTCGATGTGTTTGGAAAAAGAAAACAAAAGTCTGGTTTGAAGAGGTTTCCTCACTTTTTTCAACTCTTCCTGTAATTTTCTGCCGAGCTGCCTTATTGTGTTTTATACTTTGTCAAGCCCAGTTTATTATGTTCTCTATTTTCCATGTTTGGCTACAATTTCATCTTTTTTTTTCCTAACAACTTCCCTCATCCCACTGTTCTGCTGTGACCTTTTCCTTTTTGTTCTTTCTCAAGCCCTTTTTTTTTTTTTATACCTGTCATAGATTTTCCTTGAGTCTCCTTTTTAGTGGCCTTAAACACCTCCCCAGGTGCTTGCGAAGAATCTATTTGCAAGCATTTAACTCTTTTAGCTGCACCTTTTACCTCCTTTCTGACAATTCCTACATTTTTATATCACTTCTTTATTAAAATTGAGTGCAGAAGCAGTGGTCCTTCCATCCCCTGCTGCCCTGAAAAGGAAAAAAGGTGGTAAAACATAAAATGGAGTGTGAGTTCTGTGGGATCTGAGTTGCAGGGGCTCTCCCAGGGGATAACTTTGAACCAAGCCCAGTAACTGATGTTTTCTCCTTGTAAATATGAGAAACCCTTGTAATCCAGTAATCCATGGGTATAACAAATAATTTTTCCTATAAAAGGTTCTTTCCAGGATATGAATCTGCTTCTTGGCATAGTTGGAATTTATAATATCATAGAATCACAGAACAGTTTAGGTTGTAGGTAATTTTTAGGTTGTTTCATCCCACCCATGCCATGGGCAGGGACAGCTCCCACTATCCCAGGCTGCTCCAAACCCCATTTTGGAGTTCATTCCCTTTCTTTTCACTCTCCTCTCACAATTCCCAGGAGAAAAAAAAAAAAAAAAAACCAAAAAAGAAAGAAACCGCAGAGGAGTTTTTAAATTTTTTAATGTTTCCTTCTGGAATTTTTATCCTTTAGTCAAACTTTCAGCCTTATGTGTCTGTGAAGCGTCACCAGCTCAGGGCTGGTTTAGGTGAATTTTCCATCTTTTGTGTCCTCTTTTCTGAGCTCAGGTGAATCTTGACAAAATCTGTGACTCTTGATGGGCCATCCTGTATCAAATGGGATTTTAACCTGCTGCCCTCAGCCCTCAACCTGTGAATCTTAACCCCCTCACACCCAGAATCTCACCCAGTCTGTGAAGTGACTCAGTCCTCTTGTCCATACCCTAAGAAATCCCCCAGTTTTATGAGGTTTCCTGGACGTCTGGTCAGTCCTACAGCTGATAAAGTGTTTCAGTCTATCAGTTTTATCCGTTTATCAGTTTTATCAGTTTATCCTGAGGATGCAAATTTTATCCTAAAGATAAAACAAAGGAGCACAAGCTTGGTCCCTTTTTTTTCCTGTTATTCTTTTTTTCTACCTGTCTGCCCCAAAATTTCCAGGGAGATTCATTCAGACCAGGGTGGTCACAAAATGCTTGGAGCACCTCATGTTGCACCAGCAGGACCCATGTGTCCTAGGAAATGGGAATTTTGGGCAAATATATAAATTATCCAGAGGAAGAAGACACTTTTACCTCCAGCTCCACGTGCCAAGATCTCTGCTGGTCACAAAAGATGCTGCTGAGGAGAGGAGACATAGCCCTTTCTCCTGGAGAAATTGGGAGACATCCCACAAGAGGGAGAGGTCTGTACCCCCTCTCTTCTCTTGCAGCACCATCAGCCCCACAAATACCCATTCAAAGCCTTTTTCTGTGTTTGCAAGACCCCAGGGCTGGAAAGTTCCTTTATTTCCTCCAGTGTTTCAGAGAAACAGAGCTGATTTTTGCCCTGTGGCCTTTTAGGACACAAACATCCCAGCCTCCAGTGTTGCTGGAGTGTTTGTGGGGTGTTCTGAGCCACCCTATATTGGTGTCCTCTTGCAGAAAACCTGGAGTGATTGGGTGATCCCACAAGGAATGGGGCAAGGAAGGGGACTCTGAGGAAACCCTCAGGTGTTCTCCTGTTCTTGGTGACCCCCATCGAATAATCTGAAATGATCCCCATGGAATAATCTGGTGACAGACTCTGCTGAGCAGACACTTGGTGAGGGTGTCCAGGACAACCCCAAAGCCTCAGTGGCTGCATTGGTTGCTCTGTGGGCACCCCAGGAATGGGATTTGGGGGTGCAAGGGGAAGTTGGTGCTGTTTGTGTCTCCCATTCCCACCTCTCAGTGGGACTGAGAACCCCAGAGCAGAGGGTTCTGAAGGGGAATTGGAATGATGGGGCTCCTGAAGAAATTGGGAGCCATCCCACAAGAGGAAGAGGTCTGTACCCCCTCTCCTCTTGCAGCACCTTCCAACTCCACAAATACCCATTCAAAGCCTTTTTCTGTGTTTGCAAGGCCCCAGGACTGGAAAGTTCCTTTATTTTATGCAGGGTTCCAGAGAAACAGAGCTGATTTCTGCCCTGTGGCCCTTTAGGACACAAACATCCCAGCCTCCAGTGTTGCTGGAGTGTTTGTGGGGTGTTCTGAGCCACCCCACATTGGCTTTGTCCGGGTCCCCTTGCAGAATACCTGGAATAATTGGGTTATCCCACAGGGAATGGGGCAGGGAAGGGGACTCTGAGGAAACCCTCAGGTGTTCTCCTGTTCTTGGTGACCCCCATGGAAAAATCTGAAATTATCCCCATGGAATAATCTGGTGACAGACTCTGCTGAGCAGGCACTTGGTGAGGGTGTCCAGGACAACCCCAAAGCCTCAGCGGCTGCATTGGTTGCTCTGTGGGCACCCCAGGAATGGGATTTGGGGGTGCAAGGGGAAGGTGGTGCTGTTTGTGTCTCCCATTCCCACTTTTCAGTGGGACTGAGAACCCCGGTGCAGAGGGTTCTGAAGGGGAATGGGAATGTTGGGTCTGTTGTGCCCCCTCCAAACAAACTGGGATTCAGTTTGTGGAGGAGGGAGCCACTGGATTAAACACTGGAATAAGCAATGAGCTCTCTCCCAGCCTTTACCACCATTCTGCTTTGAAAACCCCAAAACCTTTGCTTTTCGTGGCTGGCATTTTGGTGTCAGGGGTTTGGGGCTGCCAGGGGTGTCTCTTTGACCACTCTCCAGGGAACTCTGGCCGCCAGCCTCTCCCGGCTGTGCCCTCCTTCAGAGCACACAGGAATCATCTTATCACAGCACACAGACATCAGTTTATCGCAGCACACAGAAACCATCTTATCTGCCCATCTTTACTTCAAAGCACTGAGCACCGCCTCGGCCACGCCCTGGGCACATCACCCGGAGCTCCTGGGCGGCGGGGCTGGATTCCTGCAGGGTCATTTGCCCTTTTTGGGAGCGGGGATGCAGCAGTGCAGCTCCTCGCAGTAGGGGCTGAAGGACCACTCCTCGGTCTCGGCGCACGCGTGGGCGCAGTACCCGTCACAAAAGCCCTTGGGCTGCCCCTGCCCTGCCGTGGGAAGAGACAGAGAAGGGGGGTTATGGAGGAAATAATGGATATTGGGAAAAATGCATGTATTTTATGATTGGCTTTTTGCAAATATTAAAATGAATATTATATGTGTTGTGTTAGAAAGTGATGCTGTATTAATTCTCTTAAGTAGTGTGGTAAATATAGTTTTAGTTTGTAAAAAATGTTAAAATAGAAACTATGCCATGTAGGATACATTTTTTTTTAAGAAAGGACTCGCACTGGGATAGCAGCCACAGGACACCTAAATCTTTCAGAGAAAAAGAATTTATCGCCCTCTTATCAGAAAAAATGAACTTCTTCCTGCTTCGAAGGCACTGTCAGAATTCAGAAGAAGAAGCTGACCCTGACCAGACAGAATCCTGTGTTTGAATGGAATTTATGCATCATGTGTGAAGTGTATGAATATGCAACAGGCTCTTGTTTTTAAGGGTTAATCCTTTGTTAATGTGTGTCCTTTTTGGGCTCCTGCTGCCCAGAAAAAGATACCCAGACATCCGTAAGTCTTTGTCTCTATTGTCTCATATTGTCCTAATTCAAATTGTCCAAATTATTATTACTCTAATTGTATTATTATTTTTATAACCATTTTATTACTATTAAACTTTTAAAATTTTGAAAACAAGTGATTGACATTTTTCACAGAAATGTAGGAGGGCAGAGCACCTGGAGTTGTCTTCTTGCTGGTTCCAGGGTGGTAGTGATGCTCTGGGTACCCCACCCAGGACAGGATGCATTTCATGTCCCCAGTGAGCTGGAGGATAACTGGGCACTTACAAACCATTCCTCTACTCATGTTGGATCCCTCTGCATGAGGGTGGGAGATGGGATGTGCAGTGTGGCATCACCCCATCCCAGCTCCAGGCTGAATAAATCATCAGGGCATTTACAAACCATCCCTCTACTCATGAAGGATCCCTCTGCACAAGGATGGGAGATGGGATGTGCAGTGTGGTATCACTCCATCCCAACTCCAGGCTGAATAAATCACCAGGGCCCTGATCCCCACCACCCCAGCAATGAATGCCCTCCCTCCCCCTGAGGCACAAAGGCTGCAGAGGACACAGCTCACCCCAATTTCTCCTCCTCCACATATTCCTCTCTTACCTGGGGTGGTCAGGGAGAAAAGCAGGAGCACAGTAAAGACCAGGCAGAGCACCCTCATGGCTGGAGGCCAGGGGGGACCTTGGCACACAGGATCTGAGGTGCCTGAGGTGTCTGAGGGCAGGGGTTTTATAGAGGGACTCTGGCCACCAGCAGCACGGCCAGAGGAGAACCTTGGGCAAAGCCACCTGCAGAGGGCTGTTTGCTCTGCAGGCTGTGCAGTGTCACCCTGCCCCACTGGGCCCTCTCACAAAGGCCCCTGGCAGCCAGGCTGTGCTCCATGGGCACATGGGACTGCTCCTGCTCTCCAGATCCGGCTCTTGGGGCTGTCCATGGCACAGCTGCTCCCAGGGCAGCTGGAATTCAGCCTGGGATGGTTCCTGATAAGCTCTGGGCACTGTCTGCAAGGCCCAGACACAATGGACACAATGGGGAGTCAGATCCATTCCCCAGGGGTTTTATGGAGCATCCAACCCTGACCAGTGCTCTGGCACTGAGGATCGAAGAGTCACGAAAGACAATCCCAGAATGGTTTGGGCTGGAAGGGATCTTAAAGCTCATCCAGTCCCACCCCCTGTCATGGGCAGGGACACCTTCCACTACCCCAGGCTGCTCCAAGCCCTGTCCAGCCTGGCCTTGGACACTCCCAGGGATCCAGGGGCAGCCACAGCTTCTCTGGGCACCCTGGGCCAGGGCCTCCCCACCCTCACAGGGAACAATTCCTTCCCAATATCCCATCTACATCTTCCCTCCTTCAGCTTTAGGACATTGCCCCATGCCCTGTCCCTCCATCCCTTGTCCCCAGTCCCTCTCCAGCTCTCCTGGAGCCCCTTTAGGCCCTGGAAGGGGCTCTGAGCTCTCCCTGGATCCTTCTCTTCTCCAGGTGAGCACCCCCAGCTCTCCCAGCCTGGTTCCAGAGCAGAGGGGCTCCAGCTCTGTGATTAATTTCGTGTCTCTCCTCTAGACTCAGTCCAAGAGCTCCACATCCTTCTTATTGAATCAAAGAATCCTGAAGGTGGGAAAATCCCTCTGAGATCCCTCTGTTCACCTGTAATCCACTTCCCCACATGTCATATCCACATCCCTTTGGGACACTTCTAGGGATGGGGACATCACCACAGCCCTGGGCAGTCTGTGCCAGTGTCTGATCACTTTTTCAGTGAAGAAACTTTCCCTAATATCCAATCTAAACCTCCCCTGGTGCAGCTTAAGGCCATTCCCTCTCCTCCTGTCCCTGTTCCCTGGGAGCAGAGCACACCCCCCTGGCTGTCCCCTCCTGTCAGGGAGTTGTGCAGAGCCACAGGGTCCCCCTTGAGCCTCCTTTTCTCCAGGCTGAGCCCCTTTCCCAGCTCCCTCAGCCCCTCCTGGCACTCCAGCCCCTTCCCCAGCTCTGCTCCCTTCCCTGGATGCTCCAGCTGAGGTTTCACCCCAGGGCAGGGGGAGTTCAGGGCTGGGTCATGTCCAGCTCTCACCCCCAGCACCCCCAAGTCCTTCTCCCAGGGCTGCTCCATCCCTTCATCCCCAGCCTGGATTGATCCTGGGGGCTGCCCCAGCCCATGGGCAGGACCCTGCACTTGGCCTGAATTTCATCAACTTTGATTTGCCCCAAGCCTTTTTTGAGTTTTTTTTTCCTGTAATCTTTCCAAAAGGACCATGAAGTTGAACAAAAGGGATGTAGGCAGATATATAAATGAAACTAAGGAAATGAATTGCCACACCACATCCGAACAGAAATCTCTTGTGATTCCAGTGCTATTCTGCCTAATAATTTCCACGATTTTCTGGAAATAATGTTTCAAAAATTCACAAATAAGAGGTTGGAAAGGACTGCAAAGCATTCAGAGACAGGATTAGAAACCCAGTGGATTGCCTCGTGCTAAAACCATCATGTTAAAAAACCATTAAGTAATAGTGGAAGTTCCCTATACAGACAAGGATAATGAGCTGGAGAACACAGAACAAGGAGTTTCTGGCTCCTTGCTCTGCAGGAATCATTTGTGTGGCAGTAGATCACAGGCAGGCACCAAAGAGCCAAGTCAGGGTGTTGGGAAAGCAGCACCAATTGTCCCACAAGTGCAAACAAGAGCTGGGTCTGGAAAACACAGGCTGTACCCATGGCATGGCCCTTGGGAAGGGCATCCATTCCACTGTGTGCTCCAGGGAAACAGGGAAGGGGCTCAGGAGGGCTCAGAAAATGGCTCAGGGTGACCAAGAAGAGCCAGAGCAGTGCCCATCCCCTGTGCTGACACTGCTGGGGCACCTCCAGGGCTGGGGACAGTTCTGGGACCCTCACAAGAGGGGCTGGAGAGTGTCCAGGGAAGGGAACAGAGCTGGAAAAGGGGTTGGAGCACCAGGAGGGGCTGAGGGAGCTGGGAAAGGGGCTCAGCCTGGAGAAAAGGAGGCTCAGGGGGGACCTTGTGGCTCTGCACAGCTCCTGACAGGAGGGGACAGCCAGGGGAGTCAGGCTCTGCTCCCAGGGAACAGGGACAGGATGAGAGGAAACAGCCTCAAGGTCCCCCAGGGAGATTTAGATTGGATATTGGAAAAAATTTATTCACCAAAGTGTGATCAGGCATTGAAATTGACTGTCCAGGGTGGTGGTGGTGTCCCCATCTCATTAAAAGCCCTGTGGATGTGGCACTTGGGGACATGGCTCAGTGGTGGCCTTGGCAGTGCTGGGGGGTGGTTGGACTGGGTCTCAGAGGGGCTTTTCCCATCTAAATGATTCTGGGATTCTGTGGTTAAGATGTGTCCTGCCAGAAAAAAAAAAAAAAAAGAGAAAGGCATCAAGTGGAATGGTTATGATGAGGAAAGAGAAGACATTGAAAACATGGCAGCACTCAGATCCAGCAAAGGGGATCTGTTGGTGGCCAGGATGAGAAGACAGTGACATGAACTCTGGCAAATTCCCCAAGGAGATTTTCCATCTATTTTTTTTTTTTAATTTTGACCTGCTACATTAATTTATAAATTGTTTTTCAATACATTTGTCCTTTCAGTGCATTTGAACTTCTTGCATTTCTTGTTCAAGTTCCACATTTCAGCTATCCTCAGTGTGAAACGTGAGTTATTTTATATTTTTTTACTTTTATGACAAATACATGCTTTATCTTCATAACCCACCTATTTCTTGGGTTAAGAAAATTGCAGAACTGCAGTTCTGTCCTGCTTAGGCCTCTAAAATGTTTGCAGCTTGTGATTCACCTTCACTAAGTTTCTACCCTGAGCTGTCAAGTTCCAGTGTATTTAATTTTGTGAAAACAAGTCCCCAGTTCTGCCACCTTTCTTTAACCTCTCATTTTCCTTCCAAAGGCCATCAGGGATGGGGAGATGAGCAGTGACATCCCACAGGGTGATGCAGGATGCCCAAACCTCCTTCTCAACTGGCTTTAGGTAATTCAGACCCCTCATTTGTACAGAGATTATAGATTTTCCCAAACTCTCACTGATTCAGCATTTGTTATTTTACCGTCCTGTTGTGTTTTCAGATTCACCTGCTGCACTCTGAGGATTCAGGTTTGATGATATTGAGTAATTCTGAAGCAGCTTCTTGTCCCTTCAGCCTCTTTCTCTCCCTGGCTGTTTATCAAATTATTAAACAGCCCAGTGAGCTGGGGCTGGAAAAGTTCCTTCGCAGAGTTTGGCTCCTGTTTGAAAGCCCAGGACTGTCTGAGGGGCCTGTGGGGATGAAGTGATGATCAAAGTGTCTCCTCCAGGCTCCCTGGAGCTGCCACCCACCCATCCCTCAGAGGGGACAGCCAAGAGCACCTCCCTGAGCATTGGCTGAATTTATCAGGGAGATTTTGCAGACATGGGAGCAGGGATCCTTTCCAGGCCATCAGTCCCACATGGTGATCAGCCTGGACAATGCAGGCAGAGTTATCAGTGCATGGTGGCCCTGTTGCATCCCTCTGCATCCCTGCCAGAGGCTGGGAAAGGCCTGGAGTTCTGTGATACTGATCTTGTTCTCCCTCTGCTGCACCCGCAGATCCCCATCAGGTCCCTCTGACCCACAGCCCCGTCCCAAGGACCCAGATATCCACATCCCCCATTCCTTTGTGTTCCCATCAGGGCTGGGATCCTATCTGATGTTGGGCAACCACATCTGGGGCAGACAGGAGGTGCCTGCCAGCACAATTGGGGAGTTCTTGTGCCATCCCTGCACGCCCAGCACGATTTGGATGAATTCCTGCGTGTCCCCAGCATCCTCTGCTCCTCAGGGAAATCCTCTATATAACCCAGCAGCTCCAGCCTGCCTGTACATCACCTCCTCTCTCTGAGGTCTCTGGCTCTCCTCTCTCCAGCCTTGCTGAGATCCCAGCTCAACTCCAGCCATGAAGTTCCTCTACCTTGTCTTCGCTCTTTTCCTCCTCTTCTCCCTGGCCACTCCAGGTAAGATGGGAAATGGGATGGGATGAGCTTTATGCTGGTTGGGATTCTTTTAAAATAACTTTAGCTCAGTTCTTACCCTCTGAGGTGGCTGCTATAACCTGGGTACTTCAATGGCTTCTTTCAAGGGACAATAAAATGAGAACTACCTCTGGGAGATTTGTATAGGAATAATTGAGGTTAAAACATCAGTTTCCAGTTTAGGAGTGAGCCAAGGATAGACAATTCCAAACAAGAGTCAGGATGTGGCCACTTCTCCCAGGTATTTGAAGAATTTCATAGTGCTGGGGGTGCTTTTCAGGCAGCTCAGTGCCTGTCAAAGCTCAGTCCTGTGTGCGTTTAATGGTTTAAGCTGGGAAAGATTTAGTTTGGATATGAGGAAGAAATTCTTCCCTGTGAGGGTGGGGAGGTCCTGGCACAGGGTGCTCAGAGAAGATGTGGCTGCCCCTGGACCCCTGGAAATGCCCAAAGTCAGGTTGGATGGAGCTTGGAGCAGCCTGGGATCGTGGAAGGTGTCCCTGTCCATGGCAGGGGGCTGGAAGAACAAGATCTTTAAGGTCTTTTCTAATCCAAACCATTCCATGATTCCATGTTTGGTTTATTGCTGTGACACAACTGTTGCTGCTATTCCCCATTTCTCAGACTCTAAAGCTCTCTGGTTCCTCTCCAGGAATCAAGAGGGAATTTTGGGCTGAGATCTCCCAAAAGGGTGTTAGAGCCCCCCCTCAGGTGTCAATTATCAGCCAGCAGGGGCAAGTCTTTCCCTTGACCCTCTTTTAACTTTTTATTGGTGAATATTTAGTGCCAGGCTGGTGTGGGACCAATTTTCAGACCTCTGCAGCATCCTTGATGTGGTTTTTGCTGCTTTGCCCTGAGAACACTGATCCTTTGAGGAGAGGCAAAAGGGAAGGAAACATCTCTGGGCACAGGGGAACATCTTTAGGAACTTGGCTTTTGGGGTATCTCTCAGGAGGAAAATGGATCTGCTTCCCTTGGGAGCATCTTTTTCAAAAATGAGGGGAGGGAGGTGCACAAGGAGCTGTTCAGACTTGTGACCTTCCAGTTCTGAGATGGGCTTGGACAGGAGTGTTGGATGTGTGAGGGGATGGAGCAGGACATCCCTATGGACAGGGTCTGATCCTGCTGCCCACTGTGACTGGGAGAGGGGGGAGGACAATGGGGAACAGGGATGGGAAAATGGGGAAATAATGGGGAAATGGGGAAATTTGGAACAGAGATGGGGAAAATGGGAACAGAGGAGGGGAAATGGGGAACAGAAATGGAGAAATGGGGAACAGGGATGGGGAAATAGGGAAATGGGGAACAGAGGTGGGAAAATGGGGAAATGGGGAAATGGGGAGATGGGGAAATGGGAAAATGGGAAAATAGGAAAATGGGGAATATAAATTGGGGAAATAGGGAAATAGGGAACAGAAATTAGGAAATTGTGAAATGGGGAACAGAGATGGGAAAATGGGGAACAGAACTGGGGAACAGAGATGGAGAAATGGAGAAATGGGAAAATGGGGTGTAAAAGTTGGAGAAATGGGGAAATAGGGAACAGAAATGAGGAAATGGGGCAATGGGGAACAGAGATGGAAAAATGGGGAAACGGGGTAATTTGGAAATGGGAAAATGGGGAAATGGGGAACAGAGATGGGGAAATGGGGAACAGAAATGAGGAACAACCACTCTCCCTCTCCCCTTCCAGGCTATGGGAAGTTCAGGAAGACCTGTGCTCCTGCGGGGTACTGCTCCCCAAAGTGTCGTGCCATCGATTTGAAATACACCTCTGCTGACTGCAAGTACTCCTGCTGCATCCCAACCAGCTGGAAGGGGAAATAGGAGCTGAAGAGGGAGCACCTGGGGAAGAGGAGGCACCACGGTGGCCTTGGGAGCAGATTCCCAGCTGTCTGACCCCACTGCCATCCCCTCCTCTTAATAAATAAAACAAAGAAAAAAAAAGGAGATGGAACTCTGGAGTGTGTGGTGTGGTTACTGGTGTCCCCACGGTCCCTGCATTAAAACAGGCTCCCCAAGCCCAGCCCAAAGGATCAGCAGCACCAAAAAAACCCTGAACATCCACTGACAACAAGCTGCAGGTCTGCCAGGGGTCTGAGAGGGTGGGGATTTGGGAATGAGGAGCTATTTTTCCTCTTGACTTCTCCACACAGCCCTCTGGAGACAGGAGAGATTCTTTTAGCTCCTTGCTGCTTTTCAGGTCACAGGTTATCTGCAGATGTCTTTAGAAGTGTCTGTGGCTCAGCAATGTCTCCTCCCAAGCAGAAGACAGCCCTTTTTCCATGAAAATTTCAGCAAGTGGGAAACAGAGAAGCAACAAGGTCATCACAGATCCCATGCAATGGATTGGGCAGGGGGAGACCCCTCAGCAACCATGGGCAAACAGACTCCACTTGGGAAATTGAATATAATTTATTGAAAATGAAAGTCAGGGGAGGGAAATGAGGAAGAAAAAAAAAATCTTAAAATTCTGCCCTCCCTGCCTGCTACTTCTTCCCATTCTGGGTGTCCTGAATCCTCTCCCTCCCCCTCTCAGCAGGGAATGGGGGCTGTGGTCAGTTGTCTCTGCTGCTCCTTTTTCCTCAGGGTTTGGGCTCCTCACACACTTCCCCTGCTCCAGGGTGGGTCCTTTCCATGGCTCAGTCCTTCAGGAATAGGCTGCTCCACGTGGGTCCCCCATGGAGTCACAGGTCCTGTAGGGACCCTGCTCCAGCCTGGGTTTCCCCCAGCTTCCTTCAGGCATCCCTGCTCCAGTGTGGGGTCTCCAGGTGGGTTTCTGCTCCCCCTGGGCTCCCATGGGCTGCAGGGGCACAGCTGCCTCTCCCTGGGCTTGGAATCTCAGCTCTGGTGCCTGGAGCAGCTCCTGCTCCTCCTGCTGCTCTGGCCTTGGAGCAGGGCTGTTCTCACATGTTCTCACTCCTCTCTCCAGGTGCTGTTTTGCATTTTCTCCCCTCTTTTCTTACCTCTGTTATCCCAGAGGTGCTGCCACTGTCCCTGATGGGCTCAGCCTTATCCAGTGGCACATCCATCCAGATGCAAACTGGGATTTGTAGAGGAGTCAGGGACCAAAAGAGGGGCTGAGGGATCATTTCCCATCTGGAGAAAGGACAGCTAGAGGGGTGCATTGGGAACATTTGGGACAGTTTAACCCTCTGTTTATCTTCTCTACTTCTCTCCTGCTTTTACCTTGCAATGCAATGGGTACATTCAGTGCAGAAAGAGAACAGAAACAAACCCACAGGGCTTGGGATCCATTCTGCACCTTGGAGCTGTGACATCCAGCTGGATGTGGAAGAGAGCCCCTTATTCCCAGTCTCTTCACATGGACACACACTGGGAGCAAGAGCTTTTCCAGGTTCTGCTCCCCAGGGCAGGCAGCCCCAGGCTGCTGTCAGGCCATTCCAGAGGGAGCAGCACGGGGCAGTGCCAACATTGTTCAGGCTCAAACATCCATTCTTTGCCAGGAACACAACCTGCAGCGTCTCTGCTTGGGTTCAGCCTCTCCTTGGACTGCAGGTGCTGAAGGAATTTGTTTGTTTCTCCATAAGAGAGAGGGAAATGTGGGAAGGAACACATCAATCACAATCTGATACAAGTGTAAACGCCAGGACTTGTGGTTCTTCTGCAGCAACTTGCTCCAGTGAAAAGTGTCCCTGCCCCTGTCTTGGGGTTTGGAAATAGATGACCTTTAAGGTCCCTTCCAACCCAAACCATTCTGTTATTCTCTGACTCTTCCCAGTTTTTGTTGAAGTGCTGAAGGAATTTTTTTTGTTTCTCCATAAGAGAGAGGGAAATGTGGGAAGGAACACATCAATCACAATCTGATACAAGTGTAAACGCCAGGACTTGGGGTTCTTCTGCAGTAACCTGCTCTAGTGAAAAGTGTCCCTGTCCCTGTCCTGGGGTTTGGAAATAGATGACCTTTAAGGTCCCTTCCAACCCAAACCATTTTGTGATTCTCTGACTCTTCCCAGTTTTTGGTGAAGAACACTTTGGGAGGGCAGCAGAGGCCTGAGCCACTCTGGCCATCTCTGCCATTGGCATTTTGCTGTGTTCTTAATTTATGTGTAAAATTTACCTTCAGGCTGCCAGAGGGTTCTTCTGATAGGAAAGACATTTCAACTTGATAACAAGTTGCTTGTCCATTGCCACAGCATTCAGGGCTCTGGTAGAGGGTTTGGATCTTGACAGGCAGCTGGGAATGAATCCCAAGTTGGGATTGGCCAGGGTAGTACCAATCCTCTCAGGCCTCTGCTTTGGAAAGTGAGAAAAAAGGCTCTCAAACTCATTGCTTTAGCACTGATCACCCCAACCATTCCTACAAGCCAGCACCAAGGCCCTGAATAGGGGACAGTCACAATTGTCTGTGCTAAAAGTCTTGGCAGCCAGACCAAGAAAAAAAGGCTGCTGTGGGACCAATATTTGTGAGGGACACTGGCACAGGGCACATGAGAGCCCTTCAAGGAGCCAAATGGGCACAGAGTGGAGGTCTCATTGTCAGATGGCCACTGGGTTGGAGTGACATAGGTTGCCATTAAGCAGCAAACAACGTGTCCTTGGACACCAGCAAAGTCACGCTCCTCTTAACTCTGTCCTGTCTGTCAGGAAATGTCTATAAATATCAGGGTCTCCAGCCTTTTTCTGAACAAGATCTCCCTGCAAGACTGCATCCCAGAGCTGCTGTGGTCCTGGTGGATATCCAGCCATGAGGGTCATCTACGTTGTCTTTGCTGTTTTCCTAATGGCCCTGATGGCCACCCCAGGTAAGGTGGAAAATTGTGTGGAGCAGCATGAGAGATAAGAACCTTAAAGGAATTAAGGTTAAAGTGTTCCAGGAAATGTCCAAGGCCAGGTTGGATGGGGTTTGAAGCAACCTGGGATGGTGGGAGGTGTCCCTGCCCATGGCAGGGTGTTGGAACCGGACCAAGGTCCCTTCCAACCCAAGCCACTCTAGGATTTTATGTATAAAAAGTTTTCCAGGAAAGTAGGTGTGGGTAGGTCTTGCAAGGAGAATTATGTTTGGTTTGGTTCAAAAGACCCCTGGAGTGGAGTTCAGCTCCAGAATCACCCCATCCTAAATTTAGACATCCAGCATCTGTGGGTCTCCATGGGAACTGGGCCTGGTCATGGTCACTGGACCATGCTGGTGACCATGAGGAGTTAGTCAGTGTGGATGCAGATCTTTCCTTCTTTCCACAGCCAAGAGCCAGCCAAAAAGGAGCTGCAGAGGGCATTGCTCCAGGACCTGTGGCAAAGGAGAGAGGGAGGAGCACACTGAGGACTGCGGGAGAATGCACTGCTGCCTGACACACAGGAAAAGGAAGTAGAGAGGAGGATGGAAAGTGATGCTTGCAGTGGTTTCTTCTTGTTTGGAAGAAACTTTGTTTCTTCTTTGTTTTCTTCTTTCTTTGGCTTTTTTTTTTCTTTGATGGAAATAGATTTTGATCCTTTCAGTAAAAAATATCCTGAAATGTGCTGTGTGGTTTGTTGTCTTCTAAAACATTGGGTGCAGAGGACCAGGAAAAATCCAGTCAGTCTTGACATAGAGGTCCTTGTTCATGGAGATGATGTGGTCAAAAGAAGACACTGCCAGTTTAACCCATTCCCTGTGTCCTGTCCCTCCATCTCTTGTCCCCAGTCCCTCTCCAGCTCTCCTGGAGCCCCTTTAGGCCCTGGAAGGGGCTCTGAGCTCTCCCTGGATCCTTCTCTTCTCCAGGCAAACACCCCCAGCTCTCCCAGCCTGGCTCCAGAGCAGAGGGGCTCCAACCCTCACCCCTGCACTGCCAATAATTTGGAAATGACCATGGCTGTGTGAGCAGCTCTGTGTGGTAGCACAGGAACATTGGAAAGTGCAGAATCCTTGGGATGGAGCTGCTGGAGGGTGAAGCAGGAGGGCAGAGGCACAATCTCTGCTGTGGATTAAAAACAGACTGGATCCAGCCGGGGCTGGTGCAGCCTAAAAACTGTGCCGTGGCTTCTGGATCTGAAAATTGCCACCAATAATTAAGTTTTGTCCCCAAAAATACTTTAGTTTTGTTCTTTTATGTGTCATTGAGCCCTGTTTTGGAGTTAGTCTGATGGGGTAAGCAGCCCATGGCATTCCTGGAGACTCTTCCCTAGGACACAGCAGGGGGAATGTGCCCTCCAGTTGCTCTTTCTTAGCTGAGGCTGCATCTCTTGGCATCTCTGGGGACACCTGAAGGAGAAAAATGTGATGAACGTGGAAGTGATCCCTGACCCAGCAGAGCTGCAGCTGGCACAGGGTGCCCAGAGCAGCTGTGGCTGCCCCTGGGTCCCTGGAAGGATCCAAGGCCATGTTGGACAGGGCTTGGAGCAACCTGAGATGGTGAAAGGTGTCCCTGCCCATGGCAGAGGATTGGATCAAGATGATCCTTAAGGTCCCTTCCAACCTCAAAAATTCTGTGATTCCATGATCCAGGGCTCTTCTTTGCTCACCATTTCCTTGGAAAACAAAGCACAGACAAACCCAAATCAGCTTCATGCCTTGCTGATCCCAGTCCCCATTTGTCAGTGTGACTTTCCTCCTGATGTCTCCAGGAGGAGCAGCTGGAAGTTGTTGCTGCAGGGACTGTGCTGCCACTACACCTTGCTCCTGGGGGAGACTGGGTGGGATTCCTGGAGAAGAGCTCACCATGGCTCAGGGAATTGTGTTCTACAGACCTTTAAGGCTGTTTTTTTTGTTTTGTTTTGTTTTGTTTTGGGGGGTTTTTTGGGTTTTTTTTTGTTTTTTTCCCTTCAATTCCCATCAGTTTTCCTTCATTTCCCATCAATTCCCTTCAATTTCCCTTCCATTCCCATCAATGTCCTCAGCTGTGGACTCCAGTGTCACCTTCAATGGCACCTCCAAGTTATCCCAAGCCCAGAGGAAAGGTCATCCCTGTCTCTCTTTGAGAAATGCTCTGCTCAGTTTTAATGCACAGCAAAAGGAAAGGATTTAAAAAACTCCAATTAAAAAATGGATCACCACAGTTTTATCTGAGAAAAACAGAGAATGCACTGTGGATAGTGATAATTTCATCTTTTAGGGAGGTTGGGATCAACAGGGATGAACAGAGCCTATTGAAGGTCTAACTTGTGTCAGTCCAAGTGCCAGATGGGGACAACAGC